>VUYV01000002.1:7157769-7797400 GCA_008711295.1 Anarhynchus alexandrinus
TTTTTCACAAGCAGTTTGCCATTATGTGGAGCAGATGCAGTACACATCCCGCAACTGCTACAAGAGACAAGATTGAAGTGAGTTTGGTTGTCTTCTGCATTTTTTTAAAAGCCTGCAGGTAACTTGGCCTTGCTGGATCTGAACGTCATAAGTGTTTCTTACAGTTCTATTAAAACACTTCCATATACATTACTATCATTTACCTTATTCTGTATTTAACCAAATACATTTTTCTCCTTGAGACTTTCTCCAGTTCTGGTCACTGTACTTTTATTTAGTTTGTCCACACAAGCTATTCACTCAATGTCTATTGCTTACTTGCTGGAAGGGCTTGCTTAGAAATTGAATATTGTGATGTTCCCAGGTGTTGCCACAAGTGTAACATGAGGGCACATCTCTTGCACTGCCATTGCACCAGCCCTCAGATTCCCCAAGTTTCTCAGTGTGCAAATCACAGCTGACAATTCAGCCAAACCATGAAGTTACCTGTGCCAGCGCTGTGACAAAACCACCCACCGCTCTCCTGCACTGGAAATCCCCTTGTCAGACTCGGTTACCCGTGGCTCTTTTTCCCCATACATCATCATGGTTTTGCAGCCTCCTCTGCTTCAGGGAATCTCTCATCACAAACACAATTGACTTTTCTTATTGAAAATTGAGCCACAGCAAATTTCTTACATGATCAATTCTGTTCACCCACAAGATATGACCGGCCCTTTTCCCTGGACCCTGATCAATGCCTTCTCCCTCTGACTCGCTTCTACTTTCTACCTTACACTTATTTATTTATGTAGCCAGATTCCCAGGTCACTCCTCGCCCTATTCAAAAAGATCAGGTTTGCATCTCTCCTGCGCAGGATGTCTCCAAAGTCAGAAGCATTTTCTTTGAATAAAATTCCGTCCTTATGTCTTTGCAGGCCCTTTCCCATGCCAGAAGCTCATCCCGCTCAGGCACTCTTGGCTTGGTCCAGCCTGTTCCCATCTCCATCAGACTCTTTCCGCTCTTTCCAAACCCCAGCCCTTGGTGGACTCTGTCATCCTGAATCTCCTTCCAGCCTTCTCAGGCAGGGGGGCAGGTCCTGGGGGAATCCAGGCGCAGGGCTGGTTCCGGCTGCGAAATGGCTCCCTGCCCGGCTCTGCCCACCCTGCGGGGAAGTGACCCGAGCGACACCTGGTATGTATCTCATTTTGAACTTGTGTGCTTTTGAGTTACACTGTACGAAACCATACAATAGCTCCCAGCGCTTACGGTATAATTTCCCCCTGTTAGTTTTCATTTTCTAATATGGCACTAGTTCTGTATTGTTATTCATTTTGTGTACCCTTTATCATATTTTTCAGTAAATCCCCAGCAGACACAAAGCAGTGGGGTGTGTTTGCAGCGCTACAGCTACCAGGGCTTGGCAAAATAGCAGTGTAAAAATCATTTACATTAGAGCTAATAAAGACAGCTGGAATGGACCCTAAAATATGTTCAATAAACCAATAAGAGTGACTGCTGATTATACTCCTACTTTAGTAAAAGTAACTGGTTTTCATTCAATGTTTAGAGTACTGTAATTGTGTAGCGTAGTATTTTACCCACAATTTAAATCTAATATAATGGTCAATGCCTGCCTTTAAATGCTGACAGTTTGCTAACAATTTCCAATCTTGTGCCTCATGCATTTTATTTCCTCCATATAAGGGTAAGGTGAATGTCTCGCTATGTAGTTTGCTGTAACTCCTGATAAATGCTGATTCTTTTATTGTGACCATTATAGCTATCACTTTGGGGAATAAAGGCATGTTGGATTTTTTTCACCCCAATTTCTGTATTTCTGGATTCAATGTTTTCCAGAAGTGTTCTGGAGGAATAGAGAGATCATACTTAGGAAAAGAATTATATGAATTAACCAATTAATAGAATTATTTGAAAATCTAGATTCTGACATGCTGCTGTAGATTCCCTCTCCATTTCCCCCTAGCAAGTTCAGCTTATCTATCCCATGGAAATGATTTATTTAAAATAGAAGTGTCAGACCTTGAGACAATAATATCCTACCAAATCTGCATGTCTTCAAAATATGTGCTTATTCTGAAACATGCACATATTGGCTTTCATAAAAGAACATGCCTCTTTTTTTCATTTGATGCATGCCAGCAATTTTTATAAAGAGGATAACTGATAGACATTCTTAATAATAATGACAAATAAATAACATCTCTTTCCCACAATGCTTGACAATGCGAGGATTCTGTGCAGGATTATTAAAGGCAAAAATAACAAGCAGAATTTGACCGTACCCTGTGCCATACGTGAAACAACAAATCAGGCCATACTAAGTTCATTTAGCCATATTTTACATCTTCTAGAACTGGAATTGTGTAGCCTACAAAACAATTTATATTTTATCTGTACCATCTAATTAATTAAATGGCCCCAGAGTACCAGACTCACAAATCTCGTTAATAGCTGAATACTGAAATAAAGGCTGTTCACCCCTACTAGAATAATATTTGCATATCTCCACCTGCGATGGGTAATAAGTACCTGCCACAAATCAGAATTATGAATTTTGTACGCCTAACAAAACCGCAGGGGAAATTATACCTCAGACATTCCATAATAATTGCAGCTAAGCTGTTTAGTGCCATCCACTTATTCTGCCTGAAGTGTTTAAAGCAGCAACAGTTGTAAATGAATTCAGGCACACATTCAAGAGAAAATGTTTTAAAAAGTTTTTCTGTCTTGCCATATGTAATTATCTTTATAGAAATGTTCAGCTACAAGTTATAACATGCTCACATTTAAAATTGCAAATTAAAAAGTAAGTTCCTCTGATTAAAGTACATTTTATAAAAGCATTTTTTTAAGTTTACTCTGATGATACAGGAAACAGCTTGGGCTATGTTTATCCCATTGGTCTCCCAGAATCGCTGATCCGGTCTATAAACGACCACAGCGAGGCGCCTGCTTTTGTACTGCTGCTTTCCCCAGTAACGTGCGATTCCTGGGGGAGAGTTAACTGTTAAGGTTTGGACAGAAATATACTGCAGCTTAGATAGTCTTCCATAGGCCAGGGAATTGGGACATTAAGGTAGGCAGCACAAGTTGCCTCTGGTTTGTTTATTTTCATGACAGGAATGGAAACTGCATGTGGAGCAGTGCTGGGAAGGAAGAGCGGTGAGATGCTGGTGGTCCCAGCTTCTGGATGGGAAAATAAAGGAATGATAACGCCTGAGTTTACACTTCATATAGTGATTTGGCTTCCAGAGACCCCCAAAGCTCTTTATAATCTCAGGTCCTGCTCAGTCACCCTCCTCAGGAGAACTCTAGGAACTGGACCGTCCTTTCCTTCAGGGAATATAGGGTGCTGTGTGAATGTGGTATGAACCCATCCTCCGTGTGTGTGTATCTGCCGCTTGTGGCACTGTG
Source organism: Anarhynchus alexandrinus (assembly GCA_008711295.1). Classification (NCBI taxonomy): domain Eukaryota; kingdom Metazoa; phylum Chordata; class Aves; order Charadriiformes; family Charadriidae; genus Anarhynchus; species Anarhynchus alexandrinus. The sequence goes on from VUYV01000002.1 coordinate 7,161,188, forward strand.
CGACAGTTCTCAGTTGTCAACAGAAGGTGAAAGACCGGGGCACAGGCAGTGCTTCTGAAGCCATAACGGCGCGTGGTGTGTGTTCCACGTCTGTCTCCAGATGAAGATAGGGAGACACAGGACAGCACCTGTCCCTGTGGGATCCCTGGTCCCAGCCTGCCTTTCTGCAGGAGCTGGAGGGAGACAGGTCTTTGTTACTGTGAACATGAGGCATTAGGCAGCAGACTGGTGACAGTCCCGCTGCCTCGTGTGATTTGAATGCATGAGTCGTTATATTACAGATTTCAGAGAAGGCAACAGACCAACAAAAATAACTCCTCCTTCACCCTGGTTCACGCTGAATGCTTTGCGCTTTATGAAGAGCTAGGCTTCCCCTCTCTGCAGCAGAGAGGAGAACAGAGCCGAAACTGCAGACTGAACAGTATTTGTGGTCACTGAAATCAGCTTATCACTTTAAAGCTAGTCCTCTGATTTTGGGGACTTTTCTCTTAGTAATGCACAGCATGGGCAAGCCTGGGAATGCACGTTTAGGCTGGGGGTGGCAGTACCCTGGAGGGAAGGGGAGACACAGGGAAACCCCATTTCCATCAGATGTGGGCAGAGGCAGCCCAGAAGAAGGCATGGGGTGGTAGGGAAACAGATCAGTGTCCCTGAGGAAACCATGTCCTGGAGGGGGGCTGGCAGTTTGGGTAAGCATTCAAATGCACGTTTGCACAGAGAACCAAACTCACCTCAGGGCTAGGATTAAGCTATTAAGCTAGGATTAAGCTACACGAGCCACTGTAGCCTTGTATCACGAGAATATAACCTCTCTATAAGGTTTGCTGCCCCTCCAGAAGAGGAGCAGGAGAAGGCAGGAGAGAACCGGTCCTGGAGAGGTGGTGGTACCTTCTGCCGAGCCCTGCCGGTGACACGCAGCCCCTGGGGAAGGAGCCCCTGTGGCACTGCAGCTCCTCTGCCTACAAACGTCCACATCTGTATGCCATGGGGGTAACAGTCGCTTTGCCAGTGTTCTAGTAAAGGATTAAAAAATAATTAGGATTTATATATGTTCAAAAGGAGGGGGCACAGTGCAGCAAGTCACAAGGAGGTGATTAAGTCGGGTTGTCTGGTTCTGCCTAGAGTGACAGCAGTGAGTCTGAGGGTTTAGGAAAATAGCTGATAGCCTATTACCATGATGAAGTGTGGCTTAAAACTACATTTTATATTTTAGAGGACTAACAGAGGAGGTCCCTATGGATTTTTTTTTTCATATTACATAAAATGGCTATAGAAGCTGAACCATAATCTCTCACTAACTTACACATTAGCCCAGGGCAATAAAGATGTTGTTATTGGAGGCAGATTTCATGAAAAGTTGTTCGGTTTTATCTCTGAATATTGTACTACGCTGAAGGCGTTTAAGTATCCTGTTGGGACGCTCTGTCCTGGAAAGCAGTTACTCTCAAAAGAACAGTGAGGTCATTGGAAAGACTCTCCTTTCTGCCAGACTGCCGCAGGATCCTGCCCTTTCCCCTCTGCTCATCTCCTGCTCTTTTGCCTTAGCTGCAAACAGAGGCCGATGGGTACTTTCAGACCGCAATCTCTGCTTGCCCTCTGACAGGTCCGGATTCGGCAGCTGAAAGGGAGGCCCTGGTCCTCCTGCCGGCTTCAACAAGCCTTGCCAAGACCTCCGTCCTTGCTCCCCACCAGCAGTGCAGCGTCCTGCCTCTCTCCAGCAAGGCTGCAGGTCTGCTCTTCAGCTCACACCTCTTACCTGGGCCGTTCCCAAAACCAGCAGGCTGGTTCCCTGCCGTAAGCTGCCACTTTTCCTGTACTGGCTGGAAGCCATTAAAATGCTTGCCCCAGCTCCCATCATCTTATCTTGATTTTTCACAACATCCTTTTCTCTAATCTTGACAAAGGCAGCACTAGTTACCACTACCCATCCAGAACGTCGTGGCAACCACCCTTTCCCCAACGGCTCACACTGGCCAGGCTGCCTCTCTGTATGCATCCCTCCCTGCTAATTCCCTTGATTTCGCAGATAGCGTAACCTGCTTGTCGTCAGGCCTCTTCCACCCATCACTCGGTATCAGCCTGCAACCGTCTCTTGGCACTCGCTATCATTACAGGGTGGTTGATTTTCTATCGAGCCCTTCATGCCTTCTCCTCCTATTCCTGCGCTTTCTCTCCCTTCGGTTGGCAGCGGTGCCTCATAAATATCCATAAGCCTGGCTTCTAGCTGTGATTCAGCACTGCGTGTTTGACGCCGCGGCTTGTGTGTTTGGAGGACTATTGGCAGTTCAGGGGTCCTCTCTGCCTCTCGGGTGGTCCCTGCTCCCCCGTGGACACTCCACCTCTCTTCTGGATTTTGCTGCCCCGTTTGGTTCTTGTAGAAGCTCAAAAACGTATAAAAGGTGGGAAAGTATCGTCTCTAAAGCCAAAGACTTTAAAGTCTAGATTAGACTGCTAGTGGCTAATAGCGTCAGAAAATGCTCATTGTACTGCTATGTAAATGCAGCGGTGTACGGCCTTAGCAGCAGCGTTACTTGGGCTTAGTCCCTTTCCGGCTGTATTTGTATCAGCCTGCCTCTGTCTGGAAGGCAGATGAGGAGTTCACGTTGGTTTCTTTCCATAAACTATTATGCAGAGGATAATCTCTGACTGATGAGGTCGTGCCCCGCTACCTTACAAAGAAACACATGTGTGTCTCCTAGATTTAAACCTAAGGCCGTACTTGCAATCAGTCAGCGGTTCCTCATTGATTATGACTGGCAGGGATTTTTATTATGCTTATTTTTTTTTGTTTTTTTCCTTCATTTATCTAAATCTGCCAAATATTTCTGTTTCATCTTTCAATCTATAAAAAGTACAGATTTCATCTTATACGATGCTTTAGTATGTATGATAAAAAGACGGTTTTCCCTTTACCTTGCACTTTCCATTCATATTGTAATTTTTTGTTCAAGCTTAAGCAGTCCACATTTCATTAAAAAAACCCACACTATTCATACTTCTTTCATCCCTATAAGACGGTAAAAGCAATGTTGCTTTGATGAAATTTGGCAGGTAAGAGGATCTAGTTGAATCATCTCAAACCCCTGGAGTTTTGGGCCTCCAGCTATTATGGTAGAGCAGCTATGAGTATTCAAAAATTGGTCCTTTGTTTGCACTGAATTTCCAAGCCATCTGTAGCACACAAAAGCCACAGCTCTCTTTATAGTTCAGAATGAATATTTAAAAGTTCAGTTTTAGATTTTATTTGTAGCACTTCAGATCTCTCTACCCCATCTGTCTTGTGTCTCAGAGCAATTGCATGAAACTGTACTTGGCAAAGTCAGAACTTGGTCTTAGAATTGGAGGTAAACCCTGGTTCCTTTTCATTTGGTACCGCGGAGTTTGCACATGCGTGGTCAGGATCTGCACAGAGGACTGATAACACATGGGTTTATTTATTCACATGCTGTAAATTATTATCAGAATATTAAAAAGCAGCTGCAAATATCAGGTCATCCAGTCTGAACCTTGCTGTATGCTCTTGTATAGCGTGGCAGAAAAAAACCCCAAATATCTGCATGAGCGCTACTGGCTCTGGATGGGTGTAAAGTGGCAGAGGAGCGCGGCACCCTGGCGTGGCCGGCAGCACCCATTCCAGCCTGGGCTGCCCTCACATTGGGAAGCTGTCCTCGGACCCACACGCTGAGCCTCCGCTTTCACAGCGTGGCCGGGAAGTGACAGGTGCCCTCGGGGAAAGGGAAGGTGCGAGGACACATCGTGGTGAGAGGGGACTCGTGCCGGCTGGTGTGGAGGAGGCCATAGGGAAAGGGGATGGAACTGCTCACTTCAGACAGTGTTGGCATATGCATTCACATTTGTATATATTTCATGAAAAATTTAGCAAGAAACCACAGAGTTTCTTTAAATTATAGGAAAATAAATCCCTGTGGTAATTTACCCTCTTAGGGTATCACCACCTGCTTGAATCAGATTCAGTATTTTGTATCTGAACCTTAGCTGCATCTGTCAAGAACGTGCAATTTTTTTTTTTTTCTCTTCTGTGTTTAACCAGATACCTGAAGTCACCTTTTCTGAGTCAGTGGTATGAAAAGAGAAGCACCATATTTTTCAGAAAAAGTGAGAATCATCTACCTCTCTCTAACGCATTCTTCAGCTCTGGTAAATCATTCATTCTTCATTTTCATTCTCTGACCTGTCCTGAGTTGTAGTGGGATGTTTGTTAGACCCTTGAGGTGTGAACGAATTACTGCCCTAAACGGGGCTCTTCTCTTTAGTATTTTTTTATATAGAAATATATAATTATGCTTATATATATGTATATGTGTGTATTTCCATCCCTTTCTGGAAAAAATCAGCAAAATACGTATGTTAATACATAACACTATGAAAACCTTCTCTATGACAGCAAGATCTTAAATGTAACAAACGTGTCACCGTTCTCCATGTGAAATCTGTCCTATTGGCTGTGTTGTCTTCATATGAAATGAAATGAAATGAAATGAAATGAATGAAGACTATGGCATCCTGAACTGACGTCCTGGACTTAACTGAAAAACTGGAGCTTGTAAAACCGACAGTTTATGTTCTTCAGAGTAAATTATACACCATCATCTTATCAGTTAAACTTAGAAGGGCAAGAATTATTCAGGTTATTGTACTGTTACTGTTAATTTAATGAAAAATAGTTATTTTAGAATACAAACAATTCTGCAGTATTTAATAGTAATTTAAAGTAGATTCTTATAGTTATTTAGATAGATCTTTAAAGAAAGCTGTGTTCAAGTCAGGTAGGCATGTGTTTTCATCGTTTCTCACTCAGGTCTTCTATGAGGCCAGATACTTTTTTCAAAAGATGAGCATTTTATATAATATTTTAACTAACTTTCATGCTAATCTGTGCACGTTTATATCACTTTAAAGAGCAAAAGGAGTAATGAAAAAAAAAACCCCAAAATCCAGGTTTTAGCTGAATTGAATAAACCATGGGGAATTAACTGTTGTGTCTGGTAGCGCTGCCTCCAACACTGAGCCCTGAATCTCACTGGGAGTCATAGCAGAGAACTTCGTGGCTGCATTCCCATGAAGAGAAAGGATGTTTTTACAGTGGTGGGTTGTCTCTTTTTCTGATGAAAGGCAGCCTTACCTTCTGGCTTTGCGTTTCCTTACATGTTCCCGTATGAGTTCTTTTCTTAGGCTTTAAAATAATAACCTTTTCTTTTCTACAGACCTCTGTCATCTACTGCTATTGCTCCCTGGAGAACAGCTGGTCACAAAAATGAACTGTGTTTCTGGGTTGCATGTGGCATCTGACACTTGAGTCCATACGCTGACCATGCAACCATTCCCATAGCTTCAAACAAGCAGCCCACAATAACTAAGTAAGAGAATTTGACTCCAAATGTTGTTTAGATTATTTATTATTTGGGGAACTTTTGTCTGTTATCACTTAATGAGGGTCTGAAGAACGTAGAGAAGTAAAATCATATAATGTGCCTAAAGCACTTCTTCGCGAGACCAGCTCAGCTCACATGGCTGCAGCAGTGTCATGTGGATGAGAAGAGCAGGTGCCACACACTTAGGTACTGTTTGGGGCTGGGAACGGGACTGTGCTAGAGGTGAGGATGGAAACGTCTTCGTAAAGGCATTTATTGATGGTGAATTGTTTCTTGTCAATAGGCATCTATTCTACAAATGTTCCACCTCACCATACTTTTGTATGGAAATGGGGAGTAAGCATTGATCTTCAGTTTGTAAAATCTAAGCTAGAAAGAATTTAGAGGCAAGGTGAAAAAAGAATAATTCAGCTGTTTCCTTTCTTTTGGGAAATGAGTGGGGTGAAAGAAAGAATTTTTAGAGGATGGGAATGAAAGCTCTTCCAGCTGATGGCTTGAGTTAATTTGTTAAAAACAAAATTTGTGGAGTGGTGTTTGCCAACACAGGGCTAGCCACGGCTAACTGAACATCAGGTTTTTGCAAAACTCTTCAAGTCAGAGAAGTAATCAAAAGAAAAAAAAATACCACAAATTTCCCTGTAATAAGCTCTCTAAGTGGAAAACATAATGGAGCCTCAGACCGTCTTATGAAGGAAACATGCTCAAAACCAAAGACAACAACAAAAAGTCTTTCTCTGGGGAGCTCTGTACCCTTTAGGCTCCAGCTGTCCTACCTTGCCCCGTTGGAAAGGTTTGATCTCCCCGGTGAGCAGCCAGGGCTCCGGCAGCATCTGGCAGCCTTTGGTCTGACTAATAATGCTTAGAAGTCTCTAGGGCTGCCTGTAGTCTCAGGAAATATATATAGTTTTCCATTTATTCTTTTATAAAACCTTTGTTCTTTTCATAGAGGTGCATGGCTGATCCATTGTAAATCTTTGTTCTGTGTGGTATTTTTAATCCTTTTGCCTTGTGTGTATAAAAAGCTGCGCATTTCCTGTGCTTTGCCCATCCTTATCCTCAGCAGTGAAGCTCCTTCCACAGCGGTAAGTCAGCGGGGTGGGATGGCTGCAGCCTGCCCGTTTGTGCAGCAGTCCGGGCCTGCTCACCACCTTCTGCTCCGTAGTGCACTCAAATATCAAGATGGATTTGGTTTTAGTCCAGGATTTCTAAAAACGGGAACCTGGAGTTTAGGTACCAAGGTGCATCCAAAATTACTGAGTGCATTGAAGCCTTGACTGGCCACAAAACCCCTCCCTTACGCTCTGGATTTTGCAAGATGGTTATTTTTTAGGCATCTCAAGCATTGGTTTATGAACCTAGTTTTAGAGAATCCAGTCTTTTGGCCCTGCGGTCCTATAGGTACACAGTGGGACTCTAAGCTGTAGTGTCTCTAAGCAGAAAGATGTTGGAATAGGGCTCTTCGCATCCGTGTGTGTGTGTGCTCCCCTCTGCTGCCTCGCACACCAGGAAGGCGCAGACAATAGCAGTGTTTTGCATCGAGTTCATGCTGGCTGGTGGCGTAATCCAGCTGTTTCAGTGTAAATCAAAAAAGATTTTGAAAATGTGCAGGTATCAAGTGCTGACAGAACAAGCAGTTAAAAATACAGCAACTGTAACATCCTGCGAGAACATCTAACCTGAATTTTTCAGTTAATCCTGCCCGTTTTGTTGTCTCCTTCAAAAAGAGGGACCCGTGATTGAGGGCTGCGCAAGCTGCGGCTGCCACGTGGCTGGGGTAAGAAAGCAAGCCCGTTTCTCTGAGGGCTTTCCGAAATCATTACCTGGTGTAATTATTCTTTTAACACGAAGTAGTGTAAGCCAGGGACCGGTTTCTTTAGGATGGTTGATTCTGAAATATTCAGCGCTTTATTCACTGTCAAATATGTTGCATTTAATATCAAGCAGTACGACCAGTTAGGACAAAAGGAGAAAGATGGCTATCTCTTAAATCCCAAACCACATGAGGTGGCTGCTTTTCCTGCCCCGTCTTCAGCACTGTGGTGCTTAGAGGAGGGCAGCTATGAAGAGTGAGGAAGACCTTATGTTGGCTCTTTCGGCAGCCTGGGCTCTCCTCCCGCAAAGGAGGGGGCTTCCCTGCCCCCAGCTCGAGTAATCTGCTCCTGTGGAAGAGGATGGGCAGGAGTGTGGGTCCAGCTGGGCCACGGCTACAGAGATGGGGTGAGCTCAAATTTGGGTTTTTCAGTGCTTTGTCAGGCTGGCATACGCTCAGAGTGTGTCATTGCAATCCTAAGCCTGGTGTGGTCTGTGCTCAGGGCTAGAAACGAAAAAGCTTAAAATAGAGAGAGCAAGAGCAAGGATGAAACCCTTCACTCCACATGATTGGTGTGTTTACTTTCTTTCTTTTTTTTTAACCATTGTATTTTGTGAATGGACCGGGCAGAAAAGCCCTTCTGTGCGGAGCCGCGCGCAGCCTGAGCGACAGCCGGAGTCCCACCCCGGCTTGGTGCTGCCAGCCCGCCTCTTGTCCTTGTCCTGTGTGAGAAAGTTTTAAAGGTCATCTCAAAATGAAGAGGACGAGAAGTATAGTGACAAAGAGGTGCGCCTGAAGTTACAATATTAAAGTGCAAAGTAACTAGAGTTTTTTTTAATTTTTATTTTTCACATTTTCCCTTTTACAGCATGACCACCGTTTGGTGCTCTGTAGCTGCAGTTTAAATGAATATTCATGTAAATTTTGAAAAAGAATAAATGATAGACAATGGGGGGTTGGTTGGTTGTGATTACGATTAACGCTGAGAACACGAACGTGCACCTCAAGCCACACGTGTGATTTTCCCAGGCCGGTTTATGAAGTTGCAGAGAAAGGAGGATATTCAAATATTTACTCGTTTTTGTAAACCCAAAGAGATTTTAGACCAGGTATTCACTGAACTTCCAGAATTCCATCAGTCTGCATGCATGCACTTGTTAGTCCTTAAACTAGTAAGATGTCATTAAAACATTCGTTGACACAGCCGCTGTCTACTTTAGCTAGACCTTCAACATTACTAATTCAGGTCTTCCCGCATTTGCATGCAGCACCTCAGCTACATGGCTTTAATGCTGTTCTCTGTTTTGTTCTGCTGTCAGGTATTCAGGTCTAGTGTCTTCTTCACTGAAGAATTTCTATATTACAGCTCGGAATACAATCTGTTTTGTATGCTCATGAACTAGCTCTAGGACTTGAAAAAAAAAAAAACCCACCCTATTTTATATTCTACACTGGTTAATTTTTCATTTCTCTGGCACCTTGGTGAAAAGTAGTCAACACAGTTAACAATATACATTGTGCAACTATAAATATTTTATTGGATATATAATCTTCACAATTTACAAGTTTGATTTTTCTCTGGGAGTCTGGATAAATCTATAATTTTGAATATTTAGTGAAAACTCATTTTTTATAGTATATTACTCTATAATCACCATGAAACATATGATCGGCTTTTTAATGGGAGCTATAGACATTACCTTCACTTTTCTCCTAACATTGCTAAACTCTAATAAAGCTATTTTATGGGGAGGGTAGTCTGGAGCAAGAAATATGGAGGTTTCATCCTGGGAACAGTATATAACTCATGCTAGTAAATTATAGTGTATTCCTTACACAAGATAACTTTAAGGGGGTTTTTAAAAATGTGTGTGTCTAAATCCTTATATATCTAGTTTATATATGAATTTGATGTACATTTCTCTGGTTGCCTTGTGTTTTCTGGTTTATTTTGTTGGAATTAATAGATTTCTTTCTTTGTCTAGCTTGTGGTTCCTATCCTTGTCTTAAGCCCCTTGTAACAAAGGAAAAAATTCTGTTTCCTTCTACTCCAGTATTTCCACTCTGCACCTACAGGTTTGTGTTTCTGTTCATGGTTTCATATACAGGAATGTAGGGCTGGAGATTGTTTGCTTTCTTTATATATGAATAGATTAGGCTTTTACTGTTGCCCACACCTAGAAACTGTACTTGATCCAGGAGACAAAAAGATAAATTAGTCTGTACGCGGGGTATTGAACTCCTATCACTGTATTGTGATATATTAATTCTTCTTTAATGTATTTATCCTCACTGTGTGCCTGTGAGATAGGGAGGCTAAGTCATACTTATCTCAAAGATGGGGGATTAAGCAACAAAAAACCCTAAGCAACTTGACTAGGGCTGCACAGAGTGTTTGTAGCAAAATGTTGAATGATCACAGCTCCGAGTAGCGATGTTAAGTATGGGATCGCTCACCCTCTGTTCCAAGGCTTCAGCTCTTGCCTCAGAAGCTACGCTTTCACTTTGGTTAAATAAAATTCCAGTTGAAACAAACCAACAGCTATAAATGCAAGTGTTGTAGTCTGCAAGCCAGCCGAGGGATTTTAAATACCGTGTTACTGGCTATGTAATTGCCCATCATTTTCCCCTGGTACTTTTGCTTTTTTGGAACTATTGACCAAGTCTCTTGATGGAGCACAGCAACATTAGTGCCTATTTGAATATAAACAAGATTATGAAAAGGAGATGTAGCAGCTGATGACTGTGGATGGGTTTCAAGCACGTAGAGAGAAAAATATTTTCATGTCATCCAAAGGATGAGCAAAAAAGGAGAAAATGAACAATGCGTATCAGAGAAAAGTTACCCAGCATAGCTGGCTGCATTTAGGTTGGTGAATACTTTCCAGAGGGGGGAAAGAGAAGCTCAGGTGCTCAAACCCTTTTGAAATTAGACTGGTGAATGTGTTCAGAAAACAATTTGTGATTAAAGCAAGTCTGTTCCGATTCTGATGTTTGCTTCTGTGAAAGAAACTCATATTTGGTAATGTGTTTGTTCCAAAACCGGTACCCTAAGTATTGATGCATGTTTGCAAAATTGCGCTGTAGGCGCACGGATTAGCTCAAGGTTTAGAATTCCCTCGGGTAACGGGAACTATCACTTGTTTCTCCCAGATGAAGATGAATGTGTTTACTGTTGACAAAACAGTCGTCTTCATTCTTGTAATGGAGAACTTTAATACTGCTTCTTTTAAATGTCATCTGCCTTCCCAATATCTTTCTTTTCCACCTTATCTGCTCTCAAAAACTCAAGACGAAGTAACCTTACTGAACACAAACAGTTCTTGAAGTTTCATTAACCTCCTCTTGCCTCTTTGTGTGCGCTTAGTGACTAGAAGATCTTTACAACCACTTTAAAAGTGATTATTGTTCTGACAGTACCCTCCGCAAGGCTTGCTGTCTTGCCATTGAACTGAATGGGCCGTGCGCAGGACATTATCTTGTGTTTTAGCTAGGAACAGTAAGCCACAGATAAAGGAATTCAATCATCTCGCTATGCTAAGTAGTACAATTTCTTTGATTTTAGCCCTATGGATCTTTGTGTAAAACTCCTTCTGCGATTTCTTCCTCCTTTACTATCGCCTTTTTCGTCTCCCACCCTCCTTTCCCAGTTCTTCCTTTCCCTTGTGTAAAGATATGGCTGTCACCGAGCTGCCCCTCGCTTATCATCAGCAAACCCACCTTTCAGAAAGATCTACCTTTTTGCCATGTCTGAAGTCAGTAAGAGTTAGCCTTGTCATCCCTTATGAGAGCCCCATCATTGACTATAACCCCACGGTTGACTGCTGTGTTATGCAGAAGGAGGCAGGCTGCGAGGATGTCAGATGCAGTATTGAGTCTGTGCTTTGACAATTGGAAAAGACACCGCGAATGAGATTTCACAATCCCAGAAGACCTTCGAGTGATCAATGAATTCTGAGTAAGTGAACTAGTAAGTGAACTTCTGCTGGTATAAGGGCAAAATCAAATTAGATCCATCAGCTGTTTCTGTCCTGGATAGCCACTGTCGCCTAGAAATTATACAATAAAAAAGTAACTAAATCTGATGTATGAGACAGGGGATCAATGATGTGTTAGAATAAATGCAATGTAGCAGTAAATCAACCACCTAAAATACAAACCATATTCTAAAAATCTTGCCAATAAAGAGACATTTTCTATTTACAAAATTCATGAAAATTAGGACTCAGCAGACTGTTTGGGGAATAAATCTTGTTCAAAGTTCGCTTAGTAAACTGGTAATGTTATGAGTCTCAGCTTTGATACACTAATATGATACAGGCTCATCACATTACAAGGCGGCATTCTGATGTGAAAACGCTTGTCTCATTATTAATAATTGACAGAGCACATGATGTTATTCACTACAGGAGCCTATTAAGGGAGCGTTGGCAGCAGGATACAGTTGCAGGGAATAGCCTGTCCTTAACCATAAAGCAAAAGGCATGGACTAACCCGTGTCGTTTCCATTCAGCTCTTGGGACAGTGTCCACCTGCTGCGATGGGAGTAGATTGCTGTGCTCAGTCTGGAGAACGCTTTCTCCAAGTCTCTACCAGACCTTGGGGCTTCTCCACTGCCCAAATTTTGCATTTAAGGGGGGAACTGCTGCAATTAGGACTGAAGTGGAGCCACTGACTATAACTCGCATTTATTAACTTGTGTTAAGGTATTGCAGAGAACGCCCACCAAGGACCAAAGCTGCTTGTGCTTGGCTGTAAGCTGATGTCCACTGAGGTAGCACTTTCTCCCCCTTCTGCCTGACATGCTGATGACAGGGGTCATGAAAGAGGAAGCTGAGTAGGATCTGGTGATAACCATGGTTTGAGAAAGTTGAAGTCATAATTCATCACTCAGATTCGAATTATCAGCTTCACCCACATCTTAAGTTATTATGTAGAGAGGTAAAAACCAGAAAATTCTTTTCTTTTTTTTTTTTCTCCCTAAGAGAAAGAAATTATATTCACAACTTATAGCTCTAAGGTCCTTAATTGGTTCGCAATCAATCTGCAATTGTTCTTGGTTCTTCAGGGACAAGGAAGCCTAAAATATCCTGGTTTATCATTAAAATTAACAGATTTATAGAACCAGTGTTTTGTAATCAGTATAGCCTGCTCTCCCGAGTGGCAGGCAATATTGATGACACGTCTGCAAAAGCAGGGGTAGATGTACCAAACTGCTGTATAGTAGCAAGGGTTCTGATGTCAGTGAAACGGAGCATTCTGTGCTAGGAGGGAGCTTGGGAAGGGATGCAATCTTTTCACTTGGCGGGGGGAATGTTGTTTTCCTCTTTCAGGTTAATCTTATTTATAAACTATTAACTTTATGTCAGTTAACTGGCAAGATGAAATTTTTTCCTAATAATAAAGCGGCAAGAGACTTGTAGACATACTGAGTTACAGCATCCGTGGCATCTCATTATGATGTAGGAAATGGTCCCTAGATACTATCGTATATTCAGACCAAACGTATTCTTCACTTCTGTTCTTAATTAGCAACTAAAAGATAAATAATTTTGCTGTCATTGCAGCACAATAACAATCAGGGCAAGGCAATGCCCAGTGAGCCTTGCCCTAAATCCTATAGCACTAAATGTTCAAACAAACAAATCCCCCCACCCCCACTCCTTATTTTGATTTATTAACTTGAGATGAATGATTTGGCTGTCAAAGTCTGTCAGTGCCATGCAATGAAAATAAAATCGGTGGCAGTGCCCCGTGTGTGAAGCCACTCACGGTATCTAGCCTTAGACATCAGCACTGAAACTCCAAGCCTAGCCCGCTCCCCACCCCCATTCATTAGCTTTCTAAATCCTCCTGTCTTTGTAGAATCACTGCAGCAAGTTGAAAATGATATATGTAATGAAAAACCCTGTCTGCCTAGTGCAGAGAGGGTGGAGAAAAAGACCGTGCTTAGCAGTCGCTGCTGTGCTGATTCTAGCAACGATTAGCGCAGACTTTGTTAGGGAAGCTCACCAAGAGCAGAATATTAAGGCACAAAAGGGAAACTCATTGTTTCTAAAGAGTTACGTCTGCCTGGCTGGTTTTGTCTCCTCTTTCAGCGCTATGACCAAATGCACTTAGAGCCTTCAGTGAGAAAGAAATGCAGATGTCTTTGAGGCTTTGTTATAGTTTGGGGCTATTTTCAATATTATGCTGTAAATACACCATTGTCTTTTCCGTATGGGTACCTGAAGAGCAAGAAAGCATCCAGGTTCTGTTTCAGGTGCAGGCAAAGGCAGAGGGAACGGCACTGCGTCGTACTGAAATATGGTTCGACTCAGTAAACGGTGGGTGTGGGAAAATACCAACAGATAAATATTTCTGAGGTTTTGTGAACTATGTACACACAGCAGTATGCTGGTTATTTAACAAATGTTTCATACTCTTCTGCATGACACACAAAAGATTTGATTTTTCAGAAGCACTGGATTTCACAGCGCTAATCTAAGTCAATGACAGTGTGGGTGTTCGGCATCTCCGATGCCAAGCTATAATTGTACTTGATAAGCCAGGGTAAGGAACATAGATGTTTAAAAATCTTGTGCATAATAGAGGACTCAAGCACATCCTGCCTCATAACGTGAAACAAAATTTATCTCATAACTATACAACAGTGGCTGTTTTCTTGGTGGGAACGTAAATGTGTTATAGTCCAGATGTAGCATGAGGTAAGAGGCCAGCAATGCAGCGTTAGGGCTCGAAGCTCCGTAGCCATCGCTTTGGTTTCAGAGAATATACATACGAGCTGTTGTGGTTTGGGCACAGAAGGTTTGGGATATTTGCACTCGCACATACACCACCGCGCTCTTCCTTCAGGTGTCTGGACAAAATTGTGTCTGTTTCTGAAGCTCTGTTGTGTCACTGGACTGTAGAATATGTCTCGGAGCCAGACGTTATTCTTAACTGCTGGACTTTATAGTCAGATTGTGTTGTTAAAGATGCATTTTAATTGACTTGGTATTTGTCCCACATACAGAGTATAATCCAACTGTTGTTTGTATCCTGGTGCACCTTGAGGTGCCCATGGAGATAAAGGCTTGTTTAATGCCCAATATGCTGGAAACTTGTATTATGAAAAAGTCCTTGCCCCGAAGTGTTTTATATTTTCAACTAACGTGATGTGAAAAACAGGAGGAAGGAAAATGGAAAGCACGGGGAAGTGAAATGAGTTTCCCAAATTCTGGCAGCTGGTTTCCAGCTTGTAATCCAGTCCCTGAGCAATGAATCACACTGCTTACCAAAGGCCAATTTGTGAAGGCATGAGCTCCTACTGGGAAGCAACAGGCTACTACATGCCTACTGACTTCCCTGCCAGATCTTCCCTGTCTTGGCTCTGTGCTGCGCTTTGCCACTCAGCGCAAGGTCCAAAAATGTTCACGACGTATCTCAGAGGTAGCAACAGACTCGGAAAAAGCCACAGATGACCCTTTTGTGCGTGTGTGTGTGTGTGTGTTCTGGATGCCTGCATACAAACTCCTTGGGACGGCAGAAACAGCTACAACTAAATTTGATTAATGTCTTTCTGAAAATCCACTTTGAAAAACAGCCTCAGGTATTAAAATGATAGACACGTAGTGCTAATCAAAATGATGCATATTTTTAGGATACAAGAACTCTGGGCTAACTGTGCTGAGTCTAGAAGCGCTTGCTTTTTCTCGTGCTCCAAGATACACTTTTACTTCTGCAATCTTATCATTGGACTTCCCGAACACATCGAGCTCTCATTAAGGTTTATGGTCAGATACTGCTGAAGAACAGACGGCTTCTCCTTTTGAACTGAGCAAATATGGAGATATTTTTACTTTCAAGTTCTGTGTCTTTTAAGCTATTGTGATGCTTAATAGCGACTCGTTTAAAAAGATTCATTCTTGTCAAAGTAATAAGTGTAAGAATCCATTATCTGTGCTGTTTTCCTTCTTTCCCTTCATTGCGTATATTAGATGCTGAAATTTTTTTTTGAGTGAAAACATCAGAACTGTGTTTATGCCAAATGCTCTCAAGTTCTGAATCCTACGTTCTGCAGACCATAGGATGTGCTGCTCTGTTGTCTTTTACCTTTCTCCCCCTGACAATTTTATTTAAAAATAGCCAGAGAGAAACAGACGACAGCCTAAAAAAAATGTCCACACTCTACCATGTCCCCTCCTCCAGCCCTGAGCCTCTTGTTCTAGCAGAACTCCTTTGCTTTCCCCTCTGATTCACACAAATCTACCTTCAGAATTTTTCAAACATTGCAGTGCATTAAACACTACAGCAGATGGTGCTTTTTGACGATGCCTTTCTACATGAAGCAACATTTTGTAGTGTATGCTGCATTATCAAAAAATCAAACATGTAATTATGCAAATATGTATGCCTTTATAATAATCAAGTTTTATTGTAAATGGTTGATGCACATCAATTTGATCCTGTAGTGCTGCTTTAAGTGCAGTTTAAGTGGCTTTTCAGTGTACCCAGAGGCAACACAAATGCATCTCTGGAATATTAATAAAATCCTGAATCTTTGAGACACCAACTGGTACAGCATTGCTTATACTGATTGAAACTAAATGCTAATCCTTTCCTTTATTTAAAAAAAAAAAATCCCCTTTGTTATTTAAAACACTGATATTAGTGCGATATGAAGGGCCATTTCATTTTAAATTGTATTGTAATGTAGTTGTTAAAATAATGCCTAATCATACTATATTCAGATTCCACAATGTAAATTTGATGAGACAAGAATGTAATAATTTTACAGCCATGAATACAGAAACGTATGTTAATATGTCCAGTTTTTCTAATTCTGTAAATTTATTAAGGAAATATCTGTTTTCAGGTTTCAATCCTGAATGCTCGAGCTTCCAAGTAACCGATTCCTGAATGCTCACTGGAGACGGTTTTGCTTGTGAAATTCAATAAGCTAAATACTCGTGGAAAACAAAAAAAAATCAGCAAGGATTTTGACATCCGTAATGAAGTGTAAACTTTATTACTGATCTGATCCTGGCTTTTATACGTTGGTTAACTTCATTGGTCTAATGACAGCCATCTCTCTGAATGCACACATACACATTCTGCTGCGGTTCGAGTTAGCAGATGGGCTGTGGATACAGATAAACCGAGACTGTAAATTATGTTTTGCCTGTTTGTTCCTCCTGTTCCAAAAGGCAGGGCACAAAAGGAGGAGATCGCATTGCTCGTGGAGACAAGGCAGTAGCTGCACCAAGTCCCCCTTACCAGTTCCGATAGGCTGGGGGTGTATTTTTTGGGGTTGCTCGAAAGAGGGGCTCTGTTAACCTGAACCCCAATTGAGAAGGTAAAGAAATGTGTGCGCTTCCACCCTTGTGTTGCCTGGGCTTTCCCCAAAACTAACTTCCTGTAAATTTTGTGAAGCTTTATAAGTGGGGCTTTCGCTCTGTAAAATTTTTGCCTTTGTTTTGGATCCCTGTTTTCAATTTACCTTCTTCACCATGTCTCCCCCCCGCTATTTTTGTTTCACGCTGCCAGTTCCTGTCTCTCTGCCCTTTGTCCTTCCTCTGCCTCCTTTCACCACTGTTTTTTAGCTTCCTTTCTGTGTTTGTGTGGTGTCCCCCTCCACTTTTCCCCCTCACAGATTTTTGCCTCCTCTGTCAGCCTTCTGCTCCTCAGATTTTTTTTCCCAAATGTTTCTCTCAGTTTCCCCATTTGGCTCCTTAAGTCCTTCCACACACGTGTATTTCCTCGCTCCTGCTCTGCTTTCCACCTTCCCCTTCCAGGTTTTACTCTGTCTGACTTCTGTGTTTATCTTTTTTTATTTTCTCCCCGCTTTTCTCAATTCAGAGTAGTTTAAACTATTGCAGGAAAAGCTGCTCTTGTGAAATTCCACCCAGATTTCTCTCGGAGCAGCTGCTGTCCTGGCATTTCCAATACTGAGTCAAACCTCAGCCTTGGGCATAGGGTGTCCTTAAAGGATCAAAACTCAGCTTCAGAACACTACCCAAAACACTGGCAAGCAGAACACGAATATAAAACCACAACCGATAGTATCTGAAACCTCTTTCCACAGTTTTGACGTGATCTACTATTTTAAGGGTGGTGTTTGTTTTTTTTTCCTGAAGGAAGGGATTTCTCTCCCTTTACTTAGCATTCTTGTGACACGGAAGCAGGGAAGAGACATCACGCATCTCGAGAAGGCACTGGGGCCCTTAAAACTTGCAGTGCAATTTTGCCTATTTTCTTACCATATAGAACCCCATAAAGGCTAGTTTTTGAAAAGCTATCACAAGAAAATTCTGGGTCAATAAACTGCCCTCTCTTACCGAGAAAGCAGGTTGCTAACAGTAATTAATCAGAGATGCTGAAAAACAACTGAGCCATTTTTTCTGAACTGAAAAAAGCTCTCCAGGAACTTCAAATTAACAGAAGCATTTTCATAAAATTATAAAAATGAAATATATAAAGAAAGAAATTTGTAAAAGTAAACGACTATTGCCTTCAGGTGTTGGAACTTTATTCTCATGTGTGCAAACCTGAAAGTAAAATTGATTAGCAACAGAAATGAAACTTGCTGACTTGTCACTTTTGTCAGCTGTGAACACTGTGAACTTGGCTTATTTTTTATGCTGGATTTTGCCTCACTATCTTAAATGACACTCATGGTAAAGTTACTTGGTTTGTAAAAAGTATAACTTCTAACTGATAGTAGCCCTTTAAGTATAAATCCTGTATATCTGTAGCACTGAACCAAAGAAACCGCCTGAGTTAACTTATTTGATTATTCACAGAGGAAACCATCCAGGTTTTTGAAGCTCAGTGAGCACATGGTTTTTATCAGTTCCATAAATCTGTTTGTATATGAAAAATCTATAAGTATTATTACCTTTTGAGTACATTAATAGTCAGAAACCAAACAATACCCTGCTCTGCTTCTGTTTTTTACTTCAGTTGCATGGCATTTCAAGCTTAATTTAAACACAATAATAACAAAATCTACATCTAGTGCCTTGATTTCATTTGTAAAGCCACCTAGACAACCACACACTTTGGGAGGTTTTTTCTTAAAGGTTCTATGTCAGGGAATGCTTCAGACTTGTTTTGCCAGAGTCCTATATGGGGCAAAGCCTTTGTATAAGGTCATAGTATTTTAATGTGATTTTACACTGTTTAAAAAAAAAACACAACTAGAGATTGGACTATAATTACATAAATGGCAGTTTAAAATATATTGCTGAAGATCTGTAGACTTGTAAGAAAAGATTTTAAAAAATCTGAAAAAAAATATTCTTAATGGATAAGGTTTGAGAAAGATATATATACACACAAGATATTAAATGATAGGCAATATTCTGTCTTTAAAGAAAAGATTGAAACTCGCGGTCAATTAATACAGTGTTTCTAAGATGTTTGACTTTCTAGGCTGCACTGGTCACATAACAGTGAATAAACCATGAAGAAAGGAAAGCTCAGTAATTGCCTGGTGTTTTGTTCTATATGTGCAAACATCTGATTACTGGTGTGGCTGGCAATTTGGTAGAAATTCTCATGCAAGCAAAGAAGCTTGGTTCAGGCACAAGTGATTTTATTCTAGCTTAAGTCCAATGGTGTATAGGCAGTCTATAACTCTTGGTTTACTTTCAAATGTGTTTCCGGACTTTATTCTTTATCCTACCTACTGTGGTGGTTTGTATTGGGCTGCAGTTACAGATCTTGAAAAGAGTGTGAACAAGGTTTTAATGTGGTTACAGACTGCAGAGCCGAAACCCTTAAAAGCCTTAAAACCCTTAAGAGCCACCACTCCCTGCTTGGCCCGGTGCAAAACCAGCTCTTAACTTTACGGTGAGGGTATCTGGTATCTCTCCAGAGATATCTGGTTCTCCTCAACAGCCTCAGTTGATGAATTTCTTACGAGATCTTCAAATGAACATCCGTTCTCATAATAATTTCTTCTGGCGGGCCGAAATGCTTAATTCCTGACTGGTTTTGAATATATTTACTCTTTGGGGGATAACTTATCTGAATTCAAAGCCTAAGCTGTGTCAGTGCAGGTGTTTTTATGTGAAGGTGGCAGGCTCAATGACTGCATTGAAGAGAGATCTATTATTATAATACTCTTTAGAGGAAAAAAGCTAAAGATAGACACTGTTTATATTTATTTTTTTTTATGAATCCTACTAACTCCCAGCCTTTACCATTTCCCTTTTCCTTTAAATTCCTCCACAGAGAAACTGAAGTGTTAAATTTAACAGAGATTAAAATTAAGGGAAATTTAAATTTTCTCCATGGAAAAATTTAAGTGCAGGAATACATTGCTTTGTACTGATTACTTTTATTCTAATTTTTTCTATATTATTTACAGGTGCAGTGTAGAAAATATGTTGTCATTAAAACGCTCTCTATGAAAACATGAATAAACCCATTTTTTCCCCATGCAGTAAATTTGTCTACCATCTGCAGTATGGACAGAAGGACTTCTCCTCCTGGACTTAAGAAGTCAGTGGGCACCCTTCAGGTGGTATGGCCAGGGTTATGGCATTCTCTGGATCAGTAAAAAGGCATGAAAGAAAGCTTTTGTGAACATTTCACTGTGCCATTGGGGTTTTTTGTCCTGATTTTATCATTTGGTTTTTCTCTCCTTTCCTCCTGGGGAGGTAATAGAGGACTGTAGCTTATGAACTATGGGAGCAGTTGCAACCACTCCACACACCTCAACTAAGAAGGAAATAAGTAAACCAAATTTATAGGAGCTAGTTAAATAGTCCTGAAACAACAGGCTGTGTTCAGGAATAAGCGTGCTTGGTTAGTGGAATATTAATCTGGCAATTTCCTTGTAAGAGCAAACTTCTGAGATCCATGAAGTCCTGCTAAGAGCCGTGGGACTTGCCGTGACATTCTGCCTATGTAGAGGAAACTGCAGCATGTGGTTTTCTTTAATTACCATTAGAGCAATGTTACTCCAGAATTGTTCAACAAAGTAGTTTTTCAAAAGAACATCGTTGAAACCAAAGTTCCTCTTACGTGTATCCCAGGAGAGCCAGCTGCCTGGTGGCCAGTGTATTGGCTAATGGAGTAATCCAGACATGGTTACTCCCATCACAAATGGATGGCTCTGCAGCAGGATTCCTGGCTACTGAGGAACAGGCATCTCAGCTTATTGAAATTTTGCACCAAAAGTGACTTTTCTTCTCAGCATAGCTCTGAAAGTATTGAAATATCCTACGGAACAGAATTCCTGTTTTCAGACGAGTCCAGACTGGATTTTCTTCAGACCCTGAAATTCTGATGAAATTTCTCAATGTGTTTGTTGCTATGTTCTTAAAAAACATGGGCTGAATTTCAAGGAAATTTCCATTGCTACTTTGCTCAGGAAGGACCTGTGCTTCTGGGAAGCGCTCCTGCCACAATTCTTTGGCAGTGTCTCGCTTTTCATCTTCAGGTTTTAACTTTTGGCAGGAGAGTTTTTTGTCCCGTTTCCAAGCAAAATGAGCCCAGTGCGGCTGAGCTGCTTTTCTTTGCTTCTCTTTTCCAGTGCCTTCTCTCAAGTAACTGCTGAGCCAGTTGACCGATTTCAATCAAGTTTGATGGAAAAAGAAGGAGCTGTAAGAGACATGAAGTTCAGGAAGAAAAATGGTGCTTGAGTATGTCCGAGGGACCCAAATGATCGCGTTACTGGGGAAATGTGATCCAAAAGGCAGGAGCCACCTCACCAGTCAGCCCCCAGACCCTGCACCAGCCTCAGCAGAGGCTGTTACCTGCCCCGGCAGAGAGGTCAGGGAGGGATCCTTTGGGGAACTGGCGCCTCAAGGACCCGGGAGGGACCAGGGGACAGTAGCACAGCACGGTGTTTGTCAGGGGATTTACAGGGAGGGATTGCTCAGGAGCAACTTGTTAGCTTGTGCTGGGTCCTTTGCAGTGGGACGGCAGCTACGTGATACGCTTTACAAGAGGACCAAAGAACATACCTACCTTGGGGTGGCTAAGGTAGCCAGAACTGACAATCAAATGTTAAATAATTAAATTGTTTTAGCTATTAATTGTAAGTGAATGTTGTTTTTAATTGCACTTTAATAATGCCATGCCCTTTATAACCAAAATTAATGTTTTCTGTCTCTCTGTTTTTGAAGTACATGTCAGTTTAATTAAACTATTAATGGTAGACAGATTTTTAAGTACTTTATATTCTTCATTAAATTGTATCTGTTCAACAAGCATAAACAGGAAAATAGTCTCAGAAGCAGATTCACGTTCTGCCTGATAAATCATTCATCATCAGATAAGATGATGAGGCATGCTTGTTTTTCTGTAGGCTCACAATGATAAACAAATCCACTTTTATATTATAATATTTATTGAGTTCATAGAAAAATAAACAAGACTGTTCACTTTTAATATTAACAACAGGCCTGAAAGCTGTTGTTTGCGTTTATGACTGGTCAATGAACGGAAAGCAATATCTTGATGATCTGAGGGTCAACGTTAGTTCATTTCGTCTGAGGTGCTTGTTAGCAGAATATTTCTCTGGTCTAAGACATAGTTCTTTCAGGGCCATTCAACTGCAGTAATGATGAATACTTCCACTGTTCCTGCAGTGTTTCCTAATTGTGTCTGGAAAGAATTAAAATATCTTTTGATTTGGCAGAAGCGATATATTTATAAAGCAAATGTTGAGTAAGTCTCAGTCCTTGTAGGATCCGTTGCAGGATCCTTCGCATTGCAGGAAGGCTGATGAAAACAATTTTTTGAAGATTGTACAAGACAGGATTATGGCAAGGTCATTTCTTCTCTGGTGGTAAAGTCTGCAAATCCTAATGGGCTGTTAATGGGCTAACAGGCAGAAATTAGGGAACACTGCAGCAACTGCTCATGATACATTCCTGTGCATATTATACAGGCAGACAAAGATGTAACTGGTTATAATAGAGACAACAATGTCCTTCCTTTGTGTGGCAGATCAATCAATAGCCAGGCATGTGATCTTGTTCACTATTATGTTAGTAATGAAACCTTCTTGTGATGTGACAACTGTGGAATAACATTTGGTCACAAAGCTGGTGTTAACAAGCACAACTGGCACTCTGGTAATTAGACTGATTTCTGGTCTACTTTCACAGATTGTCGATAAATGCAGTAAACAACAGGCTGCTTTCTTTCAGAATAAGTTATATGAAGTCATCATCCATTTGGTGGTATGTACCCTACTCTCCTTCATTTTTATCAGACTGTGGCAAGGTGAGGATGTACGTTTATTTCTTTATAAAAACAAGTTTCACAATAGAAACTTTGCATGCATTGTTCAATGATGACCTAATTAACCTCAGCCTTTTTTCTCTTGGGTTGAATGCTAGTTTCTCAGTTGCAGGTAGGCAGTTAGATGGAGGTGTTCTTCCTCAAATTTCCAATATTGTCCCCTCTGATAAAGCTGTGTCTGCTATGGACTGCCATTAATATTGTTTGAGGATAAACTGAAACCTTAGAAGCCATAGATTATCCTTGGTTTTAAAGGCCAAGAATATAGATCATATACAATTGTAATATAATTTGTTAGATTAAACAAAATAACTAAATTCAGCCATGGATGTGCCAGCCAGCTTTTCCATCACCAATTTAGGACTGTTATGTCAAATTTCATTTGCTGTGTTTTGCTCTTCCCATAGAGCTGCAAGAGTGGAAAGCTGAACTATAGTTTGGTCTTTTCACATGCAGGACAGAATAAGAAGGTGCGAAAGCTCCTTCCCCAGGTCCTGTGCCTCCTCTGAGCCCATAGCCAGGCTCTGCACATAGGAAAATGTGTGGGTGCTGTAGTTCTGCCTCCTCCCATTCCAAAGCAGATGAATCGAGTCAACTGAGACATGTCTGGGGGAGCTGCTCAGTCTATTTTGCATTGGCTGCAAGGCACTGTAACGTGTATGGAATTATAGAATTGTTTTGGTTGGAAGAGACCTTTAAGATCATCGAGTCCAACCGTTAACCTAGCACTGTCAGGTCCACCACTAAACCATGTTCCTCAGCACTACATCTACACATCTTTTAAATACCTCCAGGGATGGTGACTCAACCACTTCCCTGGGCAGCCTGTTCCAATGCTTGATAACCCTTTCAGTGAAGAAATATTTCCTAATATCCAATCTAAACCTCCCCTGGCACAACTTGAGGCCATTTCCTCTTGCCCTAGCGCCTGTTACTTGGGAGAAGAGACCAATGCCCACCTCACTACAACTTCCTTTCAGGTAGTTGTGGAGAGCGATAAGGTCTTCATTGAGCATCCTTTTCTCCAGGCTAAAAAAAAAACAGTTCCCCAGTGTATGCCATAAACCAGCATGAGTTCCTGTGCTCGCTGTCCTTTCACAAGTTGCTTTCAGAAACTGGAAACAGTGGGTAGGGGACAGTGAGTGGTAGCAGTGTCATGGTGTATCTGGGTACTGGTGCAACCTGGAACTTTGTTCAGATCTATCTGAAGGTGCAGTCCAGCTCCATGCTGATCTCAAGGATCCTTACTGGTACAATTTGACTGAGAAGGGTTTCTTTTGTATGCTGAGCCATGTTTTGACCACTTGCTGTAACTAAGTTAACTTCATAAGATCAAGAGAGCAGCGAGCATCTCTTCATGGCTGTTATTGATGGTTGCCAGATCCTAATTCCCTGTGCAATCAAAGAAAAGCAGTAGGGAAGAGTGTTTTAAAGTAGGCACCTGATTTTATGCAGGATTAATGCAAGAAGATGCCTCATTAACAGCCAGTGAATGTAAAAACTAAATCCACACTCATGAAACAGGGAGAGGCTTTGGACGAGTTCACTCAGCTGTATGTATCGAGAAGTTAGAGGGTATAAACAGCAGTGAACGCAGAACACTAATCTGAATGGTTGGAAACAAAGATGAGAGGTGTCTGTTGCTGTTCTCTTCAGATCGCTCCCTGTCCTGACAAACTGCTGAGAAAGACCAATGAGGCTCTCTAAGGCCCGTAGGTTCGTACCGCTGAAAAGCCTATAGGCTCCAAGGAAAGGGGGACTGTGAAAAGTACGGTAGGGTTTTTCTGGTAGGGCAGATCAATATACAGGAATGGATTAGCAAGAGGGCTGTGGGTGTAACAAAATGCCATGTGCTCAGGGAAGGGGCAGGGTAAGAATGTCTTCTCTGAATTGTGGCTGGGTGAAGATGGTGATACGATTTTGAGTGAGACCTCATGTCACACAATCCCAGCTTGGTTGGGAAGGGACTGCAGGAAGGCTTAGGTCCGACCTCCTGCTGAAAGCAGGGTCAGCTGTGAGGCCAGACCAGGTTGCTCAGAGTTTCATCTGGTCTGCTCATGTGAACCTCCAAGGATGGAGATGGCACATCCTCCCCGGGCCCCTGCTCCAATGCTGTTCCCCTGCCCAGAAATCACACTTAAAGTATAAATGTATCTTTTCACCAGTTTCTTCAGTTCCAACGTGATTTTGTCTGGAGGCAGTGCTTCTCAGAGCTACACATAGATTTCTATGGCTAAACCTATTGATAAAAGACTCAAATCTGCTGCTGACGCAGCACTGAGACTGCATTCACCTGTCAATGGGAGTCCATAAGCAATGAATCTTTTTTGCTGTAGGAAGTCAGAAAATAAAGTCTTAGTTCCTAGAAAGGGCCAGGTTCAAGCACCACTAGCTGCAGTAGATAACAAGAATGATCATGTTGTGATCTGATGGGTGGTCAGAGCATGTGTGAAAGCTTCACGTCTTTGGAGAAACAACCTATGAACTTGGAAGGTAGCTGAAGAAATGAGACAAAGGGGTGTTTTGCCATTTGTATTATTTAGGCTCTGCTGTTTTGAGGAGGTTTTACCACACAAATGACTTTGTCAAAGGATGGCAGTGCAGAGTGTTTCCAGCTATGTGGCTGGAAAATTTTAGCCATAGCTGCATGTATTTAGACCTTCCCAACGCACCCTCTGTAGAAAAGCTTTTTGTCAGGAAGGAGCACAGTGTTCTCCCTTCTTAAGGGTATATTTCACATTCTAAATCCATTTCTTTGATAAGATTGAATAAATTCTAGTTCACTAGCTTTGATTTTTAAAGAAATGGAAGGAACAGAGTACAGTACAGCTGATGACAGAGAAGTTGCCTCGGCTTTCTATGTTTATTTGCCATCAGTTACTTCCATATTAAATTGTTCCATTTACAAGCTAGTATAATTCTTTTTCTAAGCGCCTGCTGCTGTGTCTAGTTGTGGAAAATGAAGCTCACTTGTTTATGACCTGCACTGTACTTCATCACTAACCTTCAACAAGTGTACAGGTTTTGGAATGAGAATAAAGCATCACTGGTGGAAACACAGCATGAGGCAAAGTATAATGCATATTACTGTGGCACACCTGTGCTGGCTTTCCTTTGCTTATTGTGATGAAAAGTTTGCTTTGTTAGCAGGCAAAATAGGTATAGCTTGAGGGGTCAGTCTTCTCTGATTGGCATACCTGGTTCTCATTAGTATTAATGAGTAAAATGGACATAGAATGACAAGAGAGCAGACACTTGGTGAAGCAGGTAAATGCAGGAACAAGGTGATATTATTACAGTCACTTTTCTGGCTGTAACAAGTCTTGAACAGCCATATCATTGAACTTTTAGACTCTCTAAATATAAAGATTGCATAATGTGTTTTTATTACTTAATAGCTGGCAAAAATCTACCGAGGAAGAACAGGTCTGCTTTTGACTTTTGAGAGAACGAGGTGCCAACTTCTCCCCACTCCGTGCTTGTTAGGCCTGTCCTCGGTAAAACACCTCTTGACACCCTTCCCACACTCTTAACAGTTATCTTCCAGTTCTCATTTTCCCTGTGGAAATGATTAGTTAAAAATTCATTAAGCAGGAAGCTTTGTCACTATCTAGAGACCTCACAATCTTTTGCACCTTTTCAGTCTGGCTTTGAAGGCTGTAGACGCATGAAAGAAGGTGGGAGGGAGGAGGACGATGATCGCTCGTTTTCTTTCTGCAACAGACAGAGGTGTTGAGACTCTTTGGGATCTCCAGCAGCTTTTCATGTCGCAGCCCATGCAGTCTGAACCTGCTGCCAGAGGAGGTGGTCAGCGATGGCCGGAGGGAAGCGATCAGCTCTCGCTGAAATGACAAAGGTGGCAAGCGTTTCCCCGGGGTTTAGTTTGGGTAAAGACACTTAATTCTCTGGATAGCTTCCTTCAGATGTACAATATATCTGTCTTTCCACTTTATCACCAAGAGTTAGATCCTGAATTTCTAACTTGACTGGCTAAGGCAACTAGCCAGAAGAGATAAGAGATCAGCTGAGGAGGTTTCTAAACTAGTTTTACTGGGAGCCTCAGGCTCCTTCTAGCTTTTCAGGCTGCAGCAGTAGCCAAGAATATTTATTCCCATTTCCACTTGGCAAAGAATTTTTTTTTCTTTCTTTTTCTCTTTTTCTTTCAGATATGGGCTTCATTGCAGTAACTTTTTTTCTGTCTTTCCCAAATTCAGTTACAGACAAGCTATCTTTTGGATGCCTTTAGCTAATACCGAGTATCCATTTAAAACAGCTAGACACAGATATTACGTGTAACAGCTTTTTGGTTCGGAGGCAAAACTGAACCCAACCCAGCTTGAACCTGAATCAGATGGTTTAATAAGTTTTTAAAAAGTTAACAAAAAAGGAAAAAAGGTGTTTTTATTCTACAACCAAAGCAAAAAGCTTAAATATTTGATGATTTTTTTCATCTGTTTTTTTTAGTAAGTATTTTTTTACAATCATAATACATTTTCATGTCATAGCGGTAAAGTTATTTTTATTAAAAAACCCTCACTTTAGAATCTTTCTTTTAAAATGCTAAAAAATGTTTTACATTAAAAAAAAAAAAATCCCTTCTACTTCTATGTCCTATACTCAGCCCAATAACAGGAATTATCTCCGTTCCCCTGTAACACAGTTTGTCAGCGAAAGCAGCCCCGTGGGGTGGGGTGGGGGCTGCGTAGCCCTGCCTGGAGACGGTGGTCAGTGCCAGACACCCCCGTAAGCGCCGTCGGCGGTCTGCTCTGTCCTACACATGTTACTGCTGTGCTCCACAGACTCGCTAAATTGATTTCAATCATTTTCTAGGCTCGCCTCAATGTGCTGCATTTGTATCTATGAAGCGTCGGTGATTACGGTCTAGGCAGGGCGTGATTAAAGAAGAGGTACTTATGCCCACAGCTCCTCCAGTGATTTTATCAGACTCTAATCTCTTTATTTAAAAATGTATCCATAAAGAAAAACTTAGTTAAGCATGCCTAACGCGGGGGTGTCTGCATAAATACATAGCTAGCCTGAATCAGAGTACCAGAGAGGGCTGGTGGCCCCGTTTATATTTGTGGCGTGTTGAACCCAAGGCTGCGCTGACAGGAGGACTGCAACCTGAGCGTGCAGGAAGGACTACCACCACCACCGCTGCCCTCCAGGGAGGACCACCACCACGCTGCAGTGCCTAGCACTGGGCCACATGCTTCTGCTCTCCTAAGCCATGGGTGGTGATGCTGCTGGCCTTCCTCCACAGCCCCTGTGCGACCGTGACTCTTGCCTAGACACCTTGCATCCTACTTTCCTGTTGCCCAGGCGAGTTTCATGAACTGCTGGGTAAATTCAAAATCTGGTTACTTTTTCAGTATTTCTGCTGGGGAGATGGCTTCCTGACACATTTGAGACCCTTTGTCATTTGGAAACTTTGGGCCAATTTAGTTAACGTTTTAATTTTTGTTGGATTTATAATTGTTGTCATGTGTCAAGAGGTCAGTTTAGACAGCTTGGTAAGCTGGAAAAGCTAGCAACAAATCCAATCAAGTGAATATCCTTTCGTTTCAATGGCTTTTCCTCTCCTTGTTTCAAGCCCAGAAGGAGGCCTTAAAGTTGATGAGAAGATAAATTCAATTATACTTAAAGCTGACTTTGGCTCTTAGCTCTCATACTACCTTTCCCCATCTTCGCCATCCATCCTATTGCAATCGTTTAAATTTGCCCCAATAGTAGTTTGCCTATTAGCTTTGCTAATGAATTTACTAGTGCAAAAGACCACTTGCAGGGCTGTCCTAAACATAATGAATGTAATTATTTAGCACAAAACCAGGGCAGCATCTTTTTTTCTCTTGACAAGAATAATTCTTTATTCTCTCATTAGCTATGTGCCTTGGTCTCAGTAAACTAGTTATTGACCTGCTCATTTAAGGAGCTTCACTCTAAATGCTTCTTCCCTTATTTAACTCAGACAAGTTCCTATAATTTCCCCTCACCATGCAGGGCTAGCCAGTAAAATGTAACCATTGTTCATTTGTTGTGAAGAGAGCTGGAAGACAGGAAGCTATTCTTAGATGGATGCTCAGCCTCCTGAGCCCTGCTTGCTTGTCCCTGGTTATAATGGATACAAAACTGTATGGGGCTTAGTAGACATCATGTAAACTCTATAGGAAATCTGAGCCAATGAATCATGGAGACAGACCCCCACTGAGCATTGTGTGTCTGAACAGACTGCAAATAGATAGAAAAGCAGCTTAAGCAAGTGGCTTTCAGATGACAAGAATGCATAAATTAGAAATGAATTGAGAGTATCTGTTGTTTTAAGGCAGTTGGATTTTTACATTCTGTACTGTTTCCCTGTTGTAAGAAACCACTAATTACTCAGGCTACGCTGAAGACTGATGCAGGGTTTTTGCATGTGCATAGTTTTTGTCCCTCTTTAAGCATTCTCAGCTGGATTGTGCTGGCTCAGCCCAGCGGTGCCGTCCCACGCTGCCTCCCCGGCAGCTGTACTGCTACCCCGTCCCATCCAGCAGTGTCTGCTGGGGAATCCTTGGAGACTCCCACCTGGAGCATGACACAGAAACCTGGGAAAAGTAAGACTTCAATGGTGTCAGGGCTTTACAGGCTCACCTCCAACCCAGGTCCCCAGTCCCAGCCAGGACCACAGCACCAGTTGGACTGGGGTTATCCCCTGGTGGAAGTGGCAGCCTCACATCTCACCCTTGCAGTACTCAGTGCTGGGCAGCAGTCAGTTGCCTTTTGCTCTCCGTGGGCCATTCAGTACACAGGACTCCTGCCCGTTCCCACCCTAACCATCAGTGAGTGGAAAGGAGCACGGCATTTCCAGGTAGCCTTCTCCTGGAGTCGGCCATTGGCTGACCAAAGGGGGCATCCCAGGGGTGCTGAGGAGCAGACGCTGCTTGGTCTGGATCTGAGCTGTCCTGAGTCAAAGGGTGGGCTGTGGGTAGAGAGGCTCAGCTCCAAGACGACAGTCATGTAATGGAGGCAATGATGAGGAAAGGGTAATATCCCAAGACCTAGCGTTTCCCTGGCCCCTTGGTAACAGCCTCATCCCAGAAGGGAATTTTTCTTAGGGATTCAGCAGGCTCATCTGAGAGGGATTCTCCCTCACTGCATCCATGGTCTGCAGGTGGGGAACAGGCAGCACTGGCAAACCACGTCTCCTGCTGACCACGCATTACCACTATCCACTCAGCAACAGCAAGCCAACCATGCCAGAAGCAGCAACCATCTCCCCAGCATTGTCTGTGGCAGCATCATAGACCAAAGGCCTCAAGCGGTAAGCTTTTGTCCTCTCCCCCTGCCTTTCTAGCCGAGGCCCAGTGCATTGTCTGTGCCATGCCTCTGGAGCACTCTGTCTCCCGCTGTAGCCCTGTGTGACCCCTGTGGGGTGCAGCTGGCCAGGGGTGCAGGGGGGTCTTGGCCAGCAGCAGCTCCAGCATGACACAAGGGAGTGGACGATGGTGATGGAGCGGGCAGAGACAGGGCAGCCTGAGGAAGGGCTGGCAGTTCTGGTGCAAGCTCAGCTGCCGGCTGTGAAAGGCGTTTGGGACATTTCCCTTTAAGGCAGTACCATGGCTTGTATTAGAAATAGTGTGGGCAGCAGGACTAAGGAAGTGCTGTACCTCTGTACTGGGCTCTGGTGAGGCCCCACCTCGAATACTGTGTTCAGTTTTGGGCCCCTCACTACAAGAGAGACATAGAGGTGCTGGAGTATGTCCAGAGAAGAGCAACATTGCTGGTGAAGGGTCTAGAGAACAAGTCTTAAAAGGAGCGGTTGAGGGAACTTGGGTTGTTTAGCCTGGAGAAAAGGAGGCTGAGGGGAGACCTTATCTCTCTCCGCAACTACCTGAAAGGAGGTTGTAGTGAGGTGGGGGTCAATCTCTTCTCCCAAGTAACAAGTAATAGGATGAAAGGAAATGGCCTCAAGTTGTGCCAGGGGAGGTTTAGTTTGGATATTAGGAAATATTTCTTCACTGAAAGGGCTACCAAGCATTGGAACAGGCTGCCCAGGGAAGTGGTTGAGTCACCATCCCTGGAGGTATTTAAAAGATGTGTAGATGTAGTGCTGAGGGACATGGTTTAGTGGTGGACTTGGCAGTGCTAGGTTAACGGTTGGACTTGATGATCTTAAAGGTCTCTTCCAACCAACAAAATTCTATGATTCTATGTTGACTATAACTGCCCTTATGCCTCCCACACACAGTGAGCTGGTCACACAGGACAGATAATGGTGCTCTCAGGTCTCAGAGAGTGTGGTCAGGTGCCTGCATTTGCAGGAGAAGGGCTGAAGCTGGCACTTGCTGTGGCCTCAGCAGCAACAGAAATCATCTCTGCTCTGCAGCAGCTGATGTCGTGGTGGTGGGTCCAGGAACGAAGTGGTGCTGGGTTCAGCGGCTGGCAAATGAGGCTCTGTGCAATGGTTGACCGCAGTTTTGTTGCTTGCTTTTTGATTGTTTTCTGGCTTTTTTCAGTGCCTTTTTTTTGTTAACTTTGTCATTTTCTAAGATGAAATATCCTGCCTATAATTGTTCACAGATTGTGATAATAGACTGCGGGCAGATGGTCCATCGTCTGTGGTCCAGCAATCGTATGAAAGAGACAGATAGCAGCCCTCGGTTGTGTTTATAAATACTGGTGCCTCAGAGTTGCTGTTTCTTGTGGCCCAGTATGGGCCACATCACCTCCTGCTGTTGTGATCTAGGTTTTTCACTGAGTCATTTGTGCCAGAAGCCTGCACGAGGTCCTTAGCTGTATATAATCTGTATGGCCTCTGATGAGCCTCCAGATGGGCCTTGGGAGCAGCATCACCTCGCCTTTGTCTGGGGAGGCAAAGGGGGTCTGTGTCTTTTCAGGTGGGAGGAAGGTGATACCTGAGTGACTCACCTGAGAATGGAGAGGTGGGGAAAAGCCAGGACAGCCGAGAGACCCTGTCTGAGGGGCTGAAGCCTTGCAGTGGGGCCAGGCTGGGAAACGAAAGGGTTGTGCCTGTGGGCAACCTTTCAGGTTTGGTGTCCCATGGACACCTCACCTCATCCAGCACCTCTGCTGAGAGGATCGCAAAAGCCTGTGCCGTGCCTACCATTGCCCCATCTGAAAAGCAGTTCAGCTTCATGTGAAGCTCTCGTTGGTTCCCAGCCCCTGTGGTCCGGGGAGCTGCTCCTGGGCGGCAGTCAGGAGTGTGAACCACCCCGTGTACGCCTGTCTGCTGCCTGCGCTGTGTCGGTGCTCTGCTAACTGCAATAAATCTCTGGAAATGTGGCTTGCACAGCATAATGTAAAAAAGCATCAGATTTTGTTTTAGAAGTGGATATAAATTCCAAACTTAGCCAGTGCAGAAAGTCAGTGCAAGGTATTCATATGTAAGAAAGGAAAATAAGGCACTGTATTTTAGCTGCCTGATTTTCTCAGAATTATTCTTAAAAATCTAATGTTTTTAACAGAAAAGCTTTTAGGGTAAGTATTTGATATGAGGCAGCTTACTTTCAAGGTGTTTTTTCCATTTCTCCTAGGTAGAGTCAGAAAAATAAATGCCTTATTTTAAGCTAGCATTTGTCTGTTTGAATGTAATTGTGCTGCAAAAATTTAGCAATAAACACCTTCACCTTAGGGAAAGCTGGTTAACATTTTCATTGCATTTTTATGTTTGAATAATGATGCTTTAATATATCTTTTTCTTGACTGTAATTCCCACTCTCCTTATAAGAGTAACTTGGCTTGACAGTGCGTGAATTGTAAGCTAAAAATGAGACAAATTAGGCAAAAGTCTATTGGCAGTGGAGAACAGGCAGCAGGACAAGGTGGTATGACTAAAATGTATCGTTCAGAACAGTGTTCAGCCTGAGATTTAGAAGTTTGTGTCCTTTAATTCTGTTCAAAACAGTTTCATTATAGTTTCTGTGGGGCTTATTTGTGTGTGTGTGTGTGACTGCAGGATCAGGGCTCAGTTCCCTACTCATGACTCATGGAGCTGCCAAACGTTGTGTGGCTCTACGGAAATCGGGGAGATGTGCAAATGTAAAAATGGTGTACCAGGCACTGAACTGGTCCCTGATGCTCTGCAGTGTCTGAAAGAAGTTTTCTTCAGGTCTTGCTGAGGACATTGCAGGGAGTTCTCACTAATTCTTGACTTGCTGTACCCTAGAAGGCAGAATTAGTTTTGGATGACAGCGTTTTTTCTAATGGCCTCAAGTTTCATTTGTAATGGCAACAGCTGATACAAAGGTAGTACGTATGTAACACAAATCCTCCCCCGTCCTCACTCGAGCGAGTGTGGTCCTGTGGCATCACGTTTTTCCAGTTGGTCCATACATTTCTAGCTCTGATAGCTGCTCTTTGCACATCCTCATTAGTTATTTCATGTGAAACATGAGTAAGGAAAGAAAACAGCAGTCACTTAATTCCACTTACAGATCTTCCTATTTCTTAAGTCACTGTTTTTCTATGAAAAATGGTTTGGCACTGAAATATTAGAATGTAAATTGCAAGAGGAAGATTAATATGTCTCCCATCTTGGCAAGTTTTCCCACTATATCATTAGTACTGAGACATTGAGTTTAGCTTGGTTTTAGAGGTTTGATATAACTCAAAGAAATCTGAGGTTAATTTGATTTGATACTCACAATCGTAGTGGCTCTTGTCTTCTATTACTAAACTGGTCTTTAATGCAGGTTTCGTTAGATTTATTTATCTGTGTTTTAGCAGAATCAATTGTGTATTAAGCGATTATTTCTAATATACTTACAGCACTCCCACAATTAAGTAATTGCTAAAATGAGGAGCAGGGCAAAACACAATGCGTGTGTGGTAGGAAACAGCTCTGAATTATGAGTTCTGCCTTTGCAAGACAGAAATGTCATAAAGGTAAGGGGAAAATGTATTCCCCAAGATTTGTATTTGAAAACGTGAACACAAAAGATGAAGGGTCTAGGATGATTTTTACTTTTAGAGGGAATGTCCTTTTGAGGGTTAAGGTGCAAGCTGTCTCTTCATCTCTAGCAGTGGGCTTTGCCTCCCACCCACTAAGAGAAGAAAGTGCCCTGCGACACTGTGCGGACCTTTGGTGAAGTTCCCTTTTTGAGTTGCTCTTCAGGAAGCCTTTTCTTGTTCCAGCTTGTGAGACTCTCGGGTAGTCTCGTCAGAGCTGTTATTTCCAGCCTCATTGTCCACTTGTGGTACTGTACCTGTGCCGGGACCCTCCTATACAGCGGAGAGCACAGGGACACTCGTCCCCCATCGTAGACATCGTACTTTTTAGCAGAGAGCGGAAAGGGAGACAAAGAGCCCTGCAATCACAAAGGCTTGTGATGTGCGATAACCTTGAGTCTGTGATTTATTTTTCTTCTCTGCGGATACATATTTGTATCTAAATCCATCCTTTCAAGCTCTTCTCACGAGACTGATCATTTCTTGGCATCCCAAGAGAAGGGGGTCACTGGGGTTTGGAGGAGGAGCTGAAGTAGCAGCATTATACAAAGCATAAACACTTTAAGAGTCAGTAAATGAAAGCGATGTACTTTGCTCCAATACTCATCAAACAGAAAGAAGAATCTGTCTCAGCATGCTGTAGGATGATCATTAATTTTTAATAGTGTTAATGTTTATTAGTGACAGATGATTGACTTTAAGTGCCTTATGAATAATAAATAAACGATGTGGATTTTGGGCATCTGCCTTAGATTTGTATGCAAAGCCAGTGGGACTAACCTTCACAGTTTCAGAGGCGTGTAGCTTCCGCTCCTCAACATATGCCATAACGCAGGCTTTAAGACTTCTCAGGTTTTAGCTCCGTTAAACCTGGAAGGCCTTTCTTGCCCCTTTCTTAGGGCACATCGATTGCCTGGGGGCCTCGGGGTGAGAGGGGAGCTCACTGCAGCTCTTTTGGCTGAGGCAGGACTGCTGGAAGGTGCATTATTCACTCTGAGGCTCTGCTGGATTTCATAACACTTAAACACCTGTGTCCATCAAAGAGAACACACAGGATCACAGCTAGAGCTGCTCTTGACTTTGTAATTTCATTGACTGACAGTTTAATATCTATTTATTTTCACATCTGACTCCAGTAGAGACAGGCTGGCATCCTGAATGTCAGGATATTATGCTGACAACTGTGTTTTTTCATTACTATAGGAAAAAAAAAGAAAAGAAAAAAGGATTCTTCATAAGTAAAGAGGTTCTTTTCAAGCACAGCAACTGTAATAAAGACCAAATTACACTTCATATAAATTTGGTAGTAACCAGTGATAGGTTATGTGTATATATTTATATAGGAACAAGGGCATACAGTTTTCAACTTTCTAGTAATCTGTCTCTTCTATACTGTGAAATGCCGCGTAATTATATTGTTTAAATAGCTGGAACCAGCCGCCTTTACCACAGACTCTCATAAGTAGCACTATCTTTGCTTAAATTAAATGTTTAAAATTGGCCTCTTATTTTGATCCAATTTCGTTTGCTTTCTAAACAGAAACAAGTGGCTTATCCCATCTAAATTCTACAATATTGAAACTACTTAAGAGAATGTTTCAAGAAGGGAAAAGAGAAAGAAGTGTGTTTCGGCGAGGCTGTGCCGATGTTTAGAGAAAAGAGGGTAAAACTGCTTCCATATTGGGCACCGGCCAAATGGCTGATGACTCTGTAATAATGTTCTCCAGATGTTAGGCAGTTAAACCAGACCAAAATGGCTGTTGCTAACTCACTGTCATTCAGCGCTTACTATATAAACAGAAAATTTGTATTTAATTCCACTTTAGTTCAATGGATTGTGATTAATATTGTAATTACCCTGATTCAGAGAACTTTTTAGACCGAGCTCTTCTGGGTTTTCTCAGAGTGTAGCACTATACATCAGCCCTGATTACATGGTGTATCCGATGGGGAACGGCTCTGTAATCACACGCCCTTGCGTTCCTTGAACTACTGGGTGTTACGGCGGTGAGAAAGAGACACAACTGCACTCTGTAATACATTTCAAGACACTGAAATTAAATTCCTTCTTTTCCAGGAAAAAAAAAAAAAAAGAATTGTTCTCAAAATTCACAGCTTTTAATTGGTCAGCAGGTGACATGGAATCACTCAGATTTGTTTGATTTCCCAGCAGCCACAACAGTAATTACTGTCATTAATGCAAAGCCATGCTTATAATTTTTGAAGCATTTTTTGTTACGCCTAACAAATAAGTGTCCTATTTCAGTTTCAGGGTGTAGTCAGAGCATCACGGTGTTGCATGCATGTGGCCACGGGACGTGGCACTCTACTGCCAGGAGACGGGGCATCCCGGTCTCCTTTCGGGCACGCAGACACTACCGCAGCGGTGTCCCTTACTGCACCGCGTCTGGTCCCCTCACCCAGCCCTGGCTTGATCCATGCGCCCATCCTCAACCCCACTGGCTATGCCTGACCTCTGGATTAGACAGCTGTGGGCTGGGCTGAATTTACAAATGGAAATCCGGGCTTGTCCTGTCTCTGAGCAGGCACTTCAGTGACCACAGTGGGTTTCTTCGTTGTGCTTTCAGAAATAATTGCACAACCTGTGCCCTGGGGGAGCATTGGGTGTCACGCACCCCTTCAGAAACCTGCCCAGGAGTTACAGCACCCCTCACCTTTCCCCAGTAGGCACCTGGGATTAGCCACCTCGCTGCCGTTACCCACCTGAATATTTCAAAAACCACTGCTCTAGTGGATGTTGGGTGATTTCCTATCACCATACTACACAAATACAGATGCATGGAGACCCATCTTGGTGGTCAAAGGCAGAGAGAAACACAGTGTTTGCACTTCTTCAATTACACAACCAGCAGGGTGAGATTTTGTGTGCTAAAAGCAAAAAAGATGTCTGTGCAGCTAATCAAAGGGGCAATATTTTAAGCCCTGGTAAGGGCTTGATGCTCTGCTTGTGTTTACAGAAGTGTCAAGAGTATAGCAAGGACAAATGGGAATCTCGCATGATCATAATGCTCCTATTTATATACACATAAAAAAGAACAGGGTTTTAAAAGCTAATGCAATTTTCTATTATAACGATACCCTTAATAACAATATGGTTTCACTGAAGAGATATAAACAAATATAATAGAAAATGAGATAATGCCATAAAATAGATGCATTATTTTTGGAATTTGAAGGACACTTGCCAGAAAACATTTACCAACTTATGCAATCCACAGCAAATGAAATACAAACGTACCTTCTGCTGTTGCCTGGATATAACATATTTACTGTGCAGTTTTCTTATCGCTGTGATTTTCTAACATAATTAGTTGTTTCTGTTGTCAAGTGTATAATACCTGACCTAGAATTTACCAGAACTCACTAAACAAATGTTGAAATGTTGAAAAGCGATAATACTTTTTTTTAATTCATTGGAAGATGCAAAACTGATAAATAGTGTGTGTTTCCACAGTAGGGCTAAGTCTTCTGTTTAGATTTTGCATATACTTTGCTGCTAGCTCAATTGAAAAGAACTGTAATATCCAATTAAGAATTAGGTTTGTCTGCTTTAGATTACTAATGTTGAAAATATTGTGGATGAAATAAGAGCTGACCTGAATAAAAACACATCCTATGACTGTGTTTTAACTAGCATTTGATTTTAGAAAATATTACAGATTTTATTTAAGAAATTAGCCTTCTTCCTCTTATTACTTAATTCGTCCCTTCTATCTTTGCTACTTTAGTTTTTGCTGAAATCACAGAATACTAAAATTCTCACAAGAGGTTGATTTTCTTTGTAGCTTCCCCATCAGGTCTTTGCTGATTGAGTGTGCTGCTTTTAATCATTTGGCAGCGTTTTGTCACGTAGATGACCATTCCTTTCTCTTTCATTATGAAAGACTATAACCAGAAGTGCTGAAGCGGATTGCTGGATGGCGTTTATTATTGTGCGTTACTTTACCGTGTCTTCACTTATCCACGTTCTTGGCACGTCGGCAATCTGTGCTGATTTTCCCTCCTCTTGGAGCTGAAGGATGCCCGGGGAAAGGGATCTTTCTCCCCCCAGATGCTGAGGGTAGCTGGGCTATAACGTGCATTAGCCAGGGGCAGGCAGGTCCCCCAGGGTGGAAAGTGATGCTGCAGAGTAAGAAAATGTAGAAATTAAAAAATGAAGGATGGCTTTGCCTTCCATGTTGCTGTTGGCTGTTTCCTTCGCTCCTGCCTTCTGCCCAGTTTAAGGGCATAAGGACTTGAACCTCTCTTCTCTCTCTTATGGAGGACAGGAGTGAGAAGGAATGAGAAATGTTTCTTTCTTGTTTTCTTAAGTATGGTTTGTGATGCCCAACACATCTGGAGGTGGGCTTGCAGTATTTGGCAGGGGAGGGAGGACCTGGAGGCTGGAGCTGTCTCAGTGATGTTGGAAAATCAGGATCGTGGCTCTGCCGGAGGGGAGGACAGGTGATGTGGCCGTGGAGGGGAGGAGCGCTGGGCTCCTGTGTCTGCTGCGAGGGCCGGGGTGGGAAGTGGGACGTTAGGGTGCGATGCTGCACACCCAGCCCGTGGGGCAGCAGCCGGGGCTCCGGCACGCTATCGCACGTGGCTGCCCACCTCGACCCACTGCCCGAAGCCATGGCCTGCTTGTGCCTGGCCGTGTCTAAAATGGGCCCTGAGAAATGATTGAATAGATGCAGAATCAATACGTCTACCTTCACTCGAGTCCCCTTGCCTTTCCCCTCCTAACACAATGAATTATTTTCTTTTATTCTGGTGCTCCCAGTTGTCTTCATTTCACAGATTATCAAGGCAATATACCACAGATGCTCTCCTTATTGTAAAAAATGCAGTTAGGTATGTAAAATGTCAGTCTGA
This sequence comes from Anarhynchus alexandrinus, assembly GCA_008711295.1. Classification (NCBI taxonomy): domain Eukaryota; kingdom Metazoa; phylum Chordata; class Aves; order Charadriiformes; family Charadriidae; genus Anarhynchus; species Anarhynchus alexandrinus. The sequence continues at coordinate 7,199,456 of VUYV01000002.1, forward strand.
ATGCTCCCTTTGCCTGTGCAATGTAGGTTTAAATCTTGAGCAGGGCATGTGATTTCAACTTGCCTTGAGCGTAATAAGGAAGTAATTACTCAGCTGTTGAGAAAGGCCCTAATATCATTACAGATAACCTGAATGTCCAGGCAATATCTGCCTTTTATTTGAAATGGTTTCAAAATATATTTAAAAAAAAAAATAAAATCTCATATTCAAATCACATGGAAATAATATGTGTTATCATAAAAAAAGTGTTACGAGATAATTCTAAATGTCAGTTTAGCATATTTTAGCCTATTGGATCTTTAAACAGAGTTGAATAACATCTTTCATGAAGTAAATGTCTTTTTGGTAAACTGAAAGGGACAATAATATTTAAAGGTCAGTTAACATGGAGAGTTGGTTCTAGTCATTATTATTAAAGATCCAGCTGTATTACCTTTACACAACATTACCCCACAAATCCTTATTAAAACTGCAAGAGCAAACCATGTTTTTCCCCTCTCTTCCTCCCTCCCTTCTTCCTGCCACAATCCCCGAGATCTTTGGTTCTGCCTTCTCTTTTTTATGTATAACAATTTCTCTAGTGAATAGCACTGGATGATCCTCACCCTGCTTCTGCCACGCTGCATCCAAAAGAGTCATACATTATAGTTGCTGTCAATGCTGCCAACTAGAAAAAAACCCTCTCGTTTCTACACTACATTTCAGCCTCCCACGTATGACATGAGCTACCCTGCAAACAGTTGTTTAATAGTTCTGAGCTGCTTTAGGAAGTGGTAGTTGATTTCAATTTTTTATTTAAAGAAGAAGTTGCAGCAGTGTGTTGTACAACCGCCACTGCGTTTAATTGCAAACAGGCAGGCTGTCTGTCCATCCGACTGCCCACCCATCCGTGGCCAATTGGTATTAATAATCTGCACAATGTAATGATCCATTTACGCAGGGGCACCCCTGTGACCCCCAAAACCTCTCCTGGGAAGGACTCTCTAGCAGGGTGCATGCGTCCCCGGGGGGAATTTGCGGCGGTGTGTTGCAGGCAGGCGAGGTGAGGTGTCTGTGCCCCACACCATGCACCGCACGGTGATGCCAGGGCAGGGGGGCACGGCTGTGGGTCTGGAGAAGGATTCCTCCCCGCAGCCCTTGTGCCTGGCCCAGTGCTTGAATGGTGCTCTGCTTGGGTAGGTTTGTCCCTTGTCTCTCAGCTACCTGCTCCCAGATGGAAAGGAATGGCCATTAAAGAGCAGCTAGCCACAATCTGCCTCTGAAGCCTGCAGGAGCTGGTGTGAGCCGTAAGGGAGGTCTGGCGCGTGGGGTGGAAGGGTTTGCTCTGCCCTCGTGTCTGCACGTGGACGCTGCTCTGCGCTGTGCTCACAGTCCTCTCGTTATCAGGCCAGCCTCGAACAAAGAGGTGATTAGTTGTTTTTGCTGAGGGTTCCTGATGGGAATTTGCTGCCAGGGTTTGGCGCCGCAGGAGGAGGGTGTTGGCAGGAGCAGGGTGGGTGGCTGGGGACCGAGCGGGGCTGCAGTGGGAGGGGAATGGGGACCACATCCCCCGTACATCCCTGCTGGGATCCAGGTGCTATTTGCTTCTGCCTTAAGAGTGGAGGTGGAAAAGCAATGACCGAAATAAGGAGATGGGGTGATGCTTCGCTTTCTCCGCAGTGCTGAGTGTGGAGAAACCAAAGTGATTTGGGAGCCCTTTCAGTCAAGGTGTGTATACAGCAGGGCTGGAGCAGGCTGGTACCCTGCTCCCGGACACCCAGAGGATGAGCAGGGACAGCGTGTGCCAGGCCCTGTTCCTGATGGACAATTCAGATGTAATCACCTTATTTTAACATATAGAGAGAGTTTAGGTAAACAGATGTGAGCTGTGCTGTGTCTGATGGCACTGGTGCCAGGTGCAGCCTCGGGGCCCTTTTCTTTAGTAGTGGAAATACGGTCAGCGTGCCCAGAAATGATGAAGGAAAATTTCCTGGTGTTCAGTGCAGTAAGTGCTTCTCTGTGCTGAATGAGTCCACCAAACGCAATGTGCCGTTGGTAAAGTGGCTTCCATGGAAAGACTGTAAAATCTGACTGGCAGGCTCAAAAAAAAAAAAAATATCATTGTTTCTATTTTCACAAAACCAGAAATGTAATGTTATGCAAACGGAGTGGTTTTCTACAAGCTTTGGCTTTGATGGAACGTACCAGTGCCAGTGCTTAATCTCTTGTTACTGCTAACATGGACATGAGGATTTGGTGGGTAGTGCTCCCATGAGCATGGACTCCAGGGAGAGCTGTTGGCTGAAGCAGAACAACACTTTTCCTGTAAACCGTGTTTGCCCAGAATCAGGCCAGATCCTTGGATGCGAGTTAATTATCCAAATTACCCAATGGTGCCAGTCAGGAAAATCATCCACTTGGAGAAGACCCTGCGGACCTAGTGTGGCTGCTTCCATGGAGCATCGCCTGGCAGCTGGTCATGGTTTTGGGAGAGGGAGGAGGACTGGGATCTTCCAGGCATCACCTCTGCTTCAGCAGCTGCTTCAGTTCCCGAGAGCTGCCTTCACTTCATCTTAGAGCAGTCTGAAGGATTTGGTCTCCTGTATATGTTACCTTTTGAGTATTAGATGAGCAGAGGCAGAGTTCAGAGACGCAGACAAGGATGTGGGCCACACAAGGAGTTCGGTGCCCAGGTAGGTATTAAACACGTTGTGCCATCTCTCCAGCCCGCCTGCTCTCTCTGTGCTTCTCAACGGTCGGTTCTCCTGGCCCACACACGTGCTGCTGTTAAGGCAGTCAGGTTAACAACAGGTCTGCAGGTAACGGCAGCGCAGGCAGCTGGAAGGGAGGGGAGATGTGCTGGAAAGTTGCTCACCCTCGGTTATTTTTGCAACCTATTAAGGCTGAGGTTGGAGAGATGCAGAACTAGTGGGGACACTGCAGAAACTTCCCCTTTCCATCGAGATGGGAAGCTCCCGAGTGCCCAGCCCAGTGATGCTACTGTAGTAAGCAGTAAAAACACACAGAAGTGTTCAGCCTTCTGTTTTTCGGTGCTGTTGGCTTCTTCACGAGCTCTATATCTATGGTTACACCATGTCAGAAAATGTGCCTTCTTGTCTGTGTTTTTCAGGGTTGTTTCCAAAGCATCCTAACTTTCTTTCTTTGTTTCATTTCTGGATGAAAATGCAAAACCATACAAGAGCTTAGACTCAGCATATATATATATTTCTCTGCTTCTGGTGTCCTTGGCTCCCTCTAAGCGAAAGGTTCTAAAAGTGCCAATTTCCCAGCTCAGTGTTCTCTCCCCTCTCACGCTGGCTCTCTGATGACCCCGCTGGTCTAAATATAGGCTCACCTCCTCCAGGCGCAGGAGAGCAGGACCGTGCTGCAGCTGCGGAGGTGATGGGAGTGTTGCCTTTCCTTTTAGCAGCTCTGTCGACTTCCATGATTGAAGCCGCGTCTTCTGCAACGTTGCTGCAGCCATTGGGCAGCGCAGGGCTGCGGCTCACCGACAGCTGTGCAGGGGCCGTTTGCCTTCTTTAAGTCTTCCGTCGTCCCCTTGCCCAGCCTTATTGCCCGTACTCAAGGTCTGCGGGAGGTGTCGGTTTGGAGCTGGCTGTAAGGGATGGATATGGCGGGGAAGGCAGGGCTGAGGGCTGGGACATCTCCACCCGCCAGGGAGGGAGGCAGGCAGGCTGCCGTACAGCTCCTTCAGGAGGAGGTTTGCGGTGGGGAAGAAGGTGGGGACATCACCTCTGGGGCTGTGGAGGGCTCCTCTCACTGGGGAAACACAAAAAGCTGAAAGATGCTCCATCTGCCCTTTACCCCTCTGATAAATATTCTGCCCTGTCCCCTCTAGATGCGAGGAAGAAAATACGATTAAAGAGTTGAAATGCTTTTATTTGTGAAATATTAACTTTGTGTAATATATATTCAAAAGCAGATACTCATTTAAAGGTTATATTTAATATAGCTCTGCTCCAGTTTTTCTTTTTTATTATTATTTTCTTATACATCTTTCCACTTTCTAAGGCAATGCTCCAGTGACTACTGCAATATAATAGCTGCTTTCTCTCTCAGTACACAATTTGACAGCATTTATTCTTTCCTTCAGTGAACATAATTACTTCACATATGGAACCTGTGATAGCCTACAGGCATCTGAGAGAAACCAGAATCATACAATCTGTCCCCTTTGTGAGCTTAATTTACATTCACAAGTGTCATTTTAATAGTGCTGGCAACATGTAGGATAAAAATTACAGGTCAGCTGCAGCATGTCACGGGGAACTGTGCTTAAGTCAATAACATGGTATTATTACATTCTGGATAATTTTACAAGGTAGATCTCACAGGAGGAATTTGACCCCTATTTCTTTAGTTTTCTGCCTTTTGGTTTCCTCCGTAAGGTAATTCATTTAGAAATGGATGTTGCAAAGCTGCAGACGTGTTGACAAAAAGGTTAGGCTGTAGTAGGCATTTCCAAATCTGAAAGCAACACCTTTCCCTTGCAATAACTTGTAACAGCACTTACAATTGCCATGCATCTGGCATATTTAAAAATTTGCACTGTTAATTCTGGATTATTTTTTTTTTCCCCTGATCTATGTAATCGTAACACTGAGGGGCATAGCCTTCTGCCTTCTCATTTCATAGAGTTGACAGAAGTTTCAGCTTTCTGCAACTGTTTAGTTTTTAGCCAGCTAAAGTAGTCTCAGGCTGGGCATTTTACAGACATCTTGTGCAAGAAAAACAGTGAGCATCACAGAGATGTGTTGTGTACAGAGCTATATATAATACCCGATTTAATTTATATATTTATAACACCTAAAAGCAATAGCTAATTTCTCATCCTGGCATCTGTAATATAAATAGAGGTGCAATAAATAATCTAATAAAACAACAGGTGATTAGTTTTAGTAAAAATGTGGGTTTGGATAGAGTGCTGAATCCAAATATAAAATCAATCTCAGTTGCCATTACTGATTATTTTCTGTTTTTTACAAACCCCAGATTTTACTGCAGTTTAAGTCTGCAAAGTTTGTTTAGGGGAATGCTCAAGGGCTTGTATAGTTTGTCCGTAGTACTCTGATATTCAAAAAGTCCATACATGCACAGACAAGGCAAATACACCCCCGGTGCCTCCCCCTGTGCACGCATACCCCCACGCATCCATTCTCTGAATCACGCATTCATTCACTCCCCCTGCAGTGTACATCCCTCTCTTGCTGTGAGCATTGTTACTCGTTTGAGCAGCACAAGGGGAAAAAAAATATCTCTTATCTAATGATTCATTTTCATATCACCAACAGCGTTGGAGTTTGAGCGTTTTGTTTAATTAAAAACAAAACAAAACAAAACAAAAAAAGCATTTTGTTCCTCGGAGGAGGCTAGACAGAGCATACTTCAATCTTTAATAAAACGTGTGACAAACCAACAGCAAGGAATCGGAACGACCTCCCTGTATTGTCTTGGTGAGCCTTCTGCTAGAGGACTCTGTCTGGTGAACGGACAGTGAATGGATGGTGAAAAATTCAAGTAGGTTCAAAAGAATTGAAAGAATGATCTGAGGTCTGGGAAATGTGTTTTTTACAGCGAGAGCCAGGTCAGTCTATTAACTCATCAAATACTTGGATACTTAAGTACCTAGGTATAGTGAAGATGCCTGCTGCTTGCAGACTTGTAACACAGCCAAGGATGTGACAAAAATACATATAAAAATACCAAATAATTGAGATTAAAGCCAAGAAAAAGAAAATTTGAGTAAGTCGCACATTTTTGAGAGTAGAGCTAATTAGGCACTGGAAAGGATTCCTGTTGTGATTGGTGGGCTACCTGATAAAACTCCATGGCTTTCCAAAGGAGGTGTCCCGCTCAACTGGGGGTCTGATGCTGGAGTTCAGTCAGTTCTGTTTCATTCTCCATGTTTATGTCCATCTAGGCCTTAAACCCTCTGAAACCACACAGCCAACCTCTGAAGCCTTTGACCACCCTTTAGCAGGAAAAAGGTCCATTTGGAGCACTGGAAGACTTTTCCATGTAAGTGTTATTTTAGAACATTAGTCACGTTCTTCAGAGTCTAGGATAAGAAAGTGTTTTGCACTTAGGAGGAGGCTCTGGTTTGGATTTCAACTCAGTTGCTTCAAGTTTTTAGGCTGGGAAACAAGAGTTACAAAGGGCAGGCTGGAGATATTCATTCCACCTCTGGAGCTCCCCCACACACCCACCTTAGCATAAAAACTTCTCTCACTCATGTACACAACAGCATATATGCAAATATTAATATTTTATGTGCCTAACGACCTATTGGCTAAACTGTTTTACCAATGAAATATTTGAAACATAACAATTTTCATTCTTTGTGATGATCTTGTATGATCTACTGTTCAGTCACAGAAGTAGTTTCGTTTGTTCCTCAGGAGATGTGCTGGAATGTCTTGTCTGCCTCTCCTCAGCTTCTGTCTTCCCCCTCGGCTGACGTTAAGTTTATTACTTGCTTGATTAATGGTTGCCATATCTGGTTTTCCTATTTTGGAGAGGAAAAAAAGAAAAGAAGAAAAAAAAAAAAGGTTTACAGGAGAGACTTTGCAGACAGGAGTAAGCCAAGTGTGATATGGGACATGGTCAAGTTTCTGGCATGACATCCTCTTCTCACAGGTAGCATACATATATGCTGATAACTTTTGTGAGAAGTGGCTGAACATGCAGTAGATGAAATACCTTCTCAGGACTAGGAGTGGAGCCTTTCAGCTCTTTGGCTTCTCTCTCTTTTGCTAGGCTTTCTAGAGGTCCTTTCACCATCACTGCCCAAGGACCAGATGTTTATTGGTGGAAAAACTTATCTTAAGGGTTTCATCAACTTAGTTTTGAAAAAAGTTTTTGTGTTTCATCAGCACTAGTTTTGAAAAAAGTAAAGTCTTTACTGGCCCGTTGCAGAGAAGTCACCTGGCAACTGGGAGGTTGTGGTGGCTTGTGTCTCTCATGGCCTGTGGACATAATCAATCTGTTTTGCTTTAGTGAAGTGAAATAAGGAATTGCTATGGTGAAATTGCCCAAAACGGATTTTTTTCTCGTGTTGTGGAGAAGTTGTGTGTGTGCTTGGCCAGGATTGTGGTGCCTGGCTGTGAGTGGCTGGTGGCACCTGGGGCTACCTCCGCACGCTGCAGCCAGTGTGCTGTGCCCCAGCGTGGCCCCTCTCCACTGGTGTCTAGCGTTAGGATGGACACGGGAGCCCTGATTTATACACACAGCTTTTCATGTTGTATTTTCTAAGTGATGGATAAAGAAAAAAATCTACAGATTGTGTGTGTGCCATTTTAATTTATCACTTAGAGGATGAGGCTGAACAGAGTCGGTGGTTAATATAAATTTTAAAAAGATGATGAAGTGTTTTTTTCTCCTAAGATGACATACAATTTTATTTCCCTTACTCCTCCTACTCCTCAAAAAAAAAAACCCAAAAAACCAACAACCCACCAAGCTCTTGTCTCTGATTTGTTCATAAATACAATATCAAACACCTCCTCTGTGCCTCTGATGTACGTTCGAGTCCGCGTGCCACTGTGCTGATTCATCTGGAGGATGCCCTGCGTGTGAGTGGTTTGGCACAGTATGGTACAGGAGAGGAATCTGATAGTGAGAAAGGCAGAGGCAACGGCATAATTATGAAGGATTGTTTCCCCTCATACTGCTTCTTGTTATTTATTCCTCTCTCCATGTTTCTCTGGGTTATTTCTCTTCCTGAAATGAAAATAACCTGGCAAGAAAACAATGTTTCCACTCCCATCGTTTTTTAGACAAGGAACACCAGGCATGTTGTTTTTTTTTTAACATGCTAACTGATGGATGATTATTCACCAATATTTTTTGTTGAGGCAAGCGGACTTGTTAACTGTGGTGACATTTTTAGTGATGCTAGGATATCTCCGTGTCACTGTTGCTTGATTTATCCGTGTCTAAAGGATTATTTTGTTTTAAAACTTACTATGGATCTTGTGTTTAAGGCTGGCTTTATATGCGTATGAGCATGTGTGTGTGAATTTTTATGAAAATAAGGGACAGAACTGTTAAGACGCTTCTTCTGTTTTGGGCTTTTTACCCCGCATTGGAAAATACGAACTGTAGCCTCGAATTTCCGTGCTTCAAAATGGCATACTTAAAAAGGGAAGTTTTGTAATTGAGAGCAGCTCAGCTACAGCCTCCCACAGTCTGCATCTCTTTACTCCCTCTCTCCTCCAGATTCCTGACTGACCTCCTCTCAACCCTATGATTCTACAGGACTCTTACTTGCATCTCTCTCCCTCCCCACCACCCACCCACCCACCCTGCTGCTGCAGACCACGTGCAACACTCGCCTTCCCCACCAACCGCTATGCACCCCGGCCGGCAGCCTCCTAACCAGGCGCCCCACGCTGGGGACACACATGTTTTCATCCTGTGGTCAGCCTCTCTCTTTTGCGTATGGCCGTCATGGGTCTTCCAAGGATTAATGCCAGCGCGCCAGTGTGGTTGGAGCAGTGGGGAACTTGTGGGGTCACCCTGGTTCCGTGGGGATGAGAACAAGCAGGCATCCCATTTCCTTGTAGAGAGAAGTTTTGGTGAGAAATGCCCTGGGGAAAACCATTGCTGAAGGGTTAGGTGTGAGGAGCTCAGGAGCACTGACGTGCTCCAATCGACCCTTGCGCAGCTATGCGAGGGGTGGCCGTGGGCACAGCTCTGGGCAACTCGGACAACCAGAAGACTGGAGTGGGAGGTATGATATTGTGAACGCTGGGCAGCTACTTGGAGATGCGGCAACCACAGACAGTTTGCAAAAAAAAATAAAAATGTTCAAAATTGAAAAGAAGTGACCTTGATCCTTTTTAACTCAGTGGAAGCGAATGTGCTTATATTTCCTGGGAAAGATGTTATTGGAAATTCTGTGTAAGTGTAAATGCATGAAAGCCAAAGGAGGTAAAGTTTTCTCTTAATTAGGATGATTAAAAAGAAAAGCAGCCTGGAACTCGAATGCCAGCCACAGCCAGAGCATCACGGCTCCTTTGCTATAGCAGGAGCACATATACTAATGGGGTGATGTGTCCTGTCCCTTTTCTCTACTCTGGCACCCAGGTTGCCCCGTCTGGGTGAAATGTCTGCGCTCCAGGATGCACAACCCGACTTGGGCTGTACAGACCTTCCTACATGGCATTGCTGGTCCAGCCAGTGTGATATTTCCCCTCCCCCCCAATTTTAATTTGACAAAGGTGTGTGGCACTAGCGGTCTTACAGTTGCTCAGAGGTGCAGCTCCCCCAACATCTCCAGCTCTGCCAGAACTCTCTGGGAGTTTCAGGCACTTTCCAGCTCTCTGAATCAGGTCCACAGAGGTTTGTTTTTTGTATTAAATCCAGGCCACAAGGTTAAAATTACATAGATAGAAGGGACAAAACCCCTTATTCCAGGTGGGCCCTCAAAATCAGATCAACTGTCAAAAAATTGTTTTTGTCCTGGGGAGAGGGGTGGAGGAAGGGGAAGGCAGAGCACATTTTAGGGCCACTCGGGAGCCCTTTATGTGGGTTGTGGCCATTAAGTCTTCAATAAAACATGAATGCTTACCATAGCAACCACGGCAGCCACCTCCGAGATAGCCAGCGCTTTAATAAAGACGGATGTTCACTGAAGAAAGCCTAACAAACACATGTAGACCTTTTACGGTGCTGTACAAGAAAACAATCTCACTTGAAGAAGCGCTCGTGTTTTCCCAGGAAAGGCGCAAGAGCTAATGCAATACGCTGCCAGCTTTCCCTGCCTCTGCTGCGCGCTCGCTCCTGGAAATTGCTGTTATTGGAGTGGTGGGAGCCGGGGGACAGCGGTGGGGTGGACATCCAGCACAGCCCCGCTGCCCGCGCTGCTGGGAGAGCTCGCTGCCCGCGGACAAGACAGGGCATTTTGAATTCTTTCCCATTAAAGCTTGTCCCAAACTCCCCACGTGCACATCAAGTCGCTGAAATCTTCTGCCTGGCAGGTGTTTTCCTGAAATGCACCCTTTCGCTTTAATCCCCGCTTAATCTACAGAAAGGTGCAAACAATTTTGCAACGCCTCTATGCCTTGGGAAGTCTCGGGGATGTTCAACAAAATCTTCTGTGGGTTTTTATTCGCTCACCCCAAGAGCACGTTGGGGACCCTCACAGTGAGTGGGTTTGGGTGTGAAATGCTACTAGATCAACCTCCCGGAAAGAGGATGCTCCGGTTTGTAAAATTTGAAACAAAATGTTTATTGAGGAAGTATTAGATTAGTCACAGATTAATTACAATTGTCAAGTATTATTCATCTGTAATAAGAGTAAATCCTTCACTCAGGATTCATTGCAAAATAACATTATTTTTCAGATAGAAGTAATTTAAATTGAAGTAAGACCTTCTAATACCACCATCTGTACAAGTAAATTACTTTCAGAGTAATTAAATATGCATATCTGGGCTGTGTACTGTACTGATGAACCAAGTTTTATGGATGCAATATGCTTATAAATCCCTTAGGTATTAAAGATGAAGAATCCATGGCATTTTGCATTCATATAGCCATGAATAAGAAATATTTTTTTTTCTGTTGCATAATTTTGGGGAATATATTTTTATTAACTTTTCCTGGTTAATTAATATTTTTGCCAAATAGCAAATACGATCACCATATTTATTAGTCTGACGTTTCACAGGGACTTAGAGCTGTGTAAGAAATTTCAGCATTGTATGTGTCTGAATTGATGACGGTGACACAATCACTCATCTTCTGCAGGTTCCCAGGAAGCAGAGCAGTGCTGTGAAACTGAAATCATTATGTTGACTGAATTCGTTACCGCCGGACTCGCCCCACCATGAAATAGCGCTGCTCAGCCAATTGGGATTCATGGTCACAGCCCTTCATGGGTTCATCAGGGTTTATAGCCCATAACAAATACAAATACAGAAAGGAACAATAACAGTGTGATACATCTGACCTATTATCCCACCTTGTGAGGCTGTGTCACGAGTAGCAGTGCAGTGACCGGCTGCGTGTCTTCTGTTGTGCGGACGAATGGGATGGTCACGCAGGAAAGAGAAGCCGTGCCGCAAAACACTGCTCTTGGTGCGGTCTGCAGTGACTAAAAGCCATCTGTATGCTTACAACACGTCGTTCATGATTTATGTAAAACACCAGCGTGTAGGGGAGCTTAGGAGGTTCGCTGGGAGCGTCTGAACACTGCAGAAATTTTTGGTTAAAGAAATACCTGAAGTCAGTTCTGCAGAGCGCTTCAGAAGAAGCCTGAAATCCCAGCAGGTCACTCCTTTCAAAGTAGCAAATACGACTGCCTACATGCCACCAAAATGCAAGAGCGAACTCAAGCGTAACGGCACACAGTCGGCACAACCTCTGTTTGCAAGTCAGCCGCTCTGTGCTGCACAACATAGCTGATCCTTAGATATTTTAATGTCAACTTAACGTTTCTTATGAAACACACAGAGATTCCCTGTCATCGAGAGATTTAGTCTACCTGCAGCACTTTCATGGTTATCTGCTCAGATTAAGCACAGGAGGCTGGCCATGGATGGAGGACAATAGATCAGTTCTTTCTGTACCCCAAAGGTAAAATATGAAATGTTGACCTGAAATGCAGGTAAAGAGGAAATGATGAGAGCTTGATTTCTCTACTGTAAGCCCTGTGCTAACACGTGTGAACCAGCAGAGTGTGTCACCCCTTTGGGAACCGCTTATGTGTATTTTGGACGATACTTTGTGATTGATGGAGGTGGATGTTTATGTAGCCAAGAGGAAAACTAGTAGACACGTGTGCCAATTGACAATCCGGAAGGTGTTGAAGTTTGAACAACATAATTTCTGACCTGGTATGAGGTAGTAGTTTGGCGAAAGATTCAGTTGCATCCAGCCTAATTGTGCACATGTATTCAGCTGGACATAGCCACTTTCTGCATGTGCTTTCTTAATCTTTGGATCTCTCTTCTTCGGGTGTCTTGTCACCTTTGCCTCTGCCCTGGCCCTGAAGCCCAGTTCATGCCCAGCTTGCAGACCCCAGCATCTCCGCAAGCTCTGCTTCCAGCGGTTCATTTTCTGGAGCTACCACTGGAAGAGTAAACACTTCTTTTTTCTAGCAGATTTTCTGCCAGGGTTGAGGTTTGAAAGAAAACAAAAGCGGGAATTTTGGGTGCAGATGTGCTGGGTGAATCCTTGAGAAACAGGCTTTGGCAGGTAGCAGTGTGGCATTGCTCCTAGGAGGGCTGTATATAAAAGACTTTTATAGTACTCCTGAGCAGACCTGATTTTCAGGTCAAGGTTTGACGCATAATAGACGATGCATATAATAATACTTACTGCTTTCTTTCAGCAAAGTACAGGTTGGAATTTGAGAGCCCTATAGTAAAAGCCCTAGGACAGGGCAATATGCAAAAGAAACTCTACATATTCAAAAAGGGAAAATGGAAAGGTGGATCTCTATTCAGCTTCTGAACGTTCGCATGTTTGTGACCCCTTTGCCCTGTTTAAGTTCCGGTTTATGCTAAAACATTGTAAGATCAGCATTATTAGCGTAATGTAGCACAATTCCCAATAATTTGGAAATGGATCTTCCCATGTGTTTGAAAATGCTATGGCAGGAGGAGGACATTAAAATCCTCTTGTCTTCCTGTGCCACGGTGTCTTGTGTTCAGGATGTCTCCAATTCTCACAGAGGCTGGAGCATTATTTTCCATACCCTTTTCCCCCCATTTAGCTTCTAGGTACTTAGACAAAATTGAGTAAAGAAGCCTTTACCTGAGAACCTTTTTACTGGTTGCCGTGCTTTTAAAGCTTTAAAAGCTTTTGCTGAAAAGGTACCTATTTTCTTATCACATTTTTTTTTCTCTCCAGAAAAAGGGCATCATTTGAAGTTCTTTTTTGGCAGCTGTATTTCATCGTGATACATTATGTCAGGGCACATCAGTCACATGAAGATTTTATGGAAAAAAACCATCCCCTTTTTAGATGCCCCTCTCTGCAGCCCCCTTCAAAACACAGTGTTTTTTTCAAGAAACTCTTCAACTATCAACAGCATTATGATACTTGAAACATTGTGGGTGTAATGGCTTCATCTTACTCAATTATATAAATGCTGCTTAAAGAAGGAATATACAATTTAATGTGGTGAATTTAGTCATTCTAAAAAAAATTGACCATTTTCACCTTTTACTGATGTTTACTTTTCAGCGTTGGGCAAGGGCTTCTTTTCTTTGCAACCAAGCTAATCCTGTGCTGTTCCTTACGTTACCATAAAATGACATACATTCTGAATTCAGATGAAAATGAGGTACCTTGATGAAAGTGGGCTTCAGGTGTCGCACACTAAGCATTGTACATTTCTATTTGCTCTGATCCTCCAGCACACATAAGATTTCACCTCTTCACCTTTGAACAAGATTGCACTAACTTTGATCTTTTCAATTTTGTTCAACTCCAGGGAAGGAGCAGCTACTTGAAACATGTTATCATTTAGACGTTCAGAGATTCTTTAAAAAAAAAAAGGGGGGGGGGGAGAGAAAAAAGATTGAAAGCATGAACTAACAGCTGCCGATTTTTAACTTGAGCATCAGCTTTTGTAGCTAGTGAGTAACGCTTTACCATCAAAAGCTGCCTCTGTATGTAGAACAAAACAAAATGTAGATTTGAAAAGCACACGGAATTATTAAACACAAATCTCATTTTATGTAAGCATTTTTCCGCAGTAGCCGTGCGGATATCCTTTCCCAGGTCAAAGCACAAGCTTTGTGTTCTTGCTTTTTTGCTTATGGCCTAAGCCTGTTATTTGAGCCTCTGTGCTTCTGTGATATTAATTCATGATACTGACAGTTAATCTATTTTTATAACTGTTATTATCTGAGCGAAATAACAAACTAGGTTCTTCATTTTCTCTTCAAGTCTAAGACCATGTAACAGTGGGAGCAACGTTAAAAGAATGATATTTTCAAGATCTTACACGGTTTAGCAATATACTTATAATAATTATCATCATCTGCCTGTATAGTAGGTTTTTTGCTATTGTTTCAGTACTATTTTTTGGTTGTTTTTTTGCTATTACAAGCCAGATTTTCACCCAAATACTTCAGAATTTTAAATCACAGAGCCTATTTCAAAGTGCCCTTCACCTTGTGAAGAACAATGGGGCTGTAGGGTCCTAGGAAGTTTCGTCAAAATTCTGATGTTAACCATTAACGAAAGTTTACATTTTTGTCCGTTGGTTCCTTTATCTCCTTGCTTAGTTTACTCGGACTTGCATTGTTTCATCCCTGTCTTCTCTGCTGAGACTGCAGTTGTTCAAGGATGCTCATGGTAAGAAGCTCTTTGTGTCCATCCTCTTGCTTCATTTTGAGGTTTGCTTTGCACAACAGTGCAAACGAGGACAGTTTCTTCCTTCTAGGATATGCACCTTGTTGAATTCACTGCCATTAACAAGCAAGTTAATGCCACATTAATATACTCTAACATCTGATTCTTCCTGCCTATTCTAAGGGTTGCTTAGACAACAGATCGTCTCCTAAATGGTATCTCATAAAAGGTCTGAAGTCCCCTTCCCCCGAAAAGTGTAACTGTGATTATTAATTCAGAAGAAAAATTTGTGTAACACTAAAATACTGGAAACAAAAGAAATAAAGTAAAAGACATTGTTGGTATACTATATATGGTTAAAATTATTGAGAACGCTAATCTGTACAGAGATCCTTGAGGTTGTTACTTCAAAGGACCAAGTAATATATTACTATTCATCAGCTACTTATCCACTCTCCTTTTTCTTCCCAGCTTTCTAGGTGTCAAGCAATCCTGGAATCAGGGACCTCAAGTCACATTTCATCCTCTAGTTTTCCCTGAAAACATTTATTTACACATTTACGTTACTGGATGTATGTTCTAACAAAGGCATTTGCCTACACGCTTCTTAGGAGCCTTTGATCTCTTGTAAACTGAAGCTTCACGAGGATGATCCGAGGGCTGGAGCACCTCTCCTATGAGGAGAAGCTGAAAGAGCTGGGGCTGCTCAGCCTGAGGAGGAGAAGGCTCCAGGGAGATCTTATTGCGGCCTTCCAGTGCCTAAAGGGGGCCTACAGGAGAGCTGGGAAAGGACTTTTTACTAGGGCATGTAGTGATAGGACAAGGGGGAATGGCTTCAAACTGGAAGAGGGCAGGTTTGGATTAAACATTAGGAAGAAATTTTTTACTTTGAGGGTGGTAAGGCACTGGAACAGGTTGCCCAGAGAGGTTGTGGAAGCTCCATCCCTGGAGGTGTTCAAGGCCAGGCTGGATGGGGCTTTGAGCAACCTGGTCTAGTGGGAGGTGTCCCCGTCTATGGCAGGGGGCTTGGAACTCGATGATCTTCAAGGTCCTTTCCAACCTAAACCATTCTATGATGATTCTGTGATTCACTGAGACTTTGGTTTGCTGCTTTTCATAACTCCTTTGGGCCTGTTTTTTCTAGGCTAACTAAATAAGTTGTTTTGAAAAGTACTTGATTTTCTAGCCTCGCCATCACATACACCTTTTTCAGGTGAACTCTACTTCTAAGCAACTTCTACAGTGGCCAGCATCTCACGGTCACCAATTGTCTTGTATCTACCCAAACATCACCTTGGGAGGGTTGTGATGAAGCCGCCCAGGCTCTTTGGTAATACAGGACATTGGCAGCTGTAACAGAAAACTTCAGCTTCTCTGACAAATGACAAGAACAGTTTGTAGTAGTGCCAGTGTAAAATCAAAGTGGAAATGGCCTAAACCAGGAGTAGTCCTGAAAGAGCGATTACTCACTGTCAATTTTGGTGAGAAAATACGACACGCTGTAAGAGTTTACCCTCTTTGTGTTGCCCAGGTATCTGGTACTGCAGTGTGGGGCCAAAATTACCTGTGAGTGAGGCACAGGCTGTCGCTTGCAGACTTCAGGACAAAGAAAATCCTCTCATATCTCAGTGTCTGCTGGCTGAAGCTCCAGGCTCTGCCAGCATGTTTAGGAGCAAGCTGTCTCTAGTCTCCTTCTCTGAGAAGTCTGCTGCTGGGAAGCACCCCCAGGAAGCACTGGTATTCCCAAGGCACTCCAACTCATAGTTTTGTGGGGTTTTGAGGTAGATGTCTCCATCCAGCTTTAATGACATCATTCTAATCCACTTAAATGCTATTCATCTTTCTTTCTGTTTTCCTAATTTTTCCAGGAAAAAGTGCAAAACCAAATTTTCAGTCTGGAAGACAAAGACCACACATTGCAGCACAACACAGAATTTTACTATACATTATAATTTTAATTTTCCTGACTGCATACAAAACAGTACAGTATAGTATATAGGACAGTACCTATCATAAAGGTACTATTATCTAGATATATATTTTTTAGAGTAGTTGGTAGTTAAAAGCTGTCCTTATTGCACTGAGGAAGTAAAATCCACACTTGTTAGGCTCTTATTTCATCCTCTTTCCTATAGTCTCACCTTTTTGGCCCTGCTAACTTTCATGTCCATAATGAACTCCATTTAGCTTCCCTGCAGTAGGACCTTGTCTTTGTTAATCACTGACCCAGCGGCATGAAGCTGCATAGGAGAGCAGGTTATTTTATTTTTTTTTTCTGGATTTTCTCTACTTCCTTCAGCAGTTGTAACTTCTAAGAAACTGCAGAACAAACAAGTATAAAAGATCAGGAAGATGGCCTGAAAAAATAATGTTTAAAAGATGTCTCATTGTACTCAGTTCTCCACTAGCTGCCAACTGCAGACTGACGACTGAAATCTTAGGAGGAGTTAATGAGATTAGGTCTTTGGCGACTGATTGCTCGATGCTGTCTTCTCATTCAGTGGTGTCAGCCTTTTTTTCTTTTTTCTTCTTTTCAGTAGCCAGATATAAACTTCTCATGGAGATCAGCTGGGACCTCGTGGCGGAAATCGCGTTTAAAACAACTGGAAATGCCTTCACCTTGGCCCAAGTCACAGCGTAACAGCCGCCTCCTCCTCCTCCAGCCCTGCTGTGAGTCAAAGGCATTTTCTGGGCCGTTACTTTCCTGCGCCGAACGACCTCGAGCCTCTTCCTGTGGCCCCTTCTTTGCTTGGCTCCGCACGCGCGTCCTTTGCTCTTTGTAAATACACCTGCACGCTCGCTTTAGCTGTGTTCCCTTTTCTCAAGAGCTGGAGGTACTGGTCCCTTCTCGGGCACTGAGACTCGCACGCTTTTGTTCGTAGATGCCTATAGTAATTTTCCATGCTCTTGACTGTGGGGATTTTTTCCAACTAATAAAAGAAAATGTTGGTACGTCAGATAAATACCACTTAGCTACTGGTGTATTTCTCAGGGCTAATTCCTTTCTGCCTGCGCTTGCAGAGTGAGGGCAAATCAGGTAAAAAAGTAGCACAGTAACATTTCATACTTGCTTTGCTGGGGCATAAATGACTGACAGATTTGTGAAGCGGGGGGAGAATCAGCCCACCGTGACTCACCGCGCAAGCACAACGCAGTTGGAAGATCCCAGCCTGGGTGCCGTGCCTCCCTGCTGATTGGGAAAGCCGGAATGCTAACAGGCTTTGTGATCTGCTTCAGGACAGGTAAAGGTCGTCAGACCGCTGCAAACTGTTAGTCCTTCCCGCAGAATCTTTGCGAGATTCCATAGGATCCCACAGAGGCACCCTGTGTGTTTGGTTACACGGAGAAGGGACTTTGGGGAAGGGCTTTTTACTAGGGCATGTAGTGATAGGACGAGGGGGAATGGCTTCAAACTGGAAGAGGGCAGGTTTAGATTGAACATTAGGAAGAAGTTTTTCACTTTGAGGGTGGTAAGGCACTGGAACAGGTTGCCCAGAGAGGTTGTTGAGGCCCCATCCCTGGAGGTGTTCAAGGCCAGGCTGGACGTGGCCTTGGGCAACCTGGTCTAGTGGGAGGTGTCCCTGCCTATGGCAGGGGGTTTGGAACTCTATGATCTTCAAGGTCCTTTCCAACCTAAACCATTCTATGATTCATGAGAACCTCTGCTGGGAAATGGAGCTGGCAGAGTGGTGGGAGAGAGGCTTGGGGACGCAGTGGTATCAGAGGGGTGGTAAGGTGCTGGGATACCTTCTAGGGCAGAGTCATCACCCTTTGCTTTTTCTTTTTCATATTAAACAGCACGGATGTACTCCTGGGAAAAAAAGTCGCTTACTCTTTGCTACCAATCATCTCCCCAACCCTCAGTCTCCTCCTAAAAGTCTGCGTCAGCTTTTCCCCAGCGCTGAACTCTGGGTGAGATTTGAGCACACGCTGGAAATAACAGGGTGTGAGGCGTGGAGGATGCAATACTGAGCGCTGGGCAATTTCTAGCCCGTGTGGTGAACCCAGTTCATGCATTCAGCAAGGTAGTCTGGTGTGGACATAACCTAAAAGAATGTCCTGCTAAAATATAGGGGTCTACTTCTGTGTATAAATACAGGTGCGTGCTAAAGTGCCGTGCTGGGTCGAGGCCAGGACGTTCAGCAGTGCGCGGGCTGAGCCCTTCCAGATGTCTCCAAAGATGAAATGAAAAGAAAGCGACAGTCGGAGCCGGTTGCATGGAACACAATCCAGCTTTTAAAAGGCTACTCTTGATAATTAGGTGTTTTGTGTACTGTGGCAAGATGTGAATTATAAAACCACTAATAATAATGTAGTTCAGTCAGGGTAGTCTTGAAATTAGACCCCTAGCAGAGAGGTTGCACTGTGTAATGATAGTACAGTGCCATTTGTTTCAACACATTTAGCGCTTCAGAATGGGATTTTTTTGTTAAACACCAGATGTTCTAGTGACCCGAGTGCTGACTTTAAAAGAAGACACAATAGAACAGTGTGTCAAGGTCAACAGCACAAATTAATCTGTATTATCGTGCTGTCATATTATACCGTATGCCCCATATGAGCAAGATCTATGGCTCGTGCTTTCCTTACATGCAACTGTACGGGGTGTTTCAGTATAGAGATTTTGCGCTTCCCAAACCCTCAAATCCCCCTGAAAGAAATCTGATTCTTGCTTTGATAGTTTAAATTGCAAATGTAACATCCTTACAGAGGGTGAGGGATGTGTGGGAATGTGACTGTAATCTCGCAGAACCGGAGAGGCACGCAGCAACACAATGAAAACTATGTCTGCTAATTGTAAATGCTGCATTTAAGGACTTTAAAGGAATCATCTGTGTAGCTTGGTTGTCTGCATTTTTCTCTTGACTTAAAAATGTTATAGGGCACAAATGAATAATCATTTACCAAAAAAATTGAAGTAATGGTTTACCTGAAATAGATGCGTTTTGTCTCCGTGAGTCCCCCATATCCCTCCTCTTCCCTGCCCTGTGACTTCTAAGCTATTGCTGCAAGATGGCAGGATGTCAATGCCCCCAAAATTGAACCCGTGATTTGTTTTTCTTTGATTTATGGGCTTGTAGTCAATAAACTTTATAAAGGAAAGTATCAGACTGAGCAATCAATCAAAGATAAGCAGATTCTTGTCCTTTAAAAGCATTTCACCCCAGTAAGCAAGGGCCTCATTCATCTTTTACAACCACTCTTGCAGCTTTCAGCTGAGAAAGGACTCGCTGCTGACTGCGGCCCCTTCTGCTGAAAAGTCCCCAGTTCTTGCAGCTGAGCTGAGATTTTTAAAATTCATCGCAGCAGTATGCTTCCCTTCCATATTATTTGCTATCTCTAAAAGGGCAGATTGTTTGCATGTTGTAACTAAAGGTAAATCTCCTCGCTGCGTAGAGAGGAAAAGGCTTCTGGTTTAAACCGTCAGAGGCACGGACTGCTGTTTTGCAGAAACGGTACTCATTTTCTTTGTTATTTTACAAAACAAAACATAAAAAAGGGTTCCCATTTGTTCTTTTAGTAGTATCTGAATTTCCCTTTGAGTAAGGCAAACGTTATCCTGCATGTTTTGCTTCTCTGAAGCACAGATGGTGTGCATATGCAGATTGGTGATTTTCTAATCAATACAGTGACACTTGGGAATATATGTAAGTATTGTAATAATGCATTAGTCAGGAATGATGTTGTAACACACTGAGATCATACACATAAATCTAAGACACCATGTCTAGACACCCCAGGGAAGATGGCATGCCATGGGTTAGAGCAAGCATTAAGGAAGTGCAATATTTCAAATATGATGGGAAAATAATGCAATTTGCAGACTTTAATAAAACCATTGGGGAATTAATTTCACTAAGGGTACGCTCTCTCCCAAAACATCCACGTTCCTACGTTTGCTTCACGGATAATCAGAACGAGAGACACTTTACCTGCTATCTCAGGCATAAACACAGTACGATATCTATGAATTGTGCTGTATCTTTAATGTGCTGAATATGAAAATAATCCCTTTATAGGTAGTGCTTTAGCGGTATAACACTGCATTATGCAAACAATGCACAGACAGCATAAACCTTGGAGATTCGGAATTTGAAGAGTTTATAAATTAATCTCGTAAGTGCTGATTTGGGCATGCTCAGGGAGTGCGCTCAGCTGTAAAACTTGACCAACCTAACCTTCCCAGTTTTAATTATTAGCTTTTTGATCAAATATTAAATGAAGATGTGTGATTTATGACTCTTTTGCATGTATGAGTTTCCTTTCTCTGAAAAGATACTTTTTTTTTTTTTCTTAAGAATCTTTGCTGCCTTTGGCTGCTTTTGGTTATTTTGTTGTCTCTGTATAGCTCTTGGCATATAATTTTAATCAGCCAACCTCCTTTTAAATTTTTTGCCAGCTGATAACTACTCACAAGCAAGTAACTTGCAGTACCATGCCAGGAATGTTGTGATAAAAATGTCAATTTAAACCTGGCCAAGGATGACAATCAGAACTATTTCCAAGTGAGAAACTTGAACGGAATACATAACACAACAGTACTTTTTACTTCCTGACTGTGAAATATGTGCTGGAACTCGAGAGGTTCCCGTAATGATAACCCTCGCAGTCAAAACCCCACTTAAAAGTTGGCTGCATTGGTAGCTCCATCCGCCTCATCATCTCTTGTCATCTGAAAGGCTGATAGTAGAAAATCTTTAATACAGCTGAATATTTTCAATTAAAATATAATCCAGTTAAATGCTAGCCGTAATCAATCCTATTAATTCTGCAGCTATAGAAATTAGTGAATGAGGCAGCTCAGGTTTTGCAGGTAGTGGCAATGGTTTATATCCTGACTAACTGAACTCTGTTTCAGAAAATAAGAGGTGCATATGTTAGCATGGAGTAAAACAACATTTCAGTATTTTCCCCTCCCCTTGTCACTCTGTTCCTTTCTGCTCTATAAAGACACTGATCAAGAAACCTGTGTTTGGTCAATAATTTAACATGAAGATACTTTGAAACCAAAACCTTCAACACGATGTGTTGAAAAATAAGTGCTATTTTTAAATGCAGAGGGGATTCTTGGGAAAGGTGGGCTGTCAGAGCTGGGACCACGGCGTGGTAGCAGCCCTGCGAAGCCTCTCCACACATAGACCTTTAGATAGCTCACCTCTCCTTCAGAAGGTTGTAAAGCACCGCTTACACTTAAGCTCTTCCCATTTCAAAGTTAGGTTTCATCTTCTAGGACCTTCAGGAAATCTGAATGGGCCTCAGGTCTTGTGCAGGGGTAGAAATATCTCTGCAAAATAATAATAAGGAATAGCTTTCGTGAATCTCCATGGAGACTTTCTCTCTCTGAGCATCTTCCAAGGCCTTTGCCACAGTCAGGGCAGAATGTCTCTGTTATTAGACTGATCTTCCTATTGTCCTCTGCCTCTTCCCATCTAGCTGGCGCTACCCAACTATTATTATTATTCTTTATTATGTATTCATTTGCACAGTCCTCATTATAACTGTGGAGTGTCAGTAGCACGTTAATGATCATCCTTTAACCTTATTTTTGCCCTCAAGAAATGTTTTCTAGTCTCTTCCTCTTTCCTTCTCTTTCCCTTACTCTGGCACTTGATCTTTGTTGAATTTCTGCTGTGTTTCTACCACACTTCATCCATGTTGATTACTGTCATCCTTCATATTGCACTATCCAAAGTCCACCCACTTTAATCAGTATCACATAAAAATGCACTGATGTTTTAATTTGGAGATGGTTTTGCTATTATCAGTTCTTGTGAAGGAAATGCATCACAGTCAGGTTCAATGAATATAATCCTCATAATTTGCCAGAATAGAATCCAAATCCTGGATTCTTCTTTTCTGTTGAAGCTACTGTAGTTTAATTTTGGCATTTTCTCCCTGTTCGATGGATCTTTGCTGTATCTCTTGGTATGCATGGAGAGCTTCCATGCAGCACCTCTGGGTCACGTACGTTCTCATTTATAACTCCTGGCGGCATCCCACCACATCTGCCCTTCAGCAGCACACTTGCACTCCTCCTCCTCATGGAGCTCTGCAGCAGAAGGGATGGGATGAGGCAGCTGGGCTTACCTTCCCTCCTAGTTACGTATCCATGTGTGTTTTGGATCAAAACATCCTACACATCTGGTTCTCTTGCTATGAGGGTGTAAACGATGAGGTCTGGGCTCAGCAGAGGGTGAGCTGTGGTTGGGGACGGGGCGTGATGGAGGCGGGAGGCTCTCGGTGCCTCCCTACTGCAGCCCCCCTGCCCAGAAAGCGCAGAGCCTTCACCGGGCTGTCGGAGACTATCATTAAAGCTGGTCGTAAAGAATAACTTGTCATCCTGCAGGAATATCAGACGCTAGACAGAGCACTTTAACCTTGCTTGACCTTTCACTGTGCTCTTCGACTAATTAGATGAATGGGAGTTTTATTGGTGTTTCTCGACCTAGATCTTTTACATGACAGTTCTGTGTATCTGAGCAGCCTAATGCCTTACGTTTTGTAAATCAATATAACTTTATCTATTTTTAAAAAGCTAGAAATGTTTTTTTAGGCCTACTACTACACCCTATAAATAATATTGATTTTGTTTAGCCTGAAAAACTATTTAATTCTGAATTGGCTCACCTTGTTAGTCAAATACATTTCTTGGGTAAGTCCAGGCATGATTCTCATGCAACACACTACTTTTATTCCCTGTGGTATATGCAAACCTGATGTCAATAAGTTGAGGATGGGATCTCCTGTGCATAAACCACATCTAAATTTTCACTTTAGGGAAGATTTTCGGACTCTGGGATTTAATGGACAAACACAAGAAAGCAGCTACAACAAATTGCGTAGCTTCATGTTACCTCAGATAGCGCAGATATCACGGGACAGTGGTGGGAATGTGCAATATTAAGCAAGCCTTAAATGGTGTTATATGAATTGCATTGGCTAGCCTAAAAAGAAAAAGTTAAAAATTGATTTTATGTGTGCATTTTGAATATACGCTTTTCCTGGTCATTATCTTCCTTCCGTCCTTCCTCCCTTCCATCGCTGGAAGTACAAATACTCTGATTGCCATTTGTGATGTTCTGAAATGAAGATTTTAAGACAAGATAACAAAATAATATTCAAGGTTTGGGTCGTTGCTCCATCTGTTGTCTGCTGTGTTTGACACAACTAATATTGTATTGCATGTCCAACTAGAAAAGACCAGGACAGTGATGTTCCTTGCAGGTGCTTCAGACGCTTCTAAAGGCACTTTTGAACATAACTTCTGCAACCTGTTGACATTTCCTTACCATGTGTTCCAGACTTCTGTACCAGCATTTTCTCAGTTTCCATTCTGAACATGTGTGACGTAAGTAATCCAATTTTCAAAACCAAGTGCAGCGAGACGGTATTTTAAAATATATTTCTCGTTATCCAACTCTATGATAAGATTCTTATAGAAGCTTTTGGATAGTATGGTAAATAAATACCCATTTAAACTGTTTACATATGAGACACAAAATCCTGATTTGATTATCCTCTCATAGCAAATGTTTGACACTTTAGGTACCAAATAGATTATCTGAAGATTGACTTTATGTAAGTACAGAATCAACTCATATACAAACTCCGGTGTGATAGTGAATTTCAAGGCTGGGTTTTTATTCCAGCTTTGTACAAATGCAACTGAGAAAGTGATTGTTATATTTCTTTGTTGAGCTTCTGGGATGTTAGTTTGCGTATTATTACTTGCAAGTCACTTTTTAATTTTTACTGTTATTTGCCTTTCTCAGTTAGTAAAGAAAAAATATCAGATTGCTCAATTACATTTTATGTGGGAAGAAAATAGGAATTACAAGAAGGTCAGTCTGTGACTTTTTAAGGAAACAACACAGGGAAGCTAAACAACCTTAATTCCTAGTTCTAGAAATTAATGTATAATATTGTTTTCCTAAAATACAGCATCACCTCACGGCTTTAAAAATCACTGTGTGAAAAGCACATAAGCCTATTTTGTATAGAAACTAAACAGAAAGTATTCATTTCTTCTTGTCAAGGGGATGCCCATAAGAATTTGTGATAGGCGTCTAAATGCGGAGGTAAGTAATAAGCAGGTATTGACTTCTATTGAGATCAGTATCGAGATTTGTTGACCCAAAGAGGTTACAATTGACTGAAGAGTGGGGCAGTAAATCTTGTTATTGAACAAAAAGCAAAAGTCAATATAGGTATTATTATAAACATTTTTCTTTTGGAAGAGATAATAAGGGTGGAGTAGTTTAAGACTTTAGATTTATATGGTCATGGTAGCATACAGCTTCTATTATTTAGTCAAAGGATAGAGCATGCCTGGGTTTTTGGGGGTTTGGTTTTTTGAATTTATTTCTTTTTAATACAGCTTCACCAATCATGCCAAAGCAGTAAAGCCTACATCAACTTTCACATCATAAACCCTTATTCTCATTGTTTTATAACTCAGCTATAAAGATTATTTTCAGATTGAAATTTGGCCTGCAAGCTCTTTGCCTGGGAATCATTTTTTTCCCCAGAAGGGTGAAAGGAATAAAGAAGATCTATTGAACTATTTATTGAATTTTAGAGGAGCACAAAAAAGAAGTGTTGTGATTTTTATATAATTCAAGATATAGATTGTATTCTTTATTGAATATTATTTTCTGCATAAAGCAAGGATCATAAAGGTGAAGACTGCAAATGTTCTTTCAGTGCTTTCAAACGCTTGCTAATATTAATCCACGCCTTGTATTGTAAACAAGTATTTTTATGATTCTTACATCTTAGTCCATTCCATTACACTCTGGTCAGTGCATTATATTTTAGGTTATTGCTTGGAAAAATAAAAAGGAGACAGAGCACAGAGGAAAACAGAAATCCATCCAGCTGAAGATATTAAGCTTATTAATTAAAACCATATACATCCCATAGTGAGAGTGACTGTGAAGAAATAACTGTTGAATTACTATTTTATAACATTTATATCTGCTAGTATCTTGGCTGCCAGTAGAAATGTTCCTTCACTACCTCCAAAATTCTCTAACAAAAATAATCTCTTGTTTTCCATCGCAGAAACCATCTGCCTCCTGCCTTCCTTCACAAGACCCTCTTACATTTCTTTTGGATTCAGGAGCTTGTACTAATTTAGGAGACTCGCTGAATTTCTTTAGCAGCACAGGCTACGATGCACGCATCAAACGCACTCTCTGCTCTTTGCACTGGCTTGCTGTGACATTTAAAAACAAGCTTCAGTTTGCAGTCCTGATCTTGGAGACATTTCGTGGCCTGGTCCCAGTGCAGATGAAGGCTGCTCAAAGCTCGGCGGTGGAGCCCCTGCCTGCGGCTCGTTGCCTGTGCGGTGCCAGGCACGGCTCTGCCGGCAACGCGGACCTGTTTGCTGCAGGAGTGAAGCTTCCTTCTGCAGAAGACAGAGAGGAATAGTCACGCCATCCAAAACCTGGGTCCAAGCTCTGCTCTGCTCCCTGGTGAGGTGTCCTCTGGTGGCAGCACTTTGATTCAGTTGCCTCCTGCTCTTGTGCATTGGTGGCATTGCTTGCTATGGCATGCAAAGCTGTGAATTACTCCGCTGTGGCCTCTGGCCAGGACCTTTTCCCTGCCGTGCTTCTCCTTATCTCTCCGGCAGCGCCTGGGAATGGCATAGGACTAATTTGGAGTTTCTTCTTCGTCCTCCTTGTGGGCGGCAGGCTTTGCACTCCTTGGAGAACTTTTCTTCCTGACTCTGCATAACCTCAAAAACAGTATCATCATGGAAATTATCTACTCTTCTGTCAGGCCTCAGCATCTTGAAAGAGACCTTGGGAATTGTATCTCCCACAAGAGCAGTATTTTAAAATTCACTGAAAAAAAAATGGCTTATTCTGAACTGAATATTATTTCCTTTCTCTATTTATGGGTGTTCTGTTCTGAAAATGCATAGGAGGGAAGGGCAATTGTCTCGTCCCCAGTTTTGCCCCATAGGAAACATGCATGCACATAAATCCTTTTTCTCTGATGACCTGGAAGCCTCAGCTATCCACAAAGCCGACCGGTGTTTAAGGTCCTTTGACTTTTGTCCTTGAAATAGGAAAGAATGAAAATGCAGAAAAAAACATTTTACAATCATGAAAAATGTCATCGCTACTATTTTCTCTATAACATAGAGTGATCATTGGTACTTATGGTGTATCAAACGTGCATCTGGCTGGGGATGCTGGTGTTGGCAGATGCCTCAATGGCCTTCCTCCCGAACATAAATGAGAAGCTCAGCTTGTACTCTTACCCGACAGGGTCAAGCAGACTAGGACACGTTTCCTTATTTCACAGTAAATATATAAATTGCCCTATTTAAGTTTGGCCAGGGAAGGTTGCTATGAAGAAGTTTGGCTGAGAGTATTTTGATTTCCAACTGTAGTCAACCAAATTAATGGAATGTTCCACTATGTCTGATTCTTCCCATTCCCTTCAACATAATGTACTTCAAGATTGTCTGCTAAAATATGCCGAGGTATAACTTCTTTTCCAAAATGAGCATCTGCCTGGGAGCACGCTAGGTTTTCAGAAACCACAGCATCCAACTGTTGTCTTGCCCACCTCATTGCAGTTTGTGTCTGTTGACTCTGATGACTTTAAATCAGTTGCCATTTCCAAGCTATTATAAAGGCTGTTGATGAAAAAATTCTATAGCTACAAAGTGCCTACAGATTTATTCAAACCTCCTGAAACTTCATTAATTTCTGCTCACAAGACAGTCTCCAGCCTTCCTCTATGGATACACATGCTGTTTAATGGCACACGAATTAGCATGTCTACTTGTTGGTACTGATGCGGTAATGGTGGCGGTTGCTGATACAGGCCATTAGATGGAAATAAAGAATCTCAACTAAGTTAATGGTGAAAAACATCTGAATTTAGTAGGAGCAGGTCTGAGGATATCAAATGATCCTTTAATCTACTGAGCTTCAGCATTGTCAAATTCTGGGTTGTGACTTCTCGGGGAGTGAATTTTTTGAAATTCTGTTTTTATGTATTTTTATTTTAGAAAATCACCTGCTTTTTGGTGTATGAGCTGTCTAAATGACTTTGTCTGCTGGTCTCCATTTAAAATGTGTAAACTGTAAGCTGGATTTGTGAAATAGAAGGGAAAATCTACTTATGACGACATCCTTTTTCTGAAGCTCGGGCAGCCCAACTCCGCTCCTTCTGAATGAGATATGCCTTTTTGAACAATACAGAATTTAAGCCCAGTGTTAACAGATAACACAAAAATATTTATTGAACTGCTAAACACTGGGTTGAATGTCCCATTTGAAAACAACAGCTTCTTTTCTAGTTTGAAAATAGTGTTTCTGTACTCATGTTCGCATAAGTCCAATATTGCCTACTTTGGTCATAATGAACTATTTTTTATTTACAATACAAGGTAATACACTATCAAAATGGTGCCATGCAGATACATAACATGGCATTTAGAAGAAATATGCCAGGATGGCTTATATGGGGTTTGTGAGTGTTGACAAAGACAGCAGATCATGATTGTTGTGATCACAATTTGCTCTTCCTGGTCTTCCACTGCTCAAAAATAACTGTGCTTAAGCTAGAGATGTGCTGCTCTCCCCGTTGTTTGCCAGAGTGGGATTAATAGTAGAATAATGTCAAGCCAGACCAACTTAAACTGGTAAAGTAACTTACTTTTTAAAAAAGAGATGGGCATAGTGGGTTGTGTGGGTGAACATCTTTCCAGCATCACAAGGCTCGTAAGCCCAAAGGACGTTTTTATTATAGTCAGTGGGGGATGTTCGAAAAATGAGAAGTTGAAGAGCAAAATTGTGATTCTAGCTGGTTCTTGATCTTGCTGGGGGAGGCTGTGCTTTGATTTCTTTCGGGAAAGCACAGTGCACACCTGTGGTATTATATAAAACATTACATAATTATGAGAATAACACCCCGAATTTTCTCCCTCTAGCTCTGGCCCAGCCCACCTCTAATGAAGCAGCAAGTGTGTGGTGACTTTCATTCAGATCTGCCTTTGTAGCTTGGCTCGCAAGTGTGTGAACCTATACTTGTTGCCCTTGGCATATATTTTCTGACGTCGCCCTTTGTTATTTCGGGGAGAAAGACTATTTAATAATGTTCCATTAAAACAAGTTCGCTAGTCAGGCCAGATTGTCTTTTCTTTCCTCCCACACTTGCAGCCTTATTGTATTTAATAGCACAGTTCAGGGCTTTCCTCTCTCTGCTCCTTGTCACTCAGAGGTATTTAAAAGAGGATTTAAAATGGCTATTTTCTGTGCTTAATCCTTGATCCCTTCTGCCCCCCGCCCAAGCTTGCTTATTCACTGGAAATAGCAACCTAAGTCCACATTTTACAGCTCCAGTTTATAGTAATTTTGTCTTATGCCTTTGGAGTATAAATGATTGTTCGATTCAGACATTCAAAATTAAAGTGAAGTTGCCAGTGGAAACGGGTGACTCATTATACAATGAGTGAGGACAAATAAAAAGGTGCCTGCGTATAATAATCAGAAGGTATTGACTTTTGTTGAGGTCAGGATCACAATTTATTAACCCAAGAGGTAAATATTGACTGAAACTTTGGGCAGCTTTTCTTTCTCCTTTCCTTATAGCCCAGAGAAGACTGTAGAGGATTTACTAAATAACTCCATCTGCCTGCACAGCGAGATGGAGACTTTTGCATTTTGCCTGCAGTTTTATGCTCGTCTTTTGTTCTGGCTCTCCCAAGGGCAAAACGATTTATGGCGTATTATAGAGGAATATTTAAAATCATGCTAATTGCTGTTTCTTTGTCGTTGATTCTGCTCTTGACAAGCCAGAACCCTTCTTCTGAAACGGGTTTTGCTTCTGAGGGCTTCTTCAGATGATCCCAGCCCCAGCCTGCCTGTCTGCATTTTGTCTCCTGCCCCGGCCATCTCCCTCCCTGAAGTCTCAGAGCCCATTTTGGGGGGTCTAAAAACACCAGGGAATTGCAG
The DNA here is from genome assembly GCA_008711295.1 of Anarhynchus alexandrinus. Classification (NCBI taxonomy): domain Eukaryota; kingdom Metazoa; phylum Chordata; class Aves; order Charadriiformes; family Charadriidae; genus Anarhynchus; species Anarhynchus alexandrinus. The sequence continues at coordinate 7,228,744 of VUYV01000002.1, forward strand.
CAGCCCTCAGAAAGATGCCCTCGAGAGCGGTGACTGCTTGTGCTGCTGACACCCTGTTCGCTCTCCAGAAAGGGCTTTTCAATTTAATTACTTGCCAGCTGCAGTGAGCCTGGTTTGGCTAAAATGAGCACCCCAAAATGGCTATTTTGCTATCCTGCTTGGAAAAACGGGCTTTGCCAGGTTTCCTCCATCTTTGACTGTTCCATCCTTCCAAGTTGCTGCATACTCAAGTGCTGGTAAATGTGCAGTTGATACATGGTGACAAATACACTCCCCGTACTCTTCTAAGACAGTTTGTACTAAAGGAGAATGTTTTGGATTCCTGAGGCATTTATGACCCTTTTCTGAGCAGGGCGCTTGCCTGCTTTAAATGCATCCGCGTGTTTTGTTTGTGTTTACCTGTTGATTTTGTTGTTACCAGTAATTTATGGGATGACAATAACGCGGTTGGCATTTTGGAGGAGGGACGGGTCCCTGCCGCCGCATCCCTGCCACCGCATCCCTGCAACGCTTGCAGCCTGTGACCCCACTGTCTCCCAGGCCAAAGGAGATGGTGCATTGAGATTCAGCGTGGTTTTCTGCTCTTACAGGCAGATTTCTAGATTTGCTTCTCTTCTGTCCTCCCTCTCCTTCCCCTCCTTTCTCTTTCCCCAGCCTTGTATTTTGTCAGATATTCTGCTGCTTCTTTCTGGGTGTCCTTGTTGCCCACTGGTTTGTTTCTTTGGTCCTGCATCCTCCTCCGAGGAAGGTTCTCTATTGTTCAGAGTTTGATTTCTATGAGGCAATGCCAGACAGGATCGGGTTTCCATACATTTTTAAACATTACAAAACAGCTCCAGTGAGTTTTTAGCAGGTGAGGGCTGCTTAGTGAGAATTGGAAATGTGTTTTGAAAGCAATTTCCGAACCTGCTGAAAAAAAAACCCATATGTTAATAAGGCACTGCAAAGTATTAGTATGAAATTGTTATATATAAAAGCAAAGTCTTAAATCAAACTGTGGATTCCTTTTGGTGGAGGTGTGGACATAAGCCTGCTGAAAATAAGCTTTTCCTCGTTACCACTGTAGAGCCTTTGAAACGGATTCACAGATCCCTGAATGTCTGTGGACCCTGGACTGGAAGCCACAGCCACCGAGTGGTTTAATGCTCTGTGAGGTCCAGGAGGATCTTTTCTACTGAAGTGCACGTTATGGCTTCACTGAGCTGAGGAACTTGCGCCGAATGGTGACAAAGGCTGATTTAAACGTTGTTTTAATCACTCTGTAGGGTTAGAGACTGAAGTGCGGCTGTTGCATCTCGGAGACTCCAAGTCTGTTCCGTACACTTCTAAGTGACTGACTTGTGTCTGGTGTAATGCAGCCGCTGTGACCTGATCCGGAGACACCCATTACCTTTACAGATGAGGCCCATAAAACATTTTTGGGCTCAGACCGAAGTAAAAGGGCCAGATGAAATGAGTTTAAAAGCCTGAGCACATCTCCCAATGGACATAACGGTCCGCATGGCAAAATTTATATGCATAATTTGAAATAATTGGCAACTTTAGGAAGCAAAGCAAAGAGCAAAGTGGAGCTACTTTAGCTGATTATTTACAACCACCTTTTGTCTCAGATGCTTCTGTAAGGGCTTCTTGCCCATTTGGTGGTTCAAATCATTAATGCCAAAGCTTAAATCCTGTTCTCTGCTCTAAATGAGAATCACATATTCGCTGTCTATTTAACAAGCACATTTGCCGTATTTTTAAATTTAAATGATTTGTCTCCCTTTATTTCCCAATGCTCAGATGAAGACTCTTTCCCTCTCCAGACTCTGCTACTTCTCAGTTGCCCTCTAAGTATTTTGTATGAAAGGTCATGGTCTCACAACACTGACTCCTTGCAGAGTTCAATCGTCTCTCTTTTGTAGGATAAAGCCATTCCCCATCTCCGCAGCAAGGGAGGTCCCCTGGCAGCAAAACAAATGTGGTTAGTTATGTGTGGCATGAACCTCAGCTGCATTGGGAGCTGAGCTCCGGATAACATGTAATGGTAATGTATCTAGAATTACAAGGCAAACCCATCAGCCCCTCTCAAGAAATTTAACTATGAAATGTTTTATTTTGCCTAGGGAAAGTCTATTTGGGTCTATCATCTAGTTTCCAGCAAGGTCCGGCACTCCCCCCTCCCTTGGTCCTTAGTACGGTGAATGGCATATAGAGAGGTCAAAGAGACTACCAGTGTCATGCCATAAATCAGTGGTTCAGCTTAGACGAGAGCCCAAAAGGCTTCTGCTCATCTGGTGTAAACTGACTCATTCTGTTGCAGTCAACAGAGATCTGACAGCAGCAGATTTGCCCCAAGAGGTTCCAAATTCCCACTTTTTAGCTAACTGGTATTTCAGATATCACGTTCTCTGCTGTCAGTGGGGGAGATTTTATTAATATCCAGCTAATAAATATTTCTCAACTACAGCTTCGTAGGATATCCACGCTTCCCCCTGCCCACAAATAATATATTATGTATATGTGAATATAAAAATACCAGTAGCCAATTTAGTTTAATTTAAATTTAGATTTTGCCCTAAACAAATACTGATGTGCCCTGTATATTTTTACTGCCAGATCATGATTTACTAACTCCATTTTGGGGGTTAAAGAGAGCATGACCTTGCTCCGTATTAATATTTAAAGATTACCTTGCACATGAAATCAGATGCTGACACAAGTCTCACAGGACTAAGAGGTTTTTAATCTTTTGAAGAAGCAGTCCCACACTGAAATATGTGTTACTACATTCAAAACAGAGCATGTAACAAATGTCCCACTAGCAGGCATCAGAGACTGCAAATTTCATTCAGTGCAATCTGGTCCACAAATATCAACTTTTTTCTAGAAGGGAGATTGCAATGCCACAAAGGCCGACGCTTGACATCATAGCAAAGGCCAACAGCAGCATCTCAGACATTGCAGTAAAAAGCATTTGCCATCCTGTCCTAAACGCAAGAGCCATTTAGTGTCCTTTTCAAAGCAATGCATAGATTTTAATCTTTCAAAAAAGGTGAACGTTTACTTACATCGCTGTATAAATGCAATTTAGAACAATTTGGGAACCACATGATTTCTGTTTTTACAACTGCACAAGCTTAAAATATGAAAATTTCTTTAATTTCTTTTAACGCAGTTAGTTAAAAAGAAAGCCAGAGCTGTTTTAATAGAAAACAGAAACAGCTGATTTTAACACTAATGACTAATTTTATGACTTTTTTAGAGCGTAGTTATTTTCTTAAAAAAAAAATAATCAAGCTTAGCATTTTTAACACATTTTTTCCACTACACCTGAGCTTCAAACAAAAATATGGGCTGGCAAGGTGTAAAGAGACTCACCAATTTTTTTTCGCATTTTGGATGTACTCAGTTTGTACAAAATTGCCACAGATAAGGTCTCTGATTACAATATTTCCTGTGTTTTGATATCATCATGGAGGTTTTACAGGATTTGAAAATGAATGGCTTTTTCCAGTCTCCTTTGGGGTAGGGGACAGAGATGGCAGGGGACAGGACTCTTGTGTCATATTTCTGACAGGTAATTGCAGAAGGTCCCCAGCTGACTGGTGCCTCTGAGAGCATGCTATAGTACTACCAGAAAGCACTGCTGTAGTTTAGAGGTAGCCAAGACATCAGATTGATGTGGAAAAGTTTGGGTATTAGAGGATTCCAGCCCTGAGGAATTTGGAGCCTGTGAAGGTGCATGTTCATTTCCAAATCACCAGTTGAGGGTCACCACTATATTTGCCCATAATTTTATATCTAATTGCAGTAGTCATTAAAAGGAAAAAGAGCTAGACCTGTTGTTTGGGAGTTATGGAGGCAGTGCTGGAGGATTTGGTGACAGGAGAATAAGATTGTCCCTTCTTGGAGATGCTGCTCTTCTTGCCACGGGGCGCTGAAGGCTCCCAGCTGACCATCCTCTTGGTGTTGGCCGTGCTCTCGAAGGTAGTATCGTTGTAACCTAACTGGTTATAACCTGGCCATTTCACAAGCAGGGTAAGTCTACTTTGCTCCCTTTTACAACCATTAAGGCCTTTTAATCTTCCTTTTCCCTTAGCATGTCCTCCCCAGACCCCTCTTTCTCCCATCTGTCCCCTCCCCCAGCAAGATAATGAGGCATGGGAGCAGATGCCAGAGAAATGCATGCACCTTCTAATCCAGTGAGGACATAAAAAGGGATGGTAAAAAACGCATGGAGACTTTTGCTTTCAGTTCCTTCCAAATATTCGGTCTTCTTTCAACACATTTGCTGGTCAGCTAGTCTATTTTCCTCTAAATCTGGTTATCTTCTCAGATTTTTGTGGAGACAACATTTATCAGAAGTTTTTTGGTCACTGTAAACACAATTTGATCTATTTTATCCTAAATGAGTGTTTTTCTCAGCATGACTTACTTGGAACATCATACTGCTAAGTCTCAAAAAAAGGTTTTCAGTGAGTCACAAGTGCAGCAGGATGGCGTGATGCCCTTCACAGAAATAACAACTACAGATGCATAAAAAAATTAGAGAGAATTTGAGAATCTGAAGTTCTTTGCAAAAATCTGCAACACTTCTATTATCAACATTGTTGATAGTACAAATGGGACTGAACCAACCGATAAGTGTTCCGGTCCAATGAATTCACTTACTGTTTATGATCCTTCCAGTCATATTTTTAACTGTTTTGGCATTCCCATTAAATCTCCCTAAATATTCTCCTTGCTGGTTCAGTGCTCTCGACCAGGAAGCTTGTGAGTTCGTGAGGATTTGTACTTCATCATGAATGATTCATGAAATGAGCTTAGAAAACTAAGTTTAACATCTTACTCAAGGCTGAGGAAAAAAAGAGCATCCTCTCCCATACTTGTAACAACTTGGCTAAGAAGGAAGAGTCTCATTTTAAACACTGAAATTCAGAGCATCTGTTGCCTTTCCAGCTCAACCTCGTATCTACTGAGAAGCAAGAAGCAACATTTTAATTTACTACCGTAGTCAGGGTAAAACCAAGAGTTTTATTTTTCATTTTGCTAATACATTTTACCACATACCTACCAGCATGGCATGGCCAGGATACCGGGGCAGCTGACAGCTGGTAACTGCCTGTTTTGCCATTTCTCACTCGCGTTTAATCACGCGTTGGATTTTTCTCTAAAAGCTATGCCTGAAATGAGTTGCTCTTGTTTTTTAATTGTTTATGGCTGATTCCATATCTTTCTTAGGACAACAGAAAGCGTATAAGCTGGGTGTTAAGGACTGGTGCCTCTTCTCCCTTCTCCTCGCTCTTGACCTCTTTGTGCACAGCAGACAGAAATGCTCTGTTCTTTACTACCTCATCTCTGATGTATACGTGTGGCATTCATAGCCCGGGAACTTTCAGCGCTATTTCCCTGCTGTGCATATTCCATACAGATGATGTTCGAGCCTTGGTTTTCGCACCAGCGAAATGGGGATAATTGTGTCGCTTTGATGTACTGATAAAAGTGCTTTGTGAGAGCTAAATATTTTGTTGCGGAACACGCCATAGCGTGTTTGGAAGCTCTGTATAGCGAGGAGTAGGAGGAAGACAGAGACATGGATCTGATGCAAAAAAAACCAGGACAAAACGGAGAAGGAGGTCCACGGTTATTCCCTTGCTCTTCTTTGTCTCCTATACCAGCTCTGCAAGAGGATGAGGAATTTTCCTCTTCCTTTGCTGAATGAAAAGGCGACAGGACAGCATATACCTAGGGACACCTGCTGAGAGACTATAACACAATAAACACGAGCGTGCTACGGTGAAATATACATTTTGCTTGTACAATAGACATTTTGATCCAGAGTTATAAAAAGTTTAAACGTAACCTGTAAATTAAAATCAATTCAAATTCTTCTGTTATTCAATCTCAGGGTTTTTTTTGGTTGTGCTTTGGGTTTTTTAAGCTGCAAAAATTTTGATCTTGTGGTTAAGAGAATTATGAAAAAAAAAAAGAAAAAGAAGCACTTCTAAACAAGGTCTTCTAAGGTGTCCCCTAGGACTACGATTTTAAACTGGTCTTGCATTAATTGCAGTTTCTCTGGCTGTTTGTTAGGCCATTGCCATGCTGCGTTAAGGTCTCGATGCTTTTATCTAGCCCTCCCCTATTCTCTGTTTGTTCTCCAGCGAGGATGAGAGGAACCCTTACCGTATGCAAATATATAATGCTTTCTATGCTTCTTTCTTTAGCGACATAAAAGGATTTTTTAAAAAGGCAAGTTGAATATATGGCAATAAAGACGTAAATCTTCAGAAGCAGGCAAGCTACACTCCCTCCGCACTTCACAAATGAAGCATGGTTTTTGCAAAGAAAGAGTTTGTTAGGAGAACCACAGAAAGCAGGATTTCCATAATGATTTGCAAGAAAAAATTCTGTAACACATGGCACCGTATTTCCTTCAGAACTGCAATCCCCTTGGGACCAAATTCTTTACTACTTAATCACTGCAGTAATTAGAGATGATGTTGGCAAGTGTTCATTGAACGTTGTGTCATTTTACATCTTAAAACATTTTGGCGTTACTTTCCATTTCCTTTATTCGGTGTGTTCTGGTCCATCCCCTGGATGATTAGACGCAGCTGGCCTTTTCTTTGGGACCAGGTCAGTTTTGCAATTAAGAGCTGTGTTGGTCTGCACTGATAAAAACAGGGACTAAATAATTCTATTTACAGTTTACACATTAATTTTCCACCAAACATTTTTTATAATGACTTGTACACCGGCGACATGATGTGAAACAAATCTGAGTGAAACAGAGGATTCCAGCCACAAAAAAAAAACAAAACCAGGCCTTGTCCTGCAGCGAGCCTCCAAAATGTGGAAAACTGCAGAACCAAAGTATGAATAAACATCAGTCTGGATGAAGCAGAGCTCTGTAGATGGCGAATAATATTGCAGCATCAAACCCGTCCGTGAGAGATGGCCCCGGTTACGAGAAGTGCTCCGGGGTGGGGAGTGGGGGCTCAGCCCTGCTGCGCCCCGGGACCCACAAGCAGCATCCTCGTAACGCTGCTCCTTCCCCTGTCCACTGCTCAGCATAGACCCGCCGAAGGGATGTCAGATGAGGAGAAAGGGAAAAATGAAAGGGCTTTTCGAACTCATTTGAAACCTCTGCTGGTAAAGTTGAGGGGGGATTGTCTGGGTGTTTTTAATAATAGCTATGAAAACAGCGTGGCCTGGCTTCTCTGCGTTTCAGATCTGTGCCTGTGGCTGCTACCTCAGGAACGCAGGAAAGAAACGTCTTACAAGAGATCATAATGGTTGAAAACTCCATGAGTACCGTTTGGTTTCCTAAATATCATTAACTATGTTAACTGACTTATCAAGGCAGCAGCGCACAATGGAAGATCCCTGCACTACTCTTGTAAGCTTAGTCTGTCTTTTCACACCTTAGATATTAATCTTCATTTCTCAAAATGTTTGTGTGTGTGTGTATGTGTATGTTAGTTTTTTTAAATAGCCTTTGGTGAGACGCTGGAGCCTTTCAAAGGTTAGATGTGGAGGATGCAGCAATGACATGGCTGTGATGGACACTTCTCCCTGACCCCATGTGTTTGAGCGTTCTTCCAGCTGGGCAGACTGTTAAACCCAACTGAGGTGTCCTTCACAGTTCGCTTTGGTCTTGGACAAACAGTGGTTCTAATTTCTACTTTCAGTCTCATTTCTTACAGGCTGAAACAGAAAGTCCATAGAATTTAAAGTTCAAGTGAAATGACAATTTGTGTGACTAATAAGACAAGGTGGTAGATTATAATGTCTTTCGAAATGCTTTCAGATGAGAAAAATACACAGTAAGAATTATATGACAAATATAAAAAGGGAAAAGAAAACAAACCTAGTAACATAAGCAAGCAATAACAACCATTATGCTTTTAAATTATCTCTCTACAGCCTACAAATCTTTGCTTTGACTCACGCATACCGTGCATCTAGTAAAGAGAGAAATAATATTTTTTTACCACTCAATTATAATTGATATACTACTGTATCATTTTAAAATGTGAGAAAGCTGAAAAGTACACACAAAAATAACAAAAAAGGGTAGTCAAGGAGCAGCATATAAAATGTGATAGAAGTTTCTAAGCTAGCTTTATATACATCCCTCTCCCCCCTTATATGCATCTGTATGGGGAATCCAACTGTTCTATCAAGGGCTTGAGAGCCATTGTATACATATTTTATTAGATTAGTTACATACGTGTTAATGAGGCAGATCATGAACCTAAGAGGTAATTGTGGCATCGTACACATATCTGTAAGGCACTGAAACTCTTACATCTTAATAGCAGTCAGATGTGTTTGAGAGTTTCTATGCAAGTGTATATCCAAGGCTGCCGACCGTACCATGTGTGGCCAAGGCCTGCCAAAATTACACCGACCGACGCTGCAGGTGGGTAAGATGCAATGATAGCACTGTGGTGGTGCTCATCAGCTCACATCAAGGCACAGGGAAGGAAGCAAGTTTTGACAAACGTACCCAAAAACTGTAAAACACAAATTCCTTTTTATATAGGTAAACTATGAAAGTTTGAGGACCTGAAATCTGAGACCGGCTGTAACGCTTATTCTAGAATTAACCTAGCACTGTGTGTTCTAGGGGCAGACAAGCAGTCCTAATGAAAATTGGTAGTGTGTAATAGCTGGAAACTGATTAAAGAAAATCACCGCTCCTTTTGATTCTGCTTACAAGCCTTTTCTGCAATATTGATTATTTTTCAGAGGTAAGTGATTGTATCTATTTTTTCTGCAATTACTCCATAAGTTCCATTTGCGTGGTGTTTTTAGAAGTCCACTGAAGCCCAGAATTAACAGGATACTGATATCTCCAGAATAGAGCTAGTTCTGTGAAAGCGTCTGAGAAAAAATCTGGCTGAAGGCTGATCTCTCTGCTATTATGATAAAGACATCTATTAGTGTATTAGTGACCTGATATACTCGAGGACAGATTTGGAATCATTTGAAACTGGAATTCAGATTGCACCTGGCCGATTGCTTCCTTTCTCCAACACTAGTGCTTAAAATTCCAGAGCTGTGGCTAATCAGCAAATGTGCATGACAAAGCCATTATTTATGATTTTGTTTGCTACCCTAAAATAAGTTTGATTTTTCTTTTTTTATTTCGTTTCAGAGTCTGTCACGTATATAAATCTTCCAAGAAATGATGCTAGTTTTGTGCTGAAAGTTGTATCTCTCAGTCTTTTTTATAACATATGCTGTACTGATACCAAAAAGGAGTGCATTTGGAAGGATTTTAATGTAGCCAATTCAAAATTCAGATGCCTAAAGCCAAATTTCTTTGTAACATGTCTAAACATTGTTTTCGAGATTCCCATCCTGCATAGTACAATATCCCATTATATACGTCTAAACCAAAAAATATAGGTATAGTTTGTACCTTTAAATTTTAAGTATGAATTCCTTTTCTATCTTTCCAATGCAAATGCTCCTAAATGACCATGGGGAAGTAAGTATTATGGGACGCACCTTAAACAGAGCACTGAACACAGACTGAGTAGCTGCACGGCAAGATACCTTGATGGTGTGAATGGGAGCACAAGAGCACTAGAAGTTCCCAAATCTAGTGGCAATGGTATAATACAGACAAGTTTCTGTATCTTACTTTGCCTTGGTTTCCATTCCTTTTAATGTTTTTACATCAATTTTTTGGGTTAATAATGACAAGACGTGCCTACCCCTGCTGTTCACCTTCTCCAAGATGACCAGCTCTCTTTTTGTTTAAAAAAAACATACATTAGGCAAGTTTTTGCTCAAACGCCTGTTGCAACGTTGTGGGCACAGCCCTTGTCCGAGGCTCGCTCCCATGCGATGCCGGCGGGAGCCAGGATCCAGCCGAATTCAGCCGCAGCCCGGGCAGCATCCCGGCACCTGGGGACAGCCCGGGGCTTCCCTCCAGGGAGAAGATCAGGTTCACACCATCTTCAGTGCTCTGCCATGCTGTGTGCTATTTATTTTTTTTTTTTTTATATGTATATAACAGTAAGAACCTCCTTAGAACATTTGAAGATTGAGTTAAAAATCAGCCTGGAAAGACAAATGGCAGAAATAAAACACGGGGATTCATTTACTTCTGACCTCACTACGCTTTCTGCTTTTAAGCTCGGGATGCAGTTTTTTACCAGCTGTGGGAAAACAAAACAAGCCAAAATGCACCCTTTTCTCATTGAAATAGATGACCTATTTTCTCTCTTGAGGCTCACAGAAACCCTGCTCCAGCCCCTAAAAAGAAAAGAATTTGGGTTCTGCAACAAAAGGAAAGACGATTATAAACCAGCCTCTCCTTTTGGCCACTTTAAATCCACATGGTATTTTGTACACTATTCGTTGTGCTGTCAGACATACAGGAATTCTACCGTGTTGCAAAAAAACCCTATACACTGTAAAAATGAGCTTTACTTTTTAAGTTCATGTCACAGTAAATTGCCTTTGAGTGTGTTATAAAAATTGCTGAACTTCCTGCGGGAATAGGAAAGTGCTGGAGAGGTAAGTTTCCTGCACTGTTTTTTGAATTTCTGTCTGTTGTTTGAGAAGAAAGGAAATCTGCAAAACTTTAAATGATGTTTATCTGTAAAAGCAGTAAATTCAGAATTCTGCTCTGTATTTTAAACATATTTTACATGAAGTTATAAGTTACAAGAGTAGCACAATTTCCAGACATGTTTCATGTAAACACAGATTAAGGTAAACGTAGCAGGTTGAGCTAAAATTACCAACCAGAATCCCAGTGCTTTGGATTACTCTGTTACTGGATAACAGCTTAAGTGATACATGCTTTTAAGAGTAATATCCCAAAATTAGGGATGCATACGCCTTCAAACTAGAAGGCCAGGCACAACATGGGTGAAAATCATTAATAATTGTGCTTTGGGTTATGGCTATGTAAGAGTTCTTTATCCCTCCCTACATACCTTCACAAGGAGTGCCCCTGTGGTTGGGGGCCTTAGCAGAGGGGTCACGGGCTGAGGGCAGAGGTAGACTGAGTTACCTTCTCAGGCTTTGATGGACTTTACCAGGTCTGTCTCTGTTACCACACTTTCCATTTTGTTCTCTAGATAAGAAATAGAAGCGTTTCAGTGTGTAGTTCACAGAGGCCTTGATCAGTCGGTTGACATAGGGCCCCCGCCTGTGGTGAGGTTTAAGGGAATGAGAAGTAACTATGCAGAGGCCTGTTGTGTGTAGGTAAAAATCAGACTTTTTCTTTTCTTTTCTTTTTCCTTGTTTTCTTGCTTTTAGGCACATCCCTGTTCGCAGAAGCTTTGCGTGATACATTTGAGTCAGAGGCTAGGTAAAGGATATCTTCAGCACAGTTTTATAAGTAGTATTGTCTAATCATTGCATATTCCAGAAACTCAGCTGTTGCACAGCCTTTAATGGGGTTTTTGAGCTCGATCCCTTTTGGCTATGGACGGTTTTATTGGGTGTCCCATTAACATCGCTCTTTTTTTCACTGCTGTTCCCTTTCCTGTCTTGGGTTTCCTGCGCTCACAAGTCCACTCTAAAATTTCAGAGCAGCAAGGACACCACCTTTACTGAAGCGCTAAGAAGTAATAAAAGCAGTGGCCGCAGTTAAACACCAATAATAGTACCTCTTTCACAGAAACAATAATTGTCTTCAGATATCCTCTCCCTCCCTAAAATCACCGTTCCTTCCAGCACAAGAAAGGCTATGAGAAGGGCAGGGAGAAGCATTTACTGCCCGTCACTCTCCCTATTTTACTGTCAGTGGCAATTTCAGATCACTTTATTCCCATGCCAGCGTCATTCCCCCTTCTTTCTTCATCTCTGGGCAGTGGCCAGGACTTTGGAGTTAATGCGAGTATTGTTGTGCAGAAGCAGTATTCTCTGTCACTGTTCCTTTTTCCTTAATAAATAGATACTATCTGCAAGAGAAGAAAGGCAGTATGTGGGGTTTTTTTAATTTATTTTGCAGGCGCTGTTAAAAGGTAGGGAACTCATTATGTTCCAGTCAGACAGGAAGTTTTATTTACAATTTCTTACCTCAATGTGGCCGTGGCAAATTATATCAGCCCTTCAATTCGTGCATTATCATTACTTCCTTACTTTCATACCCTTTCCAGAATTACACTACCACTGACCTGATGAACCCATTTTCTTTTAAAATCACTCCTATTTTATGTTTAGAGATTGCTTGGGAAAACTCAACGGCAGCAGCTAAAAGAGCAGGCAAGTTTGCTGCGTATAATCAAAAGGTCAGAGTCTATTTTCAGGTGGTTGTTTGGGGCCACCGCTGAAAAAACAGGGAGCCATCTATACCCATAGAGATGTCAAAAGTTTGTTCTCGCACACACCGCATAGGCCAAAGCCAGGGAAAGCAGCCATTGACTCCCCTGATGGCTCGTGTTTGATCACGGATGCTGGAGAGGCCCCGAGAAGATACTCGTCCCGGGACACAACCGCTTCACCTTGCACCTGGCCAGAAGCAGTGATTCAATTTCTGTGCCGTCACTTTGAAGGAAAGGGTCTCTCGTCCTTTCACAAACGCTGACAGCTGGGCTGATAGATGGAGCTGAAGTGGACGGGTGACAGTATGATAGGGATCAATGACTCTTTGAGGTTTACTTACTTTTTCTGCAGAGATCAAAACTTTCAGTAGGAACTGCCGACACACAGCTTCTTGCATTTTACCCTTCTGTTCAACTTCCCTGTCAACTACATCAGTGCGGAGCAGTAGCCAGCATCCTGCTGGGACTACAACCCCAAACCTCAGTTCTGTATTGCTGGACCGCATCTATTGCCCCGAGCTCCAGCATCACAGGATCACTTCCCTTTCCCTGAGGCTCCTCTGCCTGCTTGTTTCTCTGCCTGAAAACAAGCTTTAACACTTTAAATACTCAGCCTCAGATTCTCCCGCTGAGCAAGGCAACACAGCAGGACCAAAAGCTTTGTCTTCTCCTGAGTTTTCAATAGCTTTTCCTTTCCAGCCTGAGCCCCTCTCTGGCTCCCTGCATCTCCACCTCCATCGTCCATTTTGTGCTCCCGTTCCCTCTCACATCTCTTCCCTTACTTCTGCTTCTCCACAGTTTCTTGGCCTTCCCCTCTGCAGCACAGCGCAGCGGTATCCCAAAGACCACTCTAATTACGAGCTCAGCTGCCTCATGCACGGGGACAAAGAATGGTCACCGCTGGCACAACATTACAGGTCAGCTTAGCACTCATCCTTATTACCTGGATTAACAAGGTGGCACTAAAAGCTATCTCGCACCTGTCTTTTTCCCTTAGAAGAATGACTAAGAGCTTGATTAGTTAATCTTAATTATCTACACTAACTAAGCATGCTGCCACTAAGGAAATAGGCTGCTATTATACAGCAACTCATATGCTAAAGTATTAGATGCTATACTGAAGAAATGTACTCTTTTATTGAGTACACTCTGAATTGCTGCTGCTGCTCAATTTGCTATGAGTTGTGAATTTGCTTTGAGTTATTTTATTTTTACCATTTGAGAACTGCCAGGCTTTATACCATGTTTTGCACAAGAACTCAGCTGCCCTTTCACTGTTGTGTTTGTAGTTCCCTTCCAAGGAAGCTGCCTGCTGTTCCCAGGTTTCTCTTTCCCTTTCCCTCTTAGTATCTCCCTTAGATATGAGAAATGCAAATAACTGATTTAAAGTCTGTGTTTTGCAGGGAAACTTCCTGCTGGGACCTGACTCAGGCCAGATGATGTCTTCTCCCTGCCTGGAGAAAACCTTTGTCCTCCAGGCTCATGGCAGACCCTTAAAAGGAAACCTGCTTGGTCTGTCCCCATTAGCCAGCAGTGGGAAGGAGAAAATTGCGCCATCCACGTGTTCAACACTTGCGCAGGATTGGAACTGTTTATTCAAATTGCTTTCTTCTTTGGTATCATCCAATGGGACCGGCTGAGTCACACCTTGATTCACAATTCTCTTCCACGTGAAGGTTTCATTTCCCCTGGATGGCCGTAAATCCCAAGCAATGCTCCTGTTCTTTTCCTGACAGCCGCCCCCATGTTTACATTGCACCTCCTGGATAGGAAGCTGGAGAGAATATTTTCATGGGCTCTGCACTCCTCTGCTCAGGATGCTGGTGGAAGGCATCAGCACGAGATGCCATTTGGCACCACCTGGGAGAATTTATGTTACTTGTTCATCGTGCTGCCCTTCTCGCAACAGGGCCAGCCTTTGGTGCAGATAAGGATGTATTAAGTGACTGGCAGACATGCACTTGTCCCCAAAAAAGGCATCAGTTCGGTGTTACTGTAGATGAGACACAACTGTTCTATTTAGGTCCTTAAGCCTGAACAATTTTCGTGAGGGTTGCTGATGGTCCTTCTTTGCCAAACAGGACCTCAGCATAATGCTTAAGGGAATATTCTGTTTAATATTCTGTTTCCCAACCCTTTGTCTTTCTTTCACCCGTGGTGACTGCCAGCAAGTTTGTGAGTTTTTCATTTGAATAAAATTTCTCTCTAGCTGTGGGCAGAATATAGAAAAAAATCAATAGCTATTAAGATACATAATACTGCAGGATAGTATTCTATTTCCTACTGGCAGAAAAAGCAAGGATCCTTTATTTATTCACATTCCTGAGTGCCAGCATTCGTTATCTGACCTCACTGCCCACACCCTGCTCTTCCCCCAGGTTTTCAGTGGGTTTTTTGTTGCCAAAAGCTGAGCAGAGGACGTTTTGCCCATTGCATTCTGCTGTGTTCTGCGTTAGTTCCTTGTGAAAGTGCCTTCAGGTGCTTTCCCAGGGCTCACATTTTTTGTTCAAGAACAAGTCAAGAAAAAAGAGTTACTGGAGGTTTTAAAACCCATTTTCTTTTTATCTAGCGTTCTGTTAAAGCTTTCCTCCTAAGCAGCTTACAATAATATAAACAACCTGCAGAAAAAAAACCCTCCCTGTCAATCTGCTGCTATAAATTCCTACAGGTCCAGGGGCTTCAGGAGCTGGATATTGCACCTACAGGCCTCGGAGTCAGAGATAGGTATCAGATAATTCACTCCTCTAAAAAATACTCCCTGATATTCGGCGCGGAGAGCAGGGAGGGGGAAGAGAAGACAGGAGGAGGTGTGCTGAGAGCGGAGGCGGCAGGGGGGTACCCGGCATGGGGGATGAGGATGGAGACCCATGGGACTCACGGGTCCCACAGCCACGCGAGCGCTCGCCTCTCGCCGGCGCCCGTGGCCGAGTGCTTTAGCACTGCTGCACATCTCCTTCCTCGGTATGAAACACACACTTCCACCTTTCAGCTTGTGAGGGTGCAGACCACCATCCCAGCCCCGGGGGCCGCTTGGGCAGAGAGAGCAGCCATGCCAGCGGCCACAGCTGAGGGAGGCATCGGGTGGGGGTTTCTCCCCTCCGCCGGCGTTGCTCCGCCGGTTGTGGGCTGACAGTGCTGCAATGCTCCTGCTTTCAGAGGTGCTTGGGAATAATGAGCAAAATCTAATTAAGAAAAGTGATATACAGTAGGTTAAGTCAGCCGCATCGGGGTGTGAAATGGAGGCATTATAAAACAAAACAAAACACTGTAGACCGGCACCTCAGGAGCTCCACAGCCTTACAGTGATGCTGCCAGACTTTCCCGGCGTCGGCAAGGGGACGCACCGGCAAGAGATGTTAATGTGTTGGACTGTCGCTGGCCGTGGCTGAGCTCTCCTGCTCGGCACAGCTCCGGCTCCAAAGAGGGGGCAGGAGGGGCAAAGCATGGCGCAGGCATCACGGCAGCATGCCGGCCCGACCGTGGTGGGAGAGGAGGAACGGGAAGAGGGGTGACGAGAAAGCGTTAGTTCAACAGAAAGAGGAGGGAAGGAAAAGCAAAGCTGGGCAGCGAAGGGGGTGAGCATGAAGGACAGGTGTGGAGCGAGGCTGAGCCTTCTTCCCCTGAAGATGAAAAGCTCTGCAGCTATCGGAGCGCTTCTTTATCATCCGAAAAGCCAAGCTTGGCCCGGCCCACTGGTAATGGCTGTAAGGGTGCCACGCTGAGCATGGGCACTGGGCCACCGCTTTGCACTGGGAATGATTCAGTGGCTGCACGTGTGTCCAAGTTTGCCTCTTCAATGACACTTTGTGTTCTGTAAAAAAAAGCACAAACCAACAAAACCAACAAACCACCACCAAAAAACAACAACACCCCCCCCCCGCCCCAACTTTTTAAAGATTGCAGTGTTCTGAGATCAACAAGTACGACTTTAAAACAAGGAAATCATATTTGTTCTTCATGATGCTACTATGTATGAAATGGTAGAATTAATTCTATTATTTGAATTGAACTCTAAAAAAAAATCTGGAAAAATTTCCATTTAATCTTGCTGGAAAAGCATCTTTTGAAACAGGCAGGAATGGTTGCAGAACCCTTAAAATAATTTTAATAGTAATTGTTTGCAGTTCCCTCTCTCTAGAAGTTGGAGAAAGGGCATCTTGAATGTATGACAGTAAGTTCAGCACAAGTGAAGCTGCTTTCAAATATGCTAGAAAGGATATCCACAGTAATAGGATTAGTACAAAAAGAACATGTTGTCTTTGTATCTAAAATTCTGAGGCTAATTTGTCTTGGTTCCATCCCTCCAAAAACTTTTGTAACAAATTGCTTTTGTCAGGAACACTTAATGATGTTTCACTGTTAAAATGCTCACAAGAAATATCTAAAACCTGCTGGGAAAATTATCTGTAAAGGTTATCACAGTAAGGCTTGGATGTAAAATGTCAAAGGACAACTTCATCTCCTTCCCCTTCTTCACCCTCCCATCTCAGCTACAGGCAGGAAAATTGGGGGAGTTTTTGCAAAGCCGCCAGACAGGCAGGAGCCTGCTTCCTTCCAGCCTCTCTCCGCTCTCGAGAGAGCCTTGGGATGCATTTTAAGCTAACAGGTGAGCCGAAGGTATAAAACTGAAGGCAAAGAAAATTAATAATTCACTAAAACTTTGCTGGAGAACAGTCTGACAGAAGAGCTCCATGTCTGCCATTGTCGCCTGAAGGACAATTTAACAGCCAGGCCAAGGGGCACCTACTGCTGAGAGCTACACGATGCCCATGCGGAGGAGAGCATCAGCTGGGGACCCTGCTGCCATGGGGGCACAGACACACAGAAGGATTACCTCCAGCTTTAGGATAACAGCACATTGGCTACAGTCCCCTTTACTTCAGGTTTCAGCACTTTGCCATTTCCCTACTCTGGCAAAAATGTGGCTAAACACTTCACCTGCTGACCCCCACAAAACCCCCATGTATTTGATGCACCAGCTTTAGTCTTAGTGGTATCTAGCAGGCTCTCTGATCCTGCCCCCAAAAACAAGACACTGTAGAGCAACTTTAAGATTCATATTCAAATAGTGATTTTTTGTTGTTGTTCTACTGAAGCCTTTTATTGGGACAGATGTGACACACTTAGTTGTTAAAAATTTTTGGTTTACAACTGCAAATGTTTGTGAATGCAGCTGTTCATGTAGGTGGGATACCTATGCCTGAAACCAAAGTCGCTCACGGAAGAGTCTTTGCGGAATCGGGTTTATGCCATATCCCACCTTTCTCCAAAGGAGCAAGGAAGAAAGTCTCTTCATTCTTCTGCAATCAGCATTCATTTTCCAAATTAGTCTAGGTGATTGTTATTAGCATATTCATCCACAATCTGTTTGCAGGATGGAGAAGCAGCAGCAGAAATTATGATCAAACCTGGCTGCAGTCTTTGGCCTTGATTTCTTTTCTGCTCATGCCAGTTTTCCATGAAGCCAGCAGTCCAAAGCTTGACATATTCTGTACTTTGCAGCGGCCTTGTTGACCTGTGCAAGCTCTCCCCCCTGCACCTTAGACAAGGACCTCCTGAAAGCTGAGTGCACTCTTTGTTGTTCCCACTCAGTGGCTTTGTGCAGCGGTAGAGTCCCTTCACATGGTTGATCATTCTGGCACCTCTCTGTGAGCGCTAGTTAAGGCTCACAACTATCCATGCATCTGGGTAGTACAAACTGGTTAAAATGGGAACATCCAGGAAAACAGTTCAGAGAAACTGGGAGCCTAATGAAGGGGTGGGTTTTGTGCCAGTAGGGATTTTTCATTGGTAAATGCAGCACGTGGTGGGAGACAGACACTTATTATCTTCATGTTTCCCATTTTTTCTCAGATGGATGAGTCTGGCTTTGGCTTTTTTGTTATTTGGGTACCACTTATTTATTCACTTTGTCTCATGTAGCCAGCGAGCAGCCACAAGGGTCTGATTACCAGAGGTTCGATCACATTCAGTGGGTAAGTGCTACAGTTAATGCTCTCTGCTCTTCCTCCTGAGTACGCTCCGCTACGCATTGATGTAACGGGATAAAATACCTCTTGTGTATCTATCAGAATCAGGCCAAGGTAGTTTTGCCCAACACAATCTCTCTCTGTCAGTACCACATTTCCTGTCTTCATCTTTCTGTGACAAGATTTTTTTTTCCTATGCAATATCTTAAAGATGAGGTTTATTGGCTTTACCTGATAGAGGTGTTTTGCTCCTCTAGTAAAGAATTTTGAAGAAAGAAAGTCTTTATAAAACCCAAAAGCTGTGAAAGCTGTCCAGGTAACGTTTGATGGGTGCCACGTGTATGACTGTTCTCATTCATCGTGGTTTTAGAGAGCTGTCTTCAGGACTGGTAACAAAAACATAGAAGAACCTCGGGAGTAAAAAGGGACTATTTCCATTCCTTAAGCTTTGATAACGTGTTGACATCCTTAGTGAAACTACAGAAAGGGTCAACATCCTTTGCTGTCTTTTCCAGTGGCATGTTTTGGAATACTTCTCTTTTTACTCATATGCCCTCTCAGTTTCCAGGTGAATACAGTTGTAGCTGCTCTCTTACGGACAGCTTTTTTCTGTTTTGTGCTGTGTCATACAGGTACAGATTTCTGACAGCTGCAAAACATGTCTCAGATAATTCACTGAATGCTGGTGGTGCGACAAGCAAAACGCTTGAAAATCCCCACTGTTTTTGAAACTGCATAACAGGAAAGCCCTGATGTTGGGGTCATAAAAGATGGCTTTGCAGGACTACGACAAAATCATCACTGTGGTTTTAGAGGTCCCCCCCAAAAAAAAAAATCTGCTGTAATTTTTGTAAAAAACAAAGTTTGCATCTCTTTCCAAGTTTATGACCTTGACAACATAAATACATACAAAACTTCATCACTGGGATGATAACTTGTCACAGTTTTTTCTGAAGCAGTCCTTTTCCCATGCAGACATCCTTGTCTCTTAAGCCAGTCTTCCCCGCTTCTTTTTTGCAAGATGTGAAAATGTTAGCTCCAGCTGTTCTGTTGTTTGGAAAGACCTCAACACAGCTGGTGATCGTAAGGGGAAATGTTGTCTGATGGGCACAAAAGGACCTGAGGGCTCCCAGCAGCTCACTGGTCAGTGAGCAGCACTGCTGCTGGCCCGTGGGGAGAGGCCATGTGCTGCTGTCATCTCTGGGTTTGCCTTGGGGCACAACAGCACTGATGTCTTCTGCCTTCTCCCAGCTCTGAAACGGGAGCTCTTCCTGGCCTCAGTAAGTCACTTCATCTTCTACTCGGGTTTTCCCCATGTGTAAAATGGGGGTGAGGGAAATCTGTTCATGCCGTGTGGTGTTCAGCAGCCAACTAAACAGGCTGTGTACAAAACCTACTGAGAAAGGCGTCTTGTTATTCTGGACCCTCTTTTTCAGAGTGCTGAGAAGGGAAAGGAAGGCATAAATACAGCCTCTCCTCTGAGCTGAGATCACAGTGAGCACAGTTATGGTGATTTCTGACTTGGCACGTTGTTTCCCTTTTCTGGATTAATCTCAAAAGTAGAAAAAGGCTTCTAATAAGGCTGGTTATGTTATCAGATATCTTTGTGATTACAGGGGCATGAGCTGTTGCGTGCACACCTGTACTTCCCAAATGACTCTACTGCAAAGGAAGTTTCTCATTTTATTCTCGAGTAATAAACCTTTTACAGCCATTCCCATATTGTTGATATTCATCAGGGAAGGACACTGACTAGATGGAGAATCAATAACAGAATCCGCAGAAGGATTATATGTGTGGTCACATGAAGCAGAGGGGTTGTCTCTTGGAGTTGGAGAACCGTGTATGTTCCACAGATCTCTCCTGAATTTGTGCATCAAGGCCATCACTGAAAGGTGGGGATGTTAATGGTGGTTCTCATGCACCAAAAGAACTCAAGCATGGACTCTCTGTTGCTCACCCACGGCTTCCAGGTGGTCATTTCCTTTCCTGCTCTTGATCCATGCATGTTTGGACCTGCTGAGTTGGAGGGGAAGAGCTCGTGTGTGGATGCGGCTTGCCAAGGACCCAGCTTGCAGCACGCTCTGATGCTGCAAACAACTCTTCTCTGAATGTTTGCTGTGAGGGTAACTGAGATAATCGAGCCTTAAAAACAAACAGAGGGGGGGGAAAAAAACCCGACCCTCAAACCAAACTTCAAAATGCTATCCAAGGCTATTTCCAACCTCCATCAGAAACGCTTAAGTGAGCTGGGACTTCTCTGACAGCAGAAGTCGTGGGTGGAAAAATTTCACCGAAAAAGAAGAGAAAGCGTATGCACAGCAGGCCTCCGAAACAGCAATGCTAGAAGACAATTTTTAAAGGTCAGAATTATTATAGGACATTAATTAGCAATCAGATAATGCTCAAATTGCCTGAGCAATTTTAGACACTGTGTAAGGCCACACGCTGCAGAGGATGCAGCCACCTGAAAAGAATTTGGACACTTTAACAGAAAATATGCCTTGCTCAGAACAGAGCTACAAGAACATAATGAGAAAACAATATGACTTCCCTAAAGTAATTAGGAGGTGGTAGCGAGAGTAAATAAGCTTTTGCAGAACAAGGTATTAGTGAACCAAATGAGAGCAAATAAACCAGGAGTCAGGTTTTCTGCAAGTGCAGAAAAGAGAAGTTGGATAATTCTGTCTTTTAACAGTGGTACTTGAGATGTTAGCAAAAGGCAAAAGTGTCTCTGCAAGGAGGGCAAATTACAGAACAGATTGAATAGACTTAAGAATTCCTGATCCCAAACATGCCAAAAAAACCATCAAAAGTCTTTCCACTGGCATCAGTGAGGTCTTCATTTGGCCCCCAGAGAACTCGGGTAGGTTACATAGATTTTGGGGACAGTAAATGACATGTGTTTCTAGCAGAAGTCAATAAAAAGTAATTCTGAAACTTTTTTTTTTCTTGCTCTCAAATTCAAAGTAGGTCAAGGCTGGACATGTATCTCTTGCAATCCAAAAGTTGTTTTACCACTTTTTTTGATAATGTGACTATGACTAAAGAAATATTTGATTGCTGATTTGGGGGAGTTATCTGCTCATTTGGTAATTCTATGCATATTTTAACAAGATAATAGCTGCTGGAGGAGAGTGATAACCACGTTCTAGGTTTTCTTACTTTTTATGGGAGGCTGAACTGCAGAAGTGAAACTGAATTTTGAATATGTTTATATTTAGGGAGTTGGCTTCGTTTATTGTAGATAGAGTATTTTAGGAACTTGGAACAACATTTGGCTTCCATTTCTAGCCTTTCAGCTTGCAAAACTGCACAATGCAGGGTAGGTGTGTGGATGTCTCTGTACTCAGCCTATATATAAACATATAGGCTTTTTATATAATACATACATATGTAAGGATGTATATATGTATTTGTTTAGTAGTATTTGAAAAGAAATGCTTTTAGTACTACAACATTGTCTTAAGCTACCTGTTACAGGTAAATAGGAAAATTAGAACTCATTTTTCTTCTCAATTATGAGAAGAAAATTCTAGTTAATGTTTTACCATGAATACTGTGATAAAGAGTATAAAAAGTCTGGGAAAGAGGATACATCTTATAAAACATGGAACGGGGAGTTTGAAGCAAACCGTGTCTAATATTTTTCCATTACGAATTTCCACTGAATTGGCTCAACAGCCTGAGATAAAAACAGCTGAAGATTTCTAATTTTTTTTTTTTTTTGCTTTTTGATGGGGACATGTAGATTGAGGTGAGAACTCTCCAAAGATTATCTGCCGAGTGCCAGCTTTTAATGAATCCCATTTGTTTTCTTGATTAAGTCTGCTATTACCCCTGTTTAGTCTTGTCATGAGCCCATTAGCTGGAATTTTCATATCATGGTTTAGAAGAGAAATTAGCCTAGAAGAGCAGCACTCATCATCAGTCAATTTTCAGTGTATTTAATATAGTTTACAATTTATGAATTCATGAACCTGTAACCTTATATATATAAACCAAATAACTCTTCTTTGCGGTGAAATTCAGGGGCCGAGAAGGGTTGCAGTCAAATATCAGTTTGTGGTGATAACATTGTATATAGGTAATGTACTTAGTGATAGTTTCTTTGGTGAACTTGCATCTGACAGGCTATGTCAGGTCTGTGATTTGTGAGACGGAAGCTTCTTTAGGAAGAAGTGACTGTCCAAAGGTTTGACCTCTTATTTTCAAAAGATAAGCATCCAGGAGGCTTATCAAGCCTTGTGGTCACAAAGTATTCAAGAGCTTTGGAAGTGCTTAAAAGCCATGTGATGGCTACAGTGTAAAATGTACACAGGTGTAGTAGGGTTTTCAAATTCTTGACTTCCTTGAAAAAGCTGTGAGAATAGCCCTTTCGGGGATTCAAATATCTCCATCCCTCTTCAGATTCTTGAAATGAAAAGAGCGGAGTAGGGCAAAACATACTTTTAAAATGACATTTTGCAAATTTCAAGAGATGCCATTTCAGCCTCTCCTGGAAAGTGAAGGTTTGGACAGTGGAATTTGCAGAGCTGCCACAGAAGTATTTCATCAGTGAAAAGAGCCAGAGAAGACCGCGGCTGAATCATGGGGTGATGCCCTGGCATTACTCTGTAATGGGAAACATGACTTAGCCAGGTACTTGGAAGCAAACATTGCAAATATTTGGACATTATGCCATTACTTAATATTACCCATTCAACACCCTTTCTCTCTTTTTCTTGTTTTCTTTGTGCCACTCTAAATGACTAGGCTGGCCTGCTGGCATTTCCCTTTTCCTCCTGCTTTTCCTCTTTTCTACCTGCTTTTCTGTAAGTCCTGAAACAGAGAGGGATCTCAATCGCTCCTTTCTCTTCACTTTGAGCTCCCACATCATTTTCTATTTGATGAATGGTGTGAGAAACATCCTGTAATCAAAGCAAAAACAACTCCAATCATATCGCTATTCCGCAGGAGCTCCCAAAGATGCCTGGAAGAATTTGCTGCATTTCTGGGCCCAGAGGCTGTTATGGAGAATACCAGTTGGTAATCACAGCTTTTTTTTTTTTTTCCTTTAAACTATCTGAATGCAGCTCCCTGCTTAATTTCTTGCCTGGATGGAAAATAAACATCTTTATAAAACTGGTAAATGACCATGACTACCTTTACCTTCTCTCTTAAGAATAATTCAGATGGTGTAAGAGAAACATCCCCCTCATCAAGCGCAGCTTTTCCAAACCCCTGTAGTTTCCCTGCACAACATTCTCTCTAGCTGCAAGACTCTTTTCCTTCAGTAAATGTATTACAACCCTTTCAGTCTGTTCTGCTTTACATACTCGACACCATGAATCTCTAACAAGGTTAGGGGTGAGTAACAATTTAAATCTACTTTCAAATACAGCTGAAAAGCCTATTATAGATGCAACCTTGAACTTTAATTGTATAAAGACAGCTACTTTCTTAGCATTCACACAAGTGATAGAGTTTCTTGCTTGTAAGTTTGCCTGGACTTTCTGGCTGTGGTGTCAACTATTTATTCTGCCTCTAGACTTTGAAAAATGAAGTGCATAAGTTTATACAGTATAGCATTACAACACCTATTGAAATTTGTAATGATGGAGGTTGTTAACGTATTTGAGTTGCAGAAGTCAATCTGGTTAATTATATCTTATTCTTCCTGCTATTTTACTAGGCTACACAAGAGGTTGCTGAAATCCAGCATTTGTTTTCAGATATATGTTGATGCTTTTTAAGGAAATGATTGTAAAGAGCCAGATAACACATTGAAACAATGTTTCTCAAAGGTTTTCCAGCATTGGCACAATCTAAGGAAATATGGAGAAGCTCAAAGGACCCATGAAAGGTAAAGAAAGACTCTATCTTTGATGCTGGTTTGTAGTAGGTAATGGAAAAATCTGGAAGTAGTTTTGTGGTCTCATAGTTCAAACCTTTCTGGTACTTATGATTTTAAAAAAACCCAAAAAAACAAAACAGAAAAAAAACCCAAAACACATCACCACCAAAAAAAACCCAAAACTGTCAGTGTAGCTGGCATGAACACCTATGGCTGAAAAGTCTCTTCATAGGAACGATGCCTCCCCCATGGCTGTAGGCATGGTCTTGATGGAAAGGATCAGTTTCAGCGCTGAAAGTTTGTGTTTCACACTTGAGAAGTTTCCATTAAACTCTCCAAAAGGGGCAGCTCCAGCAAAGGTGTTAACATGATTATGGAGGTGGAAATGAGGCTGCTGCTAATTCAACGCAAAAGCAGGTTCACCTCGAGCAGGTTGGACAGGAACGCATGCAGGCAGGCTTTGAATCTCTCCAGAGGAGGATACTCCACAACCTCTCTGGGCAGCCTGTGCCAGCGCTCTGTCACCCTCAAAGAAAAGAAATTTTTTTCCTCATGTTGAGAAGGAATTTCCTGTGCTCCAGTTTGTGATCGTTGCCCCTTGTCCTGTCACTGGGTACCACTGAAAAGAGTCTGGCCCCCTCCTCTTGACTCCTGCCCTTTAGATATATATAAGAATTGATGAGATTCCCTCTGTCTTCTCTTCTCCAGGCTAAACAGACCCAGGTATCTCAGCCTTTCCTCATAAAAGAGATGCTCCATTCCCTTGATCATTTTCATAGCCCTCTGCTGAACTCCCTCCAGTAGTTCCCTGTCTGTCTTGAACTGTGGAGCCCAGAACTGGACACAGTACTTCATATGTGGCCTCACTCAGGGCAGAGTAGAGGGGGAGGATAAAATCCCTTGACCTCCTGGCCATGCTTTTTTTTAATGTACCCCAGGATACCATTGTCCTTTTTGGCCACAAGGGCATATTACCGGCTCATCATCCACCAGGACACCCAGGTCTCTCTCTGCAGAGCTGCTTTCCAGCAGGTCAGTCCCTAACCTGTACAGATGCATGGGGTTATTCCTCCCTAGGTGCAGTATT
This sequence comes from Anarhynchus alexandrinus, assembly GCA_008711295.1. Classification (NCBI taxonomy): domain Eukaryota; kingdom Metazoa; phylum Chordata; class Aves; order Charadriiformes; family Charadriidae; genus Anarhynchus; species Anarhynchus alexandrinus. The sequence continues at coordinate 7,253,914 of VUYV01000002.1, forward strand.
CTACACTTGCCCTTGTTGAACTTCATTAGGTTCCTCACTGCCCAACTCTCCAGCCTGTCCAGGTCTCACTGAACAGCAGCACAGCCTTCTGGCTTGTCAGCCACCCCTCCCAGTTTTGCGTCATCAGCTAACTTGCTGACTGGACGCTCTGTCTCCTCATCCAGGTCATTGATGAATGTGTTGAATAAGACTGGACCCAGTACTGACCCCTGGGGAACTCTGCTAGTTGCAGGCCTCCAACTGGACTCTGTGCCACTGATCACAACCCTCTGAGCTCTGCCATTCAGCCAGTTTTCAGTCCACCTCACTGTTCACTCATCTAACCCATACTTCCTAAGCTTACCCGTAAGGATGTTGTGGGAGACAGTGCCAAAAGCCTTGATGAAGTTGAGGTAGACAATGTCCACCGCTGTCCCCTCATCTACCCAGCCAGTCATGCCATCATAGAAGGCTATCAGATTGGTCAGATTTCCCCTTGGTGACTCCACGTTGACCACTCCCAATAACCTTCTTTCCCTCTGCTTGCTTAGAGATGACATCCAGAGTGACGACCAATTCTCTTTGTTGTTTTGTTTTTACCAGAGCTGAGCTGTGTTATCTCAGGCCTGTTAAGCATAGACAAAATTTTGTCTTGAAAATACTTGATCAAATAATTCACCTATTTTTTATATAAGAATAGGTTTACCAAGCTTTTTCATTAAATCAAGGGTGATGTTGTATGAGTGGATCTGCCCCTCACTAGTCCTCTTGCTCTCAGAGAGCTACAACATAGAACGGAGAGCCCCATAATCCTCCTAGCACTGCCTGGAATATCACCTGAGCCTCTGAGACATAAAGTGATGCTCTGAGCCACTGATCCCTCTGTGGGAGCATATTTGCTCTCTGTTAGTTGAAAGCTTTAAAGAAGTTTGTAGGTTTTACAGTTTGATACTGACATTTTTTGCCAAGATACCCTAATTCAAACTTATTAGCACACATAGAATAAGACATGGAAAAAGAAAGTCAGATGCAGGCTACACTGAAAGTTTGTGGTCCCTAAGCAGAGATTTGAGATCTCTGTATTTCCTCTTCATTCAGAAAATGAGACACAAGTTTTAAAAATGAGACACATTTTGGAAGATTATTATTTAATTTGATAATTCAGCTAATGAAATGCAGCTAAGTGAATATAGCACATGATATTAATTAGCAGTAAGACGTATGTCCTCTTTACAATACTTATCAAGAATATTGGTGAAGAGATGTCAGCAGGAGCAGTGTGGTGTTAGCACTGGGAATATTGTGTAATGTTGCATGCACCAACCCTGAATAATATTGACTTATTCTAACTCCTAAATCAGCTCAGCCCCTTCCTCTTACCCAAAGCCTTCCCATCTGGAAAAGAGATTCATTTCTAGGAGGAACGTAATGAGAGTCCTCATGGTATGGGCTTCTGACTGATTAAACAGTCATATGCCAAGTCCCTTTATGGTGCCACACAAGAAAAAAAAATTAATAATTAAATTACAATTAATTTACTACATTGAATAATAAACGCTGTAGCCTTTCAGCTATATTATAAAGCTACTAGAAACTTCTGAAAATGCAAAGAAACATTTTACTTCCTTAAATGTTTTTTCTTTTGAGCTGTATTGAGCAATTATGCCTCTTCAGAGGTGGTTAATTTTGTGAGCAGAATGTTAATAATTTATAAGTGTGTTAAAGGTATTGATCACACAAGGGTAGAAACATTATGCTTGCGTTCCTTCTATAATCCATTAAAAAGGAAGTAAATTGCTTCAGTTTCATATTAAAATATGAGGCTAGCAGACTGTAGTTTAAAACATATGTAAAGTTGTTTTCCTACTTAAACTGCAGTCATCCATCGTTGATCTGGTGGTAACACACAAGGATTTGCTGGTACTCAGCTGCAGCCGTGTCACACCAGAGACTCTTCCTCCTTCTCCCAGTGTCACCACCAGTGTCCCCCCTCCCGCCCTGCCTGCGCGGCTTGTCCACGTGCCTGCTCTCCCCTGCGGGCACCGCTCTGCTGAGATCCTCTGGCCACCTTGAGGGGCTGATTTCAGTAGCCATGGCAGTAGGTCTCAATTTCTTCTGTTTGTGATCCCATTTCTGGGCTTGGGAAGCTACACTTGAGGGGTCAACAGGCTCTGTGTAGATTCTCCTGGGGAAATGGTGGGGATGTCTGCTGTGGGACTGGAGCTCCAGCTTGTCTCTTTGTTTTTTGCAGCCCTGAGCATTCCCTCAGGTTTGAGCAAAAAGTCCATAAATGTTGCAGTTATGCAAGGTGAGTACTTGCAGCAAAGTCAGTAAGGATTGTATGGATCCAGGAATCTACCTGCGTGTGACTTTTTGCTGCATCAGGGATTTTTTTTTTAACTTTGGATTGTTCCCCCATTTTATCCTGGTTGCATGAATAAAGGGTTAACACTCAGGCTCAGGACTGCAGCATGCTTGTGACAGGAGTGGACATTGGCCCTGAAACCAATCAGTGCAATCCCTGTTCTTCTATTCCTGTTATAATGCAGAAGGAAGAATGATACAAACCAGAGGAAATAAATAATTGGTGAATAATTTTATTAATCAGATTCCTTCTGGACCACCAATCTCATTATTTGTTTATCAGCCAGGCTTCCACTAAATCTATTCACAATTAAAAAAAAAATTACCAAGTGAACAGTATTGAACTGATCCTTAATTAGGGCAGCTGAGATGTCTTGTATAATTAACTGGGCTTTGTTCATAATTATTTCCTGATAGCTGGAATTGTTTTCCACAAGTAACGGAGCAATAGTAATGGTAACACTAAGAAATCTTTGATTTTTCAGAGTAAAATAATGGCCAGGATTACTGTGCTTAAGTTGTATAAGACCTATTTGTTCCCACTGACAGCTAAAAGTAATCATGTCAATTTGGCTTGACCGCACAGGAAAGTTTTGCAAAATCAGTTCTTTTAGTGTAGAAATAAGTATACATCTGAATCTTTAAAAATGTGCCTTTTCTAGTTTGTGCTTTACGATGGTCAGCCCAAGGTTACTCCTCGGGCAGCCACACGTGAGTCCTGGCACACCAGTAAGAGTTTCCCTTGTCAGAGTCCCAGAGCTTCAAGGTAGTGCCCACCCGTGGCCACACTGGGTTGTTCAGTGAAATAACTGAAATCAGCTATTTTTGATATATTGGGGTGAAAGAGCTGCAACTTAAAGATATTGCCAGACCTCCTAACTGGTGAGGCCTTTGCCACTGTGGTCCCCACATGGTGCTTGCAAAGCTACAGCCCCATAGCTGTGGGCTGCCAGGGGATGAGGTTCTCCAGGAGGTGTGCTCCACACCTGTGGTCAAGCCATGCATGGCAGCCAGCACCATGCGCCCAGCCTCCAGCAGACTCAGTGCTCTGCTTGGAGTCACTGTAAGGAGCACACGTTGGTCAGTAGCTCTAGAAGCCTGCCCTTTTTTTTAAAATTAAGTAAGACCTCACTGATGCAAATGGTTCTTTGAGAGAAGCTGGGAGAGGTGTGGACAGTGATGCTGGAAACAGGGAAAATGGGTTTTATCTGCAAGTTATCGCTATTCCCTTCTTCCTCCCTTCTGATGCTGGCTTAGAAAACAGCTTCAGAAAGCTGCAAGAGTCCCGTCCATGGTATTTCTCACTCCAGAGTACACCCAGCCCTGCATGGGGAGGTTGCAGCAGACTCCAATGTGTGGTCCCCTTTGGAAAGAGGTGTTTGCTAGACTGTTGCCTCTGATTTCAAGAGAACTAGTATCTGCTCTAATCTAGGAAAATAGTCGTCATGTTACAACCCGAGGTTGTTTGGGATTCATTATGAAGCTGCGTGAAAGAGCATGTGGGTTAAACAGGTTCACCGCTAATTAATACCTTTACTTCTAATGAAGTAGCTCCTTGCTCCTGGGGTTAGGCAGAGTGTGAGAAGAAAAACAAGCAGGGAGCTGTCTGCAGGCTCTTCCAGGACCGAAGCGGCAAGTTGAGAATGTGTAAAGTTTGGGGAGCCGAGCGCCAGCGCTGGGTGTAACTCACAGCCACCCCACAGCCGCCGAGCGCCCGGCTCGCAGCAGCAGCAAAGCAGCAGGGCTGANCGGGTGTAACTCACAGCAACACTCACGTGTAACTCGCAGCAGCAGCAAAGCAGCAGGGCTGAACCTGTGCAGTAACAAAGGGGAGCTTGTTTCTAAAACTCCAAAGCTCAAAAAACCAACAGGGTTTGGGGTTTTTGGTTTTTTTTTTGTCTAAATGTCTGTGAGATATGGTTAATGTGAGTAGTCATCCCCTGAGAGATCCTGCACTGCGCTGCATTGCGTTCAGGCGAGAAAGAGCAGAATGAAAGTCGTGAGAACTATTCAGCTGCCTCTGCTCTCTGCCTGGCAAAGACCCCTTTAATCTGCTCATTTATAAGGAATACTGGTGAATTCGGCTCACTGCTTTCAGATCACCCTGTTGCCAACCGTGAAGCCAAAGTCCGTAAGCAGGAGAAACCTTTCAAAGTGTTGGGAAGATGCGAGCACTGCGACTCCTTACTCGCGGAGAGTGGAAGGCATGGTGTGCTGCGGCGCCCTCACAATCGCTCCCGTTTCGGTCCTGGTCATGAATCAACTGACCCGCTACCTAGGCATGTTATGTTATTAACTAATGTCTAATTATTTTTTTTTTTACTGTCGAATTCCTTGCAGCTCCCTTTAAAGTTTAGTCAGTAAGAAGATTAAAACATAAATGCTATTAAATATGCTTTAAATATCAGACCTATTGAAATACTTCCAGGTTCTGTATCCTCTTAAAAAATAATCCCCATTCAAAACAGAGAGGAAATGTCATCTGCATGAGTGTCTTCTGAGTTTAAGATTGGATTATACCGGGAATTATGCAGAGTAGCTTTGGAAATCTGATAATTAAAAAAACTTCGGACTCTTTTATTTATGACATTTTAAACCCCTGTAACATTTGGGGAAGTTTTCAGTGTCGTACATGTGCTGTTAACCTCACGTGTAAAATTTTCCCGAGTAATTTCATGTGAATTAAAGGTCATAGAGCCTGAATTCCGATTCAGTCAAGCTGGATTTGCTGGGATTTGAAGGTGATTCCTGGATCTGCACGAGGTTAAAGCGGGGGTGCGGGTAGGTCAGGATGTTGCTCTCGGCCACCTCATGTGGGACGTTTTCCCACTCCACAGGGAAGTCAGGGAGAGCGTAGCCAGAGGTTAATGTTAGCTGTTATGAATGTCCTCCCGTGTCATCCTGTATGGGAATCCCACACCATCCCCAAATAAAAAACCTAAACATTTCAGTGCCCATTTACTAACGAGTACAGCGAGTCCTGGGAGTCCCTCTGAGAAGGACCAAATAAAGTCCCATTACAGCCATTCCAGTGGGCACATTTCAACATAGTAGAGAAATGCTTGCAGAGGGACAGGACAGGGCTTCTTGGCTGCCCCAAGTCCTGTAGCTCCTGCCCGGCATGGGATGCCAAAGCAGCTGTAGGACAACCCCAAATGCTTTCCCCACAGCCCTGCCACCACAGCAGGAAAACAAAGGGGTCCTCACTATATCAGTCTCACCTGCCAGGGAATAGAGCTCATTTCCAGGAAGAGCGGAAAGGATTTCTCTCCAAGGCTGATGGATATTGTGCTTTGGGGGGGCAGGGAGTAAAACCTCCCCACCAACTTGGCTTTCTTGGCTTTTTGCATCAGCAAATGCACAGCACAGGCTTTGGCACAATGTCACAACACTGGGAGGAGAGTAACGCAATGGACCCTGGAGCTTGGGTGTGGGCTTGCCACCTCGCTCTTCCCAGCGCGTACCAGACCCTGGACCAGAAAAGCCATGGTATCTCTGCCTCTGTGGTCACCTCCGCAGGCGGTGTGTGACTCCCCGTGCCTTTCCCCTGGGCAGCAGCCGAACTGGAAGATGCGGCCGCTGATGTAGGAGTGCTCCTGATAAATATTGACCAGGGAATTTATCATAAATATGCAATGGGTCTATGATCTAGGGGGAAACGTTAAAGCAAACATGTTTAGGACAGAGGCTTTCAAAACAGGCCAGGAAAATTCTTATTCCAGCAAGAGGTGACACGCGCCTATTCTTTCTTCAGCTGGCTAAGCAACAGCGGGAGTGTTTCCTACTAAACAGCCTCATTAGCATAAGAATAACTACAGGGTAAATTTTCAAGCTCATTCCAAGTGAATTCAAGGGGAGGGGGGGAAAATATTCTTTTAATATGCGCAACTCATGCAAACAATGATATGAAACTAATTCATTTCATCATATTATCACCATATCATATTAACTTAAAAGAAATAATAATGCAACATGGAAATGTTTGCATATTAGAAAGAACTCTCATTGTACCCTATTAGCACCATATCGTATTAGTATTGCATTAGGCTATTATGCTCCAGTGCTAAAATGATGAAATCCCACTGTGAAAACTGATATTGAATTCTTGTAATGTTTCAGAACCATTTTTAGCACTGCATATAAATAATTCATGGGAGCAGATCTAATGAATTGATGAAACCCCCCCATCCCTTGACATTGTGAGAGTATTTATGAATGTAAAGTCATGAACAGGATTCTTTTTTTTTTTAATGGAGATGGGCTGGGACTGAAATATCAGGCTTATCGCGAGACCCAGCTTGCCCGTGTCACACAGGGTTGGGTGGCCGCATTTCTCCATTAACATGGCAAAGGCAGTGTCTCAGAAGTGGCCTGTCCCAGGGTCAGGGGTGCAGAGCTCACCTTCCCAAACATGCAGATTCGGGGACCTCCTCCACGATGCACTGAGACGCCCGAGTGGGGAGACCCAGCCAGGCACAGGGTCACTGCACTACTGCCGCTCTGGTCCATCTGCATCAGCTTTCTGAGTTGTTAAGATCTGAGACTAATGGCAAATTGTTAATGAGAAAATATATATCTAACTTGAAGGCTATTATGGAAATCGCCTTTCACTTACACAGCATTTGGGTACTACAGTGATTGTAATGGTAGTTATTTACGTCCGCTGTGCTGAACTTTGTTTTATATGGATGTATTACTGGCAAACCGTATCCTAGTGACTGTTTAGGAAAGCGGTCCTGTAGCAAAGGGCTGTACGATGAACTAGTGAGAAATAACTCAGCCTTTAAAGGCCCCAGGAGGAACAGCTGAAGCAGACGGCATCGCCCGTCCCCGTGCCTGGGAAAAGAGGGAGCGGCTGTGCCGGCGCATGGAGCAGGTGACCTGCGTGCTGCTGCCTGAGTTACAGTCACTGATTTACGGTCTGAGTTACCTCTCTTAATTGTTCCTCTCTTACTCCTCTCCGCTATCACTTGGCTTATGCTTCAGCTGTCCCCTGTCTCTGCTCCGGCAGCCTGCTTTCACGTCCCATCCTGTGCAGCACTGGGGACCCTCGATCCAAACCACGCTGCTGCGCAAGCTAGAAGAGAAACGGTAACACAGGACCCCTTCACAAATCCGTGAGCTTCCTTTACACCGCGGTGTAAATTCCGAGTAGGAGACGCATGGAGAGCAAAGCTGGCTTACTCTTTCCTTTGCTTTCCAAAGGGACATGAGGATGGTGGCTTGCTGCATACCATGCCGCCAGGTTCAGAGAGAGGAGCCCTTCTGAGCCCATGGATGCCATGCCTTGAAAGTTTAATGCACTCTTCAGGCTTGTCCTTCAGTGGTCTTGGATGCATCTGCTGTGCTTGCAGAGGGAAACATAAACTGAGGGGGGAATGACTCTCTATTTTCAGTGCAAGAGGCGGTGATATGGGGGACGTTTCTCTAAAGGTCAGTAGGAGTCACGCACTCTCAATGCCTTCCCCTAGTCTGGAGATTTCAAGGGAAAAAATTCAAGAGCAACCTACGGGATGTTTTTGGTTTTGCAGGATGCAAGGTCAGTGCTTTATGACCTTGTTCTGAGCAGAGAAGGAGCCGATGAGGTGTGAGATCCCAGGGACAGCATTATGCACAGCAAGAGTAGGTGAAGAAATATGAAATGTAGGGTATCTTGTGACTCTACAGACATGCTATACACACCGCTGTTCTCCTTAAGACTGGGTTGAGAAATGGATCCATTCAAGAGAAGTTTGATAGTAGGGCAGTGGGGGAGGGTTTGTTTTCTCTCTGCCCATTTTTTTTTTCCCCACGCACAGTTTTGGTTTTCCATCCTTTCCTCCAGAAAATACTGTTGTAATTGTTGCAGAGATGCTGCAAAGAGCTCTGCTGAGCTCCCATTTTTTGTGTCCAAAACTTGAAAAATTAGCACTGCTTGGAGTTTATCCCTGCCGGTTCAGCTACTTCTGGTTTTCACTGATGATATTAAATTACACGTATGCCGCTAGTGAAAATAATTTCAGTTCCTTCTATACTCAGTATATACAGTGTATAAATAACATGTTAGAGAGCTTTATTTTTTTTTTGTCTGGTGTGTTTTTCAGTTAAGTTGAATACCAGACTTCACAGTTATTTGTAATGTAGGTAGAGGAGAGTTTTCCTCTGTGAACTGCACAGTTGCAGACAAGGCTGTGTTCACCTAATTCATACTAAAAGTAATTTATTTTTTTTTAATGTTGCCTTATGAACCACAATAGTAGCACATGCCATCTCTACTCCAGCAAATAAAAACATGTTTATTTCACCAGAATATTTATAAATATGTTGCTGGGAGATGGACCTTAAGTTGACTAACCAGGCAGGAAATTATTTTTGTGCTGTGCTGTCAAAGTATTATTTTAAATAGATTCCAGCAACTTGTTGTGGTTTACTGAATTTGTTTATGTGGGTCAGTGTGGCCTAATTTTTCCAGCAGAAGGTCTTCTCCAATTATAACCGTGAATCATTTTAGGTGAAAGTGACAATTCATGAATTGTTCCATAGCTATAAATATCGAACATTTAGAAAATAGACCTTAACCTCCAAACATTTACAGCTATAATTACCACTGAATATCGTGGTAAGCTAGGAACAACCGTTGCTAATGAAGAATGCTGTATTTTATTGGAAAGGTGAGTGAGAACACGGCTGAGATGCTCACCGTGGCCAGGGAGAACTTTGGCAGAGGTCAGATGAAGAAGTGGAAAGCTCTGCTTGTGCACCCACAGGAGCAGGGATGGGGTCACCATTGGTGCTGGTGGGTCCTGGGGTTGGGACACACACTGACCCTGGGGGTGGTTTGTGGCCGTTGCTGTTGAGGCTTGCTCTGAACACTGCGGAGGGTGCCTCTCCTGGCCGTCCTCCCACCCGTCCTTGGTGGTGGCACCTGCCAGGCTGCAGAGGGGTGAGCTCCCACGCTGGAGATATGCGATGTCCTCTCACCCGTGAGGCAAACTGCCTCCTGTGACCTGTTTGCCAGTAAACAGGTATAATGTATCCTAACTTTAAGAAATGCCTTTTACATTATTAACTAGAACTTACCATATGCTTTTTAAAAATTCTGGCAGTTTCAGTGAGATATCTAATAGGAAGTATTACTGCAGACGTGACTGTTTCAGTGCTGGATTTATGTTTGGCATTCATGAACAGCTCTATAGATTGCATACTGGGTCTCCCACAGAGATCGGTATTCAAATAGCACACTGTTTTCTGGGCACAAATGTTCATGTCTATTTGCCACTCTAAAAACATACTTTAATCATGAGTTTGGCACTTAGATTTTGGTTCTGCTCCCTGTGAATGAATACGACTGGTGAGATTCTGCTTTTGCACTTCCTTGAATTTGGCTGCTGTGGGGATGGGAAGGGCTGCAGTGTAACGTAGCAGCTCCAAAACGTGTTTAGTTATTTCAGCATCTCCACAGCTCCATGCTTTCTCTCATCTCCCATAATGGAGGACTGCAGACCTCCTCCCTGCTGCTGCACGTTTTGGTCCCAGTGCAGGTGAGGGATACGCGTCTGCACAGCACATTGCAGTGGTGTGCCGGAATAGGTTTGTGAAAGAGCCATTAAGGCTTGATTTCCAGATTTGCCTTCTTTTCAAGTAGCCTCAGTACACAGCACTGAGGTGCAAACATACTCCAGCAATAACTGGGTTGTATTGCTGTAGGAAAAATTCTTCTTGCGTGCACTGTATTCCTTCATCTTGCTGGGAATCACTGGGATACTGGGTCAGGGACCAATGTCCCGGACTGTTCCCCTGGATATCTGTCCACCCCTTTTTCTTCCTTACTTCAGATACATCTCTCCCATACATCTTCTATACCCTTTGTTTGCCTGCTCATTCATGTTTCTGATGCCAAAAATCTAAAGGCGGACCCCCAGGAGCATTGATTTCCTTGTGCCTGTCTCTGTTTCTAAATAGCAGAGGGGGGAGAATTTCTATCAGAATCAGAAAGTATAAGGGTTGAAGATGTCCATAGCCCTGTGTGAGCTGGATTGCAAACAGCTCAGCTCCGTAAAAATTTGGTTGGGTTTACCATGGTGAATACAGCAAACTCTTCTTGTATTTACAGAGCATCTCTCAAACCTGTGCGCTCAGCCATGGGGACAGGCCTCAACCTGAGTTCTCAAGCTGGGACAGTGAGCTGAGGTCCACAGGAGCCGGAGGAGCCTGAATCCAGTGCGGCATCGGTGCTTCTGTCTGAGGTGCGACAGGAGGGAAGTGGTGTAGCAACAAAGAGGGGAGCCGACCTCTCTTCCCAGAACCCAGCAGGACTGCAGCGGTGAACTCCACCACCATGCACAGACAAAAGTAGTGCAGTGAAAGTACCACAGCTCTGCTCTGAGGGAAAAAACCCAACAGGGTAAGTCTGCAGGAGCTGCCTTTGCGTTTTGGAAACAAAAGACACAGTGTTAAGAGGTTCCCAGAATCTGAGCAGTTCCTCAGAGCATTTGGTTTAGATGAGGAGGAGTCATCAGCATCACCTTTTTTTTGTGTTAAATATTAGGAGTGTTCTTCTGATGAAATGCTAAATGAGCTATGCCATGCCACTGCTGGAAAGTGCTGGGTGCTCATTTACTGCACACAAAAGTGCAAAATTTGTCAGAAGAGCGACTCTCTTCAGAAGCTCTAATATTTGAAAGGACCATCCAGATTGGTGCTGTGATATGGGACAAGCATAAATTTGTGAACTGGTGGTGAATGGACTGTCCTGGGGAAAGGGGAGGAAAAGGGTATGAGAAGATAGAAGACACCAGGATAGCAATGAATTGGGTAGAAGAGATGCTTCACAAGAAAAGTCATGAAATAGGAAGACAGGAGAGCAGCTCAAGGTCTGCAGGCTGTCTGGGAAGTGCTTTTTGGGGGGCAAGCAGAAATGCTTCTGTTGTGTGTACTGTGAGTCCCTGTTCCTTCAGGAGAACAACAGTCATGGACGGGATTGTGAGGCAACAAAACCATGGATGTGAAGTGGATCATTAGGCAGATGTTGAGGCAGTTCTGAAAACAAAGTCAATAAGCTGCAGGGTTAGGCTTGTAGAGGGATGGCAAGATTGTGCTGGTGGCCAGATCATGAAGGGACTAAAGCAAGGAGGGAGCTGCGTCAAAAATCAGTGCATTTGTGGGTGGACTTGGTAATACTGCTGGAGCTACATTCAGTCTGCCTAGACTGAATTTCCTGGCACGGGGGAAGGTGTCTGATACATGGAAAGAAAGGAACAGTTTGGGAAAGCAGACCACAAATTGTTATTGGCAGTATATAGCCCAAATCATGCCCTAGCCTTGCTTTTGTTGAACTCCCGGGTCGAGCTCATGCTGACTGGGGAGCAGGTTCGACCCCAGCTCCCGGGACAGGACTCACCTGCCAACGCACAGGGACAGCCCAAGCCGTAGCAGGATCCTGGCGAGCAGATGTTCTGCACCTTCTCCAGCACAAGGCTCTGCCAAGTAATACAGCAAAGCCCAACGGTAGCACGCCTATGGATTTCATATGGATTTCATGCAGCTTTAACAGGCTTCTGCACAGAGAAAACATCCTGCATTTGGCAAGATAATAGCTGAATTCCTCAAAGTCCAATTACAATCAAATCTTGCTAATTTGTGCCCATAACTGGAGATTCAGTGAGAATGACAAAACTTTAGTGAGTTACGGAGTAAGTGGTACACACATTTTAAGAAGTGTGGCTAATGCATTACAGAATTCATTATCACCTTGCAAACTTCTTCACACTCTGGAACAGAATGAATGCTCTTAATTCATTTATTTTGACAAGGTTTGTTTCTTAAACATCCTTTGTTATAGCTGATAAGTTTGTACTGTTAAAAAAAAAAAAGTAATGAATTGTAATTAAGGAGACATTATAATAGCCCCTTCTTAGCAAGTCTGTGCCATTTTTTTGGGTACAGGCTGCGGCAGTCGTGGATAGAAGTGAACGTGCGGCACTTCATTCTGCTCACAAAAGCCACTGTCGTAGCCAGAGCCTGGCAAAACCCTTTCTGCAAAACGGCAATACCAGTGACTCCATTTATCTTCCTGTTGGGGAACTGTTGCTTTTTTAAACAAACAAACAAACAAACAAAATAGCTCTCATTTGGCATATCTTTAGGAAAAAAAAAATTAAGTTAAAAAGAAATCTTTTAGATTGTGAGGAGGTGTATCTGGCACTCTGAGAATGTGCCACATGGAAGAAGTTTGACTGGGTTTGTTACTATTCTTAAAATCTTACGGCTTTATTCACTGCTAAAGTATTGTATCTCATTGAATAAGAAGTACAGTTTGGGGAAAACAGATTTGCAGGTCAGAGGCTCTGCAAAAACGGGATTTGAACCTAAGTGCAGCAACCTTGAGGCAAGGCTGCCCTTCCTTGAATGCCAGATGTGCAATGAGGGTAATTACCACCACCTGCACTGGCTCTCAGATTCGGACGGCGAGCGAGGCAAAGGTCAATTCATGGCATGAATCTTCATACTGATACCTGGGCCGCCCCGGGCTGCCGACAGGCGGTTTTTTCTTTCTTGCCAGTAGCGCGGTGGTTGCAGATACCTGTATCTGCCTGTGTACCACTTGTAAATCTATAATTAATTACCACAGGTTAAACAGAGTGAGGAAATAACTGGAGTCTTTTTGAGGAAATGTAATTGTCAATATAGCGAGACCCCTGAATTATGGATTCAGCAATGATTGCTATTACAGAGATGGCGTTAGACGAGTATCATTTTGTCAATTAACCTTTTACAATTCATAGTTTATTATAGCCTAGAACAATCCATTTTTAAAGACTTTTTTTTTAAAAAAACCCACAACTCTTGCTGCTTTAAACACTTACTACTGCTCTTTAGCCTTTGAACATAGACTGTTATACTTGCTTAGCATAATGTATAACCCTAGGTCACAAAGCTAAAGCAAACGCTTCTAATTTATGGAGGATTTAATTTTAGCTGAATATTTTGAAGAATTTCCTAACTTTCTGATGGCACATCGGGCCGACCAAAGATACAAATGTATCTGTGTTCTGGGGTCCAACCACTTTACCCTACTATAATTTAAGCTTTAATTTCATAACCTACAGTGGCCTGGATACTTAGCAAAAGAAAAAAGCATTCTTAGTCAAGACTGCGCAATAGAGATTTCTTCTGCTACAGCAGATAAAATGACAATGACAAAGTAATTAACATAAAAATTATTCTTTTCTAAAAATACTTTACAAAAATCTGTAGGAAAGGAACAGAGAGTAGTTTGGGATGAAAAACACTTGGAAAATGGTGATATGGTTTCTTTGCTATACAAATACAATTATTTTTCTGCTAGAAATAGTGTTGCTGTAACTGCAATGGTAGAAGGGTAGGAGAGAGGCAAGGTTTGCAGGGAGAGGTAATATTTTTTATTAGAACAATTGGTATAGTTGAAAAAAAAAAAACAGAAACGCTTTCAGGGAGCTTGTGTGTCTGAAAGCTTTTCCTTTTTTCTTTCTCCCAACTATATCAGCTGGTCTAATAAGAGATATTCTCTCTGCCTGCGAACCTTGGTATTTTTGTATATAGCCATTGCAGTGTGTGTGATTTGTCCACTAAGAGGAGAAAGAATTCTACAATTCTTAAAACTGGTATATGATGGTAAAAATTGACTCTGAAATACTAAAAAATTTAAAATGCTTCCTTAAAATGCTGAGAACTTGGGATTGGCTTTGTGTTTTAAAGAGAATAATTGCAACTCATGAAGGAACTACACACTTATGATAAAATGTGGTCAACTCTTCCTTTCAGTAGCTTTGAAGCAGCAGTAATCTAACAAAGCACCTTGCTCTTGCTGTGCTGACAATGAGTCCAGTGTACAAAAAAGAAATTAAACAAAAAAAGACATTTTAATTTCAAGGTTCACTGGAAAAAACATGAAAAAAAATCAATGTTTGCCAAAGAGAAAGACAAACTCTGAAGGGAAATGAAAAAAATGTCTTTACAAGATTCAAAGAGAACTTTATAAATAATGGGGCAATAAAAAAGGAAATAAAATATTTGTCCCTCTTAACTCTAAATATGCAGGTAATATTCCCAATAAATCTACCACATGAAATTACCTTAAGGAATCATCACATTATATTGTTATCAGGAAATTATTAGGAAAAGCGAAAAAAGCCTCCAATCAAAAACCCCAGCTGTGATAGTATTAACGGCTGAGGCTGGATCCGGCATTGCCCTTCACCTCGTGCCTCCCGGTGCTCCCTGCTCCCAGGGGCTCCGAGGCTGTGGCCTCTCCTGCTCTCCTCCCTGCAAACACTCTGCCTGCTCCTCCATCGCTGGCATGCCAGGAGCTCATGGAGGAGTGTTTGGAGCAGTTACCTCTCCAGTGCACGGCTGCATCACCCCAGAGCTCGGCAGAGGCTACAAAACCTCCCTGGGTTGCTCCACAGCTCTGTGCCCTGGAAGTGGTGGCCATGGACCCACCAAGTGTGTCTGCACATGTACATGCTCACAACTTCAGGACATGCTGGAGCCCCTCAGCTTGGAGGTCCCCAGTACTCATGGTGCACCGCTGGCCACATCTGAGCTCAAGAGTGCTTCAAGCACGGCTGTGTGGGCTACAGCCATCGAGCTCTGCAGCAAGGACGAGGTCCCCTGCAGCCCCATCCCTGCTCACCCACCTTCCCCCCAGGATGGCCATGTCCTCCGGAGGCCCGTCGTGGTGCTCACACACACCGAGCCACGGCAGAGAGCGGCTCTGGCTGACGGGTGACCGTCCAGGGCAGGCTTTGCCGTTGTGCCGGTCTGGCTGCGACTGCGCAGCTACTGTACGTGAAGCCTGTAGAGAGAGCTACAGCTTCAGCTATGCGTCAGGCACAGCCCGCCTGTCACTCGGCTTCGACCTAACAACAACCGGTAGAACTGAACGGCTTTCGGATTTAATGCTTTATCTAAATTAACGCCCTCGTTCCCACCCGTGTGTTCCCGGGGCCGGGGTGTGAGCGGTGGGAGGGCGGTGGGAGGTGAAGGCGCGCAGAGGGAGGGCAGCGGCCACGCATCCCCTCGCCGAGGTGGACGGAGGAGTGTGGGGCTGGCTGCGGAGCACCGGCGTCCTCGGTGCCGTCCTGTGCCCCAGTGACACCTGCCATTGCAGGCCAGGCCTGCATGTTAATTAACTCCAAAGGGTTTTTAATTAGATTCCCCAGACAAACGGTCTTCTGGAGTGGGTAACACAGGGATGAGCAGGATCGGCCCGGGGAGCATGGCGAGGGGCATTTCTGCCTGCACCCACCCCTTCCCTGCTGCCTGCACCTCCCTCCCAGGGCTGCTCTCCTCTGGGATTAAATTGATTTTCCACAAGTGCTAGTGTTCAGGATCAGACCCGGCCTCTCTGCCAGGTCTGTAATGCCTTTCTCCCTATTAGTTTTGTGATATTCAGCTATCGGAGCTTTCTGTAAGGATGTTTAGCTTTTCTATAGACTTTGTCTGACATCTAAAACACTTTATAAACTTTATCCATTTAATTCTCCTACCCTGCGCAGTGTGCTGCGGCAGCATTATCTTCACTTCGCTGATAAGGAGATTTACATTCACACAAAGCCAGGCTGAAATTGGGGTAAGGACCGGGCTCAGCGCTCCAGATGCGATGATAACCGGCTGCCTGCTTATGGCGGTAGCTTGTACGGCTCGCTCTCTCCCCAATGTGACACTGCAGGTCAGGCCACGGATCTCCTTCTTACAGGTGCCTTTTTGTTTCAGGTTGGGCTAAACCTCGCTGAATACGTGGCATTGTATGGGCCCTAACTGAAGGCTGCCCTTTATTTCAGAGGGTAGAGCGGGTAAGCTTCTTTAGGAAACAAAAGCGGCTCCAAACTGAAAAGCTGGTGTGTATTGTCACCACCCGCAACAACTGCACATGTAAAATCATTCAGAAACGCGAATTGGGGTTGTGCTGGGGGCCCCAGCCCAGTGACCTGTGTATAGGTGAGAAGGAGAAAACAAGAGGAAGCACAGCAGCTTAGGGAGAGAACAGTGCAAAGTGCTAACGCTCCTGTGACTATGGCCCTGAGAAAAGGGGCAGGGACGGGAATATCTGGCTATCTGCTGACCTGTGGTAAAGGACTGTAAGAAAGATCCCCACATCTGATGTTTAAGTAGGTAACCAGGAACACATCCTGAACTGAAGAACCAAATCACTTCATTTGATCTTCCAAACTAAAATAACCCAACTTTTTTTGATACCCCTTTTTTTTTTTTCCCCTGGTTAATTCCACATATCAGAAGGGATCGGAGTATTTAATTTACAGCCATTAATTTGGACTGCTTGATCAGCATCAAAAACATTTACACACTGTGGGTTGACCTAAGCACATCAGCTATGCTGCGCTAGCCTCAGCCCTCCAGAGCATGCACTGATGCTCTTGGATTTGGAAATGATGTTGGTGCTGCTTGGCTGGTTTGCATCTTACTCCAAGACGGTTTTAAAGAACCCAGCTCCTGAGATAGACAGAAATTTAATGATTTAAGTGAAGCAATGTCTTGTCAGCTGCGGAGTTGGTTCAGGGTCTGTAAATCTGATCAAACGCACTGAATACGGTTAAGGCTGGATTCACAACTCTGGGAGGAGAAATCAGCTCTTACCGGACAAGAGGATTTTATACCCAATAATTAGGCTAAATGAAGCTGTTACACAGAATGGTGGCAAAGAGCCACGTTTTGCTGGCATGCTATAACATCACATAATACATGAATGTGGCGCATGCAGTAGGTGCTGCTTTCTTCTTCCAAAATTTTTATTACAGCCCTAACCACTGACACTTCGTTCTCTGCCAATTCCTCTGCTCCCTTCTCTCATGCTGGCAAAAATATAGCGGGACACCTAAAGCTGTAGGCCTTGGCAGGATCATGTGAATATTCTGAACACATACATGCTGATTAATTCATTGCCTTAGCAACCGAAAAGTCTCAGATTATTCTCCCTTGTTTATTGGCCCTTTCAGAGCTAATGTGAGCCGTAAAGATCATCCACAGGCAAAATGCAGCACCCATTAACTGCTTGCACCTGCAAGTGCCAAAAAACTCCTTTGATCCCAAAAGATTACCTGTTCCACACAAGTCAGATGAGCGTTCTTTGCAACACCAGTCCAAAAGCCGCACCTACACATACTGACTACACGTGCTACCCAACCAAATTCTCCATGGTGCCACCAGTGGCAACGTCCAGCAGGTTCCCTTTGCTTTGTGGGCATACGGATGATTGCTCGATGTGCAAGGGAGGAGGGAATCTCATTTCTGGAAAGCAGCGTGCAGACGGAGCCCTCGATGGTGCAACGCCACCTTGGTTTCTTCTCAGAAAGCTCACAGATCTCTAGAAAAAGAGATGTCCAAGATGTTACTGTAAGCAGGGCATTTGGGTGCCTGTCTGTGCGTATTAAACGTTAACAGCAGCCTCACAAATTCCATACCACTTGTAACGTGTCAGTTACAGCTTGGTAACACACAGCCCTGCATAGCACGGGCCCCGTGGCTGGCCGGCCGGCCTGCGGTGTCCCTGAGAAGCCTTCTCTGGCTGCCCAGAGAAGGCAGTGCCAAGCAGCACCGGCTCGCGTGGAAGCGACTGATATGGGGAACACAGATGGGCTCGCTGGGTGTTGGGCAAACAGTGCAAAAGGAGCTGGCTCATTGCATGGGGATGTCTCAGGTCAAGAGCAAACATTACGTTCATTTTTTTTGATTTAGCTTTCATAGTGCTCTGTAAAAGAATCTTGGTTGCTGAATCCTTGCTACCTGATGAGTGTGTTGCATGATGCAAAGTCCAAGGATGACAAGCTCTCCAGCTTGGCGGTAATGGACCATGGCAACTATAGAGAACTTTTCATATTCTTTTGGAACTTCTGCCTGGTTTTCATGCTACAGCGACCCACTGTCCCTCATTCGGGCGGTTTTGTTACTGAGGGCATCCAAGAGAAGTAATGGGACTGCCTGCTTCTCCTGACTGTCCTCCCTGTAGGTCCAAAGGTTGTCACATGTGTACATGCATGAGTCCTCACAAAAGTCAGGATGATTTTTAATTTCCAGAAAGTCTCCTTTTCTCTGACAAGCCGTGGTTGCTGGCTGTCGGCGCAGGTGTCCCCTGCCCCCAGACACATTGCATAGTGTCTTCAGACCCTGAAAATATGCAGGGGAAAAAAAAAGCATTCCCCACTTTTTGACTTGGCATCTCTTGAAGCTGGCAGGTCCTGCAGCCTTTTTATTTGGGTGAGCCCACACCAGCAAAGGGTCTCATCTCTCCTGGAAAGGACAGGAAGGTCCCAGTGCCGCTTTCTGTATAGGACCTACAAGAATTTCACCACTTCTGCAGTAACTGCTTCTCTATTTTTCTATTCCTACACAAACACAAGTTGCCCATTGGTAAACTCTGAGCATAAAAACATGTAAGTGCTGTCAAGAGGAATCTACATTTGCTTCAAGGAAATTAGGTGACTCATCCCTCCGTCCTTTCTACAGCCGAGTGGAGTGAAGTCAAATCCCTCCATGGCTGGGTTGAAGCCAGCTCCCGGCCATCCTTCCATGTATAAGCCCAATATGAATGCCTATAGACGTTTCACAGACTGAACTCAGAAATGTGCTCCTTGACACAGAGCCACCATAATAAAGGTGTTGAAGTACAGGTTGTGTAAGCCTGAGGGAATGTACAGAATTAATGAAAGGAATGCTGCATACTCCAGGCTTTGTAGACCACAACACGAAATAATATCTGGATTTCTTCACACATTTTTTTCACATCTGTGAAAACCTTGATTCCATATATCCTAATAAATAACTAAGTAACAGCCCTCTGACTCTGGCAAGACAATTCCATATAGGAGATTTTCTTTAAATTTTCAGCTGTTGGCTATTAGAAATGGTTTGGGGGTATTGGCTTTGAAAGCAGACGTTTTATCCTATGTACTGCTTGTACCGCCCTTCTTGAAAGATGCACCGTTTGATGTGAGTTTTTGCAAAAAAAATGAATATTTGAGTTTCAGGCTATGAAAAAGGTTTTTTTTATGAAAAGAGCATAATACATACTGAAGCTCAGAGCCCACTGGGGTTGTATTAATTGATATCCAGAGATGAGCTAGTCTTCTACCTTGAACCAGTCCTCCTCCTGCAAGAAGCATGGAATAATAAGAGGGGCTGTGGTAGAGTACCAGGTAAATGTTGCCATGGGCCCAAGGGCTCTCCCTTTCCCTGGGGCTCTTTTTGGAAACAAACAAATGACTATCAAATAAAAACATATTTACTTGATGCAAACAGCAGAGAAAAGATTGGTGTTTGCAAATGCCTCCTTCTGTTTCCAGGCTCAGTACAAACAAATTACTGCCTCTCATAGACTGATTTCCACCAAATATAGGTTAACTCTTTTTCAATGGTTATCTTAGGGGTGGAGGAAAAAAGCCAATGCTTTAGAAGTTCTCCTCAGCCAGAAAAAGGTGAAGAATTAATGCTCTTTCAAGTCAATGCTCTCTCAACAGAACTCTGATAACGGTAGTTAGCTACTCTTTTTGTCTCCATCTGTTGGTGGGAGACCACATTGGTTTTGTCTCTGGCCTGGTTTGTTTGAACAGCACAGAAAACCTAGCTCAAATATTTATTTTGGTCAAACAGCACTTTAGAAAATTACTGATGCTGACTTTGAAAGCCCTGCCCATTTTACAGAGGGGGGGAAATACTTAAAACTCAATGATATGAAACTAACTAGATATATTTGAAATATTGATTACATATATCTTCTGAAATCGGGTAATGGGATATTCCTGGATGCTATATGCATGTTTAGATGTTTCTGAAATGTTTGATTTATGTGCACCTAATCTTTCTTTCTACTAATAGACCATCATATTTCTTACTAAGAAATGAATTATTCGGCCACTGGTACAAGTGGCTGAGAGAAGACCATTTATAATGCTGCATCTTCGGCTAGTGTTTCTTCAGCAAGTAATCCTTGACCTGGAAAGCTGTTTCACTGAAAATGACTAATTTTGCCAATTTTATTTTTTGCTTTGAATATGTTTTTTCTGGTGGCAGTCTAATCTATCCTAAAAGACTTATTTTATACTTTACAGTATTAGTTAAACATAAATAGAAAATGGACAAAGGAAAACCTTCATGAAGCAAAACTTCAGTTCTGTTTGTGGAGATGTTAGCCCAGAACTTGGAATTTGAAGTACAAAATGATGTATTGGCGAGAAGAAAGAAAAAAGAGAAACAAACTAACCCTGAATAGACTAACCCATGTTTTTCTTTGTTCATAAAATACATTGTCATTCTCCACTGGTTTTGATTTTGCTTTCCATCTTTCTTTTAAGATTATCTCACATTTGACTATTTTCATCATTTTCTATATCGCTTGTTTTGAGCAACGCTACTTTTCATATCTCTCAAAATTGTTTAGTTAAGAGATTCAACAAATCACAGGTAGTAATAACAACAGTTGCTCTCTGCCAGCCTCGTCCGTATCAGCCCCAATCTTGCCATTTATACACTATAAGCAGCACTTGTCTATGCAATCATTTTCAAAATTACAGTGCTAAACTTTAGGGAACAGGGATGTTCGCCACATTTGCACACTCGGTCGCGAGCTCAGCTGAGAACACCAAGCATTATGCACAGCAAACAACCCATGACAACCTACAGCTGTGAGACTGGGTGAATTTTGCAGAAAAGCTGCCGACGGTTAGTTTGATCTTTGGCAACTTCTATAAGAAAAATTGAGCATTTGCATACATATTTTCAAGAGCTCAATAAAGATCAATAGACAATGTAACCCTACGTCACAGATGTAAAGGTCCAAGCAGTCTAAGTTTGGGTCATGACCTTGAAGACAAGTCCTAGTGTCAAAATTCTCCTTCCAACCAGCAACTATAAAGTGGTAATTTGGAATTTCTGTACACTTTAATGAGTTGCACAGATTTCAGCCTGCCTTGCACCTGACATTCAGAGCCCTTTAGAGAGTATCCAGTTGTCACTCAAAAGCAGGAGCATTTAAAAATGTAGGCTTTTTTTTTTTTTTTTCAAAATAGAAAACACCCACTGAATCCATCTATCGGTAAAATCCGAATTTTAGCATGATTGCACCTTCTGTCTGGGGAAGCCTGAGCCTTTTCTGCACTAGGTTTTCCCAGGAACAACATTCACAAAAGTAGCAGTAGGTTATGTGGCACCTGTTGACTTTGACATGGAGCTTTTTTGATCCACTTTATGGATTGAAGTTCTTCCTATTGTGCCAGCACTGACTTTTGTAAAGCAGAGGAGGGGAACTTTAAACGGGGCTTGCGTCCTACCCCTGTCTCCAGCTCTCTCCAGACCTTAAACATCCCAAGGGCTTTTGGGGGAGGGAAGGGAAATAAAATTTACCATGACTGGAGGAGGCAATGGGTGTGATCAGTCTGTCAATAAGATACATAGGAACTAGGAGCCCTGTTAAAATTAAAATGGAGTCGGGGGGAGAAAGTTTTCAGAAACCAGCTGTGTAGGAAGAGCCAAGGATTACACAGACCTGGGGCAGGTGAGATAATGACCTCCTGCCCTGCCCCACCCTACCCTACCTTTCTTCTTCTTCCTCCTCCTCCCTTGTTGTTATTTGGGGAGGTGAGAGGGTGTCTATGGGGGTGAAAGAGGTCAAGGAAAGTGTTTGGGTTACTTTTCTTTTTTTTTTTTGAAGACATGACTTCGTAACTCAACAAGCTACTTCTGAGATGAGAGAGTTGGGAAGGAGCAGCTGTACCTGCCCGTGGAGTGAGTAAGTACCTGGGTTGGGGGCTAATATTGACACTTTTTAACTCTGCAAGTACTGCAGTAAGCTATGTGTGCTTACTAAAACAGTCTTCTAATTGGATGAAAAAAAACCTAATGGGTGTAGTTTGGTGGCTTTTTTTTTTCTCAAAAGCTTCTGTTGAAATACAAAAATATCTTTTTGATAAGTGAGAAGTGTCCACTTTCTTTCCGATTAAAAAACATTGCCATCTAAGCCCGTCTGGGAGACAGGGCTATGTTTCTGCTCTGTATTTTGAGGTAGTTTGCTCACTCTTGAGAGGAATGCATAAGGAGCTAGAGAAGGTCTGACCAGCTCCAGTGAAGCTGATTCTGTACTGGTAAGCTGTCGTCCTGCTGGTGTTTGCAAAGGAATGAGAGAAAAGCTTTGCTTATGGAGTGTGATATAAGAAATGGTTTCTAGAGGTTTCTCGCCTTCTCTATTTTGAAAGAGGCCTATACTTTTTTTACAAAGAAAAAAACAGTGGTTTTCTTTTCATTATTTAAGAGAGATACTTCATAGTGAGCTCCTAAGCATTTTTATCACGCTCAGTGCCAAAAGAAAGAGAAAAGAAGCATTGAGCATAGCACATAAATAGCACAGGAAGCTTTGAAAAAATTGAATATTACAGGAAATGTTATTGTGAGGTACATCTCTCAAAACCAAGTGAAATGATCTGTTATCCTGTATTGCTGTTACTGCTAAGGTCTGGTTTGCCTGGGACAAGCGACTTCTTGGGCACACCTTCTGTGCTCAGAGGTGATGTTAAAGCTGGTGGGACTGTGGGGTGTTGGGCAGGCTCTTGTCACCCAGACCTTCCCCCCTCCCAGGTTTTACACATGCTGAGTGCTCCTTGGCCTCAGCTGGGTACTCAGGTCCTGATGATCAAAGACAATAAGTGCCACCAAGTGGGAAGCCTTGTCCCGAAAGCCCTGGCTCCTCTAGGCTCATGAGATGCATCTCCCACTGGGCTGGTGCCCAGCCCTGGTGAGACCCTCCTGCCGCGGCAGTGAGCACTCTCCTCACCGGGGTGTGAGGTGGTGTCTGCATGCGCTTCAGGGTGGCATGATGAGCTGCTAATTAACAGGAGGTGAAGGTAGCTGCTGAGGAAGTGCCTGATTACTTCATATCGGAGCAAAAGAGGACGTATGAAGCCTCTGTACATTAAACACAACTTTAGGCAAGTGTGTCACTCTCCAGGCTTGCTTGTGAGACAATAGCTCTTGATATCCAGCAAAGTTGAAGGAAAACCAGGAAAAACAATGGTAAGCTTTTGAGCTAAAAGTTCAGACACGAGAGGCAGAGAAGTGTAAATACTCCCAGTTTTTCTCCTTGCTTAATTGCTTGCAATTTTTCTTTTTCCAAGCTGTGATTCATATGTTCATACCCTCCTCTCTCAAGACAGAGCCCTGGTACCGCAGCGGGGCCTTGGGTCTGGGCAGGAGCCAGCGCTGGTGCAGCTGATCTGTGCTTGCAGACCCAAGAGCCGGGGGGGACAGTAGTCCCGACTGGCACCCCTGGTCTGCGGAAACGTGATAGAATGGGAGCAGCAGGCAAATCTGCAAGACGGAGCACAACACCTGCCACCAGTGCAGACTAATAGGCATCTTCCCACAGAGGCAAGTTTTATTTCCCTGGAAATAACAGATTGCCACCATTTTTCACTTCTATAGATTCTTTTTCCCTTGTGCCCATATTGATCTGTTCCACTTGGTTTGGTTTTAGAAATAACTTTCTTATGCATGCAGCTTATCACCCTCGGGTCCCCGCTTGTCACTCCTCAGCAGCCAAGGAAGGGTGGGCCAGGGCATGGGTGTGTGAGGTGGGCACCGACCTACCTGGTAGTTACACAGGCATGTCTTGGACTGACGCTGTTGGAAACGCTCCATGAAGAGCAAACAAATGCAGCTTGTAAGGGGATAGTTATGCTGAGAATAATGAATATCAGCTATTCCAGAGGGAAAACTTAACTGGGTACTTAGGTGTCTGATAGTTAAATGATGTTATTTTCTTTAATTAGCTTCTGATACCTCTCCTTCCTCCCCTGTGTGGTTACTAGCAGAAAAGAGACGGGGAACCCTGTAAGGTACCCTACAGAAAGCTACCTGTAAGGCCTTCGCATGTCACAAATCAAGTTTTTGTCCCCTGCCCCCTCAGGTAGAAGCTGTTTCAAATGACAGTGAAACATTATAAGTAAGGAAAGATAGGGTGGTTGGTTGTTTTTTTTTTTTTTCATTCCTTACTGGTTTCTGAAAAGCGTGGCTTATAAGCTGTCAATCATTTCCAATGATCTCCGTCCGGTGTTTATTCAAAAATCACGTTCGGTGTAGCTGGAAGTGTTGTTACTAACTGATGAGCAAGTCTGAGTGCTGAGAATGAGAAATGATTGACATTCTTTAAGGTAAAGAGGGAAACTCTTCATCCAGCAGAAGCTGCCACTGCAACAGATGCTGTTATAGCTTCTGACACTGATCGTGATGAGTGGTGTGTAATGTCAGTAAAAGATGAGAGGCTACAACAACAAAGTGAAAAGGAAGCCTCTGAACATGAATCCCATGGCACCCTGGTGGCAGTTAATAGCCATGACTTTCCTTGCTAGAAATAAGACTTAAAAAGGTCAGGCATATATTGGTTAACTTATCACCTATTCAGTAGACAAGCACAAGAGCCTGCTAATTAGTGATCTATTATTATTTGACTCTGGGTTAATTTATTTTTTTTTAATTTTTGTTTCCATATTCCCACGGCTTCTGGAAAATATGTTGCCTGGTTCCCTTTTTTTATTTCAGGTTTTCCTTTAGGTTAAATATAGTAGAGATATTTACAGATTCATAGCAGACCTACACATGGTCCTGAATACTACGACGTACTCGGGGGATAATACTGCATTTTGGGCATCTTGCTAGCAATATCAAACAGCAAGTTTCCACATGTGGTTATAAACTTTCTCCCTGAGCAGGAACAGTTTTAAGTTTAATATCCTCTCCCACATTTTGCTACAGAAAATCCCTTGCCAGGCATACTGGAGCAGCGTGAGGCTGGTGCAAGGCTCCCAGGAGTGGTCTGGGGGCTGTGCGAAGTTGGACCACGAATCCCAGCCTCAAGGAAAGCTCCCTTGGGCAAGGGGCACTGAGTTACTATAGATGAGGGTCCTTCTGGGGAGCAGCCTTGAACCCCAAAATGGTTGCTAGGGTTCACTNAAAAAAAAAAAAAAAAAAAAAAAACCCAAACCAAAAAAAAAACCCCAACAACTCAAAACAAAACAAAAAACTCCCTAAACTCAACAAAAAAAGCACGTGGATTTTTTTTCTTGTTTTTTCTGGAGGGATGTTCAACTTTAAGCAATGGTCTAACACTTGTCCTCCCAGCTTTAGTCTTGCAAGTGGAATTAAAGATTTTAAATTGTTCTGTAAGTTGTATAGATATTTACACTGCTGCAATGTGTAAACCAGTCTCTTGTATACATTAGTAGTAAAACTCAATCTGGTTATACTCACATACCCACTTGATGTGTGTGCATGTGATCGGAGCCAAGTGGAGTGGAGATCCAGGGCTGGAAAGCGAAACGCAGCCCCTTGTCTTGTGCCGTCTCAGCCGCAGCAAAGCTCCAGCGGCACACGTATCCACAACGTGCGGATGTGGCCCCGGCTTCTGTGCCAGGGGTTGTGTTGCTTCGTTTGCTGCCTCTGTTGAACCAGGTTCAAAGCTGGGGGATAGCCCACCTGCCACCCCTGCAGGTCCCACCAGTCACCAGTGGGAACTGGGTAGCACGGGTTATGAGGCCACATCCTGCCCACCTTGCTGTGGCAGAGCCTACAGCCTTCACTGGGGCTTGACTGGTGGCCAAGCATACCCAGGTGCTGCTCTGGGAGCTAAATACAGCATTTACCTCTCTTCCCAGCAGAGCAGGGCCACCTCCGCTCCTGCCTTTCACTTCTCATCGTCCTCCTCCTCGTGTTTCTTTGTGCTTCAACTTCTTTAATTACTGAGCTTACACTTGGACTGTGAGGTAGCTATAATTCTGTTTTCTTTAAATGTGAGATCTCTCTGTTGTCCACTTGGGGATAGTGTGTTCAACAATGCAATATTTCTTCAGAAAAGTGCTTTCTCTCACATGGAGAATTCTGCATGTGTTTCTCCAGGAGCTACAGCAAATCTAGTTTGAGAGTACAGGTTTTCATACCTTCAGAGTTTTTTAAAAAATGCAATCTTCTTCCTTATTTTCCTCTTTCCCTGCTTGGCTTCCTTTCAGTCTCTTTGGAATACGTGCCTGTATCTATCCACACTCGTGGTGCGTTGGGGATCCAGATCTGTTTTAAGGGTCTGGATTACTGTTTCCCACTCTTCTCCATTGTTATGCTGCCCCATGAAAATCGATATGGAGCTGGATGCTAGGATCTGGGTATGTTTTAAATGGTCACTTTTGTATTAGTCATGCTTAATATCTGCAATTAACAACACAATTTTGTTTTTCCAATACTGTGGAGCGTTTGTTGCAGTGGGGATGTTTCTGAGAGGCCATCTGTACGCACGGACTCCCTGGATGCCCACAAGTGAGCCAGGCAACCTAATTTACTTCCCACACACACACACATTTTGGGGCATTTGCCTTATGAGGTAGGTGAGCTCAGCATTTTGCACCCCAAGGACCATGCCGTGATTTGTAAAGCATCTTCACCTAGATGGCAGGAATTACTGCATGCCCACTCTCATGAAGTTACCGGTCTGCTAGTGGATGTGTTGGCCAGCCTCATGCTCTGTGTGCCATTAAGTTTGACTTTTGAAAGCTACCTGCTGCATAGTGCCCGGTGGTTACAGTTATTTTAGCCCATAAATTCCAAAGTCCTTCGAGCCTTTTGCACTGAGGCTGACATTGTACCTCCTTCACTGTAGGAGACAGTAGTATACTGTAGTATCTTTTTGCTGTTTCTTTGTGAAACACAGAAAAATCTAACTTTTTGGAAGGCCTCTTGCACAAACCCTGGTAAGGCATCATTGCTTTCCTGCTAGATGTGACCACCTCCTGGTGTTGTACCTTTCTGGAGTTTCTGTTGCTTTCCGCGCACCAAACAAAGCTTCCCTTCTTACTCCAGCCTTCCCCTTAAGAATTGTCCCTAGTTCAAAGATCTTTCTGTAGGGCCACTGGCCTTCAAAGGAGACTCTTCCTTTGTACAGCAGCTTTGATACAAATGAACCTCAGAGGTTTAACTGCCAGATAAAAGTAGAGTGCATTAACCCCCACAATTGCTCTAATGAAGTCAGGGTGAAGTTGTGAAGTCTGGGTCACAACTAATGGATGAGCCATTAACACCTCTCAGGAATAACAGCACTTAAAAATATCAAACAGAAAATGCATTTAGTGACTTTCAGGTGTGGAACTGGTCATGGTGTTCTGAGAGCAAGCAGTCATGAAAAGATTGCAATTTCACTACCTCTCCCCCGCCCTGCTTCCCGCCTTCTGCATATTTAAATTTAAGGTCAACCCTACTATGGAAGATTTTGCCATCATGAAGCTGTAAGATCATAGAATAGTTTGGGTTGGAAGGGACCTTTAAAAGTCATCTAGTCCAACCCCTCTGCAATGACCAGGGACAGCTTCAACCAGATCAGGNGCCTCATCCTTCTTATAAACCCCCTTTAAGTACTGAAAGGCTGCAATAAGATGGCAGGTAACTTTGGGGGTTTTTTAAGTGCTTAACATTTCCAGAGATTTCGTTGATCCAGAAACTTTATTTCAAAACTCCAGCCCTCATCAGCAGTTCTGTACTAGCAGGTCTTTTTGCTGGCATATTCACTGAACTTATATCAACAATGTTTGAGGTCCTACTATCTATTAGGCAGGATCTCCTAGGAGGTAAGGTAATTTTTTTTTCCTCCAACACCAAGGGACTGGATTAAGACCAATTGTTTTCCACAGTGAAGCTGAGCACCATGGCTGGATGGGCAGGGGGACCCTGTCCCAGCAGAGAGTAAGGTTTGTAGCTGTTCCGCTGCAAAAGTTCTTAGTCTACTTGTAGAGACGCAGGAACTTGTTTAAACAACTGAGAAGATGATGTTGGATGATGGTTCACAGTATAGCAGGCTCTTACCGGCAGGGATTTGCCTGCTTGAACTCCAAACACGGTTTTATGGAGGTGAAGACCTGAAAAAAAAGGCTCTGCAAAATTTTCTTGAGATTGCTTCCTCTAACAGGATCTTTTATAGAAGGCCTGGTCATGCTGCATGCCTTGTCCTGGACCTTTGGTGTTGGCTGTCGCCCAGATTATGTTCTCCATAAAACAAAGCTGTTGCATGCTTTTTTTTTTTTCTGGCAAACAGTTGCTTGAGCTGCCACTAGCCTGTGTGCAAACCCTCCCACAGCTGAGCCTCTGTGGTGTTTGCACACCCTGCACGTGACAAGAAGCTTGACTCTGTGTGCTTGGGATCTCCTGAGCAGCCACTGGTCAGGGAGATTGGGCCACTGCCAGTGCTGCTGAGCTGCTCTTCCCTGTGCTTGGCCTTAATGGCCACCACTCTGTTGCTAGCCTCTGCGATGCTTTTGTCCCAGGCACCCCAGAAAGACACTGTTATTGTGCTTAGAGAACACTTCCAAGGTGTGTTTGAGCATGTGTGTTGTATATGTGGCCTTGTTGCAGCTCTGAGTTAATTGTATCTGCTTGGGAGGAGAGGATGTAGTGCATCAGGGAAAGTGGGGCAGAAATCGGGGATGGGTGAAGGCTGGGAAACCACAAGCATCCATGCAGAAGCTTCAGATGTTGCCCCAAGAGTGTGCACTTGGTTTGGATGATTGTATGAGGCTGTAAATGAGGAATTCCCTTTTAACACCTCTGTGTTGTGATGAAATGTGTCAACGTGTCACAAGAGTGTTTAAGCTTTCACCTTCACGTGAAGAACCTCCCTTCTCCAGCTGTGACCAGCCTGTTGCAGATAGTCTTACATGAAGCCCCTGTGAAACCTGGCTCTGCTGCGCTAGCGTCTCCTGAAGAAATGTTTGCACAAAACGCTCTCCGCTGCTCCTTCAGCATCACCAAAGCATCCAGGTGGGATTACGGAGTCGTACAGGAAAGATGTACATTTTAATTTCCAGCCAGCAGTTCGTTAGTCTAAAAAACTGAAATACTGAAATGTTATTTAAGCCTTCTTTGTATCATTGTTTTCATACTGAGCAAACACTGCATGCTACACGTACGAGGTGGGACAAGAACAGAGTCGCCAATGTTCCTCTTACACCTTCTCACCGTGCAGGGTTTTATCTTGTGTCTAATTCTCTGCTTGTGTGTCAAATTTGTACCACTACCCACATGCAGAAGAAGGAACTGCTGCTGTAAACTACAAAGCCTTTAGGCTTCCTGATGAATCCTTAGGGTATAATTTAAGGAAACAGGGTCATGTGTTGGACACTGTGTCTTGCACGATGGTGTCATTATCTCTTATGTATTAGCAGGCTACTAATGCTGACATCTAATTAGCACCAAGAAACTGATTAACTCTCAATAGGGTCAAGAGAAAGAAGAAAAATAGATCTCAGGCAAGCAATTAGGTCATTTATTTAATAAATTAAAATACTTGTGATTATAAGCTCACTCTGGCAATTTTTTTTCTGTACTGCACAGCTGATGGCAGAAACAATGATAAAATTCAAATAGTAAATGCAACATCATGTTAACGGCAGCGTAATCAAAACAGAACACAAAAAACCCCACTTGAGCTTTCTCTAATGGACAATTTATCACCCAAAACAGATGCATTTATTAGGGGAAAAGTTACATTCAAATACCAGTAAAATAAATGGAGTCTGTGCAGATTTCTTATTCTTGTGATTGGGTTGTTCCACACTATGGAAGCCGAGTACATAAAAGATGCTTCAATACACACTTGTTACATGGCAGACATTTATGTTTATTGTGTATCTTTTTGTAAACTAATCTGAATGCTCAGCAATGGGAAGTCAGATAAATATTGAGCAGGCAGCAGTCACCATCTTATATGTCACCCTTGCCAATTAATGTCTTGTCTTTTTTAAATAAGGCAAAAGATTATTTTTTTTTTCCTTCTGTGGCAATGAAATGTAAAATGCACCTACCTATGTTACCAGACAGAGCATTTCACCCACAGGACCTGGTGTTTACTGCCCTCACTGTAGTGCCCCGAAAGGGTTTGGTTTTTCATGCAGTAGCGCTCCAGAGCTTTCTAATAGCCAAGTCGCCCATACCCCCTTCTCGCATGCTCAGTTTAAAGCATTTCTTAATTGGCTTCATTTAAATGCTAATTTTATTGAATGCAGACTCCTCTAAATCACTGAGGTGAGTTCTCACCAGACTCCTTCAGTAATAATAATATTTCAAAAGGTTTGAAGTTTGGATTAGGTTCGGACAAGCACTGGAATGTCTGTTTGTATGTCCAGCATTGACTGCAAACCATGAGGCTTCTCACACCTTACTTTCTTCTGGTTTCCTATGCAAGCCCTCCTCTCCCCTGCTGCAGGTTCAGGTCCTTTGTCTACCTCTTTGAAACACTCTTGCTGGCATTTAAAGGCCACCTTTATTTTTTATTAAAAAAAAAAATGTATCTCCACCTAATGTACGTATGCTACAAGGAAAACCCAAAATTCCTGTTAACTGAGAACTATGCAGTCCTTCACAGCCTTTTTTTACAGTCTACAAACAAAACTCTTTGGTATGAGAACTGCATTTTGGTGCACAGCTGATGGCACCATGTAGTAACCTACTGGATGTCACAAGCACTCCATAGCAGGAGCAAGTGGCATTTAGCATGCTTGTGCAGGTATCTGTGGAGGCTTTAGACTGTGCTGGAGATTTACAAAAGTGTGGTTTTTAGTTCAACTTAGAATGTAAAGCCTGTGATGCCTGCAGTAAGAGGGTCTGCTGGAGGGAGCAGCTGATGGCACGCTTTCTCTACCTGCTTTTCCTTCCTGGGCTCTAGCCATGTGAAGTGTGGGTTCTGCTCTTGCTTGAAACAAGACAGCTCCTCCAGCTTTTTTTTCAAAGATAACTTTAGAAGATGAAAAGGATAGTCAGATGTTTTCCAAGGTGCAAGAAGGAGCTAGCAGTGACAGGCTTGGAGAGCATTTGCTGCTTCTTCCCAACTTGCTCCAGTTGTAGTGAGGACTGTGGCTGGGGAGGGACCTGGTGGACACCTGCTCGTGCCCCCATGAGCAGCCTCCAGCAACTGCTCTCTTCTTGCTGCTGCCCCTGAAGGTGTTTGCCCTGGCTGCCAGCGTCACCACAGGCACAGAGGAAGTCCTGGATGTCGGTCAAAGGGTCTCGGAGGCAGGGGAAGTGCCTGGGGTGAGCGAGGCTGAGTCACTGCTGCACTCCCAGTAGTGCTGGTCCTGCAAAAAATGGTCTGGTCAGTCCCTGGAAGCAGCAGCACTCTCTGACTGCCTCCGGCGGGTCCAGATTTAAATCAGGGCAAACACACCTACCTCTAAATGTAACAACCATTGCAACAAAGGTTATTTAAAAGAATGGGAAAATAACCTCTCAAAATGTTTTCCTTCTCTTAATATTTTCCTCGTTATTAAAACAAATCTATTGAGGATGAAGTAGAGTATGTAGCATCACGCAGTGAGAAATTCATCACTGGTACCTAGTTTTAAACAGTTGATTTTTTTTTTTTTGAGAGTATCTTGAAAAAGTTGTCATAAACACCAACAAATGCAAAGCAGCTTTCAAGATGACTTTTTGTTATAGGCATATTCCTGAACTATTCATCTGTGTTAAATGCATTTTGCCTTGAATCATATGTCATGTTGCCAGGAAAGAGTTGTTTCCATGCCAACTCATTTGCAACATGGGGGAAAAAAATCAAAGCTACTAACATCTGCAAGATGTCAGTACTGATATAAGCCACTTGCAATGAAAAACACAGAACTGCAGGAGGGTTTGCCAAATAGGCACTATATATAGGGTAGAATGTCATAAACTAATCGCCGAACAGTGCATTTCCATTCCTTTTTTGGCTGTATTCTTGATCTAATCTCTTAGCCAGAAAAGGCTTGCAGCAAAAGGAGCATCAGTGTCTTCCATGTGCGTTTCTCTTGTAAAGCAGGAATTACTTGGATTTTTTTTTTTTGACTCAAACCTCCACAAAAGCCACTTAATTTAAAGCACATAAGAACTTGTACGAGAAACTGCAGCTTCGCTTTCCATACTATTTCCTTTCAATTCTCTCGACTGCAGGGTCTCCTTTTATAAAGATCCTATTCATCAGCAAGATTAATGAGACCTGGTGTCTGAAACTGTGGATTCCATTTCACAGCTACTATTTCCTCTGTGTTCTCCCCCCCCCCTTTATTTTTTTGATAAAAGAAGATTGTTCGTTTATTACCAAAGTATTATGAAATGCCAGAGGCTGAGGCTCTGAAGCCTGAGCAGTTCAAATATCAAGGTATATTTAATTTTGAGATGATCCAGGCATCGCTGTATTGGGAGAGCCATTGGAGGCGGCAGTACCTTTTTTGGTTTTGCTTGGAGGTATTAAAACAGTTCTAATTTTCAAAACATGTCTTTAATACAATGATGCAAATCCATTATTTTCTATCTGGAGAGTACAGCAGATGCTGAAGTCGCCTGTTGCACGCGTTATACACCACGGGCATTGTCGTCTTTTGGTAATACTGTGTCGTGATATTTGCTTGTTGCGATACGCGCGGTTTGGTTTCCAGGGCGGTGTGTGTCGGGAAGGGACTGAATGCAGCCCACGCCAGTAGATGATCCTCCCCAAACAAGCGCCCCAGGGAATACATTGAGTTTGGGTGCCCCATAGGTACCTGCGCCAGGTCCCTGCAGCGGTCCCATGCCCACCCTCCCCGCTGGTCTTGAGGGTCAGCAAATGAGAAGATGGTCTCCTCACTGGACGGGCTGCCAGCCAGCGTCTTCTGCGTGCGGTGGGGTCGGTTGCCAGCGTGGTGCGGGGTGGCACGTTGCTTCCAAACAGCCGTTCGCAAAGCCCGTCCCCATGGCGCGGCGCTGGTGATCATGCGACGCAAGCCTCCCAGTTATGTGTAATTGCTAAATTTCACAAAGGAATATTCATGCTTTCTGAGTATTGCTTACTCTATGAAAGCAATTACCGGAGTTGTCACGGCGGCGTTACGCGGCGGTGAACAGAGAGGAGTTAATTTCATGGGAGTCATCTTTGCATAAGAGAGATTTGAAATATCAAATTGAAACATTTATGGCAAAACCTTTTGTAAAGGGAAGGTCCTGACTAGATATATTTGCTGGTAAGGTAGAGGGGGGTGGGAAATAACTCATCTGCTGTATTTCAGATGTTTCCATAATTTCACTTCTACTATTTTTAGAATGATAAAATTCTCATACAGATTACTTATACTTCATAAAGATCTCAATCCGAACTCATCTAACTTTGCTTTATTAAAATGCTTCTGCTGAGGCTTTTTAATAGGTTATCACAGGCAAGCAGAATTTAGGGCAAATGTAGGAATTGATTCTTACAGCACACTATTTATTTCACTGAGTTTTGAAAGTTAAACCATAAGTGAGACCACTTAAGGATATGCAAAACTCCCCGGATTTTTTTTTTTAAATGACATTGAAATGCCATGAACTTTGCTATTACTGAGCAGAAGTTGATGGCATAGCACCAAGGCTGTATAGCACACACCTCATAATATAGGTTTTCTGTGCAACTGCAGTGTGTGTATGTATTTACATGTGTATATACACACATACGTATCTTGCATGTATATTAATATGCACATTAATCTATGTAATAGGTTCGGTAAACAACGTAGAATTGGCTTCTGTCTGAAATACACTGTAGTTAAATCTTTGAGACAACTGTAATTGAAAGAGATTAGAGGGTATTTACTTTCTGCTGCTTAAAGTGTATGTGCTTTGTACAGTGACAATAGCATCCTTATAACTAAGCAGTTTCTCTCTTTTCCTGTGTGTGTACTACCTCAACAGAGCAGGGAAACATCTTCAGAAGAGGAAAATATGACTGTAAAATGATTTTTTTAAGAGTTCATTTGAACTCAGTCAGGCACAACACCTAGAAATGCTTTAAATTGGATTTTTTTTTTTTTTAAATCAGATTTCAGGTTGACAGTGTCCTATACTGTTATGCTTAGAATTATAACCTGGAATTCTGTCGCACTTTGCCTGTTGCCGCTCTCAAACAAGTGCTGCATCTCTTTCCCTTCACACAAACATTAATGCAACAAGAGCAGCTCAGTTTGAATACGCTGAGCCTTGAGGAAGACTGAGTATATTTTAAACAGGGTTTCAGCTTCAAGAAATTACACAACGAGATAATCTTTATTAAAAAAAAACAAAGGGGCTGAGCGCGGCGTGTCGGTTCAAAGGGAGGACCAGCTCAGCAGGTATGTTGGGGAGAGCCCGTGAACCCCCCTGCCTTGCTCGTTACTCCCCAGGAGGGAGGAAGCCAGCCCTTCATCTTCTCACCTTTCTGCCCCCGCTAACGACGGTGTGGGCGAGGCGAGGTCGTGGCACGACAAGAACAACGCTGGCCTTTCCGCAGCGGGGCTCAAAACGCTCCTCGTGGGATAATTGACACAGTTCTGTAATTACAGGCACTTAGCATGAGGATGGATGTGCTCTTGACCAAAGGGGTTGATCGTGCCACGCTTCTTGCTCAAAATAAGTCTTTGATGCCGCTTAAGTACACTTCTGGGAGAAAATGGCTGGCTGTAGGAACCCGAAGACACAAGTTTCCGGATTAGTATCCTGTATGGGTTCAAAATGTAGAAATGTGTGCAGGGAAATGCGTATTGGTGAAGTACACTGTCCTGAGACACCCCAACCTGTGCTATAGCTTCTGACACGTGACGCCGTACCTGCAGCATCCTCTGTTCTTGTTCTGGGTTTGGCTATGAATAAGGTTGACCGAAACGTGAAGTTACAGCATTAGGGCGCAGTCAGGCCCTAACAGGCTATTCTGTTTCTTAAAGAGCAACTCTTCCTCTTCTTTATTTTTCAGAGATGAATAATGGCAGACGAAGCAATCTGCTGGTGCCTGTCTTTAGCCTTTTGTTTCATCTGAACTCCTGTAGCTTCCCCTCTCTGAATGTCAGGCAGTGCCGTGGCCCAGGTCCCGCTCTGTTGCCCTGCTGAGCGTTTGCCCTCCATCTGATTCATCACAGTGATTTTTTTTCATCTGAATTTGAGATGTGAGCTTCTGGCTTTACTGCCGTGTCATGGCCATCGCTAATTTGGAGTGACGTGCATTGTGGTAGGTTATTCAGTCTCTGTTTTTTCCTTTAAAGAGTTTTGAACCTATGTCTGTCTGCTAGGGAGGACGTTGTCCTCGCTTAACAGCAGCACTTTACTGATTTTGCTGTGTTGTGATCACAGGGTTAGTTTTAAAATAACATTTGTGTCTACTACCTGCATTTCCTAAGGCAGAGGTCACGATGAAATCAAGGATTGCTACGAGGCTCTTTACTTGGAAGTACCTCCCTCACTCTTGGCTATAGCAGGGAAAATCTAGTGGGCTCTTTTTACTTTAAAAATAAAAAATAATAATCCAAGATAGTTTGATTTTTTTAGCAAGGAATATGTTTTGTTTCTATAAATCAGTTGCTGTTCTAAAGATCTTTGATCCATCAGTATATGTCATTGTGATTTTGATGTTTTCTGTGTGGCGAGAGCATGATGGTAAAGTTGGCAGGTGATGTATGTTGGTGCTTTTCTGTGAAGACTGTGGACCTGTGATAGTGGTTTGGTTTTGAGGACAGGTCAAATACACAGATATCTGGTCCTGTTCTCTGGTGTAGCCCTTAAGTATTTGTTTTCTTAGCATATTGCCGTGGCTAAATTCACGTTGGTTTCTGTGATCTTTCATGCTCCTCTTTATAATAAGAAAATTTCATTATGCTTTCACCTGATAATTTAATATTTTTGATCTATTTTGGAAACCACCTTTGAACTTGGAGCCTTTGAGCATGTTTTTCTGACTTGGATGAGCTTTCAGATACATACTTCAAGAAAATACTTTTCAGAGGGTTTCAAGCCAATCGTTCAAATGAGATGTCTTCAAAATTGTTAATTCAACACTTGTTTGAAACTGGAATGTCTTTTACACCAGACCAACCATTTCAACATAACTGAGTCCAGGATGAGCATCCTGTAACTGTCCTGTTTACTCTCCCAATGGACTGCACACTATATTCTTTGTGTGCTTATATTTCTCTATGTGTCTTCTTTTCCTATTGCTTCGAGTGAAGGAGTTGCTCCTTTTCATTTAGAGAAAACAGGCACGTTCCTCAAGTTTTCATGTTGTGCTTTTTACTCTCTTTGCTAAATATACCAGCTACTACTATCAGTACTGAATCTGCACTTTTTTACCATTTAAGGGCCCAGAATGTCAGGTATTATCCCAGGATGTCATTACTCTTACTGTCAGTATTTTTGGCTAGAATTCTTTCTGAATAATATTTTTTTTTTTTAAAAAAAGGCATTTCTGTCTCCAAGAATGACATTCAAATCCTGGCCCTCGCTTCTTTACTCCTTGTAAATTCTGTTTCTTTAAGTCTTGATTTGCGTCTGGTGAGCTTCAGTGGGAGAAGATTCCTGCTGTAGACTTCAGTGGGTTGCACAGGGCTCTTCCTTAGGAAGCCATTAAGACCTCTCTCATATTTATGTTCTAGTACTATGCTAGTGATTAAAAAAAAAAAGACAGTAAATCAGGTTGTCATTAGCAATACAATTTTTCAAGGTGACTGCAGTGAGGTTTCTGTACCTGTAATTTTTCAATTAAACTTTATTTTAAAAATAATCGAGGAACATGTTCCTCTTGCAGTGCTCTCTCACCATCCTGGTAGTTTTGACAGTGCTCAGCTACTATTTTGTTTGGGTTTTTTTGTTTAATCATCTTGTGCTACAGAAGCCTTGCACCAATATTTTGGATCAGCTTTTTTTCAAGTGCTCAGCCACACTTAAACTAGATGAGGTTTGTGAGGAGGTATACTTATACAGCTTCAAAGAGAAAGCAAGCTTTGAAGCATTTCTTGTCTGAAGACAGATTTGTATGCCTGAACTGCTTTTCTCCCTATATTCCCATGTCTAGTGTAAGATATTACTTCAGCTTACAAAACTTGTTTTGCTTGCATCTTTACATCGTTTTGGTTATAATGATTCTCATTGCTACAGACACATTTAGGCACTTAAAATTTATTTCATTTCTAGTAGTGCCCGCAATAGGTGCTAAGTCTTTCCCAAACACTTACATGCAGTCCTGAGGAGTTTATAATCATCTGTTCCTAGGAATTGGCATCTGATGCTTGTTTAAATGTCTTACTGTCCACTGAGGGAAGTATCTGTGTTGGAGAACCACGCAAGCTCTAAGGGTACCTGTGTTCCCTCCATCTCTGGTAGATAAGAAGCATCTCTTGTGTGTCTGCTCATGGGTTCGCTTTATAAGAAAAGAGGGTTTGATCAAACATCGTCTGTTTAGGTTGTAGTCAGGTTTAGATACTACCTGGTTAAACAACAAAGTACAACACCTACAGTTCAAACACTATTTTTGCACGGATTGACCCTGCAAGGTGTTTCTGAGACGCCAAGCCTCCAAATACTGAGTTGAATGAGTATATGCTTGTGCCTTGATGAAACGAGGCTCTCGCTACCTGATGGAACTCGTTATCGTGTCATAAATAGCGTCGCTCAGCAGAGATGCTAAGCGCACTAGCTTTGCTTCCCTCACATAACCTGGTGGAACAACGCTGGGTTTATGTACTGCGTGTAGGGGAGCCCCTACAGCAACAATAAATGTCACGCCACTTTCTGGTTGCAAACAGAAAGGTATCTGCTTTGATTTCCCTGTGCAAATGCTTTGTTCTGTATCATTTCAGCACATTTCAACCTTTCTACCCTGTGTTAGCAGTTTAAATTTTCAGATTGGAGCACAGGTATTACGGAGGAGGGCCGGAATTAATTTTGTGCTAAAAGAGCTGTTCTAAACAGAAATACTGCTGATGCGCTTTCCCTTTTCACCTTACAGAGGGAGATTATATATGCATCACCTTGCTTTTACTGTAGTCTGCGCAAATATCACTCTTGCAACAACTTGAGGCTATGTATGCCATATTTTAATACTACAAATATGCAGTTGTTATGAGCGTGCTTTCCTGATGTGAAATGCTTTGATCAAATGTGTGCTGGATATTGTGACTGAGCAGCACAGGAACACACAAAACATCAGTTGATATTGCTAGTGGAAAAAAAACCCCAACAAATAAAGCCAACGTTATGTAGTACAGTCTACTCTGGAGATAGCATTCCTATTAAGAGTGTGGCTATTAAGTTTAAAAAGACCAAATACATAAACTTCTTTTTAAAGTTTAATCTTGTCTTTGAGAACCTTATATGAGGCCATTAATACTAAGAAGAAATCTACTTCAAGAAATTGTAGTAAGGGACTAAATTGAAAGTAGAATGGGAGAGTCTTATTGCTACACTGCGCCAATTATATCGCCACTTTCGTTTCTTTACTGCAAGACTGATAGGGACCTACAAAATGCTTAGGTCCCAAGGGATTCGAGCATGTCTGGTGAAAACTGGAAATCAATAGGAGTCTATAATCGCAAGCAAACTGCGTCACTTTCATTGGGGTGAATGATGGCAGCCATCCACAATGGTGCTGTGGACATGGGTCCATCAAGTGTATTTGTTGGAGCCTTCTCCTCAACATGAGAAGTACAAGGACTTGGTTTCTTGGCAAATTAAGCATATTACTTGCCTCTAAATTAGTAAGGGAAGAGAAAAATATTCACTGACCTTTCCACTCAGATGAATATTTTGTAGCTTAAGAGGAAAGATGAGGATTCATCTTCTGGATGTGGATTTTAAATGTATTGGCAGTCCTGCTGAGGAAGCAAACATTGTTTAGTTTCCAGTCCTGTCAGTAGACTGCAAATTCATCTCAGGTCTGGCTTGAAGCAAGCTTCATCTCCAAAGCTGAGAGGTAATTTAGTTTCTAGGGTTATTCTGTCCTGGCTTTTGCTTAAGCAAAGGCTACCAATTCAATGTGACAATGAGAATTACTATCCACTAGGGGCCAAACTATGCCCACCAAACGCTTGATTTCCTTTCTGAAGCACTTTTCTTCCCCAGTAGTTGAAATTGAATGCGTTTTTTTTCCTGAATTTTTTTTTTTTTAGCCCACCACTTCATGTATTCAATTCCAGACTGTCCTTGAGCTCTCCAAGTCTCAGGCTGAAGCCACAAGATACATTACAGCTCACTTGTTCTAGAGAAATATGCAGCGATTATGAATATTATGACTGTATTTGTCTATAGGGCAGGCAGGCAAGATATAAAAGTCAGTCTATTGATGATGAACATGAAAGAGATGTCAGTTTTCAGAGATGAGGGAAATTATGTCTATTGAAGGCTCAAAACCAATTTTTTCAATGTATGTAATAGCTGAAATGATCCTGCTCGCTGTGTTGAAGAAGGGATTGTTGAGAGGTCTCAACAGGAGATGGCTTGGTAAAGGTCTGATTCAAAGCTCAATGAAGTCACTGGGCAGCCCTTCAAGCTAGATGTGCTCCTAGACCATGTGCCCCTTGCACATCTCTCTGCTTCCTCTAGTGTTTGAGAAAGCTGATGAATGGAGGAAAGTGCGACTGAGATGCACCAAAGCATACACCTGTTTAAATGTAGATGTTCTTTGTGGTCATTGGCAAATAAAATCCAACGCTGTAGGCTTCTAACAGAAATTTGGCATAACAAGCATCCTGTATCTTTCCACAGACTCCAAAACCAAGAATTCTGAGGTTGTTCTTGAGCTTTTCTTTCTCCCACAAGGTACTAACAAATGAGCTATTGGATTAGTTACAGCTTTCATTAAAATGTAATTAAAAGATGTCATACTTTTATAGTTGGACTCAGCTGTAGCCAAACATATGGGCATAGTAAAACATTTCACAGAGCTGAAAGATTTTGTGGTCCTGCTGAGAAAATGATAGCCTTACAGCTTCTCACTTAATTATTCTAAAATTAATAATAACAATTGTTAAAGCTCCCCTCATTCTAACAGAGTAGCTTTTAATATTCCTGGCTGAAATTCTCAGTGGTGAAGGTAGTTACTCTGCTGTGGATACGGAGAGACTCCAGAGCAGCTTGGGGTCCTCACTCCTGCTCGCTATTTACAGAGGCACCTTGCCGCTCTGAGCACGTCCATGAAACATCGCACGCGTTCAGGGAAAGGGACCTGAGCCTCTGCCACCTCCATCCTGGAGAGGACACCCCGCCGGCCAGGTCTGTCACGCTTTGTTGCATTCTCCGCTGCTGTTGGCAAATTGCTCTGGGGTGGGGACGGGCTGGGATGCTGCATATTTAGGTCACTTCCCTGGAATGGGGAAATAATGTCTGGGGTTTTATTCCGGTAATTTGAAGTTAGTTGTACAAAGTCAACTAGCTGCAAGAGGAGGGATAGCTATGCTAATAACCCAGTCCCCATGCAGCCAGGGTACAGGATCTTTGGTTTGAGTCATCGCTCAAGAGTGGTGATCTGAGCAGGGGCTCCCCCATGCCACCGTAGTGCCCACAACACCGTAGGCTTAGACGGCTTTGGTGCTGGCTTTGTGCCTTGGCTGTGGATGCACAAATACCAGGGCCTGGCTGGTGAGGAAGACGTTTCTATGTTGACAAGTGTTGCTCCGGGCTGCTCATTAGCTGTGCTCCAGTCGTGCCTGGCAGCAGCCGTGTGGGTACCTGTTGAGGGGGCAGCGGCTGGGTGACTGTTCTGAGGACATCAGCAAGCCCCGAACAGCGGAGCCCACACTGGTATAACAAAGTGGATAAGCCCTGCTGCCCACCCGCCCCGCTCCTCTCCGCAGAGCTGGCTTTAGGCATAAACAAATGGTGGAAAATCGCGAGGGGAAACCAAGCGTCAGCAAGACATGGGCCTCAGCCCGGATTAGAGAGTTGCCTCCTCCTGCCTGGGCAGCTGGAGATGGGGAGCCAGGCTGCTGCTGCTGCCCTGGGTCGGGGCTGGGGAGGGGGTGATGCCCACAGCAGGGGATGCCGCAGCCCCCCCTGCCTCGGGGTGCAGGGGTACCCAGCGTGGCTCCCTGCAGCACCCCTGCTTTGCCGTCTCCTCTGCACTGCCCCGAGTGCCAGCCGGGGAGGGGGACACCAGGGAGGGAGGCCTTGGGGATTGCAGGCTTTATTCCCTTCATTTTTTCGGAAGACAATAATGTTTCAGCTCCTCTGGAGATCTTATCTGTATGCAATGTCCTCTGTACTCTGTCCTGGGATCCAGCTTTGAATTATAAATGCAGAGAGAGTTCATTCTCTGAAAGTAATCGGGGGGGATACTCATTTATTCTAAAAGCTTCACAAATTTTAACATGGATCCAAAAATTTAATTTAAATATGCATTACTTTATTGTTGTTCACTTTTTCCACTTGCTTGTAAAACTTGTTCAGAAATGAGAAATCACAACATGTACCCATAGCAGGTGGGGAAAAAAAAAAAGATGTAATAAACAACCTTACTGCAATCTATTTGCATGGATTACCTGAACATTTATAAGTAACTAATCTGTTCAGAGGAACCAGAATCAGCCTGCATACATGAAAAATGCAGAAGTTGCAAAATATAATTTGAGATAGAATTAATGACTCTCAAGTAGCATCATATATTGCTAGTCCCAGGAAAAAAAAGACATTGTCACCTTGTATATAATACTGGGATATTGAAAGCACTTGCTCAGCATGGACACTGCAGTTGGTATGCGTGCAGCACAACGAGCGCTACTCTTATTGGTGTTAATTAATGGGCGTTAATAGCTGGGTCACAAAGCAATGACAACAAGGCAGAGGGGGCTTCTCAGTGACAGCGGCTCCAGCACACGTGCGTGAACCCACACACCCGGCACCTTGCAGTGCCCACGCCAAAGTCCCGGGCATCAGGTCCTCGGCTCTCCCTACCTGCGCACAGCTGGATCGCGCACAAGCGAGACTGTCACTGCTTGGGGCCAAGATAAAGGTTTTGGTGGGAGAGTAAGATCAGTAGCGTTGGCAGGACTTGAAATAGTAGGAGAAAGAAATACGTTCCTGCACTCTTGTGACTGGTACGTGGAAAATGTTTCCACTTCACAAGAGCTGCTTTCCTGCAGAAAGCCATCAAAGTATTACTTTCAACAAACTGTCTCATTCAAAGGTCTGTACCAAACCTATTTCATCATGTGTGTGGTTTCCGAAGGGCCTGACTGTGAGCCTGAGCCCTCCAAACGCTGTGAATCAGGGAAGGGTAGAACTTAAAAATGGCTAAAATATGCAGAAGTTGGAAGTTAAACAAGTTGTAGTACAGTCAGTTTTATTTGGGGTACGAGTTCCAAATAAATGATACAGTGTGGGACTGACTGTTCTGATATCACAGACATCTGTCTGGAGATTATTCCCTAACAAAAGAGTCTTAGAAATCATTCAAATAGTTTGTATTCATGTCAGGTTTTGGTCACAGACA
Organism: Anarhynchus alexandrinus; assembly: GCA_008711295.1. Taxonomy (NCBI): domain Eukaryota; kingdom Metazoa; phylum Chordata; class Aves; order Charadriiformes; family Charadriidae; genus Anarhynchus; species Anarhynchus alexandrinus. The sequence goes on from VUYV01000002.1 coordinate 7,296,512, forward strand.
AATTCACACATTCAGCAATGTAGTTAATCTCCTAGATACCCACCACAGAAGAATAGGGATTAATACATTTATCTTGTAAAACAATGCAGTCCTCCTCTGAATTACAACCAGAAATTAGACTGTAGTTATCAAATATGCTCAGTGAGGTTATGAATCAAGTCACCGCATTGTTAAAATTCCTGTCTCTTATCGCCTCCCCTTTTGAAGGCTGCAGCCATCGGAGCGTCAGCTGCCAACTGGGTTTGCTGGAGGCGGGCAAGTGCCTTCTCCAGCGGAGAATTTCTGCGTGAGGGCAGAGAGAGGGCTTTGCCTTGCAAATGTCATCCAGAAGTCCAGAAAAGATATCGGGAGACGCCCCTGGACTCAGTGATCCATAAAAGCTTCATGAAAGTCAATGACTGTTCCGGCAGGGATTGAAGCCATCGTTTACATGGCATGCCAACGGTGATAAATCTGTCCCGCAGACGCGCGCAGGACGAGTGGGTGTCACGCTGCACGCCTGCTGAAGTCTCTGTTAAGCTCAGAAAAATTTGTACTAATCTCAAACTAAAAAAAAAACAAACCCAAAACCCAAACCCAAAATGGAAATCACAAAGCCACTGCTAGCTCTAAGGGAAGAAAATCTCCTAGCTTGTAGCTTCGGAGAGGGGAGAGAAGAAGAGCGCTCTCATTTCCTATTCCTTCTAAATGTATGTGGCACATACGTTGATAGGTCAATGGTACCTTTGAGGAAATCCAACTCTTGCAGTGATTAACAGAATATTTATTTTCTAGAAGCAGTGTTATAAAATCCACATAGTTTCTGCCTCCGAAATGATAATTAAGCTGCTGGTGCGCGTTGCCCATCTCAAGACTTCTGCAGTGCAATGCTGGCGTTTCTCATTAAAATGAATCCTGGAGGCACTTTGTTATTGTTTAGACTATAAAAACCACTGGCGTTTTTTTTTTTTCCCCCTCTGTATGTTTTGTAAGTGCTAAACGCAGGAGGAATTTAGCGCGTTCTTTAAAGGACTGCACATTAATAATACATTCTCGACCACAAAAAGAAAGTGAATGGTAGTTGTATAAGTCAACAGCGTTCAGGAAAAGGCACTCTCCCTTTAATCTTTGCTACAAAGAGATGCCCTCATAGTCGAGACAGTATCATCCAGAAGTCGACCGATTCTTGCTTTATGCGCTGCTCTGTTGTGCCTTTCAACAGTGCTTTAGGGGGTTATTTCAACAGCATTGTAGATGACAAGGCTTGGATTAGTGAAATTTTTCAATTCCATCTTTGTTTTTTAAAAGGCTGCCTGCTGTACGAGAGCACTTGTATGGCCTTTTTATGCATCTCTGTCTCTTGCCATAGGTAATTATTTATTAATGTAAACCCTGCAAGAAAGATTGACTGTGTCAAGAGGAGAGCAAGGAAATAAGAATCTAATAAAATTCCATCCTGATGCCCTTGTCTGATCCCAATATGAGAGTCAGTAGTTCTGTTTTTTACCACGTTGTATCAGCTGATTCCCAAATTCAAAAGCCGTTTTGTTCAGTAGTGCTAAGACTATATCAAAACGTGCCCGCTATTAGGATCCTCTTTCTGTTAATTGATGAGAGTTGATAACATTAGTGCTGTTCTGCATATAAGCCTGTGGCAATGCTGCAGTATTTACACAATACGGCGGATTAGGGTTAGTGGAGCTGCTGGTAGTTTTCTGAAATCAGCTGTCACATGAATAAAATGAACAGGGGAATACACGCTAGAAAAGTGGGTTTACTTTGGGCTTAGGTTTTGTTTTCGCTCCTAACCCCATCAGTGCTGTACGCTTCTTTCACAGATTTCTTGAGGGAAGAGCTACGATCTTCTGCCTAGGCTCCGATATAGCTGTTTGTGGACCATGGATTTGTTTGAATGCTTCTTGCATCCGCTGACATGGTCCTTCTCTAAGCTCCTGTGGCAGCAGCTTCCGGAAGCTTGCTGCTCGTCTTGTAAAGAAACACTTTCTTTCACTTCTTCTAAACGAATCTTCTTCATGTTCTACCAGGTGCCTCCTTGGCCTCACACCACAGGGATAAATTCTGAATAAAAGCTGGATGCTGCTTTGCTCTTGTTCCACCCACAAGCAGTTGACAGACTTTATTAAAAACTAAATTTAAATCTCACAGCTGTGTGGAGAGTGAAGGTACAGCGAGGTTTGCACAGGGAGATGAAAGACAGGGAGGTTTTGAGCCATTTCAGGCAGTTTTGCAAAAGTTCTTAAATGACTTATAAATTTCTGGTTTCAAGTGACTCTAAACATAGTTTTCTTTTGGTCATTTAGGGAGGGTTGTTCGGATCACACAAAGCACCAGCTTCCTAATTTTACTTCATCTTAAAATAACTGGTAACTCCATTGTCTCCTCAGTCATGCTGTACAGCAGAGGGACATTGTAGTTGCATCGGGTGAAGTTTCCCCTATACATAAAAAAATGGGGTTTGTTACAAAGCAAAACTTCATGAATTCCCTCTTAGGTTTTGTTGGGTTTTTGTTGGGTTTTTTTCCTCCTAATGGCAGAATGCCCAGTGCAAATAAAATCCTTCAATGTCCTTTCCAAAAAAGAAGAAACTATCCTGTATGCCTGAAATATTAATTAAAAAGAAGCAAAAAAAGAAAGATTTGGACAGATCCCAAACCAGCTACTCAAATATAAATGTCTGCAACTGTCATATGAACTTCTCAGTAAATGAGACTATAATCCTTCCTTGCTAAAGTGGAAATACTACTTGATTAGCCCAATTAAGAGCGGATTTCTGACAGAATATTACTTTAGGGTGTAGTTTCCTAAAGGATGAAAAGGTGCCAATTTAGAAACAACTGTATGTTATTCACGTTATTAAAAAATAGAAACAAGGAACGACATAGTAAATTAACCACTGGAATAACACATTGGCTTGAGTTTCCCTTCAAAGCTATATTAAAGATGTAGAGCAATTAGGTTATTTTTACACAGAGTGAATTGGTAAATCAATATCTGCCATTAAGCTTTTAATTTGCACAAGTAGAGCACGATCACTGACGCTGTATTTTGTTTTGTTTGGTGGGTGTTTGATTGGTTTGCAATTTTTTTTACTGCTCCATTTTAAGACCTGCTCTTAGCATGTTCCGCTTAACGAGTGGACAAAGCGGGTGACCCTTTCGTCCCAGCACATCCTTCCCCAGCAGGCTCTGGCATTCAAAAACACGTTTTCCTCCTTGAATAGCAGAATATTTCAACGTGGCACAGAACAGCTCAAAGCTAGAGCCCTTCTCCCATCACAATAAAGAAATACACAGTTTCTAATAATACGTTATCAGGCCACGGGGAAGCAGTTCACTCCAACAAAACCCCTCATTTGACTCCTGGTAACCTCTAGTTCTTACATATAAATTCGGTTTTCCTGCCATGGCGGTTGGTGAGAGTTGTTTTAAGAGGTCGGTCTGTGTTCAGTTGTGGTGAACGTTCATGTCAGCATCTCTGAGCTGGCTACTTACCCACTTACCCGCACGTGAAAGACTGGGACCATTATTGATCCGAGCTCCTGTATTGCAGTTTGTTTATTTTAAATACTCTACTTTGCTCCCCCATTACCAAGCCAGCCTGAGGTCTCCTTCCAAATACTCTCAAATCCTGCGTAGGGCACAGAGAAAAGCTACAGGCAACGCCGGGCCTGTTTGAAACGGGGCGTACCAGCCCCGGGCAGTGCCGTGGGGCTGTGAGGGCTCGGGGTCCCTTTGGGGTGACGTGGGGGGACGCTGCCAGGCGGTGCCCGCAGCCCAGGGACGTGCCAGGAAGCCGTGGGGTGAGCCCTGGCGAGAGGCAGCCTGCTCGTGCCCCGGGCATGGCAAAGCCCCATTTGGCGTCTGGGATGCGGGGAGCCGATTTCAAAACCGTTCCTTGTTTTGTGCAACATAGTGTAAATATTTTACAGGGTTGCTTAAAGTTCCCTGTGTTTGTTTAACTTTGTCAAGGCGAGGAACATTAATTTTCTGGGAAGACTTCTGCTCCGCACGATCCGCAGAATTTCATATTGAAAGATTGTCTATCCATGCAGCTACGCTTATTTTCCAGTTGCCCAAATTAAGACAATCTATAAAGAAATGTTCATTTATTAGCAACTGGTGTTTGACAGTTTATTTCATGTAAGCCTCCAGCTTTCCTTGGCAAGCTTATTTGCATAATGTGTTATTATGTCTAAATGGAAAACTAAATGCCTCCATGTGGTCTTTAAATGACAAGTGCTTGTCAGCTTCATGCAATATTCAGAAGTAATAGATCCAAATCACAACAGCACTCGCTATGATGTACAAGGAGAAAAAGAAACAAAGCCCCAAAAACTTGTTGCGTATCCTTCCCTGACAAATTTACACTTTGGTACAGAATTGTCAATTAGAGTTTTCATGTGTTAAACAGTTGAGTTCAACTGTGAAGGAATTTACTGTAGCTTTATTCTGCACTGCTTTTGAGTAATTACCATTCACTCTGCTTTTTTTTTTTTTCCCCCCCCTCCCCTGTCTTTTTTTCCCCCCTCTCAAACAATGCACCCCAGGGAATAATCTTCAGAGGACCTTGACAAGATAAACCCAAGAATTTCTGCCTTAATTACTTCTGAAAACATGAATGCTCCCTGACAATGGTTATAATAGCTTTGGAAGATCCGTTATGAAGTTCACATTTGAAATAGTCCTTGGGCCTGAAATTTGTGGAGTTACGCATTGAATTAATGCTTTCTTAAAATAGAAAACTGGCATGTTTGTGTGTGGTTCCGAGGTATTAGAGGCTTCAGGAATGAAAGGTCTCTGAGTCAATACTTGTGTAAACATCCTCTCTGCGCACTCTTGCACGTGTACGGTGTGCTGCTCAGACCCTCGCAGCCCCCTTCCACCTCAACCACGCCTGAAATGCCGAAGCGGCTTCCACAAAAGAAGGAAAAGTCTGAACTCTGTGTTTTAGACCAAGGCGAAGCGCGGCGTGCTGGTACGATGAAGGGCTGGGGAAGGGCCCAGGAAAAAAAAACTGATAACAGTTAATGGTTCAACATGACCCAGTCAAGAGCAGTTCTGTGCTTTATCAGTGCCACATCTCCTTTTTGATAAACGCCATTATTTTCATCTCCTGTTAAAGGTTAGAAAAAGTACACGGTATTTTACATCTTAGATCCATTTTCACCTTTTGAAATAAATGGATATCTTGTTTCCTATTCATTGAGCTGCACAGAATATTATCAGTTGTTGGGTTTGACATCGGCAAATGCTTTTCAAGATAGCATTAATTGATTGAAATGGTTTGGAGCAGGAGGTTTGGTTGCACAGGTTCTGTATTTGTTTGGGTTTTTTTTCTCTTAATACAACAAAAATCCAGAATTAAGATAGAGAGAGACAAAGATGAGAAGGAATTTGCTGTCTCTGGATAGATTTATCTGGTGGGGCGGTAGAAAGAACACAGGCCAGATACTGCACACAATTTTAGCACTAGCCTGAGACCCAGCAAAGGTGTATTAAACTTGGAATTTGTGGCTTCGGACTTCCCTTTCTGGTTGCTCAGTGTTGCAGGACAAGGAGATAAGAAGTGGTTAAAGAGGGCAGAATGAGAAGTGAGGAGACATAAGCTGATAGAAGGAAAACATCATGGGACTGGCAGGGCAAGTAGCAAGGACTTGTGTCACACGTCCCTGGCTGACACTGGGGGCAGCCCAGTTTCAGGTGCCATCAGTCACCGTGATCTGGCCATTTTGCCTCTTGAAAGCCGAATGATGAAGGCTCAAAGAAATGCCTGATGGGTGTGTTTTTTAGGTTTTGGGAAACGATGGAGGTAGCGGACAGGAAGGAAAAACTAACGTCTGTGCTTCCCATGTGCTGTCCCTTCTAGCCATCGCTCTAGGCACTGCAGCCAAACAAGTTGTCACCAGCCCCACGTCATTAACATCAGCTACTCAAAAGTTTGGGGTTTTTTTGTGCCTCTCCTCTCTGCACATTCTAGGTTACCCTTGTGTGCTGCATTCAAGAAAAATGGACCGAGATGCGACATTGTGGGTAAAAGCTGGTTCCAGAAGCCAGGAGAGGCTGGGAACACTTTGGGTTTGTGCCTGGTGTGGGATGCTTGGCAGCAGTGAGCACTCAGGGGCTGGTGGGTAGGTGCCATGCCTGTCCCAGGACTGCAAAGGGTGGCCCAGTGAGGGGAGTGAGCCCAGAGCTGTGTGCTGATGGGACTCCTGAGAAAGCCCTCGTTAGGGGGGCAACAGGAGCTGCAGTTAATGAGGAGGTGGGAAGTCCCAGCTCAGCAGTGCATCCGCTGTGAAAGAAGGCAGCACGCAGGTAATTCCCTTCAGGAGGTCAGGGACAGACATAAAGTATGGGAACGGTTCATCAGTTTTATTAAAAAATGTTTCAGTCCCAGGCCACGGCTCCCCTCGGTAATTTCACCGGCAGCTCTGATTGATGCAATCAGCGTAATTGAAGTGATCGTATCACTCGTAGCAGGCCTGGTGTCAGCAGGGCAAGAGGTGTTTCCAGCGCCGTGACCCGTGCCTCGCCGTGCCTTTGACTGCCCAAGATGAACTAGCAGCCGGTGGAAAGCTGATGTGACGCCTTACGCTGGGTTTCAGTCACGAAGGCAGTTAAATAGGCAGCGTTTTGTGCTCCGGCGACCCGTCTCAATGAGGATGCTCTGTCATTTGCTTCTTCTCAGAGTAAAACCTTTGCTCACCCTGTGAAGGAAAAGCAAAAATGCCGGTCGCAAACAGCCAGGAAGGTTAAGTTGGTTTTGACCCGTCCTCCACCCAGTGCTCTTGTTAATCTCTGGTGGCACCTCCCCATGGCAGGCCCTGGAGGAAAGGGCTCCCAGGAGGTTCTCGCCAGGGGCTGCAACAAAGCAGGATTCCTGGCTGCGGCAGGGCTGGGTCACCCCAAATGTGTCTCATGTCGTGGGCAGGCAAAGCGGGCAGATGATCGGGCACTTTGGCCAATAGGAACCGTTGGGGGAATGCTCAAATATTCTGAGTAATGCTCATTAACTAGGAAAACCCAAAGACTGTCTCATAAATAAGTCACAAGTAGCCAGAAAGTTATTCATAATGAGTAATTTCATTAGCTGGGTGACCGTGCAAACACTCTTTGCTGTAAAGATTAGAGGTGGATTGCATAGACTGTGACAGCAGGTGAGTTGCATGCTCCAGCTCCAGTTGCTCTTTCAGGTCTTTGGCTCAAAACACTGTGCAGCATTATGTTCTTCTGCAGCTTATATCCCTGGGTACTTTCAACAGTTGTTTTAAATAGTAACATTAGAGTTCTCATCTCATCTCAGTGTGAATGATGTTCATAGGTGCATGAAAATGAGGATAAACTGCCTGATGTTAGAAAACAACAAAATCATAGAATCATGGAATGGTTTAGGTTGGAAGGGACCTTGAAGATCATCGAGTTCCAACCCCCCTGCCATAGGCAGGGACACCTCCCACTAGACCAGGTTGCTCAAAGCCCCATCCAGCCTGGCCTTAAACACCTCCAGGGATGGAGCTTCCACAACTTCTCTGGGCAACCTGTTCCAGTGCCTCACCACCCTCAAAGTGAAAAACTTCTTCCTAATATCTAATCTAAATCTACCCTCTTCCAGTTTGAAGCCATTCCCTCTCGTCCTATCAGTACATGCCCTTGTAAAAAGTCCCTCTCCATCTTTCCTGTAGGGCCCCTTTAAGTACTGGAATGCCACTGTAAGGTCTCTCCGGAGCCTTCTCTTCTCCAGGTTGAACAACTCCAACTCTGTCAGCCTGTCCTCATAGGAGAGGTGCTCCAGCCCTCTGATCATCTTCGTGGCCCTTCTCTGGACCCGCTCAAACAGGTCCATGTCTTTCCTGTGTCGGGGACTCCAGAGCTGGATGCAGTACTCCAGGTGTGGTCTCACCAGCGTGGAGTAGAGAGGAAGAATCACCTCCTTTGATCTGCTGGCCACACTTCTTCTGATGCAGCCCAAGATACAGTCGGCCTTCCGGGCTGCGATCGCGCATTGCCAGCTCATGTTGAATTTGTCATCAATCAGCACCCCCAGCTGATACACAGCTTTCTACTGCATCAGTATGTACCTTTTCCTTGACAAAAGAATAGGTGGAAGTATCTGAAGGAAATGGCAATCAGACTGGATCTGAGAGTAAAGTGTCCAACAGGGTGAACTTTTCAAAGTACCACCACTGATTTTACAGCTATTAAAAACCAAGGTATTTCTTAAAACTTCCTCATCTTTTTTATGGTACCCTTACTTGAGTTTAATTATGTATGTAAAATTCTCAATGAAGAATGCAGCATTCAAGGAACTCATGTTGAGTTTCAGTAGTTAGTCCAGCGATATTAAAATGAAACAGGACCAACTTTGTAGGGGGCAATTATAACACATTACGGTGTGAATTGCACACTGTGATTAAACTCATAGGAGGTACTTAGCAGCAGCATTTGCTTTGAAAGGGGCACTGATTACCATTTGTACTATGCATTTTGGTAATCAGAAATCATTATGGGAAATATTACATCAACTAAACAAATACCCCCTTAGCAGCATGAAATATACAGATTATTTTTTTTAAAGTAGCCTTATGCATGTAAATAAGTATTTTTTTGTTTGTTTGTTTGTGGGACTAGCGCTCGATCAGCACATCAAATCAATATGCCGTCAGGCTACAGCAGGACCACGCGCTGCTGAATGAATGGTTTGAAGTTAAAACCCCTCCTGGGGTTGGGTTTGTCTTTCGTGTCCTAACTTCAGACTGGTTGCAATTACATTATAAACCATCATTTACTTGTGATTTATAAAAATAGCCTTGTGAAAGAATTAAACTAGCAAGAGGTGTTAACATTTACTTTGGAAGTCCTGAGGTATTTCTATTAAATGGCTTTCCCTAGGATTTAAGATAGGGGAGTCTTAAGGTTCTTACTGCCTATAAAATACTAAAGGGCCTTTGTTGCAAAGGTACTATATTTTTCTGGCATGTTTTGACACCTAATATTTTAAGGGATTTGGAGAGAGCTCTTGTATCATGGCATTAACCAGTTTTATTAAGGCATTTTTGCCACTGATTTCTGAGGGCATTTCAAAGGCGCGTGCGCACACGCAGAAGCAGCATGTGGCTTTTGCAGTAGCACGTGCCCCTCCTGGCCCCGGGCCCTGTCTCCCCAAAAATGTTGTGGGTTTCACTGCCAAACAGCAGAGAAGTCAGGCTGACAACAGATCCCACCTGCAATTCCTCAAAGCAAAACTTTGTCGCAAGCTAACAGAATCCAAACAGCTGCTCACTCGGGGAATTCTTTTTTCCTTCTTTTCTTTGATAGGATATAATTTAGAGGAAGTGTAATGTTAATCCTATAACATTCCTGGCAGTCGGGGACTGTGCGATTGCTTTAAAGATGCAAACCCATCTTCACTGTATCTTGATCATCTTCCCTCCTTTTCATCCTGCCGTACCATTTTGATTGCTTAACATAAGGTCTAATGTCAAGTAATAATAAAGCAATTACAAGAAATACAATTCATTCTAAAGTGCATTAAGCAAGAACTAAATTAAGGCACATAATTAACAACAACAAAAAAAAGATACATTCAGGACAAAATGTTTTAACCCCTATATTTCTTCCAGCATTAACTACCTTGGCATTAACTCAGAACTGATAGGGGGAAAAGTATAGATTATATGTACAGACGTAGTAGGGTTTTTAGTGATTTATGCAGGGAAATTCACAGATCTGTCACGCATGATCCTTTCTATGTAGTAATATACTCACTTTAAACTGTCATGTTAATTTTTTTCCTTGTCCATCTGGTCCAATTATTAGAAAAATGTACTCAAGAAGGCTCCAATAACAAACATGAAACAGCTCAATATTTCAAGTTGCCAGTATTTTTCTCATATTTGTTCTTTTTAATTAGAGAGCATACCAAGTTCCAACCGCAGGACCCAGGCATTTATTAAGTGATAGAGAAGCAGCACTATTTTATTGACTAATTCCCCAGGCTTTTATTATGTTTCCTAGCAAAATGTGATTTATAGGAAAGTTAATAAAGGTATCCTCACCTACTGCACCTGGAGACAGGACATCTACAAGGGGAAGACATTTAGACTAATAAGTGAAATCACAAATCTGGGAGCTGAAATTGGATTTCATTTCTGGGAGTGCAGCAGAGAACTGATGCAGGCTCGGGCATTGAACATCTCCATTCTTAACTGGCTTTGCCTAGAAAATGAAAGCAATAGTTTCTCTGGATTTTCAGAAACATTATGCTAACTGGTTACAAAGTACTTAAAAAATTCTAAAGTTTTAATCCTGAAAAGCATCATTAAAGTATTGTTTCCTCTATGTAACTTTTCATTTCCTCCCCACAAATGCTTGAGGCATTATTATTTCTTTTATTTACCTCATTCCGGAATTGAAAGTAACCGCTTGGAAACTGTATGTTGTTCCCAAATTCTTGTCACATTTTGACTGATTTTTGCCTTTTTATGGTATTTCCTTCATCGTTTGTGTAGGAGCCAAGCCCTGTCCGTGGGGGCACTCTGCGGGCTCTGCTGATGCCCGAAGGGTGGCACCAGGACAGAGGCAGGTGGGAAGCTGGTCCCCGCTACGTACGTCAGCTCCCACCCAGCTATAACAAAAATCATAGTACAACAGAATTGGACAAATGCAATTTAAAATAAATGCATTGATTCTGATTCTTAATAAGGTTAGGCATGCAATTGTGTGATGACTAATTTGTGTGCCTAATTACCATGATTGTATGTGCAAATCAAGTCATTATGGAAGTAAATAACCATAATCAGTTATTTTCATGGGTAATTATTCAATTTTATGCACAATGGCAATAATTGGGTGTGCAAATTAAGCATGCAATTGTGCATGCATATTCAACACACACTTGTGTGTCTAATCTTTTCATAAATCATCCTTTTTTTCTAAGGATTTTCCTCATTTCCTATCCATTGCTCTGGTGTAGCGTTACTGGGGCATTATTGCTCGGGGTAAGGATTTGGAAACTCTTCTATTCTGAACCTTCCTGACTTTCTAGTGGTTAATAGTTCTCCACTGCAAATGGACTGTTCTCCTGAAAGACGGTTGTTTCATTCTTGTTCTTAGCAGAGATGCACTTTTTTCCTAATTGGATGGGGAATTTCTAAGGAGGAGACTGAAATAGATACGTTCCATCTTTTCTTAAAATTTCAAATACCTAATTTTGTAACCTATTAAGAGCACTTCAAATGTTGTTGGTTTTCGGGTTATTTTGCACTCACATACACAATTACCTTGGGTATTTAGACATAAGAAATAGCATCTTTGTCATCAAGAGGGGACTTCACGCTGCACTGCATCGGAGGAGATGTCCCTAAGCTGTCATTAAAGGCAAGGAACACACTGTACCTGCTTGCTTACCACACAGGTCTGATTTACAAAAGCACTTTGGCACTGACCTAATTCAGTTCCCACTTAAGACATGTAGAAAGAAATCCCATTGACCTCAATACAAGTGAAGTTTATCACTGCCGGGCGCTTCTAAAAATGTCACCCCATTTTTCTGTCTTAAGACCTGATTTCGTAGGCATGTAATTATCTTTAAGTACATATGCTCAAATTCCTCCAGCTTCGGGAGCCTGAGAGACGTTGTTGACTGTGATACGCTGATCCCCAGACACCAGGTTGGTTATTTCAGTGTCGCTCCGGTGAAGGTCTGTCCAAAGAGAAGTTGCTGGGCTGTCCCCAAGTCATGGCTGCGGTCAGGATGCAGCACCTGCAGCTCAGCCCGGACTGACAGCGCCGATTTAGGGATCTTGTCTGTACAGCACCCGGTGCCCACCCAGCACCAAAAGAGCTGTTATTTATCAATATCTTTCCTCTCCATCTCTGCCTGCAGCAGGGAGGCAGAGACCCTGACTTCGGGCTGCCTGGGGAGGAGTTCCTCACTGCTCTGTTTAACCAAGGGATTTAATTTCCACTGTTTGTCTTTTGTGTCCCTTTTTGTTCCCGATAGATTTCCCCAGCTTCGCTGATGCTAATCTCATTGTCCAGGAATCAGCAAAGGGTAATTAGCCGCTGCAATAATGATCTATCTGTCACAAGATCACGGCCTTTCATCACACACCATCTCAGGTGTTTTCTAACTGGGCAAAGGAATCGCTGTCGAAAAGGAGCACAAATGTTTCACGGTGTTGAGTGCCAACTGTAGAGACTGAGCACATGCGTGGGAGTAATTCCCACCGCCGGTACCGGGGACACCCACCCAGCACAGCCTCCCGGTCCCAGCCCGACTTGCCATCAAACCAGAAAGGATTTCCTAGTGGGCTGAACCTGACCTTCTTTGTGACTAAAACAGGTGACAACAACAACCAAAAAAAACCCTCAACCTCTTTTGATATTTCAAAGGAAAAGCCTTTTAATTTTATTTCTTAGCTATGAAGTGACTTCTCTCAGCATGGTATGGTTTCCTATGGCAAAAGGCTAGAGAGGTCAAAGCTAGAAGACATCTTGTTTTCATTGAAATGAATCACCTTGTTCATGTGCAAAGCATTTCTCCCAGCCCTTTCATTTCAGAGGGAATCCTTAAATTTAGGTTTTGAAGCATTCTGATATGAAAAAAAGAAAGACTGAAAAGCAGAACTTTGCATAAAGCAAGACTGGTTTGCTGAGTGTTCTCCTGGCAGAATGTCACACCAGTGTCACAAATGGGCTTCCCAGCTTGGGATGAAACCTGCGGCCTCCTGCAGAGGTGTAGCACATTGTGCTCCTGTCTCTGAGGCCGAACTGTCCCAACTCTACATGGTGTCATGCTCTACCATCCTGATTTTTCCAGTCAACTGGGAGCACTGCCTAAGCTCTTTCTCTCTACAGAAGAGGTACAGAGGTTTCCAGATGTTTCTTGGTGTGTTGTCTTTAATTGCCAGGCTAACCTGGCCTCCTACTTGACGAGCCCATCAGAAGGTTGCATGCTCAGTTCTGCATTTCACTATGTGATCTATTCCTTAAAAATATAAAGAACGAGAAACTTTCTGTAAAAAGTTTAGTTACACCTTCAGGGAAGGGCTGTTATTTTTCAATTGTATATATCCTACCCATAATACTACCACTTTTAAATATACATATACACACAAAAATCCTTTTGAATTATAATCTCTAGGAGAAGATAGTTTTCAAAATATTCATAAATGAGGATAATTGTGCTGGGTTCCTACATAGTAATATGGCCACTGAAGTCGAAGTGGAGAGATAAATCACTAATTATAAACAATAAACACTGGATGTTGTCATTTTACAAATCTGCTGACTTCACAGAGCTGCAGCTGCTTTATGGAAAGTCTAGCTAAATGTTTCTTTGTGTCAGAACAATTCTGCTTATACAGCCTATATTTTCCATATTTCCTTATCCTTATTCTGAGTTACTGGAAGCATTTGCATTAAAAAAGTATCTTTGTTTCTTAAGAGTTCATCTGCTTTGCTGCTTATCATGCACATGCCAAGAAAATGAGATCAGCGGCAACACGCGACGCCTGTTTCCCCAGGTTAAGGAACCTTCTGCCAGGATGACCAGGAGCGACCTGGACATCGTACCTGACCCGGTGCCCTGTCTTCTGCTTTTCAGACAGATTCAGCCAGAGACATTGCTCCAGCCTGACAGTATGTGACCTTGGGGAACTCTGGAGAATTCAGGACAAATTGGAATGCCGAGTAATTTATTTAGAGTTAAAATATTACTCTGGCTGTTCATAGATATCTTCCCTTTGAAGAGGTATTGATCTCCAATAAACAGCTGAACAAGAATCCTAGAAAGCCACTTTCAAATGCAGTTCTTCCTTAGGAATGGGGAAAACCGGTAAGTTTATGCTTGTTCAGGAGCCTTTTCTGAATCTCCTCTGTGCGGGGAGGCTGGCCCACGGCTGTCACACAGCAGTTTGGGGATGCTACCGGCCGTAACTGCACTGCACAAAAATGTGTCACACTGCTGCTGTTTCTATTGTGGGAACACTCCCAAAGTCTGCAGAGAGAGAATTTCAACACTTTTCTAGACTAGCAATTAATGCAATCGAAAGCAACACTGCAAACAGAGAGTGTTTGGCCTCTTAACTGACGCAAGGGTGGCTCTGGCAGAAGCCCTGGCAAGCTTCAGTCCCGACTACGACGCAGCACCAACCAGCCCCGCGGGGAGCTGGGTCTGTTGGTCTCACACAAACGTGCTCCAGGGAAGTTACGCAGCTGCCGTCAGTGGTAGGGCAAGGGCTGAAACCTCAAGGTGGACGCTCTTTCTATACAGTTCTTCTGTTGACATTTAGTCTATTAATCCCTGATGGAGCATCTCCAGAGAGGTACATCTAGCTGGTACGTATAGCCTAGACCTGGTAACACCCTGTCCCACTGATGCTGCAGGAAAGCAAGGAGCAGCCTGCAGCTCGCTGCCACCACTCTGCCCGCTGGGCCCCTGTATCACAAGTGGCTTGGCAGGGTAGGAACAGCGAGGAGCTTGAGGAGCAGCTATCGCTAAGGAGAGGCTTGAAATAATGTGGTTGCATCAGTCATTTCTCTGTTAATGAACAAATGCCTTAAGAGGAGATGATTTTGCTGTGAGCAGAAGAGGAAAGGCAGGGAACTTCTCCTGTTGAGGTCGGGACCTTTTGTTTCTCCATAGCTTAACCAAAAGGAAACAAAAGGACTTGCTGGAGAAGCAAGGATGTTGCCCCACACGTTTGGAAAAGCAAAAGAGAGCATTCACTAGGAAACAAAACAAACGTTGATTTAGTTAATTTAGTAAAAATGTTTTTAAATGCCTTTCTATGAGAGGCAGCTAAAACCACTGACAGTCATTTGTCTTGAAAATTACTACTAATCACATCATGCCCTTTTTTTCCCCCAGTAAAATGCTTTGTGTCCTGCTGTTTGTCACACTTGTCTTGTTACTCTTGATTATACCTGTTTGAGACTTATGCTTTGACTTAAATAGAACAATGCTGATGTCTCAGAGACGCCTTTACTTTTTTCTTATGGCCACTTAATGCCATCCTGTGGTGCAGAACATTCTTTTGTTTGTAGGTTGCTCAGCTTATGTGGTACTGAAATTTGAATAATAGATGATGACTCGGGCATCCCGTTCCATATACAGCCTTTTCCTGTCCTCCCTGCAATGACAGGAGTATTCATGAAGTGGAGGTAGTACTTGGTTGATAACAATGCCTTGGACAGCAGAGGGGAGTGTGACCGCTGAGAGAACCCTGCTAAGACCAGTTGTTAAACTGATCTACAGTGGGTTTCTACTTCATGTGCATTTGCGAAGTTAGCCTCTGTCAGCAGCTAATTGTGCTACCTACTTCTTTTTTTTATGTAGATGACTTCTCCATTTGCAGTGGCTGTATTTCACATAAGGTGTCTACTGCGTTTTTGCACATGCAGAATGACAGAGGGTTCTGGAAGGTCACCAGGATGTGCCACAAAGCAGAGCAATGAGAACAAGTACAACAATAAGAACAATGTAAGTAATGAGTTAACCTGGAAAACTAGAAAACCATGAACTTGGCGTTTGCCTGTGCTTATGGTACAGTCTCTGAAACCACTTAAGAGGTGTGAAATGTGAAGCTGTGCAAAAGAAAAGCTGTAATCTTTGACTCACCCCAGAACTCTTAATTTCAAGACAGTAGAATTAGCTTCCGTGTATATTCCTTATTTCACTTGTGTTGGGGAGAACTTTAAAAATACGGAAATGGGAATTTTTAAGTTACTTAAGACCAGAGGTGCATTTGTAGCCGCTAGCGTGCTGCCTGGTAACGCACACGGCGAAGCAGAGGGGAAAATCCTAGCCTTCAGCCTGCCGAGACGGCGAGGCAGGTACCACACGACTGTGCGGGTGTGCTGCCCGCTGGCAGCGCAGGAGAGGACACAGCTGCAGAACCTCTGCCTCTGGCTTTGCCAGGCTCCCGCTTGCTTCCCCTGGGTGCCTCGGAGAATAGCCCGACTCCTTAGCACGGAACGCTAGCGCATCTTCCTCTCGCTCCTCACACATAAAATAAATGCCGAGTACTGCTTGCAGAGTAGCACTGTCCTGGCGAGGCAATGAGGAGACTCTCTGTGACCGTTTGCTTGAGGGCAGGATTTGCCTCTGTATTTCTCTTGCTATCATTTAGCTATAAAACACGGGAAGTAATCTTTTCCTATGTCATAGGGATATAGGCAGCTCAATTAAAGTTTATGAAGCATGATCTGAGATCCTTGGAGCCAGAGCATTATGGATATGCAAAGCAAGACTTTAAGGTATTCGTTACTGTTTATGATACTGTGCATCTTATTTTTTCAAGCAGAACATTAGCTTGATCAGGAAATAGGTCTGATTTCATAGGAAGGAACATGATTTTGAGGAGGAGAGAAATGTGGTAATTATTAATTATATATTGCAGTTTCCCTAGCGCGTCGTTTCATCCGCATACCTGGAATATACTACATGGACTGGATGGTAGGACTTTACGCTAGGATTTCTCTGTTTCAAAAAATGTAATGCTCATGTACACTTGTCTGTTGAAATATGCTCAAAAGTATTTTGTGATGTAACATCTAATTTTTCTGTTGACAGTGATCTGCTTGTGGTCACATAAAATACCTCCTAGCTTAGATCTGACAATGAACACTGAGGATTTGTTTACGAATGGTTTAGAAAAGAAGATTTACTTTGCTTTAAGGGCAGCTGGGAAGACTCATTTGATTGGATTACAGAAAGTGAGAGCAGTAAATAAAACCTGATCCCCAATATTTAATATATCAGTGTCATGAAAGAAGAAACGATTAACTGTCATGTCAAGATGCGGTAAGTCTACTGGTTGGTGATTTAACTGGTTGAATTAAAGGAGGAGCAAAGAGAACCCATCTGCCCACCCTTTGCTTTTCAGAAAACCCAGAAATGGGAGCTTTGAATTTTGACAGGCGAAATGTTTTCTGATTATTTGCCAGCTCTTTCTCATCTCACTGATTTGAGTGGTCCTGCCAAGTTTCATGAAAGCAGTATCTTTAAACTGTCTCCAGACTCTCTGCTACATCATTGTAGCTCCATTATTTCAACAGAGCTATGTCATTTTGCATCATCAGAGCACTGGTCCTCTTTATTTATGCTCACCATTAAAGCAGGAAGTCCTTATCTAACGTATCTGGTTGCATAGCACTCATGACATTATTAGGAGCAGGTGAAGCATCTCCAGCCTACTCTCATCCCCCAAATTGAATCTGAGTTTCTGGTTTGTGCTTTGTACAGATTGTAATGTTAATGCTCTTTTTCTAACCTAATTTGAGCCTCTATCACAGCCCTGAATCAGTTGTGGAGCCCCTGTAGCAATGAATAAGGTAAATTATGTACATGGACTAAAAATAACAGGGTGATACACTATGACCTGTCACAGATTCTTTCTGCATTTATATGAACCAAAATACATTAGCAGTGAATAACATCCTGTTATGGAACTCTTAGAAGTGATATAAAACCAGTTTTGTTGGCACGTCACAGTAAGAACTGGGATCACGACAGCCTATTTGGTAGCACAGCAGATACGATGGAAAAGTTCAGCATTCTGCTTCAGAACCTGCTGTCGTTTTCCTGAGATAACCTAACATCTGCGGCTTGAAGAACACCCAACATTTCAGTCTGCTTTTGGCTCACATCAGTAAGTCCCGGTAATGAATGAATAGTTGTTATTTCACTTAAATATCAGTCATTTACAAAAATGTAGAAGCATGGTCATAATTTCATTATAACTACATCTTTCTCCCATCTTTTCTTGGACTCCGTGTCAACAGTCTCCATATAAAAGAACTGCTAAAGGCACTTTGGTTGGAGGCTCATTGCCGCCACTTCAGCTTTCTGGCTTTTGAGCTGAGATTTAATCACAAAGCACCAGTTGAACTTTGTGGCTATGTACTTAAAAGATGATCAGGCACCTTTAAATCAGTTCAGCTCTTGGGCCCAGAGGAGAGAAAAGTCAGCTCCGGAGTGCACACAGATGCACCGAAGCTTTTTCATCCACATGTGGGCAAACTTTTATGCTGAAGCTATATTAAATTGCTGAAGGCAAACAAAGCTACTTTGTTAGGTCGTCTTTTAGGCAGTCTTAAAGTTTATTTTTACCTGATGATGACATTTGCATTGGGAGTGAGGTACAGCAGCAGAAAGCCCACAAGGGCAGCATCAATGGAACAGATATTGAAAAGAACAAAAAAAACCCCGTTCTTTTTAAGTCCTCCATCCTTGTAAATGTGAGACCTATTGCTGCGATAAATGAAAGGGTCGTGAGCAAATGCACTAGAGGATGCTGAAACAGCACCGGTGTATGAAATACAATCCTGACTTCCCAAAGTTTGTTTAAAAGCAGTGCAGCCTGCCCAGCCTGGTCTGGCTTTGCCTGGAGTTTACCCAGGGAAAGGAGGGTGCCTAGCACACTGCCCTGAGCGGCTCCGGGGGTCTTGCTGTCTGGTACGGTACTTTCATAATCATCAGCGTATTAATAACTCTATATCTCACTGCCTGCCCTGCCCTGGAGCCTGCAGCCCTGGCTCCCACCCCTTCCCGTCCTTTCCCACCCGTTCCTGCTGCTGTGGGAGACGGAACAGGTTCTCCTTCCCTCTCTCTGGCCCTGGTGGCCTGTTCACAACCAAGTGTAAAACACCAGCGTGGATCCCGCCGTACATCCCACCCATCTGTGGGCTATGGGGAGTGTGTTTTGGCTCCGCGGCGCTCGCAAGAGCGTTTCTGGAGAGGGGTGCGAGAAAAATGAGGGAGCAGCAACGGAGGATCGGCTGCCTCTACAGGGCTGCTGCCAAAGCATCCGAAAAGCTTGTTTTAGAAAAAGCAATCTGATTGCACGTAGGAGTAATTTCAGTGGCCTGCACTTCTTAGCTCTTATTTTGTGTATTGCGGTATGTGTCAGTGAGCAGAACTTAATAATACTTCACCCATATGAACCTGGGTGATTGCATGCAGTTTCAGCAGAATAACAAAATTAATTCTCTGATGACTTCACAGTAGTTTTGGGGGATAATAAGCTGACCTTTTGTGTTTATTTGGTACATAGAAAACACTACTGATTCATTAAGACAGGGATCTGCAGATTAACATTTTAAGTGTTATTGCAAACAACAAATTTTGTTATTTAGAAAGATTTAAAATGCTACCTACTTGAACCTGTTGGTGCACAAAAATTTAAAACACAAGGATAAAAATATGTCATATAAGATTCAAATATTACAGGCTTCTAAAATTTACATGCTATGAATAGCAACTACAAAATAATGCCAGTGAAGAATACAGATGATGTAAAAAGTTATTGGTTTCTATTCTGATGATAAATCATTCATTAATCACTGTTAGCCTATTGCCTCATTTAAAAATCAGTTACATAGATGAAACGTGCTCACTTTTAGGTCATTATTTTAATGAATAATTTTGCTGGTATATTACCACACAATGTCACAATATGGTAGTCAATAAAAATAATATAACACTAGCGTATTTAGTGGCTAAACATAACAAATATCATTCTAAGTAGATCAAAACTTCATTTCTACCAGAGCTACAATAAAGCCTTGTCCTAAGATTCAATATTGTTTCTCATTTTCGCTATTAAAGTATTGTTATAGCTTGAGAGAGAAATTTCTAGGGATGCGAGCTCCATCACTTGTCATAATCAACCGCACATGCTCGTCATTGCCTGCTCTGGGATATTTTGGTCCTCAGAGCAGGTTTATGGCCAACGCTTGTACTATTATCTCAGTTCCTTGAATTCTCTGGTACGTTCTTTCTATTAGGAAAAGGTCTAAGTACACATTTGTAACTCAGATAAAGAAAGTAGTTGGGAGGTTTGCTGACAGCAAATTTCATTTAGCTAGTTTTACTATAAGCAACTTATTCTACGTGTGCATTCTGCATTCAAATTGCTCTTTATTAACATCCTTCCCTAATAATATAAAAATGCATTTATAAAGCCTGTAAGTGGTTTCTATAATAAGATTTTTAATGAGTTGGAATATTAAATTAAGTTTTGTAGAAATGCTTGAGGTGTTGTTATAACTAACTTACAAACTGTACACCATTAACTTTATCATAAAGAGTAATTTTAGCTTCTCTTCATGCAACAGTATACAGCTCTGAAGTAGTAACTATCAGCTGCTTTGCACTGCAAATTGTATTTTGTTGACTATTTAGCAGTAATGTCTGTGGTTGTGTTATCTGAGCCCTCCTTGCTGCAAGAGCAATCCAGCTGTTCAGTCAGCCCGGGGTGGTCTTATTCCTGGCTGGTCCTGGACCGCGTTTTCGGGCCTTGTGGTTTGTTGTGCGACACGCACAAGAGCAGCCCAGCAGCACCGCAGCCCGGTCTGCCGGAGCCCGGCTGAGATCAGTGCGAGCTCGGAGAGTGACGTTCTCTCTCCTTTGCTTGCAGATGAGATTCCTTAAAAGTAAGAAATGGGTGGAATCATCCCCAGATGTTTGCTGTCTGAGGGGCCAGCACACAGCGGATGAAGCATTTCTTAACCTTACGCAGCTCGTGTGTAAACCAAAATGATTGATGTGTTTGCATAGCAATCAACAAGTCAGAGTTCTACATAACTATTTTTGCATTCTGTAGTTAATACCAAAGTGTCTGAAATTAGATTGCCCCTCAGTTAGTATCTACTAGCAGTATAGGAAACCTATGCTCCTAACTTTTAAAAAGCCCGGAAAACCCTACCTTGGGGTCTTCCAGAACAACTATTCTTGCTTGTGAGTTGTTGCCCCCTTTGCTCCTGGCAAAAATGCCTTGTGTCGTTGCATGATGGTTGCATGCCTGGTCGTGTACCTAGGACTCCACACATGACCAAATGCTTCTTTCCCATAACGGGGAATATTTTTCATTACCTGGTGGATGAGGGAATGTGGGGCGTGCTCCACTTTTTGGATAAGAGGCCAACAGTAGATGAGGGGTGAGGTGATGAGGTGCATCTAATTTGGATGCAAGAAGTTGTCCAAAACAGATGATATGAGTACCTTTCTTAGAGGTCTTCTAATTAATCTGTAAATCTACAGGCACTTTTTGTTTGTTATTCATATTTTGCGTCACTTCATATACTCTTCATTTGCCTTCTGACTTCTTATTTTTCTGTCTGAAGCAAGGTTTGTCATACCTCAAAGTGGCAGGCCACCAAAAAATCTCCCACTGAGTTGGAAGAATAGCATACATTTTGTCTTGATTTTGATTTTGACTCCAAAAAACTTGAGACGGCATGAGAAAAGCTCCGTTCCTCCGAATCCCCGTGCTGGGACAGTGGGCCAGTCACAACAGCTCACCCTGTCTCAACTCCTTCATCTACCAAATAATGGTAATGATATGTACCTCTGTCAAGTGCTAGGAGAAAGGCAGCATTATAAATAAAAACAAAGCATTACAATGATCTATTACATAGATTTAGCACCCGGCATTAGTTGAAGTTTCTAAGCCCGGGGATGCAAGGAGCTGTGGGCTATGCAGGCTTGGAAACGTAATGCTATGTGTCACTCTGGCAAGATCTACATCCTAACCAAAGAAAATAATAGATAGAAAAGATGTTTAATGCCACAGGGATGGCAATGACTTTCTCATTGCAAACAGAAAAGAAAAATAGGCATTTTTTATTTATAACATTTGGTTAAGGTATATTGTTACTACTGCTCGCTTTTAATGAAAAGATATTAAATGCTGCCAGTAAACCGGCAGTGCTGAGGAACACAAAGCTGCTGATGCTGAATATTCAGTAAGGCTAACTGCAGCTATTGAGGCACCTACCATTGCAGCAAATGGGCTGCAACATCAGATTTTAATACATAGGGGCAATGCTCTTAAAGTGTGGCGCAGCTCAGCTGCACTGCCTCCCTTCATGAGATTGATGGGGGTTCTGCTGTGCTCGCCACACTCCGGTGCAGAGCACTGGAGGGCATTCAGCATGTTGAGGAAGGTCAAAACAAGACTACATCAGCTTCTGAACCTAAAAACTCCGAACTCTTTGCTACCTATTAGGATGAACGAAGAAAAGCTGTGTTTTGATGTGTGACATCCCAAAGAATTGCTTGAGGCAGACGAGAAAGTTACTGCTACGTAAAGGAAGGAGCAGTTGCCTGCAAGTTAGCTCTCTCAAAGGCAGTGCCACAGCACAGCTCGAGCAAGCTGCCGTTTCAAACAAAAACTATGTCCTCAGTGAACCGGTTGGAGGTTCGCTAACAACAGTCTCAACAGTCACTAAAATTTTGCCATCATTTAATTTGGTTAAAGGGAAAAAAACCTGTTTATTTTCAGGTATTATGGAAGATGGAATAAACAATGTTTAAAGAAACACACCACGGCCTGACATATGCTACCAGTAAATCACCTGTTCTACTTTTTAAAAGTTTGTAACATGCATTGTTCCAGCTTGTTGAGAGATATGAGAACCTCTCTTGGCAGAACAATGAAACAAACCTAAAATAAAGACGGCTCAATACACAAAACCTCATCTGCAGAGCAGGAGAAGCAGTGGTAGGGAAGGCAATGTCTCCCAGACCTGGGCTGGGTCACGCACCAGCTGTGGGGAGGTTCTCCACTGTTTGGGGACCTAATTAAGTGGGTTGTTTACCTCCTAGCCAGGGAACCTCTCTTCTCCTCAGAGCTTTGGACTGAGTGTCACCACAGCTGGGCTCCAGTCTCGCCTCTGTTAGCACTTGCTGGATGAGTCACTTCAACTCTTCAAGTCTGACTGGTTCTTTCCTGTGTCGAGGGCTTTGGAAGGACCCCTCCTCGACCGTAAGCCTGGACTACACCCAGTACTGCCACTGCAGCTTCATCTGCTGTCTCTAATTGAATGACAGGTAATACGCACTCTTGACCTATGCTTATTTACAAATATTTTAATTTTTTTGCAGGTCACTAGCTGCCCTGTTTGTCTGAAAAAACGTTTTTCTTGTCTTTCTTTTTTTTTGTTCCTCACATAAAAATGGTATTCTAGATCCTGGCTTCTAATATCCTGGCTATTATGTTATCAGCACTGATGTGTTTAAAAATAAGTAGAAAAAAAGGCAAAATAAATGTTTATCTATTTGCTTATGTCCTCATCCATGCACAGGCATTCAGATAACTCTGACACAGTATTTATACAAGTTATTTTCTTCTTTTTATATCACATTAAATGAAGGGTGCTCAGAGAAAAAGACAGACCTGTGCCGGTCTGGGAGAAAGGTGGTGCACGACCCAGGGATTGATCCCTCTTAATGTCATGCTGCTATTGATGATATACTTAAGTACTGCTTCTTTCTTTATAAGGATGTAGACTGGGGCAAGGCAGTAATGTGAAAGCCTGCCACGGAGTGTGACTCAGAGGATAAGTATGTAACTAAAAGCTTGCTGCATCCCAGCTATGGTCAGCATTACGCCAGGAATTTCTTCTGGCAGCTCTACCAGGTTGTGAAAGCAAAATATTGTGGAAAGTTTCCGTTCCCCAGCTTTCCCTCTCATCTGACCAGAAATCCCATTGCATAAATGTAACAGGTTCACAGAGGGGTTTCTGTAGTCGCTTTCCTTCTTGATCTTTTCAGGAGTGCCATTTTCTAGTTTTTGTTAAAATTTTAATGAAGAGTGAATTAACACAATGTATAATACTTTTCAGTTACAAATCCTGTTAGAATTTCTGCTAGTCCAATTACATTTAGGTGAAGTAAAAACCTGGACATAAAAGCAGCTCTCCCTGTCTTCAAACTACATTTACTCTTGTGACATTTAATAAAGGTCCTATGTATCCAGAATTAAGAACAACTTAAATTCTGCAGCCAGATCTGTGGCGCTCTGCCGGAAATTCTACACCACTTTCAACTTAATTAAAATCTGCATGCTTTTATTAATATGCTATGACAATTGCAAGTGTAGAGAATAAACCAGAACGTAGTTCTTTTCCAGCACTCTTCTCTCTCCTTTTCTTCATGTTCTGCTGCCTGCATGGCTCATGCAGGTCATCCAAAGGTACTCCTTGCATCCCTACCGCCTAAACTCTGCAGCTCACCCTTCAATACCTGGGGAAATGGAAAGTGGGCACTGCAAAAGGGCTCCAGTAACCTGGATTTATGGATCATTACAGCTACTGAGATGGAATGGTGTGATTTTAGCCACTAACCCTGAAGCCTTACTCTTAAGCCACGTTAAAGTGAAGTATTTCTTTACAAAATCCAAAATAGACCAAGTTACAATGGCAAATACAGAAAGACAAGTACACTTGTCTGAAAATCAAATTTAATAGCTTGTCTGTCTTATCCTCCCTTCTCTATATGCAGCTGATAGGCTGTGGGTGGCTAACGAATCCATGCTGTAAGAAAATGCCCTCCCTCAGTCCCCAGGCTGCAGGACGGCAGAGAGCCACCAGCTGGGACACCCGCCACCTGGTTTCCTTTTCTTCCCTCTTCCCCGTCTTGAGGCTTGCTCAGCGGGTCATTCAAAATCAAATCTTCTCTCCCCTCTGCTTTGCCTCGTGTGTTATTGATTCTTAGTTAATTTAGGAGGTAATTTCAAAGTCCTCCTTCTGCATGATTAAGGGCCCCTACTTTTTCGGAGATGCTTATTTCCCTTTGGTAGACTTGGTGCCAAAATCCCCTGTACTCAATGATACTACTTAAAAATCATTGACTATTGAGAAGTGATATACTTTCTTGGTAAGACAATGTCCAAATCTGCACTGAATCTATAAATGTCTCATACTTTATACAAGCCTGTAACGGAGATTAATGCTTGTGGCTTATTATTGGCTCTTGACAGACACTATGCAGGATAGTAATCAACCATTTTAGGATGATATTAGAATGGGGGCGTTTGATTTCATGTCCTGCCTTTTTGAGATACTCTGATAGTCTCTAAAACAGATAAAAGTCTTGATACTTGTATCGCTAAGCCGACATTTCAGCTTCAGTTTAGTAATGCAGCTCACACACCTCAGACAGCTAATATGTTAGGCTGTCTGTACCTCCAGAAGTGAAATGGTTTAAAAATTATCTTTCCGACCACAACAGTTGGGATCATTATATTTTTCACTGAAAGTTGAGCATATACAGTGTAATACTACCACCGAGGAAGGAGTCTGTGGTTGATCAGAATCTAGACATGCTTGAATACTCGGGAATTCAAAATACAATTTTTGTAAATGCCATAAAATCTGAATTTATATTTGTTTCTTTATAGAGTATTTTATTGTTGCAGATATGAAATTCAAAGGTATGACTGTCCTGTTACCAAAGAGTCCCACGGTGAGTATTATAGTTTTGAAGCTACCATTGTGGTTGCAATGGAAGACCTAGGACTCAGCCCTAAACCTCTTTTTCTTCCTCTGCTACCACGCTGATGCTCTGTGACTTGAAATGAAATCAGTTTGTCCTACAATAAAAACATATAATAATTATTATATGTCTTACAGAAGACTTGTGAGACTTAATTTATACTGGTACAGCATTTGTGATCTTTCGATGAAAGGTGCTTATGACATCTAAGTGCAATGTATTATTAAATCTTCACATCTTGTTGCAAACCTCTGCAGAATAGAGTGCTCCAGTTGAGCCTTCACTGTACGTGCCTGAGCACCTTAACTTTAGCTAATACTCAGACTAGTTTGCTTCAAGAAGAACAAGCCCTAACACACGAATGCTATTAACTCGGTAATTCTGGGGAACCCCAGCCTGCTTTGTTTCACTTGTGTCCTTTCGAGAAAAATAGAGCAAGAAAGTGGAGAAGGCAGAAGAGTGTGAAAATGAGTCCTGCAGATGTTGTTGTCTTTGTATTTTCGTTACCCTCAACCTGCACTATTAATGCATTGTCCAGCTGAGTATGGCTTTAACAGTGCACTGCATAGAGTGTCACATCTAATTCCAGAAGCGACAGCCTGAGGAAGCACGCTGCAGGTAAGGAGCAAGCTGAGGAGCAGACGTACCTTGGATACTATAATGATAGCCTGGTGGTCTATTCTGCTCTTTACCAATAATAAAAATATGTGGTGTCTGAATTAAGAATATGTTGTATACTAAAACTTTTCAGCTGAGCATGTATGCCTGCTGTTTCTCTCCCATTAAGAACATGCCTTTAGCACTGTTAGACAATCAAAAGCCAGAGTTTTTACGGTTTAGGGCTTGTGGTCCCTAAGCTTGAAGTCTGGGATGATCTCAGCAACATTTTGAAATATAAAGACAACTAAGAATGAAAATCAGTGCAGGGCAATTTGTGTCTGAACTAAAATAATAATACAGAGCTGAAAAAGGAGTCTAGACATATGTAAACAGAGTCTCTACAGCTTTTAGGACCATGTTTGTGCAGAGCCATATTTTGTTCAGCAGTGCGTGTCTTTAATCGGAGGGAGCTGCATTGCCTCAGGTCGGGTTGGAGCTGGGAGATATTTTGTGCCTCCGAATACCCCGTTCATCCCGACCAGCGCTTGTATGTGTCAGTGGCCTTGATCCCTTCTCACTCGCGCCAGCAAGTCCCTGTGCCCCGAGGCCAAGGCTTAACTCTGCCTGCCCTTGTGCAGAAAGCAGGAGGGATATGACTACCCTGACACTCCAATCCCTTTGAAAACCTGCACCAGGACCGCAGCAATACAGTATTTTGATTCCTTATCGCAGGATGATGACTTCTACTTTCCACGCTCTCTGCCTATAATGGTTGTAAATGATCAGTTTTGCCCTTTTAAAATCAAATTTTACATCTGCTAAGTCACCACATTAGACAGCAAGCACAGTATTGGACTGTTATCTGACCTAAAAAATAAGTAAAGAACTATAGACATGTAAATTTGACATAAAGACGATTGCTATGGTCCAGGTCTTGAAGAGTCAACATATCACTGCACTGCATCTCATACTGCTGACGGTATTTGTTAAAAGTTGCTGCTGTTCATGGCAGGAGTTGAGTTGATAGCTGCTGTTTATTCTCAAAATGCAGATATCTTTGTTGGGTTCAGATGTTGCAAAAGGTTAATGAGATATTCTGTCACACGTGGCCAGAAATTCTCTGAAGTTTGCAAGCAGACGGTTAGTAATGCAGTGTGACAAGCTGCTCTTGTTCTCCAGCTACATCAGCACTCCTAAAGGACAGCAGACTACGCAGATTACTCTCAAAATTATAAAGTACATTAGTTTTGGCCACAGCAAACTAAAGTTTTTTAAAAAATTAACATCCGTTCTGGAAACATAATGAATTTAAGAACAAGATTATTTCCATCTTCCGTCTCTAATCTGTTGCTCTTCTATCCGGCACCCATTTTCAGATTTCCAGAGGGAGTTGATGTTCCTTTTACCACATAACGCTTCTGAAACTGTTTATGCCACATAAGACAGAAAACTGTCTGCTTGGTATGGTTGATAAAGCAAATTACAATTTTCAAACGGAAAATGCCAGTTAGTCTAGAGAGGAATATTTGTGACCTCAGAAGCATTTGGATTTTTCTATTATTTCCAAATTACAAAGACGAGAAGAGTTAGGTTTGACAAGGAAAATTACTGAGGTGCCCCGATCTGTTGTCGTTACTTCACCATAAGCGAGAGTTTTGTATACTGTAGCAAGTCAGCTTTAAATTACAGCTAACACAGCATGAAATTCCCATGGAGCATGAGGAATAAAAAAAAAAACCCCAAACCCAAAACATTAGCTTATGGGTTGCTTTCTGGTGCTTTTTTAGCCTTGTAGCCTGAGGTACAGCAGACGTCACTTGTTCTGCTTTTGACAGTGAAGTCTTAAGATTACTGAGGCATTCATGCCCGTGACGCCCCAGCTCCACGCTCACCAGACCAGTCGTGCCATCCCCCACTTCTCTGAAAATCTTGTTTGGAGGCCGGGACCAAATTTACGGGTTTGAGCTTGAGCAGGAGCCTGGGAAGGGGCTTTGGTATTTTCTCATGGATTGATGGAAGGCACTGTGTACGACGCTGGAAGAGCTTTAGATGCAGAAAAAGGTTTTTTATGTGCATCTATTTTGGGCAGATAATCTTCAAATGGTTTCACAAGGTATTTGTAGCTTTTACTGAAATTCTCTAAGGGTTGCCAGCTGCGTTGACTGTATTTATTCAGTGACTGAAAAGACTGTAATAGCAACTGAACACTGTAATTGGTCCTCACAATCTGGATTTCTTTTCTGATATTAGCAAAACCACTATTCACGTCTACCTTCTAGTATGCCAGCAACTTCTGCTTTTTGTGGCTGTCTGTTTTTCTAAATCTCAACACCAGATCCCTGTTATAAGCTATTATTAAAGAACTCTGTCGTACAGGGTATGCCATTTGGGTCAAATTTGCCTCCTATTTATACGCATTGTATCTCCCACCACTGCACACTACAGGAAGTCGGAGTTATGTGAAACTGATATGCTAAGAAGTATTTCAGCTGAGTAGATCTGAAAGAATAATTTTATCTAGACTATTTACTACAGAAAGATGTTTAAGTGATCCCAGTCAAACTGCTGCTAGGCAAACAGACAAGTGGGTAGAGTATGTACAGTAAAGCAATTAAAAACCAGAATGCCACAATTGTGGCACCTTAGCTGCATTTTCCTGAGGGTGTTTATGATACCCAAATCCTGAAACAAGGAGCGTGTGAGGACAGCTCAAGAAGATTAATAAGGAAGACTGGAGGAGACGCTATGTTGTTTGATAGCCATCGTATTGAGTGTAGGAACTGTGCGAAGGTGGTTGGCACCGCTGTAGGTTCACACAGCCAGGAGCAGAAGCGACTAGAAAGCTGCTTCCATGACCCTGTTAGGTAAGAGAGAAAGTTGCCACCCAGGTGGGCAAATATGTATTTTATCTTCTAATTTCTGAATCTCTCAATTCAAAAGAGACTGTGTCTCTCCAGGCTGCTTTAAACTCCAGTGTCTTGCCCCCCAAATCATTTTGGCTTGCCCCTTGGCTTTGGGTCAGCTGCAGTTCACTCACACTCCGACGGCTAGTCTAGTGCCACAGCAGTCAGCTTCTTTAAATGATACTCCAGATCCATCTCCTTGCGTTGCTCAAAGAAATGCCTCAACAGCAGTCATCTTAAAGGCCGTGACGTGTCAGCAGGGCACAATGAACAAATTGTCTTTTCATTGTTTCTTTTCTCACCTATATATAGGCTGTTTACTTTGCTTTGTTGTCACATCCATGCTTCTACAACACCTCCCTGTAAAGCTTTTAACCAGAAATTACTCCATGGATGGTGCTAGTCGGAAAAAAATTGGAAATGGATTCCCATCCTGGAAAAATAGTCCAGATTCTGAAAAAAATACTATTCTGAACTGGAAAATATACTGCAAAGCTGCCATTTTTTTTTGTGAAAAGTCTTACTTTTACAAGAAAGTATTACTCCATGGGAATATAATTCACAGAAATATATGTCCAACAAGCTCCACTCCATGGACTTTCTTACTTATATCTTTAAAAAGGAAGAAGCTGTTTTTAAGTCAGCAGTGTGCATGAAACTGCCTGTCCAGTGATGAAAGGGTATACTGCCACCAGTACTTTTTATTGTTAAAAATATTGTAATAATATAGTTAAATAACTTTGTGATTATGATAAAAGGTTTTAAAAAATCTTTATTCCTTCTTGTAAGAGAAGTAGGAGTTGATCACCTCTATAGTTAACAATGGTGCAGTCATTTATCCCTTTAAGAACACCCTATACTCTGCCAAGGAAATATTGCCTTCAATTTTAGGAATGGTTTATTGCTTTCAAAGTTTTTATATCAGTTAAGAGATTTCATTTTCAAAGATTCTCACTCTGGAGGAATGCCCCTTTGAGGATTTCCTCACAGAAAGAGGTGCCTGCTTTGAAGATTTTCATTTTTTAAAAAACAGTCACATTTCTGGGGTGTCCTCTTTGAAGACGTTTTTCTGTAACACTTAAAAGGTTTCCATTTTGAATATCTTTCGCTGCCACGGACAGCATCCATTTGAAAATATTTTTCTTCTGTGATATTCTTTTTGATAATTTATACAGTCTTGTAGAAGTCCATAAAATAATCCTTATTAAAAAAAGCCCAGGAATGCAATGCTGTTCCTACATAAGGTGCAAAAGGGTTTGGAAGAACTTCTGTAGGATGGGATGTTATGAGAGCACAGTTTTGGAAAAATTGTACAAAAATAATTCCATTTTCTAACATCAAAGAGTAAAGTGGAAAGGTGAACTCATCTGTCACTTACATGACCTTTTAAAAATTACTGTGAGACACTTTTTACTCCTTTTAAATTATTTGAGTTCAGAGTTCAAGTTCTGGTATTCCTGAAATCAATAGCAGAAGTCCCATTTCAGTCCAGCTGTGCAAAGAACATTCTTTGAAATTGCTGTGTTTTCTTTCTTTGTTTGAGAACGTATTGCTTTAATTTACTGTGTTATTGGGGATTTGGAGTTCTTTCTTTGCTGGTGTTGAGTTTTTTAAAAAATGTGTTTTCTCCATTTCTTTTTTGTCACCTTTTTAGTACTCATAATTATCATGTCTGTAAAACTAGGCAACCTCAGGCCTTGTACAAGACTGGGCTCATTGTGTATGTTACATAAAGTCTTCTGTCCAATGTTGGTCTGTGAGTTAGACAGAGGGTAAATCAAAATACATCTAAGCATCCCCTTAAGCTTATATCTAAGCCTAGTTTGGGGATATTTACTCAGGCTGTGGCTTAAACCTCTGGCCTGAGCTGGCTCCTGTCTGCAGGGCACAGAGCAGGAAGGGCTCTCAGACTGCAAATGAGGAGCTGAAGGCAGGAGAGATGGGGTCTTGGGGTTCTCCTCTCATAAAAAAATGACTGTGAGCCCGTCTGGATAGCTTCAGTGCAAATTCAAACCAGATGAGTTTAGATCACTTGCAGCAGTGGCTTTGCTTGATTTTGGACTGGAANAAGCATCAGAAACTTCAGATGAGGAGGTTAATCATTGCCACTTCTCGGCTAACAGTCACCATGTATCAGCTGAGACATTATGCCAGACTGGGCATTAATTTGCACAAAGCAATAGTTTGCCAGGGAGTCACTGGGCTAAATGCTTGAGCTCGGTTAAGTTAGCCACAGCCTTATAGAAGACTACCATTAGCCAAAATTCAGGCATCCTAACTTCAGCTCAAAAATAGAAATCATCTTGAAGTCCCTAAATTTATACTTTGTCAGATCATCAAATGGAGAACCTTTGTTACCTACAGTACTGATTAGCAAAAGCTATTGTAATAATGAAGGAGTCTCCAAGAATTAAAGCTAGTCTTTTCTGATTCTGGGTCTTCTATGTAACCCACACATAAAAATAAACATTAAATAATGATTTAAAAAGTATTGTGCTTAGAGATTTTTTAATGGGTGGTACGACTGTCCAGTAGGTGGGACAGCTATGCTGTCTGAAACGTAAAGACCTCGGCTGGTAAAAGCACATGTCATTAAGGGAGCAGTCCTCATCGGCTGTGTTACAGTCAGGTGAAAACTAGGTTCCCACAACCAATTAAATTACTTTACTAACATAATCGGAAAGCAATCATAGCTTAGTGTCGGAATATTTCACCTGTGTCTTGTAGAGTGCCAGGCCAGCACTTAGACACCTGTTTGTGACAACAGAAGGATCTATACATTTTTTTAGGTCAAGAAGCAGAGAACTTCCTGCCCTTTGTCTTACAACCTCAACAAACATCTCTGCATTCAGAAAACAAAAAGGATTAATTTCACTTTTTTTCCATGACAGAACACAGCACTCTCGTCCCAGAGCTGCAGCCCTGGCTGTACACAACCCACAACACGATCTTCACTCCATTACCTGAGGCAAAAAACAAGCAAACCCTATAGTATGAAAGATGTATGCAATCACCACTGGCATATAATATTTGTAATAAAAAGTAAAACTGATCTCCAGCCCCGAAGAAAGTAAATGTACGTGTATTTAATCACAGTGGTAGAAAAAGGTGAATTTGCTCTGGAAAATAAATTTCCAGATGGATATAGTACAAGAAAGAGAGGGAAGGTGGGCAAGCAAATAATAATCTAGTTGTCAAGAATGGACCTTTGGACCCATATGAATGTGTACTGAAGTCCAGTATGAGCTATGTCACATGTTTTGGTGTTTGAGATGGTAGAGAGCAGTAACGCTCCCAGCCTGCCCAAGGTAAGCTGTCTGTCTAGCAAGGATGCTAGAAATAAAATCCTGGAGAACAGCCTGTGGGATTTAGACCAGCAAGACAAGTTCTGACCTGAACTTGAAAAAGAGACATTTATTTAGGGCACTGGGCTTGTAAGAGCTACTCGATAGCTTCAAAACTTAGTTCAATAAAACAAAGTAGATCAACACAGACTGCTGGGAAGAAATGTTGATTAAGGATATTGTTTACAGGAGCACAAAAAGATTAATAGCTACTAATAAACATTGGGACTTTGCTCAAAGGCATCTAGGGAATTTATGAAGTTGATAAGAACTGGCTTAAGATAGAATAATGTGGTTTAATATAGCAAAGACTGGTAAACTGAATGATCAACCTTTCCCATAATAACCAGAGGATCTGTTGTATTAAACACCACCATTCAATGACACTGCTGTTAATAATATGAGGAAACTAAAGAGACAGGGCTATTTAGTTTGGCGATAGGGACAAATGAAGAGTTGGTCCTGTGCTAGTGCATCTAATAGCAAAAAGTATCATATTCTTTGAAGGAGTCACTAGGTTTGAGATTTAGCATAATCTGATTGAAACATAATTTCAAAATAATTTCAAAAAAAGACTGTTGAAATTCTTTGCCCAAAGCTCTTGAAACTAAATTGATACAGGATTAACAGGTATGTTATTTGATATATTGGCAATATATTAATTATAAGTTATTAATACTAGATCATTAAAGGATATTAAATGAAGCGCCAGAAAAAATGGTCTATTTTTCACAGTAGAGGGAGGTCACTGGTGGTGTACCACAGGGACCTGCGCTGCTCAGCATATTCTTAAATGATCTGGAAAAAAGAGTGATTATCGAGGTGACCAGGTTTGCTGATGATGCTGAATTATTCATGGTAATAAAAACAAAAGCTGACCGTAAAGAATTGCGGAAAGCTCTCATGATACTGTGTGACTGAATGATAAAATGACAAGTTAAATTCTGTGCTGAAAAATGGAAGTAATATGCAAGGGAGAAAACAAGCCAAACTATACACGCAAAATCCTGGAATCTAAATGAATGACTTCCACACAGCAAAGAGTGCTTGAGTTGTGGGGAGTTCTGTGAAAATATCAGCTCATGGCTTAGCAGCATTCAATGTGCAAATGAGATTGATATTATAAAAAAAAAAAACAAAAACAAAAACAAAAAAAACCAACCCAGATATAAACCAGAAAGCATTTATTATGCACTTATATAAAGCCATTGGATTGGTAACTTGAATAATGAGGACCATTATGGTCTTCTAGAATAGGATTAGGAAAGGTGCAGAAAAAGGCAAAACAAATTATTGAAAATACGGAATTACTTCTACTAGAGGAGACATTAAATTTACCAGGACTCTTGAAATATAACTGAAGATGATATGATGAAGGTATATGCATTAATGAACGGCATGGTTAGGTGAACAGGGAAAATTATCCATCTATTTTTTTTAACAAAAGAACTGATGAACATTGAAGGACATTATCAGCCAGTGGGCTTGAAACAAACAAAAGAAAATATTTTTCACACAGTGATTTCTTAAATTGCCTAACTTGTTGCCTAGAATGCTGCTGATGTCAAAAAGTACTCAGGCAAATTCTTGGACAAGATATTCTCTGAGAGTGTGGATGCTATTTTTTTCCCCAGCAACTCCAGGGACTCAATTTGGGACAATGTACTGCAGGAAATATCTTTGTATGCTTCCTAATTCCTACAATCTTTCACTAAACATACACCACTAACTACTCATACTGCTGCTGAACTACACAGGCTATTATTTATTAGCTGTTCTTGAAATAAAAAGGAAACAACCAATGAAAGTGAAACATCTAAATATATCAATGACCAGAAGAAATTATTTTGGAAAACAAAATACTATTGCAGCAATAAGATTACTAGGATTTAAAAAGTATGGAACTTTTGTACAGCTATTAATAGTATCTACACTTAAACTTCGGTTAGAGTAAA
Organism: Anarhynchus alexandrinus; assembly: GCA_008711295.1. Taxonomy (NCBI): domain Eukaryota; kingdom Metazoa; phylum Chordata; class Aves; order Charadriiformes; family Charadriidae; genus Anarhynchus; species Anarhynchus alexandrinus. Next base: position 7,330,592 of record VUYV01000002.1, read on the forward strand.
ACAGATAGAGGATCTGTTTCATAGCTCTTATGTTTCATAATATAACCACTGAATGTGGAGGGTTTCACTAGAGGTGTTATACTGAATAGTTGCCTATTACTGGACATTTTAGCTGCCTTCTGATATATCCGATGCATGACCTCAGCAGAAAGTTGACAGGTCCTAAGGACAAGGGGATGTTTTTGGCAACAATTTTTGTCTGACCTTCTAAAACATGAGAAAGACAAAGCAAAGGCATACTCTAGCTACAGAGAAAACAGACGACCGTCATTGTTTATACTATCACAATGTCCAAAATACGGTAGATATTTTACAAGGCATCCAAAAGCATACTAAAAATAACATAATAGTATACAAAGAGAAAGTTACATGATGAGGAAAGTGGAATACCACACTGAACAAACAAATGGGCAAGAGGATGCTGTGGCATTTTACTAGTAACATGCTGATGATTGGTATCTTTTTTTTTCCCTTCTAAAATTAAATGCTCTAGGTAAAATCCTGATTGATTAATTATCACTTTTATGGATGATTTCAGGGGGACTAGAGTTTTGCTCTATAAAGTAACATCCATTATTTCACCAAGATTTGCAAACTCAGTTCCAGTGTTTTTTCTGCTATAAACACTCAACGCGCACTCCTCAGTCTCCCTTATATGGAAGAGTATCTAACTCAGAGGATAAACCGAATGAGTATTAGCTCACTTAATCAGATGGATTGTGGTAGGAGTCGTGAAAGAAGGAGAAAACAGAAATATCACAAAAGCGATGAGAAACACAGGTTCAAAGATGGCATTACTATAAAGGCAAAGGAGGTAAGCAAGGCAGGCAGTGAGAGACAATTCAGATTGAAAGACAGATTTGCTACTAATTGCTAAGAAGTAGAAGGATCAGTACTTCTACCAATACAAAACAGGACAAAATGTATTTAGACTGATAAGGGGGGGGGGGCAGACAAAAAATCCTCAATACAGTGTGACAACAAATAGGAGTGAAGGCAGTGGCAAATGAGAGAAACCAACTATAACCCCAACCTCCAATGGTGCAAAGCCTACTAAACATGACAGAATCTACAGGAATGATATACATAGAGTAAATATACAAAATTGTGCTGGATTTATAGAGATGGTTATAAGCAATTCTAAATCTCTGAAGTCCTCAATGTTATTTTCAAGCATAGTACTTCATTAACACATGCAATCAGTAAAGAATGCTAAAACCAGATGCTTTTTTTAATAAACATAACAATGTTGAAAGCAAAAAAGTAAAGAACGGTATTTGGTATGATAGAATCTCAGCAAATAAAATGTTTGAGGGCTTGTCTAAGAATGAGAATAATAAACCATTTAGTCTAGTGGTCAGTGGTGGGTGCCGAAGACAGTTGCTGAAAGAGAAGGTAGTTGCAGATAGCCAAACGATATTGGCATGTAGGAGAAGCAGCATTAGTTCTTTTTCACCTAGCAAACTGATTGCTGCAGAGAGCCAGAGTGACTTTTCCAGAACAGAACAACAAAAAATCATGCAGTAGAATGAAAATTTGCATGTACTCCTAATTGTTAAGTTCGTTACTGGGCTACCTACAGGGTCAGTTAGAGGAGAGGGAGACTAGGGTAGTGAAGCATAGTGAAAATTTTCTAGTTATGGAGATACGCGTAGTTATTTGGCTCTTAAGTTCTTTATCAGGCTTCACTGCAATAGTTTCAGTGACAGACTCAGGGGACTTACACCAAATCAAAACACAGAAAATAAGGAAGATGTTTTGGATACTTTTTAATATCCTTCTGGGTTCGGGATCTTTTAGGAACATTGGGATCACGTTTTCAAACTTTCCTGCATAGGTATGAAATCTTTAGTTTGACTTTTCATTTGAATGCAATCCAGGATTGTCCGATAAACAGCTCTTTCCAGAAACTTTCTATCAAACATTGTAAGATTTGTGACGAAATAATATCGAGATCTGGCAAGAAAGAAAGGGGCGGGGGGGCAAGCATATCTCCTAATGGCCATATAGAGCAAATAGTTTGTGCCCTGATATAGTAGTTTAAAAAGAACCACAGCTACACCAATTTCTGTGAAGAAGCAGCCTACTTCCCTGCAATAGTTAATTTGTGCGTTCACCTCAATTATTTTTTGAAATAGTACTACTGGCCAGCTATATAGTCAACAGGTTGTACCCTGATAAACGGCTGTGCAGCTGAAGGCACCGAGCGATGAGGACAGGGCTGCCCCCGTCGGGGCTGTGCCCTTTGAGGGGACGGGGCGCCCAGGGCTGCCCGGGCCTGGCGCGGCCTCTCTCAACGTTTTCCATGACGAGAAGGGACAGGCTCCCGGCGGTGGGAAGTGCCGGCACCGAGTGCGGAAAGTCTCTCCGCGCAACAAGTGCGGCCCGGCGGCGAGCCCGCGCCGGGGGGGGCGGGAGGCAGAGACCGCCGGTGAACGAAGGAGCCCTCCCGGAGCGGGCCTGCCCCCACCGCCCCCTGGTCTTCTCCCTGGGCCGGACCGTCAACCGAGCTCCTCTGAGTCGACCTCCCTCGCACCCACAGGCTCCTGAAGCGGGGCGCTGGGACAGGAGAAGCGCCACCCCCGCCCCTCACCACACAGCGAGTCCCGGGTGAGGGGGGTGTATGTGTGTGTGTGAGGAACCCACGGTCGCGCGCCGCGCCGCCACTCTTCCCGCTTCCCGCCCCAGGCGGGGCAGGCTCGCGCCGCCTCACGAGCCGGCGGGGCGCGGGCAGCTGATGGCAGAGACTTCAGCGGCGCCGAGTGCGCATGCCCAGTCGGCCGGCGCATGCTCCGTAGCGGCGAGGGACGAGGAGCGGAATCGGGCGCTCGGCAACGTTCGGCGGTTTCCGTGCAGGCCAGGCCGCCATTTTCTCACAGCCTCCCCGTACCCGCTGCCCGCGCGGCTGTCTGTCCCGCTTGTCCGCGCTTTGTCCTGCTCAGCGATGGACGGGTGAGTAACGACCGGGGCGGTGGGGGCGAAGGCACTGCCGCGACTGTGCCGCCGGTGGGTGGTGGGACCTGTCCCGCTGGCGGGGGCTCGCTGCCCGCCGCTGCTGGCTCTCGGCGGGCGAGCGGCTCCGAGGGTGTGGGGAGCGGCCGCTGCCCCGGCGGCGGTGGGGACAGGCGGGCTTCCCGCCGCGGGACAGCTGAAGCCCGAGGCTCAGTGCGGGGTGGGGGGGAAGAGGGGGATCAGTCTCTCCGTAACGCGGGCCCCTCTGTAGGGTCTCCCGTTCAAACTGCCGAGGGCTGTGGGCCGCCCCCTACTTAGTGTAGTGCCCGAGACGCCGCATCTGGCTGTAAAGAGGGAGCGAGATCTGCCCCCCAGGGATCCCCTCCACAGCCTCTTGTCCTCTCCTTCTCCCTCGCCTTTGCTTCCCCCCCCCTTTCAGCCGTGGGGTGAGGAGGGGCGCTCTGTAGGGCTCGGGTTTGTTTTGGAGCTGGCGGGAGGGGAGGAGCAATACCAGCAGGAGCCAGATGTCGAGCTCTTTTGTTTTCAGAAACTGCCTAATAAGCCCTCTGGCTTCCCCCCCCTTCCCCAGGTAGAAAGATGCCTTTGTGTATGCTGGAGGCTGGCTGTAAAAGCCAAAGAAGGGAAGGTTTAGAAGGAGTCAGCCCTACGGGACAGCGAGGGCCCTCGGTCCTGGCCGGGAGCTGGGGTGGGCAGTCACTGTACACAAGGCCTTCTTTCTGTTGGACCTGGAAAATGAGGCTGGTGGTTGTAGCCTCCGTCAGTGTAAATACATCTTCCAGATTCCCTATTAAGTTGTTTACGTTGCTTCAAACAGAGAAGCAATCTCTTTGGTACGCTTTAAGCATATAACCTTTCAACTGAGAGTTTTTAAAGGCTTTTTATGGTTACTTGTGATTCTGATGTTGGGAGTTTCAAATCCTGTCTGAGAAGTCTTCTCATTAATGAGTATTATGTTGTGGAATGCTTTCACATATTCATGTTTTGCTTTCGTTTTTTTGGGGGTGGACTTAAGTTTCTTTTAGGATTCTGCTACACACTGTGAGTTACAATGTCACAACCTCTAAGAAAATGTTGTACCTTGACATACCTGTTGCAGAGTTTTGCGCAGGTGTACCTGAGTAAATTTCATTAAATTTCGTATAGGTGTCCCTGACAATACATTCTTTTTTTCAAGCTGATTTCAAAAAATGTGTTCATTGCTTTCTGTTCTAAGAAGATCTGTAGGGTCGGCTATGTTGCTGAATTAGTTAATAGGGGTGTATGAGAAAAGTTCTGTACTTAGTTATAAATTATTTTATTTTCACCCTATGTTCTCATGTAGTCCAGAAACCCGAGTTTCCTAAGTAAATTTCCTGACAGTGCTGGTTTGGAGTAATGTTTACTTGAAACTTGGGACTCTTTTGGAGAAGCCTGTGAGCTGGGGGAGCTGAGTGGCTTTTGTAGGTTTCTTTTGTACATCAGTACCTCAGTCCTGCTGTGTTCTTGGAACATGTTTTCTTGATTGGGGAAGTTGTTGGCTATTTCGATTCCTCATTATTTTGGCATTGCAGTGCTTTGAAAAGTTGGTTTTATGAGGATAAATTGGTTGACTTGTGTTTTTGTTTTCTTTTTTACAGCATTGTCACTGATGTTGCAGTTGGTGTGAAGGTAGGATGTACACTTAGCAAATAAGGGGGCAAGTTGTTGATATGAAATGAACTACTTTGAACATCAGTAATTGCAAATTGTAAGATTTTTAACTAGTCATTGTCAGCTGATATTTAGTCATCAGTATATGCTTTATTAACCAAAAATCCCTAGAGGTAAATTGGAGGCTCTACACGAAAGACTTTTCTAGGTACTGAGCTGTAAACAGGGGTTCTAGATTAATGTAGTGGTGTCAGCTTCTTATTTTAAAGCTTGATTTTGCAGATTTTTTTTTTTTTCCAAAACAACACTTTCTCATTGTTGTATGGTGACTGTAAAAGACGTTTTCTTTTCCCCCTCCTCCCCCTCCTTTTTTCAAAACAGTTACTGCTGAAGTTAAAAAAGAAGTGACTGTCTGTAATGGGACACAAAAATATGGGAGGTAGAATTTGTTATATAGACAGAGAAGGGGCATTTGCTTTGCTTTACTTTTTATTTCTCACGTTTAGTTATGAATTTATCATATTTTTTATAACAAGGAAAGAGCTTCCAAATGGCTTTTAATTTGCTATTTATTTCACTTCTGTATTCAAATCTGTTGCAGGAATTAAATCAGTACTTTGTAGAAGCAGACTGAGAAATAATGAGAATGCAAAGATACATGGGACAAGGGAACTTTAGGTTATGTTAATGAATGCATGCAAGAAATTCTAGTTCTGTGGTAGAAACGTAGAAGTTTTCTAGTGGATACAATTAAGTCGCCACATTTGTCCAGGGACTTTGTAGCTATACTACGTAGCTGCCTTTTCACCTGAAGCTGATCTGTGTTAACTGCTTGGTAAGCCAGGTTTTGTCTAGTAAAGCTCTTTGGCTGAGATTCAGTATTGGTCCTGCTGGATTTGGACTAGTTCTTATATAATACAGCTAGCCTGTAGAAACAGCAGCTACTCTGTCAGATATACCTGTATTATGTTTCTGAACAAGCTTGCTTCTAGCAGGATATGTAAGAAGTCAGTTATACAGATTCTGGACCCGTCTGGCTCCACATGTTCTTGTGGTATTTGAGGCAAGCTTAAAATCACTCTTTGAATCAAGAGGGAAGTGTAGTTTTCAAAGTATTTATGTGGGAGCTAATCCTAATCAGAAATACCAACTGGCACGATTGTTTCTCTGTTACCTGGGAGGAGAAGAGTGTTAACTGATTAAAACTTTAGACGTGTATTTAATAGTTTGGAGGAATACCTAAGGAAGTTCAAGTCTTTCGGAAGTAAACTGCCCCACATGAATACCTTTGGGGCAAAACAATTTGTAAATTGCCCTCAATCATGTCTAATGAGGAAGCAATTTCAGGTAGATCATGTATTGCTTGAACCTTAAATTCTGACATTCTCACTTCAGGAGATAAAGTAAATGGATTCAGTATCCCTTTCATTCTTAACTATGGGTAACTTAGAATCTTATGAGAATCTGAGCATTCATCAAATATTTTGTAAGTGTGTAGTGCAATATTGGAACTGTATTTTCAGATACTAGCCAGACAATGAAATAAAGACACTTGAGATGACATAACTGCTTCTTTCTGTGGGTTGTAGAAGTTACATTATGATTATAATGAGGCAAGGCAGGTGTATCAGAGTGAGCGATTAAAATAAATACAAGAAGAGGCACAGAAGTGTCCAAACAGTGTCCAATGCACTTTGCCTTGTAAAAATGGACGTATTCTCTGGAATTTTAAAAGGAAACCATTTGTGCATGGAAGTAGTGGGACTAAATAAAATAATGGTTTTCTGAAGAAAGCTGTTAAATATGGGAGGACTAAACTGGATTGTATTCTGGAACCTCTGTAATTATCTCAAGATACTAACAAGAATAGAAAACTGAATTTCTCGTTAAATGATGCCTGCAGTTGGGCAGCAGTCTAATGCTAGCTTCAGTCATGTTTTGTGGAAGGCCATGTGAAACATTTGTCCTCTGTGTTCTCTGGTGACTGTTCATTGCTCTTGATGAACTGATGTTTTAGAGTTGAGGAATGCTTTATGTATAGGTGGTATATAAAGACCTGGGAACATGCATCTAGCCTTTTCTTGGCTGTTATCTTTTCTTTGGGGTGCTTTGGGAGTGTGTAGAGAGCAAGATTTGAGTCCAAAGAGTTGCATCAGCAGTTCTAATGCTCTTTTGACACTGCTTTTGTTGTAACTGGATAGCCATTGGAGGTGGGTAGGGATTTACCTGTGTGAAATCAACTTATCCAGGATGTTTGTTTGACCTGATGCTTTATTGAGATTTTGGACCTACTGTGTATATGCTGATCAGTTATGCTTGGAGAAAGGGATTGTGACATACAACTAGGATTGTAACATGTCACCCTTCTGTTTGGAAAATTTGCTTTATTATCATCAGTCATGTTGATACAACTTTGAAAATTATATTAACTATTGTCTGGCTGGTTTCTCTCTTAAGCAGAAAAGTGAACATGTTAGTTATATTTTTAAACCCGTTTGTAAAAGAGTAGTAGTAGTAGAAATTAACTACTGTAGTCTGGGAATTGTCTTGGAATTCAAAAAAGGCTTTTGAGCTTTGGGGACTGCATGTAGGCAAGGCAAGTATAAAGTAAAAGGAGTACTTGCTTATAACATTTTATTAACAGTTTTATAGTCTCAGAGTTACCAGTTAATAAAGCTGCTAAATTTGAAGCTATTACCATTTATTTGTGCTCTATGCTTTGATTCGATTTAAAACATTTTTGTTCGTTGAAATGCCAAGTGTTCAGTCTTGATTTTATTGATGTGTTGAGTCACCAGAAATTAACACCAAAAGGCGAGGAAAACATAAAACTCAAAATGGAGGTGGAAAAAAAGACAAATACTATTTGAAAACTTGATTTACATAGAGTAAATGTGGGGATTTGTGCAACTCAAAATATGCAGTGGGAGCATGCTTCCCAGCTGAAATGTGGCAGAGGACCAGTGTGTTTTAATGTCTGAAAGTATTAGAACATGTCAAAACCTAATAATCTCATAAGTACATATGAAATAGTTCATATTTGATTTGGTCTGTAATGTCTTGTTTTGCTTACCTAGAATTCATGGAGGCAAGGAAATGTCACTCTGCACACATTTCACCCCTTACGTTGCAATTTACAAAATAATACAAAAAGAATGAGCTTTAGCTCTGTCTGATGTTACTTTGTGAACTCCTGTTGTATATAAGCAGTTTGCGTATTTTTGAATAGAACAGAGCTAAGGATTCCAGTAATTATGTATATTACATAGTTCATTGATTTTTTCAATTTTCAATTTCTTGAAGAAATTCTGTATGTTTTACATTTCTAGATTTCTTCATGCATACTTTTAAAAATTGCCATATTATATAAAATGTTTGCTTTTTTTTTAAAAAAAAAAGGTACACCTCAGTTACTCTGTTTCTATTACGTGAGGTCCTTAGTCACTAAAAATGAAATGGCCTGCTAGTTAGCTTCTAGTCTCAAACTTCTCATTGCTCACTGGCTATATAAGTTTGAGTATCAGAATCTAATAACTAGTTTGAATTGCTGTCTTGTGTTCTCTTTAGAGTTATGATGCTTTAATCTGGATAATTAAACTGATTTGGCACTTGGAGTGGTAGAGCCTTTTCGACTGTTGAAGTGAATGTATGAAGTATATAGTGTATCTTTTCTCTGGAGTAATTAAAAGAATCTTCGGAGGGGTATAAAATGTGTAAAAAATATGCATCAAACAGGTGCAGGGAATAACTTATGTGAACTCTTGGTGTGTATTGAAGATGATAGTTCTCTTTTACTGTATTTCAGTGTGTGCCACTTCAGTCTAATGTATCATCTTTCTCCTGGATGGCATGCATAGCTGTGCAGTAAATGGGGCCTGAACGATTAAGTGACTCATTTTGTGTACATGCATTGCACATTTCAGAATGGCTGATGTGTACATCCAGCTGATGGCAGAAAAGAAGCAATCAGTCCTTCATGGCTGCATTATTTGGTACATATCATTTGGGAATTTGACATTATTGACACTGCTTTGGGGCTACACTGGCCAAAACCTGATCTTAAGCTGTCAGGTGTGGACAGCCTCAGTTACACCTAGGAGGAAAAACTCTCATATTCCTGTAAATGTAGTTTTGTAATGTTTAAACATGTGGGAATTGCCTTTTTCCCCAAAAGTGAGGGCATCAGCCTTTGCAGTATGCTTAAGAAAAGAGACAGTTCTTGCTGTATATTTAGTTGGTTTTGTTAGGGTTGGGTAGAAGATGCTAAGAAGCACTGTCCTAGTGCTTTCTAACAGTTTTCCAAACAGTAATGTGTCACAAAGTCTCCCTTTTCCCTGGCTGCTGAAATTTAATGGGGGGAATATAACAGTATGGGGGAAGGGCAGTAGCTAAAACCAGAAGAGTGATGAGCTAATGGAGAAAAGGGAGAAAGCACAAACTAGCAGTGTCTATAAGTACTTTTGAAGCATTTTCCCCTTTTTTTAAACTGCAGTTCTGAGGGGTAATCTCTTCTCTTACAAAATTATAGAATACTGACCCTTTCTTGCTACTAATATCTGAGAGTTTCCTTGTGGTGGAAACAAATATTGTGGATATATTATGACTTTTTATTTGAACTGTACACTGTATAATGAAAATATGCATAGAAAAAAGTCAGAAATTTTAGCAAGTTGTCAGTAGATAAGTTTAGATTAAACTTAGGAATCAAGAAAATGTATTTAAATAGCTTTTTCCTTTCAGTTTCTTCTTTTTCTGAAGTCTATTTTGCCTTCACTGTCATCACTCTAGATACTTAAATAAAAGGCAGGGAGTGGCAGGATAAAAAACTGACTCATTCATATGACAAATGCCATGTGATGGTCTGTTTTATTGTATTTAAAATATTAGCATTATAGTTTTGATCTATCTTTGCATGTCTAATATAATTGTTAGTAGATCAGACAGAGTCTTCTCAGGGCAGCGATAACAAAAACAGTTTGTTCGTGCATTGGAGGAACTGTTTTTATGTTAGCTAGGATAATGTTCTTAAATCAGCTTTTGTGTTCAATAATACTTAGTCGTAGCAACAGTAGGCAGCAAAAAATGTGGAGAACATTCTAGCAGCGAAGTAAGAATTAAGTGTGACCATTTTCAGAAGTTTAGAACTGGCATCTGGATTTGTCTTTTCAGCAGTGGTATGGGGAACATGACCTTGGTGACAAAAAATAACTTCTTAGAATGAAAGACATCTGCTCTGTTTTTAACAGTATCTTCTGTAAATTGACCCTGTTTGAAATGACTTTCATATTTATTCCCAGAACAGTCTACTCCAATTCTTTTTTTCTTTATAACTTTGGGTTTTTTACCTTAATGCTCATTCTGCCACTGTGGAAAAATGAAAGCTGAAAATGGAGAGAAGGAAAAAATGCTGGAAATTAGTTTGTAGCAAGTAGGCATCAATGTAAGGAAGTCTTAATACACTTATTTGATATGTTTTTATGTCTGTCACTAATTGGAAATCACCTATTTTTCATTTGTAACAGAACACCTACATTTGCATTTAATTGAGTGGATTGTAGGAAGAGAAATGTGATCGCCTGTACCATCTGAAAAATATGAACTAATACCAGCATGACAATACCTTTCCCATTTCTTAGAGCTTTGGACCGTGTTTTCACAAGCAAATCAAGCTGCATTCCATTTTTCTCTGCCGCTGTAATACTTGTGCAACAAATGTTTGGGTAGCCACTTCACAAACCTCTCTTGGGAACTTAACTAGGATAAAGCTAACCTGACACCACAGTGAGCTACATCTTTTTAGTCAGATTTGTACCAAAGCGTGTGGTTGCCTAAATGCCTGTAGCAATACAGAATTGAGGAGGACAGAATAGGAACAAGTAGCTGCGGCCAGGGAGAAGGTAGGACTGTTGCTTTTGATGGTAGATGTTTCAAATGAGGTTGTGGTTTCGTAAGCTGTTAATGGGACTCTGATGTTTGATTTAGGGGCTCGGGATTTCTTTATAGCTGCAAGTACCTACAGCTGTTTTTAGCTTTTCATAAAATCGGTCTTTCAATGAATGTGTAACACGGGTATTGAGTTATAGACAAAATAGCACTAATGCTTTTAATTTATTATTGTGAAATAACAGGGAATCAAGTAGAAAGTACCTTCCTCATGGATCTTTTTTTAAGATGTAGAAACTGCTGCTGAAGGACCAAATCTGTACATCTAGGAACCATCATTCTCTAACTAGAAAGCTAAGAATGCATCCAGGTGGTAGCTCTAGTGCATTGTTCTCACCTGTTCTAATTTACTACCAGTTACGTACAGCTGCTTCAGAGTAACACTTTCTTTCCTGGTAAAAGTGGAATAGAAAGTCTGAAATGCTGGAATAAATTATCTTGTTTGTGTACTTCCTCCTGGATGTTTGAGGCATCGACTGAAATTGGACTAGACTCTTGCTTGCAGTCTTTCATTACAACTGAAAGTTTGAAGGTTTCTAAATGAGGCTGGGTGGCAGGGATTAAGTTGGAGATTTGGTTCTTGACTCTTCAGCTTTCTGGTTTAATAGTCCATCTTGATCTTCATATGCTTTGAGAAATCTGGCTCTTTTCCACATTGTATTTTGAAAACCTGAAGGCTTTTCAGAAGAATTGAGACTTGTCTCCTTTCAGTCTTAAAGACTCTTCAGATTCCCTTGATTGCTCTCTCTCAATTTCTACAGACTTCATGTCTTTTCATAGATTAGGTACATGGCATATACCATGCATATGGTTGCAAGAAAAAAGAATAAAAGCTTAATTTTCTCCTAGATCCTTCATTACTGAAAAAATATGAATGTAAAAATAGTGAAGTTAGTTGTTAGTATATATAAACAATATACGGTTGGCTGAAAACAGCATGAAAAAGAATTCAAGTGTGTGTGGGGGGGGAAGCAAATACAGAGAGGAAGTATGGAAAGGTGGTCATATTGTATCCTGTCAACTTCATGTTGAATTTAAAAGCAAGTGGTGTAGGTGAGTTATTAAGCAGCCATGGAGTTCATGGCCTTATGTGATAAGATTTCATGCTAATATAGTTGAATAGTGTAGTTTTAAAAAAATACCACAACAAAACAACTAGACATATCCTTTTATGTAAGGTTCTGATGAAGTGATAACAAGCTTATAGTTTAAATTGTATGCTTTGTAAAATACCTGTGAACCTGCATGGAATTTCTTTTGGATTGTATATTTGGACTTGGCTCGTCCTGTCCTGAATAAGTCTTCTGTGATCCTATACATATGAGAGCAGTAACAGTCTATTTATTAGGTAATTTGGATTATGCATTTTGACACCGGTGTTTATAGTCAGAGCATAAGGCAGGTCAAGTATTTCTTGTTCACTGAAGAGTATGTGAGGGTGTATTTATGCAGTGTTTCATTAAAAATGTATCCTGTTAACAATGAAGCATTCATGTAAACTGAACAAAGTTTATAAATGCTGTGTTTGGGGGTTGAAAATGTGTTGTCTTGTTTCCAACATCCAGTCCCCAAAGTTAATTCAGACTTTGAATGTTGAAGCAGTGTGTTTACAAGTGTGTATCTGTTAGAGGGGAATGTTTACTGTCTGGGTTGGAATTCTCATATGCTTTTATGCCTCTCCCATACTGTCAGGTTTCTGGCTTTTTCTTTAAATTGTTCCCAGATGTTGTTAGAAATGAAGTGTTTTACAATGCTGTTAGATTTCTTTAAATCGTGAGATCTGTCTCCTGGCTTGTCATACCCCTTGGGAAATTCATGCCTGTAGGCTGAGAATGACTGTGGTAAATGTGCAGTGCAGCTAAAGTTCTCCTTTTCTCTTTCATCTGGGGGAGGAGGGGGGAGAGAGGGAAGTGGTGGGGGCAAAAGCATCCTGCTTTTGAGAGAGGTTTGTAATACCGGCAAATTCGAATACCACAAATGAGATGATTTATCAGAAAATGTATTTTTCAATATCTTTGAGTTTATTCTTTATCTTTTCTAGTGGGAATTTAAGAAATTATTTTAGATGATGCTGGTGACTTTTTAACAAAGTGCAGTTTTGTCATTTGTTTACTGTTTCTAGTAGTATTGGTTTTAGTGTTCTTGTAGTGTTGTAGTGCATCTACACATGCTTCTAATAAGCCTTCTGTAGTACACTCAGTTTGTTATGTTAGCTTCAGCCATAACTTCCGATTGGAGTCTCCATAGTGCTGAATTACTGGGAAAAGCGCTGATAATATTTCTTTTTCATAAACACTTGTCAAAAAGTACTTTGCTTGAAAGACTAAACCTCTTTGGTAACTGTGAAGCCGAAGTTGTTACTTTGGGGTTTTTTTTGCCTTGGATGTAATAAAATCTTGGGAATGTTTGACACGTTTGAAGCCCTATCAGGATTGTGAGAAAAATAGTTGGCGAAGACTTCTAAATGGTATGGTTTTTTGTTAGCCTGGAAGGATAGTATGACCGTAATGACTTCCTGAAATTACATAGCTACTTAATATAACCTGTGATAGCATGAAGCTTTATAGTAGTTAAGGGGGGGAATCTGAAATCCTGCTACGTAAATCCAGTTTGTGTAAGGAGGGATTCTGAGTTAGCTATGACTATTAAAGCAAGGAGCTAGGAGATTAATTTGGTAAGCTAGGGGCTTTTTCTTTCTCTTTGTGTAATTGATTTTGTAAATTGTAGAAGAGACAGTATATATAATAACTGTACTCAGAAATTACTGAAATAACGAAGTGGTATCTTCAATTTACAGTATATGAAATAATTTTTGTATATACAATTTTTAATTTTCTCTGAAATACGTATTCAAAGTCTGAGTTGGTACATTTTTCATCTTTTTCTGAATATGATCGTATATGTCAGTTTTGCATAATTCCATTGGTTGAATAAACTGTACATTAACATGCTGTTTTCACACCATGTATGGAAATGCTCTCATGGGGGCAAGGGTGTGATAACATGGCCTTCATCGAAAGGACAGTGTTGACTCTGCAGCAAATTTAAGGTTCACTCACTGCAAGACATTAGTTTGGCAATTCCCTTGGGTTTTTTGTGTAATAGTATTTTGGCAGATGCTGGTTTCATGAAGAAGTGTTCTAGATATCTCTAATCTGAATAGTTAGTTGTTTAGCTTTTATGGAATATTAATATAGATTAATGTTCTTCTTGACATTGGTAGGAATAGAAATACGGCATTGAAAACTTGTGCTGTTGAGGACTAGCTGTCAGAAGATGACCTATTAATAGTATAATAGCTGTTTGTACTTATTTTGTCCTTTATGATCTCCTTCCCTCATGCTAAAATGGATATTCAGTCTCCACGATGTTGCTATTGTAGGACCTTTGCTTTGCAGTCTATGACAGAATAAAATAATTGTGGTGTGTTTTGTTCATTTGTTAATTTTAACTCAGATTTGGACATTTCTGTGATCTGTCTGTTTGCGGTCTTCATTCTTGTTATACAATCTCAAACTTGCTTTGTTTCTTTGGAACGCAGCAGTGTGCACAGATGGGGAAAAGAGTTAAGTGAACGTTGCTCTTGGATCTTCCATTCTTTGTTGACTATGATTCGCTATGTTCTTCAAAGATCTGAGTTTAGTTTCCTTATCTGTGAAACACTTGATAGAGTTTACCTAAATTTGTTTAAAGGTTTCTTTGCTTTGCATGATTTGACTAGCAGAACTGGTGTGCTTGAGAATAAGACTAGCAAATGTTCAAGATGCTTGGGAAATGGATTATAATTCTGAAATTCGTGTGTGAGGTAGTAGAGTGATGAAGAGCTTTCCCCTTGGAGCAAGATGGCAGTCCTTTTTGGCCTAGCACCCTCTAAAAGAAGATGCACATAAAAACAAAGCTAAGCACCCCAAACCACAAATTGAATAAAGTCTTATCTCTGCTGAATAAATGTAAGTAAAATAAGTATTTTTGCCCTTGCTGTAATTCAGGAGGTGCTCGTGTCACATACAAGTGCTGGTCTATGTAATAGTGTGCATTGGCTTACTTGAAATGCTTATATGAAATTGCTTTACTAGACAACTGTCATCTTAAGGTAATCATTTTGAAGTAAATGACAATTACCAGGCAGTTACTGCTTTTGATTTTGTGATTTATCTGCTCTGTGTACAAGTACATCATGTGTTTTTTGCTGCGTAGCTGGTTTTAAAGTTACATACTGAATGAAGTGCAGAGGTGTCTAGGCTGCATAAGAAGCAATAAGGAAAAATAACCATCTATATCCAATAAGGTGATTACTCACATGGTAAAAGATATCTTTGTCTTTTACCGAAAGCTTGGCAAGTATGTATGGGAATGAGTTAGCAGGGATTTGTTATACGTTTGTGATTTCATGGTGAACTGGAAGAACATTTCACATACAAACCTGTGTATCTGTGAATCAGACTTGTGAACTCTGATTTATGAGAATAAAACAAATGTTACAGAATTTGTGATATATCCCAATATAAGGAATTCAAATTTACTTGTTCTTCTGAAGCAAAACTGTTAAAACTTTCTGAAGTGTAATGACAAAATCTTGTGATTGACTCTGAATGTATTCATGAAATGCAAAATTATATGTTTCAAAATGAAGAGAAAATGCAACTGTTCATGAAACACAAATACAGTAACTGAATATCCACTCCGTTGAGTAATCTGTGCTCTGTTTGGATTTTTCTGCTGTGGATTAAGAAATTAACAGTTTTCTGAAAGCCTGATTTACTAGGAACCAGAAGTTTATGTAATCACTCTTACATTCTGCTAGTCAGCAGCTGCTGATGTAAGTAACTTTTTGAAGCTGAAGACAACTCAAACTTGAGATATTTCAGAATTGTAAAGTTTCTGCAGGTTTTGGGAGGAGCATTCGTTTGGTACTAGGGATGCTTCAGCTGTTTATTTAGTAACTGCTGTACCATTGCAAATTAATGCCTGGCATATTAAGGAAAACAAAAATTGCTGCTGAATTATCTTCATATGCTGACCGTGAACTGATTCAGTCTCTGCTGCTGCTTCTGCCTATTCAGTTGAGCTGCCCAGGCTACAGACGATGGCTTCCAAGCGAGGCCAGGTGGATAGCTGCGAGCAGAAGTAACTGCAGTTATCACTGAGTGAGCTAATACTGCTAGTAATCTTGAACTTTGCGATGTTTTACCCGTGTAAATATTGTGTTAGAAAAATAGAACATTAAAGAGAAAGACGGAGTGTTTCTATTTCAACTTATACTGAGTGTCTGGGTTAGTGTATTGTATTTACAGTAGAAAGCAATGTAGTTTGACTAACAGAGAGTTTCCATAACTTGTCTGACTTGTTTCTCAGTTTTGTCCAGCTAAATTTTTCTTTAGTTATATATGGTTAGAGATCTGTTATTACATTCAAAAGGACAAGATATGGGCCTTCTTGTGGTCCTACTTGATCTTGGTATTAGGTGTTACTCAATCTTAAAGGAAACCTGTTGTTGATTTGATAGGCACAGCTTTGATTGCTATGTACCCTTAAGAGCTTAGAGTATTCAATAAACTGTATAAAGATTCTTCAGACCTGATGTTGAAAACTAGGTAAACTTTAATGGCTCTATGTGTGCACATGTATACTATTTTTTAAGAGCTTATGGATTTCAGGTGTGGATTAAACAAACTTTAACATACTGTTATGTGTGTGGATACACATACAGTGCACTGTGATAAAATGGTAAAGGTTTGATTTTGTGCATCTTGCAACTGTGCTGCCTAGAAAGGTGATATCCTCAGGTTAATTTAGTATGCAATGTCGAGGTGCCCTGTGAAACATATTTACTAAATGTTCTTGAGAGTCTATTGTAGTGTCCACAACAGAATTAAAAGCATTTATTTTTATAAAGATGGGTAGTAACTGTTTTCTTTCCTCATTTCCATTTTAGCAGTGGCCTGGATTAGTGTTAAGGGTGCAGGGGAAATACTTTTGAGGTGGAGAAAAGAACCAATGAGAAATTAAAGATAATCTTCAAAAGATGTCAGGTTTATTCCCTGTTAAAATTTTTTTAATGAAAGATCACCTAAATATTTTGGAAGCTTTTTGAGAGATGAAGACTTGAGGGATGAAGGGGGTTGGGTGGTAAAAGGAAAAAAAAAAGTGTGAAAAGAAGCAAAAGCCTCTTCAGCTATGTCAGATGCCCATCTTGAAAATAATTTGATAAGAAAAGATATCTTGTACGTTTTCAGTAATAAACCCTCCTCTGATTTTTTGCAACCCACTTTGAGTCATTTTCAAAAAGACCGTTTAATTGATACTTGTCATGTTTTAAGAATTACAATGAAGGTGTAATTCCCTCTCCTAAAGTCTGTTTTGCAGGACAAATGGATGTCCCCAAAATGAAAGTTGATCATTTCCTATGGTGACAAGTCTGCTTCTTTAAAATAGGGGTGTTAGAATTGAGCTAAACTTCATATTTCTATTTGTGTAGATTTCCCTTGTAGTTTCAGCTAGATATAAGAATTTAATATAGACGTATATTAAAATAGTAAGTTAATTTAACTGTTATTGAAATAGACTAAATATATTATAATAACATTTTAATTTTAAACGCTGGACAAAATTATTGTTCAGCAGTTCTCATTGTGTCTAGAGGTGGCTACGTTTCAGTGGTGGGTGAAACAACTGTGCTTAAGCTGCTCTCGTTTCAAAGATTGCCATGTAAATATACTGCTTTACTTAAATTTCAAGTGGTTGCACTTATCTGAAAAAAGGAAGTCTGCCAAATCTGAATAGGTTTGGTTATGCTTGCTTAAGTTCTTCTTAAGGTTTTCCCTGTCAAAATGACATTTTTAATATCATCTTTAAAAATCACGAAATAGAGGAAAAAAAATCTCTTACTGTCTCTTTCTTTTTAGAGAGGATCTGACGAACTTCTTTCAGGCAGTGTACTCAATAGCCCGAACTCTAACATGAGCAGCATGGTAGTTACTGGTAAGTGATGCCCTTTCAAAGGAGAAATCTATCATTTATACTTGGACTCATTTCTTGTTTACAAGGGGACAACACTGAAGCAAGAATCCGCTGTGCTATAGAGGGATAAACTGTTGGCATGCATTAGACTGTAGTGATCTTGTATATACTCACAAACCTTGGGTATCTGAGAAGAATAATCCCGTAAAACAAAAGGCAGCATTCAGATGTCTGTACACTAAGTTGTTGGTGGGTGATGGGATGAAAATTACACTTGTCTTGTACAGCTGCCTTCAAAGTAAGGAATCACAATTAGCAAGCAAAGGTAAACAGCTTAACAACTCCTGTATGAATGACATACATAGACATCTGTAAGTCTGGGCGTTACAGGGAAGAACACTGCCATTTTCATAATATGGTATGGTTTCAGGAAAACAGAGTTTTGCTCTGTTCTGGTTTAGACTGCTAAAGCAGGAAGCTTCACTTTGCTACTTCAGTCTGAGACTGCAGCGGTAGGATCTCAGAATGTCAGCGCAAAGTGAGTGTGGTTGTTCTTCAGTCAAATTTCTGGTGGTGCTGAATAGAAAGGCTTTTCGTGAATTGGCACCTACTAAAACAACTTCTGTTGCAGTTAATGCTTCTGTATTTTGAATGTGCATTGAGTTCCCTTGAAGAGCTCACTTCAGAGGTCTTGCTTTTTCTCTTCCCTGCCCCCCTCCATGCATTTTCTTCTTTCCTCAGAGATGTGGAGGAATTGGTTCATGGCTTGAGAGTGTTGCTGGGCTTTCCAAATAGTTGCCTGGTTCACTGCTTGAATATGCCCGATCAATTTTCCCGTATTTATGTGCTGAGCAGTAGAGTCACTGATATTAGTACCAGACTCTTTCCTTTTAATATAGTAGTAAAAGACTGGGATGCAATTTCATGTTACAGTTAGGGAGTTATGGTGGCAGCTGTTGCCAGAATGTGCTTTCCCTTCCTACATCCTTAGAACAAGCAGAAAGAAACCCCAAACAACTCCACATGTTTCTGCTCCACTGTCTGTGCTAATCCAGCATTAAACTGAACTGCCAAAAAGTGAAGTTTTTCCCTTGGAGCAGCTTACTGATCAATCATGTGGCTGCACGATTGCAGTTGTGGGGTGGAGGAGTGTGGTGGCAGAAAACAGGAGAACCACTTTCATTGGCAGTTCTATAACCAAAAGTGAGGACATGATAGTTCTTTGGAATAGATCAAAAATGCAGTGTAGTGCATTCATAGCCATTTTAGAACCCCAGAACGTTTATCTTCCCTGCTTTCCTTCTGATTCTGAAAGAGGTCTTCCTTCTTGTTTTCATTTGCTTGGTGTCCTCTGCAGTCCTGGATATTAGTGCTTCAGCAGTTTGCTTTAGTTAAATGGGAAACTAGAATGAAAAGGAGCTTGGGTTGTGTGTGTGTGAGGTTTGGATTTGGGCAGTGGGAGGCGGGGAGGGAGAGCACTTATGCCAGGACAAAGTCCTGAATGTTACCAAATTTTCCATATGCTTTCAGAAAAACTTGTAGTTCAGGAAAACTAATTTGTCAAAGGAAAAAAAATGAAATAAGAATTATTATAATTTTGAGTTTTAGAGAAGAAATAATAAAGAAGCTTGGCTAAGAAGCCTCAAAGTTAAAACAGAAATTGTTTTTTTCTCAAAAAGTTCTTAAAATGAAAGAGTGCTTTGGTTCCATTATGTGGACTTGGGAGTTTGATGTATTTAACAAATACAGATTCTCCTTCTTCCCCACCTTGTTTTTGTTCCCCCCCTTTTTAAGTTGATTTAGGGTGGTTCATTTTTTTTTTTCTACCAAAGAACAAGCACTTGTGAGAGATTTTTAAAATTCATTGATTCTATGTTTTATATAAGTAAGACCTCTTGATGTTTCTCTAGGCATCGAGAACCATAAATGAGTTTTCAGAAATGGTCTCATTAACAAACAACAGTGGTCTAAGTAGTGGCCTGGTTCCTGTAGTGTCAGTTGCCTGTTATAAAAGTTTACATGTTAATTGTGTAATATATATGGGAGGTCAGTGGAAAAATAATCCCAAACAAACAAAAAACTCCAAGCTGAATGCAGTATTATAATTCAAGTCATTTTCTGTAGAGATCAGTGGAAAGGAGGCTAGTTCTGTTTGAGTTTTTTGTTTGTTTTTAAGCAGTTTCTCAGGATTGTGATCAAATTTCACTTCTGCCTGCCTGCCTTTGTTAAATAGCATAAAAAACCATGTAGAGTAGGCTAAATCCACAGTTCATTGTTCTTTCTGAATATATCCTCCCGTAGCTATCTTGTTTATCACGAGCCTGGAAGCACTTATTCCAGACTTGCACGGTTTACAAGTTCAGGTTGTAGACGCAGAAGTAATTAGATCTGAAATGGAAACCTATGTTAATTTTTCTGTACCCATCTGAAGCCAAATGAATTCAAGTATTCTTTTATGTCCGAATTAATGTCTTCCTTTTGCTTCAGGTCTGTTGTTACTTTTCTCTTTAGAAGAATTTAAAACTTTTGTGAACACAGGTGTTGGTTTTGTTGTTTTTTTTTTGCTGTAGCCAAGACATGGTAGTGATAAATCTTCAGATTTTCTAGGGCTTGAGAGAATCTGTTGTCATTGATTAAGTCCTTTGTAAAGGAGACACGTTGTAGCAATTGGCTACTCTGTAACTCTTAAAACTAATACTTGTTCTTGCCCTTTCATTCTTGAATTTGGAAGTGTCATGATTTTATAAGACCTAGTCATTGTTTTCTGGAGTCCGTAGAAACCTATTCTGGTTTTGATCTTGGTATTTTCAACATCTGTTCCTATGATATTTTTCCAAACAAATGCATAGATAAACAGACGAAAAAGACAGTTTGTCTTTGTAAGACTCTGGTCTTTATTGGTAGAAGTATAAACAACCAAAAAACCCAGTTGTCAGTAATAGTTTTAGCAGGCCTAAACTTAGAGCAAAAACTTGTGAATCACAGCCCTGTTTCTTCTTAAGTCTCTGCTATAGAAATATTAACCTAAACCAAATAGTCTAAGTTGACAAAAAAATTACCTTTTCATAGAAATGGGTGGTTTTGGTAGAACTGGGGGCTGTATCTTTAGGGATAAGACTGAAGATATGATTTTTTTTTTTAAATTATCATCCTACCCTTTTATCATGGTAACAGTTCTGTTAGGGTTTTTTTGGTATTCAGCTGCCATTCAGTTAGAATGCTGTAGTATTTTAATGCTTTTATGAATACTCTTGCTCTAATTTTCTTTCTTAGTCAGAGAGAGGCATGAAAGATGCATGCTTTCTCTGCCCTACAGGGAGTCTTACATATGAATCCCTCCCTATCTGTTTGTGAAAGAAACTTGCAAAACTGTTGGACAGACATTTGGTTTTATTGATCATTTGAACCACTGGCAATTTGATAACCAGTATGGAATTAAGGAAAATGCTAGCATGTTGGACTGTTGTCCAAAAGACATTGCTCAAAATACAACGCCTGATCCTTGAGTGTTTTCTAAACAGCTTTGTCATCAGTATCCCTCTTCAAGACTGTATAGATGAAAGGAAATTGACAGTATGTTACATTAATGTTTATTACAAGTCAGGTTACTATCTTAAGTACTTTGTGTGTCTTTAGTAAAAGAACAGCCTTAAAGGAAATGATTGAGGATGATTTCCACGTGAGATATTTTGTCACTTAATTCTGAACCCTTGTATCTCCTGGTTTGGACATCGTTTGGTTACCGTCTTTATAGTTGTGGAATTTCATTTCAATTAAGCACTTCTGTTTAAATAGAAAAGATTTTTTTCCCCTGAATTAGTTTGTGAGCAGTATGGTAGAACATCATTCTGTAAGCATTGAGGAAAGAATCCCACCTACTACATCAGAATTTGTTGCAAGGGAAGACAGCTTGTAAGGTTCTAGGTCAGCAAATATCTAAGCTTTTCTAAGAAGTTATCTTTTTTGATGTTAGATGTTTAAGTTTCTGAGCTTTTTGGTACCAGCTGCCATTGATATGTTGAAGTTGTATTGTCAGAACCACAGGCCTTGCGCTAGAGCTTGAACTACTACTAGAGTTTTCTTTCAGCTTTTCTGAAAATATTGACAAAGTCTATTCTTATTTTCTATCATAGTCTTGCTTGGTTCCAATCTCTTTGGAGAGCATAACCCTCTCATAAAGAACTGTGAGTTCATTTTTTTTTTCCCTGTTGATGTACAGCAGACAATGACTAGAAAGGCAGTTTAGGTAAACTAAAATATGGTTTGGTAACAGGTTTCTGAGAAACCAGAGCTGAAACCAGAATATGTAAAAAATATTTTTGACCCTGGATGCTTTTAATGACAGTAGTTATACACATTGTAAATAAATAACTTTTTTTTCTGTATTTTCAGTAAATATGCAACTGCAGTTGCTTATTCTGCAGCTTTTAAATCTAAGAAAAAAAGTCCCTTTAAGAACTAGAAAAGGCATTTTCTCAGTGATAGGTTACTTTTATGCCAAACTTCTTGTGAGGCTTTTTTCTTTTCAGGTGGCTTAATGGAAGTTTTAGGAAAAGTTATGCGTATGAAGATTCTCATGCCATGAACTGTATTGCTGAAATCCACACAAAGAAAATTTAAAATTTTTAAGGGCTTTAGATAAAAAGTGAAAGATGTTGGTGAAAGTTTTATGAAAATTGGCTTATCAAAGACAAGGGATTTAAGCAGAAGAATTGGCAGGTTTTTGCTATAGCTGCAAGCAATTTCATTGTTCACATTTGTGTGTTTAAGTTCAATCAGTAAAAACATTTCGAAAATAATTTTGCAACTGAGCTCACCAAACTCCTGGAGCTTTAAACGATGCTATTAATCTTGATCTTGTTTTTACTTCATTAGCAGGGAATGGTAGCAGTGACTTTGGTAGGTAATTCATTGTATTAACAGAATACTTAGCACTGAGGCATACAAGCTAATAATATTTCAAGTGCTGTGTTTAACTTGGGGAATAAACATAGATGTGCTGTTTTTGATGGCACATTAAGTAAAATTGGTTATTAGTTAACATTAATGATGCCTAAACATAGGTAATTTACTTCTGAAGTTTGCAAATTGATTACAATTAATAGTAATTGGAAAGATTTGAAGAAGTACAGCACATGTGATTGGAAAGTATAATAATTTAATAATAGACTATAATTTACATTTTTCTACAAATTCACATGGGCATGTGAATGTGGATGAACTAAATTTTAATCCTCTGAATGCCTGAATGATATAACTTTTGTAAATTAAGAAACTTTAAAAAAAAAAAACAAACAACCCCCTCAAAAAAACCCTCAGGCTGGGAGAAATAAAATGTGGCTCTTATTATTAATTTAGTTAATTTCTGTCTGCATCATTGTGCCATGGTAATTCATTTTTGTTCCATTTCAGTTGCATTTCACTCTAGCCATAGTATTTACATATTTTAAGGGCCAAAAGTGCATTAGTTGCAGACTATGCAACACTGAACAGCCACTATACCATATTGTAATTCATTGTAAGTCATGGTTACTTAGAAAACTTGCTCAGTGGGTTTTGAAACGAGGTGCAGCCTATGGGCAAATGTGCCAGTTCATGTCCTTAGTTAAAAACTGTGTAGTTAATTTTTTAATTGCTTGACCATGTTTACTTTTTTTAAGCTCAAACTCCTGATATTCATTGTACTATAAGGTAGATTTATCATTGATTGATCAAGATTTTCCTTTGCACATGACCCTTGTCCATGGTAAAAATCCACCTATTGCTACTGGCTAATGCTTTAGTTCAAGTGGTAAGAATTCCACAAGTGGTGGCCTAGCAAGGCAAGGATAAGGGGGTATAAAGTATGTCAAAGTACAAAATCTTGCATAACATGCTCCCCCCTTCCAAGCCCCAAAACAAGAACAAAAAACCCCACCAACCAAACAACTGTAATTAACACTGAACATGTAATCTTTAATTTTAAGCGTAACCAGTGCAGACTTCAGAGAACTTCACATTCTTTGTGTTTTTATCTTATTTTTGGGTGTAGTAGCTCCTTTTTTTGTTCTTTCTCTTAACTTTTTAAATTCCAGATTTTATCTTTAGCTTGAACTTTTGAAGATGTCTGTATTAAAACAAAGGTCCTGTTTTTCTTGTTTTGGGAACCTGTTGGGACTTGTGGAAAAGTTTGTC
Organism: Anarhynchus alexandrinus; assembly: GCA_008711295.1. Taxonomy (NCBI): domain Eukaryota; kingdom Metazoa; phylum Chordata; class Aves; order Charadriiformes; family Charadriidae; genus Anarhynchus; species Anarhynchus alexandrinus. Next base: position 7,354,271 of record VUYV01000002.1, read on the forward strand.
ATTGGATCAGACCTAAGGTCTCATCTTCCTACATTCTATCTATATACAGGTATATATATTTAAGGAAAGAACCTCAGAAATGAAACCACAATAGTCTCTGTTACACCCTTCCAGTTTGTGGTTGTCTGCGGTTCCTTAGCTGGTTGTTTTATGCAGATGATTGTGTTCAGTAGCCACTGCAATATTTAGTCTTTGTCTGGTTATAATCCAGAATTATAAACTTAGGTATCTTCATAATTCCATTGCCTTTCTCTTGGTTAGATATTTCCTGTGTGGATATGTCTCCTATGTTCTACCTGTTGATAACATTAAATTTTATATATTTAGGTAAAGTGAAACAAGAAGTACTTTATACATTAGCAACAACAATGAATAATACTGTTAGTAAGCTTCTTGTCTTTAATGTATAAACTGATTGTATTGGAGGATGAAATAAGTGTTTCAGGAAAGCCTAAGTATTTACGTTTTTGTTGTAGTTGGTTGTTGGTGTGTACTGACAGTTGTGAAAGAGAGATTGACTCCTACAGAAAGGATGTTTATTTATAAATTATTTTAGTACTGCAGGTATGCAGGGACTTATAATCAGCATCTTGTGATGAATTTTTACCATTTTTTCCCCATCTTTCCAGGAAATAATAGGTGAAAGCAAATTTTATTGTATGCAGAATCTTTGCCCATAGCCACATAGTTACTTTTCTATATTAGGAGATTGTGTGAATAGGAAAGAAGGTTATTGTGAAGGAAAATTACACATCTAAAATAAAGGCTTCATATATTTTCAAGGTAAATTATGTATTTTTGGCCTTAGAACACTTTAGGGGGTATTTATGTATTTCTCGAAAAATAAAAAAAATGTCTGCAGAGAAAAACTCCCTAGGATGAAATCTTATTAAAATATTTTTTCAAAAGTAGTTATCAGCAGGAAGTAAGTTACTCACTGTTTGCTAGGACTTATGCTGAACTTTAAGATCAGTTTTTCTGCAAAAACCACTCGGGAGCATTGAGTCTTCATAGCTTGAACGATTAAATACCATGGACTTCCAGTACGCCTTGTGTATATGCAACTTCATTCTGTTGCTCATACATGTGGGTTTCTATTTCTGTGTTTATTAAAATGGGAGTTTCTAACTAAAAATGCCAGGGACCCAAGTTGTTTAGATAATGGCCATTTATAGGCTTTGCCAACTCTTAAGCATTTAATTTCAACAACTTGATTTATGCTAAATTGAAGGAACTCAATGCAACAGGGATGTAGCTCATGTATCAATTATGTTTAGACTGGAGTATCCTATTTAGATGGAAGAATAATGCTTTGAATGCCGTTTGTAGAGATTAGATTTTGTTTAGGAATAGACAACTGATGTCTCATGGAAACTGTTTTTTTTTCTTTTCCTTGGTGGACAGCCAAAGAGGACTTACATCAGTTAGAAAACAGCGCTTTTTTTGGTAGTCTGAATTGAATATAATGAGTATTTAGAGTTAGAATTCTGATTTTTTTTTAAAAAAAAAAAATATTTTTAAACTATATATTTAAGGCTGTAACTTGATTAGTAAATGAACTAATGCTAACACTGTGTTTTAGTCATGCTATTCTCACAGTGATTTTTTTTTTATTTTTTTTCCCCAATGTAGATTCTGTAGCATTATGCTCTTCAGTGCATATTTTTATTTGTTGAAGTGTTGATGGCAAGAGGTTTGAATTGATCAGGCTTTTCAAATCTGGTGAGAGCCAAACTACCTGATGAAATGCTACTTGCCAATAAGCTTCTCGTTTAATAGCAGTTCCTTAGCAGTCATTATTACTTGGCTTGTGAGATTTCTCTCTCCAACATCTCCTTGCCACCTCCCCCAATTTTCTGCAATTTTGTCTTTCCCTGACTGTATAGGGAAGGATCTTCCGGGTTGCTTGTTTGTCTCCGTAGACGCCATTTCTACAGCAAGATAACGTTATTCTTTTATTACCTTGCTCTTCTTGACTTACCTTTTAACCTTTATTGACACTGATTATGCTGATAGAATTTGTTAGAAAATGAAGTTGTTGTTTTAACAACAGAAGTGTTGAATTCACCTTTCAGTGGCTCTGAACAAGTTGTGTTCCCACGTTCTAAGCGTTGTGGTTTCCTACTCCCAAGTGTGGTTTAGTGATGTGTCTCCAGCTGAGAAGTACCACTTAAAATGGCAAATAAGAGACTAAAGTTAGGGAGAAAGATTTCATACAGTGCCAAAAATTCTTAATAATTGTTCTAAAAGCTAAATTTTATTTGTTCCACAAATAATCAATGTTGTGTTAATTTCTTCTGTCTTCATAAAATGCAGTGTTAAATGTTTTGGGGTAAATTTAACTTTCAGAAGGTGGGCTTCCTTTGTTGTGAATGTTACCAGTTCAGCTTTCATTGTGCAAAGTATACTTCTGCCAGTAAGTAGTAAACATTTTTTGTCATGGTTTCTTGCCCTGCTGATGAAAACTTTCTTTGGGCATTTACACAGCATTGGGAATGTTTGTTGTCAGTCCCCTCATCCTGTGTCTGTCTGTCCCAACCCCCGTTTTTCTGATTGCCATGTATTCTTTAGTGCATAATTCTGTATCTTTTTGTATATATTATTTTAGTGTATTTATATATATACTTTTTCTCTTAAAGATTTTAACACAGGCACTTGTCAATGTAGCTATTTTTTAGAGTAAGTAAAAATGTTTAAAGAATAGTTTCGTAGATGTTTAAGTTTAAAAAAATAAAATTGTGTGAGAGACTTGTATACACAAGTTAAGTTAAAGCTGTTAACTGCTCTTTAGGAAAAGAGATATATATATATATATAGTACAACAAAATATTTCTTTCATTAAACCTACTGCAGCAAAAGTTGAAAAACTGTGTAAAATCCAAACATTAGATAGAAATGCTGATAGGTGGAAAAACGATTTATTCGGGTAATACCAAAAGTATTAAAGGACCATTTCTTTGCAAATACATATATGTGAGTGATTATATACTGGCCAGTGATACTATTTACTAGTAACACTGGGATTACCTAAAGCCTAATCCAAATGCAAGCTTTAGCTTTAAAAAAATAAAAAAATCTTGGACATTATGCTGTGTAAAAGTTAATATGTCAAAGTTATATGTTGAAAACCACACAAGACGTAACAGCTCTAAGTAGTGATCTGAGCATTCATGGTATATACTTTTCTGGTGATGTAATAAAGACATAGGTTTCTTATCAGTTTCAGAATATCTTTTAGTTTAAAAACTTTCTTTTCACTTTCTTATTTCTTGTTTATGTTTTATATTTAATTTTTGAAACTTGTAATTAATTAAAATTAGTTAGCTTAAGTATGAAAGGCATTGGAAATCTAGTTTCAGTATCACTGTAATTCTTTTATTCTTTACAAGTTTGTTAGTAATGCGTTGTTTGAAATACATTGTTAAGCCTGTCACACTTTACCAAAAAACCCTAGAAGAAAACGTTGTAGAGATATAAGTTGAGAACAAGGGAAAACTGTTGTGCAATGCATTTCAGGTGAAAAACAAAAGTACTTTTTAATAAACTTTGGCTGTCTGACTTTGAGGATAAAGTGCTATATTGTGTCGTTTTGAACAGGTGAAATTTGACTACCTGGAAGCCCAGTCTCACCATGTTTACCAAAATGATACAGGTTAAAGCCTTGTATAGACTAAGGATGGACTTCAGATCCTAGTTCAGTGTGCATTTTTGAAATTTTACTCTTCTGCGTTCCATCAAAGTCTGTCCATCTGTGCAGCAGACCAAAATAAAGTACATACTATTGCATGGATTTGCATGACGGCTTCTAGCATTGTCAGTTGGAGATACTGCTAGCTGAATTTTGACCAGTTCCAATGTTGTTAGGTTTTTGTTGTTTTGTCTGCTGTAGTAAGTTGGAAAAGGCTTAGAATGTGTTCTGCAGTGCAAGAACTTTTTAAAAAGCTTAGTCCTGGAATATTGGGGGGGAAGGGGGAGTGGGGAGTGGGAGGTAAGGGATGACCTGCCTCTGAGGCATACTATTTTTAACTAATGGAATATCTTGAATTTTAGATTTAGCTAAATCTAAAGATAGATAGATGAAGTGGAAGGTAAAAGCATTCAAATTGGAATGAAGAGGTTTAGCTGTGAGAAAAAGATATAAGGGAGTGATGGAAACAGTTCCTCGTATATAGATTTATCCCTCTTTCCATCAATTCCTGTAATGGAAGTATGGAGAATGACCATCTTCTTGAAAAAGTAAAAGGTATGTTCGTAAGTTTGGTCAGAGACAAGTTTGCCAATTTTCCTAATAGCATTGAAAAGGTAGTTAAATGTCATACCTGGTTTGACTTTTCAAATCCAAATCTGGAGTGTGGATGTTCTTGACTTGTAACAATAAGTTCATTTCATTCTGTGTTTTTAATCTTTAATAAGTTGGCTTGGTGTAGACAAATTGAGTTAAGGACTTGAATTCTTAGTTATAATTTAGGCATACCCTTAGCAAAACTTTCTCTGCTCAAGTTGATCATAAATGAATGCAATATTTTTATGCAGGGAATCAGATTAGGTGTAAATTATTTTCCTGGCACAAATTCAGAATTATATTCTGTAGTTACAGCTGAGTGGTAATTGAGGACTTCTTTATTCTCTTCCCTCTGGAAATTGCAGCCATCAACTTTCTTACAAAGAAGCAGCTTTTGGAGGATTTACCGTACATAAATGCTTCTTATTGATTTCCCCCCTGCCCCTTTATTGTTTCTACTTTTTTAGTGAGTAAATAAAAGTAGTGTTGTTCATAATTTTGTTTTTTAATCCTCTTTGGTATTAGCCCTCAACCGATGAATTCGAACCCTAATAATTACAAGTATTTTTCTACTAGTCACAATTTGTATGTTTTATTTGGAAATACGGGTAGCTATTGAACTGTTCTTCTAACATGAAATCAGAGGTTGAATAGCTCACAAAGAAACTTGCATGTTTTATAGCCAGAAGCAGAAAAAAGGAAGTCTGAACACTTGCTATCTAAATGCATTCTGACTTCCAGCATTGATTATTTCATTAATATCCATATATATTATGACAGTGTTGTTCTTTAGCTCCTGACTCTTTCTGGTGTGCACTCCACTGACATACTTGTAGGCACTGGCTGTATTACCTTTTAACCAAAATTACCTTTTAACCAAATTTTAACAAAATTTACTAATTTTTTTCTGGCCTTCTTTCCAAATCAAGACTTCTTCCATCCAACTGGCTAGCTCTGTATTGTTCAAGAAGAAGAAGTTCAAGCTGGAATTTTCCTGGAATTCTGTACAAGAATTCTGGAATATACTCTGAATAGTATCTTTCTGGTGCTTTATATAATGATGTTAATGCTTCCCTGCTTCTGCTAGGAAAATCTTGTCCGGCTCTTCTTTTTTTGTTTGGGTTTGCTTTTTTTCCCCCCTCCTGTCCAGGTTGGCTGCATCATTTTTATTAGTTGGTTTTTCGTTTTCTATGCATGAGCCCATAGTTCATAATGGACATTTTTGCACTTGGTACTTAAATTCTGAGGTTGTTGATTTCATCAGATTTTTGCGATGTCAATCCTCTGGGTCATCGCCTTTTTCCAGTGTGATCCTTCTCTCAGTATTAATAATGCTTCCAGTCTTGCTTTGATACTTTTCTACTTTTTGTGTCTGGTTCCTTAGTGCAAACAATCCTTAAAACTTTCCTTTAGGAAATCTTCTAGTAACTGTTCACCACCATTTTTCTCCTTTCAAAAAAATTCTGGGTAACCTGTAATTGTTTTTTTTTAATGTACTTCAGAGTTCTTATGTGAGCCCTTCTGAATCATAATTAATATTCTTACATGGTATTATATGAGATACTTCACTGAAAGTGAGATGAAAAGGATTTGCTGTGGGTTTTGTCTTTTTTAGAAAATGAGTTACCACAGAGAGCTATTGAGTTAATCTTGAACGGTCCACCTTTCATGAAACTATGTAACATTTGTCTCTTCAGAATTTGTTCTGAACCCTTGAATTTTATTTAGATCAAACCTAAAAATTTTCTCATAATTAAAAGCATTTTTTAAATAAAGCGCTAATAATATCAGTAACTTTTCAAATAGAGTCTGAATATGTCTTTCAGCCAATGGTAATGACAACAAGAAATTCAAAGGTGACGATAAAATGGATGGGGCTCCTTCTCGTGTTCTCCATATCAGGAAATTGCCTGGGGAAGTGACAGAAACAGAAGTTATTGCTTTAGGTTTACCTTTTGGTAAGGTAACCAACATCCTGATGCTGAAAGGGAAAAATCAGGTAATTTGCTGCTTTCCATTTTTTAGTATGCTTACTGTCTAATTTAGAAATATCCTGTTAAAATACTATTGAAATAACGCATGTAACAGTAAGTATTTAAAAAAAAAAAGCCTTTGTTCCGTTGAACTTTTTATGAACTCACATTGTCTTTTAGTGAACTTTTTTTGGGAACAGGGGATGGTTGGCAGCTACGTAAAGCAAAAAGTTAGCTGTAAGCTAAATATTTAGTAGTGCATCTTCACAGATGAATTTTTGGAGATGAAGTAGCTTAGCAAATAAAGTTGGTATGTAGAGAACGACATCTTCTGAAGACTGATATTTTGTTAAAATGTGTTATCAAATCCTTTTATAACCTCTAAGTGTTTTCATATGCTGCTAATATGAGATTATCTGCTAGTAAAGATTGAAAATTAACTATTTAATTACAGGCGTTCTTGGAACTTGCTACAGAAGAAGCAGCTATCACTATGGTTAATTACTACTCTGCTGTGACACCTCATCTTCGTAACCAACCTATCTATATCCAGTATTCCAATCATAAAGAACTAAAGACTGATAACACACTTAACCAGGTATATTTACTGTTATGTGGTATTACAAATGCAGACAGTAGAAAATGAGGCATGGCATGTATTCTTGGCTCATGTGACGTATGTTTAAATCGTTTGGTTTTGTCCATATTCTAACACTCCTGTAGTCTTATCTATGATCATTCCATTGTGTGACGTTGAAGGGGATTTGTTTTCTGTGTGACCTTTCCATTATGATGAATTTTCTTAATGTTTCCTTAATGTAAAAAAAAGAAGATTCTGAAGTGTCTTCTAACTTTACGTTTTTTCATAAAACAAGTTTTCATCTTAGTTTAGAGACTGTAGGACGAAAAAAATTAACTTTCTAATTTTGACACTAGAGATTCTAATGCCAATTTGAATTTCCCTAGTGATAATGACTAATGCCAATGCCTACGTTTCAGTGCTTTGAATGATCGCTCTGGTAAGCTAGGGTTACCAGTGCTATGTGATCTGCTCTTCCTGGAGAAGAATACCTTAATGATCGCTGTAGAGACAAATATACGTAAGAACAAAAAAATGATTTGCTCTTGCCTCTGCAGAACTTATTTCACAATAAATATAGATGCATATGTATGTTCTTAGTAGAACAGGAAAATTAGGAGAAGTAACGTGGTGACTATTTCATACAAGTTGGGGGGGGGGGGGGNTGATTATCTTAAGGTTAGTTTCATTCATGATGTTACAAAAGGCAGTGTAAGTACCAAGTTACAGTTTCTGTTATTTGTGTCCTGTCTTAGGTAAGGTATGCAAATAGTAAAATTAGAGCTGTTACCTTTAAAAACATTTTCAGGGTAATTTGTTGAAAGTCATCTTGGTTCAGATAAAGTATAGTGTTGATTTTCCTGTTGATCTTTCTAAACATTCCAGTTCCTTAGAATGTTTTGATAGTTTGTCTGCTAAAGATACTTTTTAAAAATTGAGCCAAATGTTAGCAGTAAGGAAAAATAAATACCTTTCATTTACTTTTGAAAAAAAGAGAATAGAGGATGCATGCACATATGGACACACTGCCTTAAGAAGCTTTCTCTTATATTGTCCTCTGGCTTCTGTGGTGATACTGGTTTTGTACTTCACATGTCCACCTTTTCAACATATAGGATGTGCTGACTTTTCAGCAGTTTTTCTGCCACCATACGCATTAATACCTAATTTTAACATATCCCTAGTCTTTCGGGTCTCTATTTCTTTAATTTAGAACTAAATAATATAAATAGGTACTTGGCAGTATGTTTTTGGTAACTAGTATCTCATGATACATTCTGTAAAACACAGGATGTTTAGAAATACTTCTTTTTGTAAGGAAAAATAAAGGTGGTACAGATACTGCTTGTAGTCTGGTTCTTTTTTTTTTTATACTCCAAACTTTAATCTGTATTTGAAAGTTTTCTCATCCAGCCAAATTCATTTTGAAATTGTTTTTTTTCTGGATGTTCACACAGGAAGATATGAAGAAGTCAGGATGTTAGTACATGTAACTGGAGAGGTAGTATAAAAAATTGGAGAAAGGTGCAAGTACATTTGTTATAAAGAAGATAGGAAAAAAATATTTAACCAAGGAGTACTTTAAACAGCCAAGGCTTTAGAAATAAAGAAAGTAGGAAAAGTTGAGCTGTGTTGTTCTGAATTTCTCAATAATAGTAGCTTCCAAGATTATTTTTACTTATGTACTCAGAATGAATTGGCTCTGAAGAAACAGATTCAAAAGGGACCATTTAAGTTTTCATTTCAGCTTTATAATTCTATGAAAATCCTTTTCCTGTGAGACATCAAAACACTGTGAGAGGAGCATTTAAACTCAGATTTAAAACAAACATCTCTTACTTTGGTTCATACAGTGTCTAGACTCAGAAGAATAGACAACAGAATGACCTCTGTAACTGTAATTCTCTTTAATCATCAGCCTGTCATAAATGCATGGTTTTAGTCTTTCTGTGCAGACATTGCAACATTTAGAAATAAGTAAATGTTATACTTTTCTGAATGGTGTAGCTGATCTCTTGAAATGAATTTCGATTTTGCAAAAATAAAAATTTTACGTACTACTCAAATGTCTTCAAAAGTGGCATTGTATATATGGATACTAAATGTTATTTTGAACTTGGTTGACAAAATACGGTCATGACAGTTTTATAGATTTATTTTTTTTTCCTTTTTTGCAAATGTTAAGTCCTGTATTCCTTCATGTATTCATATTAAATTTAGTGGAATGAAATATGATATATAAGCGTAGATGGATAGTGCTAACAAGGGTCATATGTTAAAATTGACTTCACAAGTTTTGGTTGTTTGGGCTAACTTTTGGGTTGGTCTGAACTTTTCCAGTGACTTGAAGGAGTGAGTTTTAATTGATACGTGCTGCTTCTGTGCTTACAGAAGCAGTAGGAAGTAATTACACAACTCAGCCAAATATCTGGGCAGCTTGAAAGTTGTGTATTTCATACATTAAGGAAAAAAAAATGCATTGTTATCAGAAGATGTTTTTACAGAGTTACAGTAATTAATGTTAAACATAGAGGTAAATTCTGTTTTCCCAACTGGTGTTCACCAGGTCTTTTTTTTTTTTCCTCCCCACTTTCCTTACTCATTGATTCGTTTCAGTATGAGGAGTATCATGTAAGTTGTAAGACATGAAATTGTGTAGTAGTTCTAATACCTTTAAAATATGCAGTATGCGTTAATATGGTGATTATTATTTTTACCTGGCATGCTCACTTGTCTCCCTGTTTTGTATCATTTTGCTTCATAAGGCTACTGTAATGAAAGTATTAAATGGAAACCCTTTTTTCTGCACTTTTTCTTTCTCAGAAAAAGACATCTAATCTTTCTGATACTGTCAGTTTTGGCAGTGGAAGTAGTTACATAGATGTGTGTTCTTGTGATGTCATCATGTGGTTACTTTTGAATTTCTAAAACCCTGCTTGTGTTTAAAAACCAAAAAATCCCCACACATGAAGAGGATTTTGTTTTTCTTCTGAAAGAGGGTGGATGACAGACACCAGTTTGTTTACCTTTCTGTGGATACTAATTTCTGACACTTATCAGTCTTGTGTATTATTTCGTTGTGTTAAAAAGGAGAAGTTTGAAAGTGTTAGTTTAGCATTATCCCTTCCTATCAGGGCCTTCTACATAGCTAAAATGGCAGTGAAATGTTAACTGTTGTACAATCTGTTGAAAAATAGGATAAATACTTCTGTTTTCTGTAGGCTTGGGTTGGTTTGTTGGTGTTTTTTTTTTTTCCCTTCTTTAAAGGAAAGGAAAAAAATCTAAAGAGTCTTGAAACCTACAAAATCCTCACTTTCTTTATCCTTACTGGTAGAACAATAAGCTTGCTACTAAGAAGATTGATATTGGTGCCATTTGAAGCCCCTCCTTACTGTGACATAAGGATTAATTGATGTTTTCATTTTTATTGTCTCTTCTCACAGAGTCGGACTGCATTGCACTTCCATTGTGTTATGTCTGTAGCTCTGAGTTTTAAATAAGTGGACGATTTTATGTTTCTGAAGTTAACTATGTTAATATTGCTAATTAATTTCTAGCTATTGTAATGAAATATTAAAAAATGTCGTGTCTCTTTTGTTTTTTTTTAAGCGGGCCCAAGCTGTTCTTCAGGCAGTGACGGCTGTGCAGGCAACAAATGCTCCCATTAGCGGGACCACTGTTAGTGAGAGTGCAGTGACTCCAGCTCAGAGTCCAGTACTTAGAATAATTATTGATAATATGTACTATCCCGTAACCCTGGATGTTCTTCATCAGGTAAGCCAAATTTCATTTTAGCTTGAGCTATGATTAGGAAGAACTGGTGTGTAAAACTTTACAATGTTTTTTGCAGATATTCTCTAAATTTGGTGCTGTATTGAAGATAATCACATTCACAAAGAATAACCAGTTTCAAGCTTTACTGCAGTATGGCGATCCAGTAAACGCACAGCAAGCAAAACTAGTAAGTATAGTTCTCTTAAGGCTGGAGACTTTCCTGTACTCGAAACACTTGTAAAATGTTACTGTAACAGAGTACTGACCATAATAATGTGTCATACTCCACTTATGTGAATTTTTTGAGATATATAATAACTCCCAGTTATTTTTTAAATGTTATAGTGTGTAAAATCAGTGTTTGAGGATACTATGTCTAAGGATGCTATGTCTAAAGAATTGTATACATCTATAATTATGAACAAGTATTTTAATAGGACTGCATAGAGATGAAATAATATGCAAGACTGCAATAGTGGAAATGTCAACCAGAAGTAAAATGTAGGATGTAATGTTGATGTATAATTAATTCACTGTAAGCAGCAACTTTAGTAAGCCCATGGGGTCATTCTTGGTAGATACTTTCTAAGCATCAAAACAAAGATGTGATTTTGGATTGGATATAGGTTTGTGAAAGTATTTAATTGTAGTATCTGAAAAAAAAAATAAATCTAGACTTTATTATAACCATAAATGCCCAGAAGAGAGAGGGAAATCTTACTCATGGGACCAGACAATGAAGAAGCTTTGCAGCAGTGACAGATGAGAGCAGGATCTTACTTTTGTTTTATAGGAAACTCTCCTATCCTGGGTAGGAGAGGCAAGAACGGGTAACTGGTTTTATTCATTATAGCAGGGGAGAGCCTATGGATAAATTATGACAAAGATCTACAGCATGTCATCTAGACCAGATGTTTTGAATTAATTTAATGGGATATGTTCACATCTGTGGCAATTGGAAAGTTGAACCAAAGGGCAAGGCTAGATTCTTTTATTTTTATTATTATTTTTTCCAAGAGATAAATGGAATGAATTAATATTTTCAAACCTTCACATGCAGTCTAGGGTTTTGGAAGGCTGATTAAAATTGATGTGCTGGTTAAGTGTTGCTTGGCAGCATAGAAAGTGCTTATTGCCCATAGGTGACAGAATACTTGAGAACTTCAGGAAAAACCGAAAAGCTCACACCTCAGACTAAGTTGGCAGTGAATATCTCTTAGTAGAGGAAATAAAAAAAATAGGCTTAGTTTTTTGTTGTAAAGAATGATGACTATATTGAAATAAAGACCTTCATTAAATGGTAGAGGATGGTCATTTTTATCCTCATCACCAAATGAAGTACCAGGTGTTGATGAAAAGAGAGTGAGGTGGTCAAGACAGGGAATCACAAAAAATGAGACATGTTTTCAAAAAGCAGAGTGTAAGTTTTCATGCTATTAAGAAAAATAAAGTTAGCTAAAGACGAGAAGATTTACAACTTGATTTGTGATGATCTACTTTAAGATAATCTACTCCTGAAAAACAGTCTGGAAATATTTGTAGATTTGGAGTACAATTTAAATTAGGTATATCCTTTCCAGACATGAATAATACCAAATATTAGATCTTATCTCAAAGTGGAGGGAGATGCAAATATGTTGCTGTATTATGTAAAAATTTGCTTGGATGGGATACACCTTTCAGGTTGTAAGTAGGTTTAAAATGGTAATACAGAAACTAGATCTTTAACCTATAATTGCTGCAGGAATTCACTGTCATAATTTAGATTCATATTTGAAATACTTGATAAACAGTTGGATGCTAATGTGTTTGTTGCAGAATGTTATAATTCAGTCTTGATTCATGTTTGGAAAGTTATTTTTCAATAATAGTCGTTAACGCTGATTTTAAAGTGCATTTTTTGAAGCAAAATATGACATCAAGTGATAAATCTTTTGACTTCGTTTTTTGAGTCTTATGTATATTATCAGAAGATTTAATGGAAAGATGGCGTCTGTGAAATGATCTGTAGTGATTTGAAAATTGTCAGTGTAATCCTAGGAATGTATTATAAAGAAGTGACAAAATAACAAAAGGATGAGGTATGTAAAAGTATGAAAGGACCCTAAGAATCTCTTGCTGTTGTTGACTTCTGACAAACTTATACTAGCTCGTGGGATACTGTATTGGTCATAATTTAAAAAAAAAAAAAAGCGCATGTATTTGTTTCTCCAGTTTTGCATGTTTTGATTAGGGTAGCTGCTCACTAGTGGTAGCTCATGTGTGAATAACTAAACTTCATTGAATAACTGTGACTCCTGCATGTACAGTCGTTGTCAGAGTGATCTTGGAGCCTATCTTAGTGACAAGTTGAAACAGTTGTAGTTTTATAGTTTAGTATTTTAACCAATTGATACATAAATAGATAAAATGCTAAGAGTAATACCAACTGCAAGTATTGAAGAATGCTAAATTTGAAGGAAGGTTAGATTTCCCCACTACCCTCCCAAGCTAAACAGAGTAAAAGAAGTACACTTCTTATGGTTGAGCTACTGTGGTAAAACATGAAGTGCCACCAAACCAAAAATACTTAAAGGAAAGAAACAGTCAGATGATAGGAAAAAACCCTCCAGTTTAAATACAACTGGAAATACAGTAGAAGCAAGAGGATGCGGTGACTACACTTAAGTTGCATGGAGTTCAAAATTAAAAGCATGGTAAAAGAGTAAAGAAGTTTTCAATTTGTTTTCCGTCAGTTGTTACTATAGAAGATAATGGGGAAATTTAATTTTCCACTGGCACTCTTCACAGGAAATCAGAATGTGGCCTAAATAGAAATTGAAGACTTATTAAGGAAGTTAAAGAGCAATTTGAAAAACTCAAGTGATGTAAGTACCAAGGAGAGATGCTATTCATTTGAAGGTTCTGAGAATATAGTGACACTGACAAGAATGTACGATACGAAGCTGCTAGCCCTATGGGACCACTTTTGCTATTTGAATGAGCAAGTAAATTGCATTCCTGCTCCACTTGCTTTGTGAGAAACTCTTTTCCTATAAAAGTAGGCTATGGCTACACTGATTCATGTTTCATCACCACCCTCAGATTGGATCATTATAGTTCCTTACATCAGCAAGTAAAGGCGAAGACAGCAAACTTCAGGTTCTGTGCAATGCAGCAGTCTAGCCATGGGTTGGAGAAAATACTGAGAATGTGCAACAGTAGAGCACAGTGAACTACTACTGTACTAACAAAATAGAAGGTGATGTCTTGGAGATGTCTGTATGCATAAGGAGATATTCTAAGCATCAAAATTAGTTTATTTTTGTAGTAAATCATCAGTACCCTCAGCATAAGCATCAAACTGAAATATTTGAATACCAGTAATCTGGTATACCATAAAAAGATTAGAGTGCCAGTGTTTCTGTCTGAACAGCTGGCTAATCCAGTGTTGTCTTTGTGTAAATGCACCAAAAGTACTCTTGCCGAATCGTGGGTATTAACAGAGTTATTGATGCCTCATCTGTGGAGGATTAACTGAGACTCATACATGGAGCATGACAGTCATCTTGATCCAACATGGGTTAAAAATATCACAAGTCTGATCAAGAGTTTCTGTTATAATTAGCCAGTTGGTCCTTTCTTGGCCCATGGGTGATTCAGAGTACCTCTACAGAGATTCTGTTGAGGTTTGACTCTACATTCAAGATGTCTTCTTTCCAGTTGTTTTGAGTGACAGCTTTAGGGTGGCTCTGCACTGGTAGCAGTCCGCAAAAGATCTCTGCTAGGCTACATTGCCCTAAAATCTGTAATAGGAACCTCATGTAGTCATTGCCAGAATGGAAAGCAAGAACATCTCGAGATAAGATATTTAGTTCGGGGCAATTATCCATGATTATTGCATTAAGGGTTTTCGGGCATCTTGAATTTGTGCTTGGAAATAAGTAATGTTCAGGTAAACAGAAGAGTGCTGGATTGTATCCATTGTATCAGAAAGCCCAGGAAGTGCAGCAACAGTGTTTGTGTCCTGAATTTTCAAATTTTGTAGAACACAATAGGATACATAACTGGTCCTTCAGTCAATGAACGGCACATAAAAAAAAAAATCTTATTTTTGGATAATGGAACATGTTTTACATACACATTTTAGCCATAGAAATTTCTCATATCCAAGGCTCTTGTCTCAAAATAAATTAATTTCATTTCATACAAGGACGTGGCCTTGGGCAACCTGGTCTAGTGGGAGGTGTCCCTGCCTATGGCAGGGGGGTTGGAACTCGATGATCTTCAAGGTCCTTTCCAACCTAAACCATTCTATGATTCTAAATGTATATCTGTAGGATGCACTAGGGACACACCTCTCCCAAGAGATATCTACCATATCGCCTTCAGTTACTTTGAGGTGCTTATTTGAACTGGAGTATGTTTTGTAAGGATTACTTCTTTATAAAGCCTTAAACTGTTACACAGCACTTAAAAAAAAAAAATCATATTTCTAGTTTCTCCTGCTTTGTGTGCTTTGGGAAGAGAAAGAGTCATGACTAAATTTCTCTTTTTTTCTTATGAGTTTGGAGAGAAGGCAAGGGTTTTGTTGTGTTGCCCCTCCACTCTGATTTGATTTTTCTTTATCAGACTTTGGTAAATGCTTTCAAGCTATGCTCATCCTGCCAGAGATCTGTTTACTGTCTTGGATCATCATCTTGGGTGCCTACAGTGCTTGACTAAGAGAGGGGCAGGTACGCTATTTGTTGTGTCTTGAAGCCATGTGTCTCCAGAAATACTTGCTAGCTAGATCTCTGGGCTCTCTTTCTAAACCAAGAAATGAGAATATCAAAACATCAAAACATGGTCTGTCTTCTAGGTACTGTATGTGAATTAGTTGAAGAATATTGCAAGTGGCATATCTCATCCTGATTTTTAGAGGGCTACCTTGACTGTCTCCTGTAGGGGCATTTCATTCCATGGATTCATGGTCTGCACAGGCTCATCAAAGCATAATTCCTATGAATAGAGCATTTTTCAAGGGACTCTTCTTTCACAAGGATTTTCAGGCATTTTGAACCCTGAAAATAAAAAGAAAAGCAGTGAATTCTATCCATTACTTCAGAAAGCCCTCCATTCAAGTGAAGAAAGCCTGAGAGAAGAAATTATTCTAGGAATGTTCTTCCTCCCCTTCGGAGCCTACCGATAGATCTGTGTCTGCATGAAGCTGCATCAGAGAGCTGTTATCAGTCTTTCAGGATGTTACAACATTTTGTAACTTTGCAGACTACTTTTGACATCTGAGATCACCTTTGCTGCTGTCATCACTTCTCTCAACATTGACAATCACGTTGGGCAGTGAGAGATCCATGTGTCATGATAGATGGAAATTCCTACTGTCCTGCAGAAGAGGTTGTGTGTGGCTGATTACATCAACAGCAGGAGAAAATACTGTTTATTTAAATTTTTTTAATCTTTCTGTTTTGTTTTTTTTTTTTCTTTTTTTCCATTGGAACAGACTCTTGTCTCACCTCTTAATCTGTGGGATCTTTTCTCAGTCAGCAGTTATTATCTCTTCATCCTCCTGGTTGCTATGAGAAAAAAGAGGCAGTGGTTTGACATTATTTTTAAGAAATGGGAGAGTATTGTGTTTTGTGGTGCAGACCTCCATTTTGTCGATACTCCCTGTATGGTCATTTTTTGCTGTCTGTGACAGACAGTCATAGCTCTCTGTTACGGATTCTTACAACTTCCCAGGCTATTTCTGCTATTTTCTGTGTTAGACCTTGCTTGCTTATTCTTGTCTTCAGTGAAAGGTGCTGCCTTGAGACACAAGCGGATTTTGGATTCTTTGTGAATATAACCCTGGTTCTTAAGACCCTTTCTAAATATTTTGAATGTTTCTACTGTAGTAGCTGTCTTAGAATACTAGCTTCTTTCCAGCCAACTCCACTGTTTTGGAACTTTCACTAATATTGGGGATTGTGATTTTCTTTATTTCTGGTTTGCTCCCTTTCTTAACTGCCATAGCTGATGTAGAACTACACAGCATACTTAATTATTAGGAGTCGTCTTTTTTTGTTTGGTGTGGGGTTTTCTTGGTTGTTTTTTCCCCTCCCAAAAACAATCTTAATGGCCATCGAGAAACTTGTACAGAAAAGAGTGTGTTTGCACTGTGGAGCTGAGGTAGTGCACAGGAGTACACTGTGCAGTTGAGGTCATTGTGTTAGTTCAGGCATGTGTCTCTCTCCTTGGGTTATGTGTCAGTCTGAATAGAGAAAGGAATTTTTGCTTGTTCTTTTACCACTGTTTTCTATTGGTCTTCTCTGTGTTCTGCTAGCCATCTTGTTTGTGCGCTCCGAAATACCACAACATGTGTTTTCAGGAACTGGGCTCCTGAGAAGCAGTTGTCAGGAGGTGAGCCACTCATCAGAATCATTTTCCCCCTTGGGAAAGTCCAAGAGGAAGGTACTTTTCAGTAACAAGGTGGAAGGAGGGAAGTCAGGGCCGTGCAGGTGGTTCAGTATCTTTACATTCTTAGTATGGCATAATGACATAAGTTTTGATACTTCTGTTGTTGAGTCTTAAGTAATGGGTTTGCTGGTACAGGCAAGATAAAGAATGATACTCCCATTTTGTAGAAGGGTCCCATGATACTTGATCTCCTTGATTTGGCATGTATGTGGTGTGGTACCATGTCACATGTGAATGTATGTATAGATAAATGCTCAAAGAACTAGAGTTCTTTGAGAGGATGTCTGTATGTACATTCACTAACAGTATGGCTACTGTCTTCTCATTTTTTTCAGGATGTCTGTTTGAGAGGGACAAGGTTCGAAGGTTTACTTGCACATTCTTTTATTGCCATATAAGAAGGAGCTCAGGACACACACATTCCCGGTTGTGACTTTACATGTGAACAGTTAATCTGGAAAAACCCTAGTTGCTGTTAATATTTCTTGCATTGTTGTTAGAGGTGTATGATGCTGCTGGTAGAGGTGGGTGGGGTGAGGGTTTTTTTTGGTTTTGATCTGTTGCAAGGAGCCTTTTCCAGACTGACTATAGTACTTATTAAGAGTGCGTCTCCTTCCGATCGAGTTCAGGATGTTCTTTCGGACTGTCTGAGTCCTGACTACAAGGGATTTTTCTTGTGGACTATTCTTTTGTATGTACTTTTGGTCTCTGAATTTGTCAGAAAGAGGAGTTTTTGCTGTTTTGGTGTAAGTTTTAGTTACATGGCTCCCTTTAAACATTGACTACTCTGGAAACTACAATTACGGTTATATTTTGGGTTTCCGCTTTTTAAAACTAAAAGATTTTCATTAACAGCCTTCTGCCAGCCATAAATCACTGTGTCTGCAGACTCCACATAGAGGTATAATATGAATCTTGATTGTGTTTTAAAGATGTAGAGCTTTGTGTCATGGTCCTGTGATTTGGACAAAGCTAAAGGATACTGCCTTTTGGTCTCATTCATACCTAGTTTTCGTCGTTATGTGAATGGGTATTTCCTTGACGGCAATGTCTTTGACAATAAATAAGTTCTGGCAGCATAAACTGGACCTGCCTTTAATCCATATGTTAGTGGATTTTTAGAAGGTAAGAAGTGTTCTAAAACTGATGACTGATTCTCACTGTATACTTTTTTAGATGTAAATGTTCAAGTGAGGTTCTTTTCCCAAATACCAACATTAGAAGTTTTGGATTCTGCATTACCGCTGTGTATAAATCAAAAACAAAAATGGTGATGCCCACCACCACTCCAACAATACAGAATTAATCCTCAGATTGTAATCTATGAGTCAGGACAGTAGATTTGACTTCGCCAATATTGTATAAAGCATTGTTTAAGCTGACTTTTGTGTACAGGAGTCTCTCTTTAATTGCTAAGTCTTTGTTGAGACAATGTCTAGATTGTCAGGTTTCTGTACTTTTTAAAAATTATTTTATTTTCCCGTTACTTGGAAGTTCTAATAATTCTGGCTGACTTATTCTCATACATTGACTGCTAATGGTCATAATTCTATGTTATTTCACAAGCCCTGGAGATGCCAGCTGTGGTAATACATTTTGTAGGAAGGGACAGCCTTGCTGGCCCAGACCTACCAGGGGGGTATCTGCAGGATGTTCTGTTTCCAGATGCATCACTGTATGGAAATAAGCTATGGTGCTTCCATATCCAGCAGGCACACCAGTGCTTGGCTCAGAATAACAAGTCCTACCAGAACTTGAATGTGTTGGAAAGTGTGTTGCAGAGGTAACCAAGCTAGCTGTGCAAGAGCTAGCTCAGGTCTAGAAGTGCTACGTTTCAGTCTGGCATTAATCAAGAGAAACAAAAGATCTGATTTTTGTATCTGAAAGTGTGATTTATTTGTTTTTTCCACGACACGTCTATAGTACGTAGTTTTATGTTTGAAATAGTGATGTGATTCAATGGATTAATTTTTAAGATGAGCTGTGTCTTCACTTCCTAACATTTCTTAAGAATATAAAACAGTTGCAAAAGTTTCAATTTTTTAATCTCTCATATTTAGCTGTTAGTGCTTCAAGTGAAAGGAAGGTATGCCCAAAATATAAATGGAATAAAATGCATGTATATCGGTTTGCCTGTTATATAATGAAGATGGATGAAACATATATAGATGAAGATGTTTAATTAGACATTTTTAGAGACTGTTTTCATAGAGTTCTAAAGGATGTCATGTTAAGAGTTCATGTGAATTTTACTGTTAATAGGGATCCTTTCAGAAGTACCAATTAATTGTGAAAATAACATTTTTTTTAAAAAGTGTTTGTAACATTAGGTTAGCAGGTAAAGTTGCTTTTCTTTCAATTTTTGGCACTTACTGTCTTGAAGGGGAGAAGGCAAACATGCAGGAGCAATGTAAATAATCTGCTTTAACAGATAGCTATCTAACATGGTATTTATTTTTTTTTTTTTAAACTTTTTTCCTCAGGTCAGCTTTCCATGTAAAATTAGTTGTGTGATTTTTGTTTTGTTTTGTTGGGGTTTTTTTCTTTCCTTTGAGAAATTTATTTGGCGTTATTTCTGAATTAAAGCTGTACAGGTTAATCAACTATATTCAACAGACTCTTGCCACTTTGGTGCATAAGCAGTTTCTAGGTAAGAGAAGTAAACATCAGGCTTCCTGGAATCATGTTAAGAGAGGTTAATGCATTTTAATCTTAATTGGTTTTAAGCTAGGCAGTAAGATGGATAAATATCTATATGATGACCTTGTGGTTTTGTTTTTTTTTAAAGTGTGCAACCAACCTGTATTGTGTATTTTTAAAATAAATTAATTCCCTTTTCCAGGCCTTAGATGGTCAAAATATTTATAATGCTTGCTGTACACTGCGGATTGATTTTTCCAAATTGGTGAATTTGAATGTCAAGTACAACAACGATAAAAGCAGGGACTACACTCGTCCTGATCTTCCGTCTGGTGATGGACAGCCAGCGCTGGACCCAGCTATTGCTGCAGCATTTGCAAAGGAGACCTCTCTTCTAGGTATGATTCTGACATTGTTCTTTTGTATTGCAAAGTCACTTGATTAAAATTTTTATTAATTCTTCTACCAATTAAAGATCATAAATGGCAGTAGTGTCCAATGGCACATTCAGGCTTCAGTGTGTGTTGTGATCAGAATATTGTCTACAGAAGTCCTGCATAAATGAATGAGATAATGCATGACGAAATGAGAAATGCACAAAGTCTAAGGAAAAGTCAAGTTAGTTCTACTTTCATTCCCAAATCTGCCCTTCCCTCTTTCATATGTTCCTGTAGTCTGCTACTGTCCACCCTCCCACCCAAATTTGTAGCAGAGACTTAACATAATTTGCATGTTTCATTGATGCTAATGCTTACTTGTAGAATCATAGAATTCTTCTGGTTGGAAGAGACCTTTCAGATCATCAAGTCCAACTGTTAACCTAGCACTGCCATGTTACCACTAAACTACATCCCTCAACAGTACATCTACACGTGTTTTAAATACCTCCAGGGATGGTGACTCAACCACTTCCCTGGGCAGCCTGTTCCAATGCTTGATAACCCTTTCAGTGAAGAAATTTTTCCTGATATCCAATCTAACCCTCCCCTGACGCAACTTGAGGCCATTTCTTCTTGTCCTATCGGCTGTTAGTTGGGAGAAGAGGTTGACCCCCACCTCACTACAACCTCTTTTCAGGTAGCTGTGGAGAGTGATAATGTCTCCCCTCAGCCTCCTTTTCTCCAGGCTAAACAACCCCCGTTCCCTCAGCTGCTCCTCATTAAGACTTGTTCTCCAGACTCTTCACCAGCTTCGTTGCCCTTCTCTGAACAATCTCCAGTACCTCAATGTCCCTCCTGTAGTGAGGGGCCCAAAACTGAACACAGTATTCGAGGTGTGACCTCACCAGTGCTGAGTACAGAGGAACAATCACTTCTGTAGTCCTGCTGGTCACACTATTTCTAATACAAGCCAGGATGCTACTGGCCATCTTGGCCACCTGGGCACGCTGCTGGCTTGTACTCAGCTGGCTGTTGACCAATACCCCGACATATATCAGATATATATCGGTAACACCAGATTATGAAAGTAACACTTTGTTGGTTTCCTTCAATGAGGGAAGATTATGCTCTTTGCTTAAAAAAATTAAAGGTGCTAGTCTGTGATTTCTGTAAATAACAGGAAGAAAATCTGTACTTGAACTACTAGTGCTATGGTACATGCATTCTAATATAATTTCAACTTTCAAGTTCATCAGAAGAAGTAGGTGAAATGCTCTGAGAAAGATACAGATAAATCTATCTTCTGACTATTTGTAAAATAATTAATTCAGCATGTTCTGCATGCTTTGGGAGAAATTTGTAATTTGTTTTAATTTATCACAATTCATTGCATAAGTTTCACTCCTACTTCTGTCAAGCGAAAACACCTTTCACTCTTCAAAATTTAATAGTACTCAGACATAATCTCATGACTTTTATAAAATCTGATTTATTATGTTGTGATCATTGTTCTTCCCACTTAGTCTTTTTTCTTATTTTTTTCATCATTTCCCATTTTTCTTATAAAGAGACATTAAGAACAACATAGATCTCATGCCTTGTTTTTTGTACAGGATGCTCCAGCTTGGAGTAAGTCAGAGTTAATGTAGTAAAGAGGGGCCTCTGCTCTCTGTGTGTTACAGAAGTTAGAAGGCACTTAGTGAATTATGTGAGCCCAGGAAAAGGGTGAATATTGTAGTTAAGGCTACTGAATGCTGTGCTATATCTGCCCTTTTCCACAATCAGATTACTTGAAGGATACATTTCATGTCTAGTTGTAAATTCCACACACACCCATCTCCCACAAATTTTGGAGTGCTTGACTTCAGATCCTCTAGTATGACTTGGAAAAATGTTGTATCACTTGTAACTACAGCAGAATTTTTTGGAATTGAAAAAATACCATAAGAATGTAAAGTCTCTGAAGAACCCGTAGCTAAAGTTTATTTTCTTTTTTTCTCTTTTAACATCCCATCATTTAAAAATTGAAATCTCTCATTTTGTGGATTGATAGGGAAGATTGATGAGTGCTTGTGAAGAAGTTTGACACCATACAGATGAGTGCTGTAGAAATGCCCTTGAGGCAGTTAGTAATTCTTTTGTCAGCACAGTATGACTAGAACGTAGAAATGGGGCTGCAGTATGAGAAGTAAGGAGACAAAAACAAAGTAAAGAGGCTGCTTATTAGTATGAGACCCATCATATTAGGTGTTGTCAGGCAGGGATTTAGGAGAGGAGAGAGTTAAAGATTCATGATTTATAAAACAGTGCCAAATGCAGCATTATGTATGTAACTAATTCTGACATTTTTCTGAATCCTGAAAGGTTGATTTCCAGTCTCAGACTTACTAACATTTTTCTTTGTATATAATGTTTATGGTGTGCATCAAATTAACAGGTTCGATTTGCTTGGCATAGTGGAATCACACTCTGAGGATGCTTGGATCATTGCATCAGTTTGGATACATTTAATAATTGGAGTTACTATACTTGTTACAGTTATCCAAGTGGCTTTAGTGGACTTTGTTCTAGTGTTTTAGGCTTGAAAGTCACTTAGATGCTTTTGTAATTTTTGTCTACAAAACTACATAAGTTTTCTAACCTTTTGGTTTTAATCAGACTCACTGTTTTGTGTATATTAAAGGCTTTTGCTAGTAAACTTATGAAGATAAGTCTCGTTAGCTAATTAAGTATTTTAATTCCCACTCTCTGGATGGACCCCTTTAAATGCACTGTTTTTCCAAGCAGCAGGAAAATAAATGGTACGCAACATGAGTAACTCTCATTGCATCTGTGAAACACATTCAGAGCATCAGTGAAGTCAGTCACGTTTATTTTGATGAGTAGGGGAGATTATAGATCATGGTTGTTTTTTTTCCTCTGCAAAAGCATTCATTGTATTGAAAGAGACTTAGAAAGTGTATCCAGCTCCCTAAATCTGCTCATGGCCAGTTGGGTGAGCTTTGTATATTGTAATTGCATCATCTGTCAAATGGGGATGATTATACAGTGATACCTCTTTTTTGTTCTTGTTTTAGTTTTGGGTGTTTTCTAGATGCCTCTTTTTTTTGGTGTGTTTGTTTTTATAGAATTTGAGCTCTACAGCTGAAAAACTTTACAAAAAGGCTCCATAGTACTGTTGGTGCCTTAGCCATTTGGATATTTGTCAAAATGGGAATGGTGCTTGTTTGAATATGGAAGAACAGGGTTCTCATTCTGGGCTGCTTACTGTGCAAAAAGGCACAAAATATAAGTGACATAAATAAGAAAGGAGAAAGGATAGAAAAAACTGAAAAGCCTAAATGGACGCTTGTACATGCAATTTATAGCTGTGTTTTTATTCAGATAGTCAAAAGGAGAAGGGTGAGAACACTTAAAAGCTTAGAGAGTTACAAGATGGAGGTTGGCAAGCTATGATGTGCGAAATATGGCAGAATGATAGCAGCAACCTTCCTTATCTTAATATTTTATTTCATTTTATTTGCTTTAGAATTTTTATTTCTGTAGTGTCGATAAAGATAACTTCAGAGTGTACTCAGTCAGAGCGTCTGCCATGCCCTGTTCACAGATGGTTCCCAAAGGGCATGTTTCTCCATGAAAGAGTAGAGCTCCATTTTGAGCTTAATGTGATGCTCTTCAGGTTCTTCTGCATGCTCAGAAAGAATACCATAGGTTGAACCTATGGCATTCATGTTAAAATTCTTGCTGTAGCTGTTCTCTTATGTGTATGTAAAGAGATCACTAACAAAAAATGTTGCAAGGACTCAGTTCTGACTTTTGCTTATGTTATGCTGTTATATGCTGGATAGTTGTACAACTTTGGTGCCTTTTTGTTGTTGTTTTCTTTTTTTTAACAGTACACTGTAATTCATATGTCAGAAGTGAGGTTTAGGTTTAGCGTAATTTTGTGAGTTAAGTTTTATTGACAAGATGTGAGTCTTGTTAGTTTTGGTGTTTAAATCTGCATTAATACTAAACCATTACATATCTCAATTTTCTTCTGGATGGCATTAACCCTCCTCTTCAGCAAATTTAACTTTACGATGTAGTGTAGTAACACTTACAGCTTTATAAGCTGTTATGCAGCGATTTTTAAAAAAACCTGCTATTTCCCCCAAAGCCATTCAGGCTAAGTATAAGAAGTGGGCCAGTAACAAGTACAAGAAGATGGTGGTTACTTGATATAAAGCCACAAAAAAGGTTCATAACAGGACTAGGAACTAAATCCAGTTCTCAGTCACAGCTATGCATCCCTGCATTAAGATGACTACTCCTACTGCCTATGGTTTTCACACATAAGTTTATCGTATATTTTTAATGTACCTACAATTTGCCTCTTATTAAAATGGCATTAGTAATTTACATTTCAGAAATCATGCAAAAAGATACACTGAGGGGGAATAAATAATGTGACATGCTGTGTTTAAACTTCATTGAGGAGAAAGACTTAAAAAGGCTAGGAAAAATGGTGTATCATGCTTGTATGTTTTCATTAATGTCTGGTAAAAGGAAAAACCTGTTGTCTGTAATTGTTGGAAGCTGAAATAAAGCTAATGACAAAGCTTTCTGATACCAGTTGATCTTGTTGACAAAGTAGCTAACATTTCTAAATAGTTTCAGGTAAGTCTCCAAATCTTAACCAGTGTGTTGCATGATAGCCAGTAATCATAATACAAGTTGTTCTTATTTTTATTTATTAAAATTTTTTTACTTGCTTAAATCAGTGCAGTGGAGACCTACAGAGCAAGAATTATGTTTTCTGTGGGTTTTTAATTTGTCTGACCTTTCCAGGAAAAGAGGTCTATGTGTGCTATGTAATCGGTTGGAAACATATCAATCAAATAAATGATCCTAGCCTGCATGCATCATTACTCATTCGTCTACTACATCCTCAGCTGTGATGAAACTAAGGTGTCAGAAATCTTTGAGACTGTAAATTGGACATCTTTTCAATGAGTCTTGTTATCTTTCAAAGAAGGAGAAAATCACTAATGGACAGAATGGGTTGGTTTCAAATGAATTATCAGAAGCAGATAGTTGATTTTTTTTTTCTTTTTTTCACCTCACATATGAAAAGACATACACATTCTCCCTCCCCCCACCAGAAAAAGTTACAGGAGATCTTAAGAAAAAAACGTTTGAATAAACAGCAACTGTATTATACTGAACCACAACAAACAAAAGATTTAAACTACTTATAGTTGCAAATACTGATATTCAATAATACTTCAACTCCGATTTAGATATTAGTTTAATGTTACAGCTGGAAATATGTTGTGGTTAAGGCACCCACAGCTTTCCCTTCCTGTCATCAGTGGCTTTCTTTATTAGCACTTTCCACTAATGCCCCTTTATAAGATTGTTATTAATCTATTTCAAAGGATAATAATTTAAAATATTTTTGTATGAATGATGTTGAATTAATCTTTGTTTTTAACTTCTTCAGTGGGACCAAAGAATGTCCTGTAGAGAGTCTGATGCTATGAAGAATTTTGCCTTTTAAAGTATGAATTACTCAGCTCTGCTCTGCCCAACTATGGAAAAAGCCATAAAAACTTCACTAGTCATCTTTAGATTCCTTTATTCCTGAAAATGCTGAACTAGCTTAAAGCTTCTAAGTTTAGGCAGAAGTGCATAGACACACTAAAGATTTTAAATGCTCAAGTATCTCGGCATTTTCTAATACCAAAATGATTGCTATTGACCTAGTATAAAGTAAGTTGTTTCCCTTCAGATGGACATCTGTCACACCTTAGTGTCGTTCTTCACATTTCTGTCTATACAACCTCTACCGTAGCTGAGTATAAATAAATGTGACATTCAGCATATGCAATACAAACCACTCAAAAGTACATTTCCACAATGATTTTTTTTTAGAACAGAACTGAATTTTCTAAAGTTGTTTGAGGAGTTTAATTTGATATTCGTAATTTCCCCTATGTATTACAGTCTGGTTTTTGGGAATAAACTTCTTTACTTCTTCTGCTGGGGTACTTGCTTTAACTGCATCCTTTATTAATTGTTCTTTCTTGAAAACAAAGCTATACTTTTCAGCTTCAACCCAAGAGCAAAACATGTATCATATTTATGTTAGGTTTTTTTGTTGCTATTAATATACCTAAGTATATAGTATTACACTTTCCTTTCACACAAAATGGATTTTGAGAGATAAAATTGCTGTGCTTGGACTAGCAGTGGTCCATCGAATTTCATATCCTTTCTCTGACAGCTAATGTTACTTCTGTGTTCTCTGATGGAAGACCTAGCGCAGCCCTCATAACAGATGATCATACAGTAGCATACCTGGGGGGAGTGCTTTCCTGACCCCCAGAGAGATAGTGCTTGGCTTACGTGATCAAGCATATTATATGTCACTTTATTGCCTATTTAATGTAACTGGCTGTTGTTTCCATAGACCATCTAATAGTGTCAAATCTATTAGGTGTTTTTGCAGAATGGAAGGGAAGAAGACAAGACATGGTTTTTCCTCCTTTTTTTTGCGTATTACAGTCAGTCCCACAAATACCACTTATAATGCAATTTATGTGCAAATAAATTATAATGCAAAAATATGATCTAAATATCATATTTGTTGCCTTCTGATTCAAGTAGATCTTTCCCTCATTCCATCATGACTAGAATTGTCATTACTTAGAACTTTCTATTCCTCTGGTTTGGCCCCTGAATGCTAACGTTTTTAACGTTTAACTTTAAAACTTTATCAGAATGCATTCCATATCTTTCATTTCCTTTCTTAGAACACTTAAATGTTTTTTCTTCGGTATGTGCTTTGACAGGAAACGACCAGAAAATATATTTCAATGCGTGATCAGTAACACTGTCAAGCACTATCGCAAAGTAGTGATGGATGTCCTGTTCCCTTCAAGTGGTCATTTGTCCAGCCCAGCAAAATATCTCTCTTTTTTTTTGTTTTTGTTAATTATTTGGTTTTCACAAATTGTGTAACAAAACATAGAGTCGGAGTGAAGCTAGAAATCTTTCTCAAATGTCTCTCAAAGGGTGATGGAAAATAAGGATGTAATGATGTAGACAGCACAATTAGTGTTTCTACTTACTGATATGATCAACATTTACTGTAGACCATTTTGATAAAGTAGACACTGTAAGCATTTTAGAGTTCAGTGGAAACAGTTTTGGTGCACAAAATGTTTATTTGAAAAGAACATACTTTTTACACCTCATCACTTCTTTGAAGATCTGAATAAAAAAAAATAAATCCCATTTCTCTTCCTTATGTTAATTTAACAACTCATTTTGCCACCCTTTGGATGACTTTATCAATGGAATGGTCTGTTTTGTAGAGTGTTGTATGCAACACTTTTACTGATATAGGTACGTTTTAACGACTTGTGTGTGTTTCGTAAAATATGCTTTATTTTAAAATTAGGGCTTCCTGTTGCAGCTGTTCCAGGAGCACTGAGTCCTTTGGCTATTCCAAATGCTGCTGCTGCAGCTGCTGCTGCTGCTGCTGGCCGTGTGGGAATGCCTGGAGTTTCAGCTGGTGGCAATACAGTCCTCCTTGTTAGCAATTTAAATGAAGAGGTCAGTGAAACAACTTTACTTTTTTTTTTCTTTTCCTCTTTAGTCACACTTCATTTGTCAGTATTTTATAATTTCCTTTCATTTGGCCTCTTACATTTGGATTTTAAGCTCAAACTATTTTTGCTGTTGTTTTTTTTTTAATAATCCCCCAAAATTAATTTAAAAGCCATTATTGTTAAATACTTTTGTTTTCCCAGGTAGCTAACAACTTAAAATGTCCTTTGATAGTCGGCTACCTATTTTTTCTAAGAAAAATGTGGTAACTACTGCATGTTTGACATTTGAATTGAAAGCTTTATTTTTACAAAATAGCAACTATGCTTTCTTTTGCCATTATAATCACATAAACTAGAATTTCTGTTTTGTTCCTTCTAATTGTTTGCTGTTTCATTTCATGCTTGTATCTCACATTTTAAGGTCTTAATTTACGTGAACTACTCTAACACGTTTTTCTTTGAAGGTTCTCCCAAAGATCTTGACGAGGCACTCTTCCAGTCTCTCTTAGTAATTTTTTTCTTTGCAGTTACTCATTTGTCTTTAAAAAATAATAAAAAAAAAAGGTGGCAAAGCATTTTCACCGTAACTGTATCTTTCTCGCTAACTCTGAAATCTAAAGGGGTTTATTTAGTTTTGCATTTTTACTGTCCTGTACATTTATTTTGATGGCTGTGAAAGCTGGTATGAAATGTGGGAAGTTTGTATCAGTCTAGCTGTTCCATTTTTAACTGGCCTCTGTCGCTGTAAATCATTAAGCTTTTTTTATCATCTAGTACTATTTTGTCATCCAGTCTTGCATGTTAAAATGTTTCAGATCAGAGTGCCATTTTGAAAGATTTTTTGCCTGCATTTCATAACCAGCCATGCTTACGCAGTTAAAGTTCAAAGTTTAAAATTTCTATTGCATGCTTTTTTCTTTTATTTATTTTCATGTTGAGATGAAATGCTGTAGTTTACTCTTGATATGAATGTACTTTACCCATATTTGTCTTGGGTGACTACATTTTACTCAGTTTTTCTTGTACAGTACATAAACCAACCATTTTCTGACCAAATTCCTGCATTTCCTATGTACTGACCTATATTTTATTTTTTTTTGTTCCCCACTTCCTTATTTTTTTTTCTTCTGCATTGCTGTATTCCCTTCCCCATTTCATCCTTTTCCCTTTGTGTTCAACTTCCCTTTCCCTGTCTTTACCCAAATTCCCTTGCCCTTCCCTGTCTTACCCTTCTCCTCGTCTTTGTCTACGTTCCCTGTCTTCATTCCCTATGTTCATGCTTCTGTGCTTGAACAAAATGTTCCTCGGACCAACTTGCCCCAATTAACCGCCTTGAAACCATGATCCATGACCACCTCACCATTCTGCGGGAACCACCCTTCGTTATGGATGATCTGTTCATCTCCGCTCTTCCTCGACTCTTCTCTCTTCTTGTCTTACGCTGCTTGCTCTTCTCTCCTTCTAAAGATGGTTACGCCCCAAAGTCTGTTTACCCTCTTCGGTATGTTATTGTTAGCACTATACTTTTATTATTGATTTGATTTTTGTTTTGTTTTGTTTTGTTTTTGTTTTTTTTTTTTTGTTTGTTTCACCTTAATTCTTATTTGTAGCTAGCACTTTGGCTTAAAGTTGAATAGTAAATCTTTTGCTATTTTTCTTTTGCTGTTTAAAACTCTCCATAGACACAAATTTTTCTTTTAATGCATGCTAATATATTTTGCATGGTCTTTAATTTAATATCATTCACATAGCTTTGAGGGTTTATCAGAAATTATTCTTTTCAAAATTCACTATTCAAAATCTTTATCTCCTTTATTCATTTGTGAGACTGTTGAGTTTGAGTGAGTGATCTTGTTGCTGTCTGAATGTTCCATTGATATGTCAAAATACGTTACTTAGATGACTGGCTTTAAAATGAACTTTTTCTTTTGGGTTACCTTTGACTTTGAAAAGGTGTTTATGGTGATGTGCAGCGTGTGAAGATTTTATACAATAAGAAAGACAGTGCTCTTATACAGATGGCTGATGGCAACCAGTCACAGCTGGGTAAGATTATTTTTCTGTTTATATTTCCATTAGTCGAAGTACTTGAAATGATGCTGTGTAAAATCAGGTGAACCTAAGCATGTTTATGTTTGTCAGTTTGTCTTGTATCCTGATTACCCACAAGACCCAAAATCTTACTGCATCCACTAGTATTCCAGAAGGTCTGCACAATATCCTAAATTAATTCAACTGCTGAATCACATGTGATGGTCTTTAAATAAAATGAAATACTCATGCAGATTCTGCAGACCTAGTTCTCGATTCCAGTCTCTAAGCTCTTTGACCCTTTGATTTGCTTGGGTTTTTGTCTTGTTTGCAGGGTTATGTGTGAGGTACCACAAGCTATTGAAAAGTAGCAGTGAATTGAGTAAGCCTCTTATCTTTTTCAGCCATGAGCCATCTTAATGGACAAAAAATGTATGGAAAGATTATTCGGGTTACCCTTTCTAAACATCAGACAGTACAACTACCTCGAGAGGGACTTGATGACCAAGGGCTGACTAAAGATTTTGGTAATTCACCTCTGCATCGCTTCAAGAAGCCTGGTTCAAAAAACTTTCAAAATATATTCCCTCCTTCTGCAACGCTTCATCTGTCCAATATTCCGTAAGTGTTGGCTGTCAGTAAGCCAATAGTATGAATGTGAATCACAGCACACTGAATTGACTAACAGTTTCTTGCTTATGCTTGTTTTCTTTCTGTTTGTAGACCATCAGTAGCAGAAGAGGATCTACGCACATTGTTTGCGAACACTGGAGGCACTGTGAAAGCATTTAAATTTTTTCAGTAAGTAACTTTTCTGTACGTAGCTTTAACAAAAGACTGCCTAGGTGTGTTTTTGCAGCGTGTCTTAAGGAAAAGTGCATAGAGGATAGCAAACATACAGGAGCAACCCCTGTAGTGTTCAAGTTCCTAATGCCATTATTTTGTTTCAGAAGAGATCACAAGATGGCACTTCTTCAGATGTCAACAGTAGAAGAAGCTATTCAGGCTTTGATTGATCTTCACAATTACAATCTTGGAGAAAATCACCATCTGAGAGTTTCTTTCTCTAAGTCAACTATTTAAAAAGGCAGATTGAAAATGAGGGTGTATTGCATTGTTTGGTGTTGTCACCTATTGACTGTTCAGGAAAGTGGGGACCAGAGTTTGTCTTCTGTTGGGTTTTTTTTTAAATTTTTTTTTTCATGCTGTTATCATTCCTTGGTTGTTCTAAAAAATAAAAAATTTAAAAAAAATTTAAAAAGCAGTGATACTAGCTGCTGTTGTTCAACTGTTGTTTAGATAAACCATCATTTTGTTTAAAAGATTTCAAGTTAATACCACAGTTTTTCAACTTAGTTGACGTACGTGCCTTAAAAAGGAAAACTAGTACTGCTGAAATTGCATAACTAGTAAAAAGCAAATTTGGTTGTCTGGGGCACATTGTTACATGATAATTTAAATATGTTTAGGCAGGGGTGTGTAAAAAGGTTAAGCTTTTGTTTCTCCTGCTTGATAGATTTCTTTATCTGCTGGCTTGTCACTTATTTTTCTTTTTAATTGGATAAGATGCATTACGCTGAAAAAGTAAAATGATGCTATTTGATTTCTGCTACTTTTTGCTTTGTGCTCTTTTTTAAAAAAGGCCTTTTGTATTTCATGGTTCTGGTCTAGATTCAGTTATGAATGTAGGCATTAGTTAAAATTAACAAGGTAAAGAATATTAATTTCTTAAAGGACAAAAAGTGACTTCTGTGACTTTGAGCCCTACGTGAAAAGCATTGTGGAATCTTAACCTTTTTGTACACACTCTTGTGGGATGTATCATATAAATGTCAGCACTAAGTAATGTCTTGTTTGTGGCTGAATATTTTTCGTAGATGTTTTTGAAGTTGACATGACTTATGTGCATTTCAATATATATTGCCATCTTTAGTTTGTAAGTAAGATATGGAATATGGTTGTGGATTTCTGAGCATGTACAGACTGGTCAAGCTAGTTCAGGAAATGGTGCATGTATTTTTCAACGATGAAGAAAGTTTGCTGCAAATGCTTGCAGGAAATTTTGTGGCAGTTTTCTAAAACTGACAACCAGGTGGGACCAAAGTTTATGTGCCTTTAGTCTTAATTTACCTTGCATTGTAATATTCAGTTTTAATAAATCTCTTCAAAATATTTTGTATTTAGAAATTGATCTGACTTTACTATAAACATGCCTCAGAATCTACAGATCCAGTTAATTTGAAAGCAGTTCTCTGTCAGTCTGAACTGTTACCTTGATTCTGTTTAAATGACCAATACTTTTTGAAATTGATGTACTTAGTTTCAGGATTCATAGATTCTGTTATCTATGTAGAAAAAAAAGGTCATGTATATTTTCTATTAGTTGAGTTTTTACATCTTTAGAATTGTAAAATTCAGTATAGTTTGAAAGTGGCACAATTAAAAATTAATTTTCTAACAAAGCTGGGAGGTTTGACGGTTGTTTAATTTCATTTTGTGTGTACTCTGCTTACCTCTGTAGCATGCTCAATAAACACTTCTGTAGCTCTGTATTCACCTTTTCTGTCTTTCTCTGCTGCTTTCTATCTCTCCTCTTCTTTGTTTTTCACTTCTACTGTGCTTCTAAATTCATGTTTATTCTCTGCCAGGGTGGGAAAAGCATAATATTAAATAATACAATTTATGGCTTTTTACCATAAATCTGATGCTGTGAAAAATACCAGCTCTTTATTTTCAGAAAGATAGTGACCCCTTTGCAGGCATATGTGCATATTAAACATTTCCCACCCTGTTATAACTTACTGCTTTAAAGACATAACTTTTATTGTAGTTCGTTAGCTCTCTCTTTCTATCTTTTTAGTTTTTAAGCAGATTTATGCACTAATAGATCTCTCAGGTTTGCCATGCTCTCTTGCTGCAGTTTCATCTTTCATTTTTTTTGTGTCTGCTAAAGATTTTCTACTAATCATACAGTATACTCATGGGTTAAAGTAACGCAGTTTTTAACATTAGATCAGTGGACCATACATATTCCAGACCAGGATATTTCCCCTTTTCAGAGACATGGGTTTAAAAAATGAATGTAAAAACAATTTGGGCACTTCAATAGCTTTTCTTCATATTACTTTGAACTGATTGTTGGGGTTTTTTTTCCCCTCACTGAGAAACAGAATTAAAACTTTTACACAGTCCCCTTTTAAAGCAACTGTATGGTCCTGAAGTATTGCATTGGTAAAAGCTGTCAGTGTTCAATTCGAAGCATTTTTCTGTCACTTCTCCAGTACAACTACTGTAGATTTATTGATGTCAGATTATGTTGTGACCTGATGTCTGTTCTTTTGGGTTGGCTTTCAAATCAATAAATAGCTATCAGCTTTTTAAAGGCTCTGATATAACATAGGGGGCCTGCATTAGTCTTCACTACATTAAATAAAACACATTAGGTTCTTACCTGTTTTATCAGGAATACACCCAAGATATGACTCCAGTTATACTTCAGATATAACGGTGATCACCCAGTCTGAAATGCCAGTAGAATCAGGTTCATCCATACACGAAACTTGTGAATCAACACCTTTTTACAACTCGGGCACCCAGATGCATTGGTGTGACTATCTCCCAATTGACTTGAACAGTACTTAAGGGTCTGACTGAGCTGATCTTTTACATTTTTCATCTATATAGAATCACAGAATCGCCTAGGTTGGAAGGGACCTTTAAAATCATCAAGATACAGTATGATGTCCCATTTTCTTAAAAGTAAAAAAGTGTCAGATTTCCTTTTGCATATCAGAACGTGCGTGCATGTTTCAAATAGAAATGTGAATTGCAGTTTACCATTCCATGAGTTCAGCTTGTGCCAAACTATTTTCACTCTAAAACATCTGTATCGGCATACAGTGATTTCCATATGTTTAATTTTGAAATAACATAGAATCTGCAGTGCTTAAGTGTTTACAAATACAGGGGTTTTGTAAAACTGTAACCTACTCATCTCTTGCCAGGCTTATTCCCTTAAAAAGAAGTTTGTATACTTCTTTTCTTGTTTTGAAAAGTTCTGTGGCAAAAACCTCAAGGGAAAGAATATATATTGAATTTGATTTGTTATAAATTCAGTAACTTTTATTATGAGGTTATATTTGTTTCAGCCATAATTAAAAGTAATGATAGTCATAATTGCCATGGCAGGGTTGGTGGTTTTTTTTATTAACTTGGTGAAGAAAATCACTGTTCAGTTATTGATACTTAGTCTTTAAAGTGGTATCTCTTCAGAAAATACAGGTTTAATGTCCTAACTGCTAGAACTTTCAAAAACTTGTTTTTCTTGAGGTGGTACTGCATTTTGTATAGTAATTTGTACAAATTTTTGTTGTTATAAAATGTAAATAATTTTCTGTTGTATTTTTAGCTCTTCAGAATGTGAAAATGCAAAGCGTCATTTTTATTAAAATTTTACTAAAAATAAGTTTTATGAATAACTTCTTACACTCCATGGAATATGAGAGTTCAGATTACGTTAGTAGAACTTTAACATAGGCATGTTGATATTCCAAACTTCAGATTTTTAAAATAATTCTAGTATTATGACAGAAGGCTGATTTTTTTTATTATTATTATTATTTTTATTTTCATTGTGAATTGGTAATTTTTCTCTAATGGAGCAAAGAAATTGGTTGGAGAAGTCCAAAAATGATTCTTTGATCAGGTAATGTCCACTGGCAAATAAAATATGTAAATGAAGTAAAACAAAATGTGATAGCATTCAGCTTAAATTGTGGCAAAACTTCAAAGTTAAGTGAGTGCACTTTGAAGTATTTCTGTATATTGTGATTTAACATGTTATTAAAAGGCACCTTTGCCCTGCAGGAATAACAGCTCATATGACTATTTGTAGATTGCCACTTTTAATTTTTTACATAATTTTGAGTTTTATAAGCCATTTTACAAAAAAAAACCCCTTTGATTCATTGTAATTTTCTGTATGTTTATTATAGTATGTTACAGCATGAAAGCACCAATCAGACATTTATCTGCGGTATTTAAGACACTGCAATTTCATATCCTAGTTTACTCCAGACAATTTGTCTAATTCTCTGGTTAGGTAGTAAGTAGTTCTGTTGAAACACTAGAAAAAAGATACAAATTATGTCTTTCTCTGCAAACAGATCCACTAGCCCATCTCAAAAAAAAAAATGTGTTTCCCCATATTAAAATGTTTTGCAGTGAGCAAAGCTTCTTTAAAAGGTTTGGTTGTGTTAGGTAGGGGTGAAGCTGAATTTTGTATCAGTTGGACCTTATTCCATTCCAGAGACTGAGGCAACCGAAAGCTCAGTGTTTTCCTGAGGCGAACAAATGGTCTTTTAAATAATTTGGCAAAACGTCCCATCTCCTGCAGTCCTGGCCCGTGTCGAAAGGGCTGTGTAAGTTGTGAACGTGGTCAAGGTTGCATCTGAAGGTAGAGTTTCCCAGGTCTTGGTCATGCGACGGCTGTGACATTTCATACCTTCCTGGTCTGCTGGGGAGCTGCTGCCGCCTGCTACTGCTGTTCTGGTCCACGCAGAGGGGAAGGAGAGAGACTGATTTTTCTGAAACAGTGGGATTTGGCATGCTATTTTCTACTTAATGGGCCCTGGTAAAGTTAATCGATGGACTGCAGTAATCTAACTGTAGAGAATGATAATCTATTGTAAATTATTCTGTTAGTCCACAATTAGCTTGCTAGAACCAGCGACGAGGTTCCTGCCTTCCTGAGGAATTACATGCCACAATAATGAAGCTTTAGAGAATTTCTTTAACTTGGGGTTGGTTTGGTTTTTTTTTCTTTTCTTTTAACATAAGAATTTGTTTAGAATGACTTAATCTGAGTCTCTTGAGCTTTGAAAATCTCCACGGTGCATCTATGCACATGCGTGTGTGTTTGGTCTCTTCAGGATGGTTAATAAAAGGAGATTGGGGAGTTCCTGCTTCACCTTAAAAAAAAATGTCATTTTTACTGCATGATATACCTTTGTTGTAATTTTCTGAGTTTACTGAACTTTCCCCCAAACAACAGACCGAATTTGGGAGGGGATTATGTTCCTTTGGTTTCCCCCATTCAAAGTTTACAGCGTGTAATGTTTAAAATCTGTATTCTTTCTTGATTAGTTCTGCATGCAGGCAGCAAAGGAAAAGCAAAGAACTTTTCTTCCTCAGGAAAATGTGAATTAAATTAGGATTGGCTTAAATATCTCAAAAAAAAAAAAAAAAAAGCTCAAAATAGCTCTCCTATTATTGAAGAGTACTGCATGTTTTATGAGTTTTAGCCCAGTTTCATCCAGAAATGGGACTGGCATAATTGCACTGTCTGCATGTGAATGTCCTGTTCCGCGGATAACCCCCGTCTCCTCCTCTCACTCCTGCACCCGCTGGCTGGTTTTCTGTCGGGCGGAGGGGACGGAGGTCTCGGATGCTAAGGCGTTGCTATTTCTCTGCTCATTAGTTGGCTTGCGAGGTGGAAGTCCTTACTTTCAGTGCTATGGGGAAGGGAAGGAAACAAAATCCGCTGCCTTCTCTTTTGTTTCGGCAGGAATTGCAGAAGGGCATGCACGCAGCTCTCTCTGAGGTTAGCACAGGTGACAGGGCCTGGGGACACGGGGTGGACTACATGAGAAATGGGAGGGAAAGGAGCAGTGTTGGACAGAGGAGCATCGAGGGAGTTTAGGAAGTGAGGAAGCTCTGTGGACTTAAAGAAGGGCGGTAAGGGGTCTAATTCTTTCAGATCAGCAAAAACGCAAGTTTTCAACTGACTCAAAACTTGCCAAGACCTGGAATCAGAAATAAAATGCTGAATCCCTTTCTTCAGGACAACCTATTCAGAAGACCTATGTAAAGCTTACAGATCACAGCCTATACAAATGAACAGTCTACATTCCCATGAAAAAAGTTCCAATACTTTAACATGTTTGCTTTGAAAAGGGAATCAATAGGCTTCTTTAAGTTGTTTTCATGCATAAATAGCTCTTAAAAATAAGGGCTAAGGGGAGAGTTACTGGCTGAATTATTTTGGGGGTTTTACGAACAAGTCTGGTCAAAATTGGTACAGCGTGTGAGGTAGATGCGATATATTTTCACTTCTCCTCAGCGTGTACTGAGGTGTCAGAGCTTAGCACTTGCACGAGGACTGCTGTGGAAGCTGGTTTTCTCCAGCTCTCCAGCTGCTCATCCCTAGGAGCCAGCGAGATGGAAAGCCTGAAGCCTCCAGCCCTAGGATAGGCTACAAGTCAGGGTGGTTTAGGATGATTGACACTGATGGCTTGCCAAAGAGCTAGATAAAGCGAGCTAGCAGGATCTAGTAAGAGATTTGTTAGAGGACTCATCAAAAGTGACACGTGCTGGGGAACAGGTGTGTTTTGATGGAAAAAATGTCTACTGTAAAATTTCTGACCATCTGTATTTCATGGAACGGCGCTCCAGAATCCTTTGGGCTGACCCCATCCCCTTTCGTTCCTTATGCCCTGGGCTTACCTCTCGCAGCCTCAGCGGCCTTTGAAGACTTCAGTTGTTCAGCCGAAATCACGCTGGAGTAGTCTGTTCTTTTCTGAAGCGAGAGAGGTTTCTTGGCAGCGGCACCTGACAGGCACCAGTGATTTGCTGCATGTGGTGGGACACCAGCCTTGCTGCTGTGCTTTAAAGCATCGAGAAGCCTCAGCCGGTAAATAGCCATAGTGCTGTGCCAACAAAATGCTCTCTTCAGCGTGCTGTGCTTTGTTGTCTGGACGTGAACCCTCCAGGTATTGACTTTAAGGTAATTTGGGTACGTTTTTTGTGAACAAGGGTTGTGTTTCAAAGGGGGGGGGCTTTTTTCTTTCCTTCTCCCTCTCTTTTTCGGAAGAGAGAGAGAGAGATTTTCCTGTTGATGTTTATAGAAAATAGACCAGAGGTCACCTTCATTTTCCCAGTTCTCAACCAAATTCTGGGAAACCTTAACGATTTTGGGCAGAGGCTTGTCTAACCTGCTCTTTAAACTCTGAAGACAGAAGTCACACAACTTCTCGAATCAGTCCGCATCAGTGCTTTGCTATGCTTATTGGTAGACCGTAGGGAAAAAAATATTCTTGACCTAAATCTCTTCCTGCAATTTAAGTCCACTTTGGTTTTCAGAAAGTGATTATTTTCAAATTCGTCTATTACCTGTAACTAAACCTCATCTTCTTTGGAGTGTAGTTACTTCAGAATATATGGTTAATAGTAGATGACCTTTTTCCTCATCAGTGGCTCTTCACTCATGATAGTTCTTAAAACTGAAGGTGTTTGTGGTGCCATCTTGTTACACAGAGGTGGGTGGACTTTAAATGAATTGCTCTTTTGATTACAAAAGGAGAATGAGAATGGTAACGCCAAACTCTTCTGAGCTGCTGTGGATGAACTCTAAATAGCTTTTTTTTCTCCGGGTAGTATAGCTTGTTTGAGTAAGTCTGCAGCCAATTTTGGCCCACCAAGGGATGTGTTCTCAGCTGTGGTGGTAGGAGAATTACCAAATCACCACCCATTATCACTCACAAATGGCTGGAATTAGTCAGTAAAATTGAAGTCTATAGATATAAATATGTTCACTAACAGATCAATAATGATGTTTATTTGCAGTTTTCTTATGGATACTTTATGGTATCCATAGCATTTCAAAGCAAACATGTTAAAGTATTGGAACTTTTTTCACAGGAATGTAGACTGTTCATTTATATAGGCTGTGATCTTTACATAGGTCTTCTGAACAGGTTGTCCTGAAGAAAGGGATTCAGCATTTTATTTCTGATTCCAGGTCTTGGCAAGTTTTGAGTCAGTTGAAAACCTGCATTTTTGCTGATCTGAAAGTATTAGACCCCTTAACACCCTTCTTTAAGTCCACAGCAGCTTCCTCACTTCCTAAAGAAGGGAATCCCATAAATTGGGTCTTTTTTTCAAGGTGATTTGAAACAACATATACAACGTGTTACTCCATAGCTAAAGAAAGGTTATAGAGATTTTCTTCCTGCCTTGGGAGTAGCTCTCCAGCTGTCTTACACACTTGGAACTGCTCGGTGAGCCCCTAGACAGATTTACTGCAAAGTAAATAAATTGTGCTTAGTGTACTCGCACAGCATTGGAAAGCCTGAGCTTTCCTCAGTGAGACATCACGCTTGAAGCAAAACCTGGTTATCTGGTGCAGCTACTGGGTTTCCAGGGATCCAAGACTTGCAGGTTCAGTGGCTTTCAGGACTCTTCTCCAGCGTTTCTCAGATCCTTCCGTGGCCATAGCAAGTTGCATCCATGACTTCAGAACTTTTAGGGCGTATGCTGTAGAGTGAAATTAGGGCTGTATGAACTTCAGGCTCTTGGATTAATATACTGACTAGCCCTAAAAAAATGCGGGAGTCGTCCAGTCTGTTTTGAGATAGTTCCCTCATTGGAAATCCTTGTTAATCAAATTAATTTCAGCTTCGCTTAATATTTAGTACCTGCTTAATCCTGAGTAACCAACGTCCTTGTTATACTAAGACAGAAGCTCTTCAAATGCTTCACGCTTTTTGAAATGCTTTAGGAACTTAAACAATGTTATGCTCTGAATCATTCCTTTATAATAATAATAAAAAAAAAAATGTTATACTTGTCAGTCCCCTACTTTGTAATTTTTTTGGTACGTCAGTAAATGTTACTTACATTTATACTAGTAGAACTCAATAATAGTCAATGTAGAAGTCGATGAACTTGCAGTAGGATTAGTGCTTGGAACAACAGGCATTAATTTTCTGTGCTGGAAAGACCGAGTCTAGGTCTCTGCCGTTTAGGAGGTCGTATCCAGGCAACTGCTACTGAACGCTGAGATTTTCGCTTTTGCAGACATCTGCTCTGCCCTGCCAAAACCATGTTTCTAGGGGGAAGAAAAGGTTCATCCAGATGTAGGAACCGAGTATGCAAGGGAAAGGAAACTAGGAGAAAATTTTGTAAATACTGCATTCCTGCACAACAACTT
This sequence comes from Anarhynchus alexandrinus, assembly GCA_008711295.1. NCBI lineage: Eukaryota > Metazoa > Chordata > Aves > Charadriiformes > Charadriidae > Anarhynchus > Anarhynchus alexandrinus. Next base: position 7,393,952 of record VUYV01000002.1, read on the forward strand.
CAGCTCTCCAGGGATGAGACAGTAGCTGAGACCTTCCTCTGCACGTATCAGGTGAAAGGGCCAGTACGCTTTCGCAGCCACTTTCAGCCTATGTCCCTGCACCCTTTTTTATAAGAATTATTTTCCTTGCTTTTTCAATTTCAAAAATGAATTTGCAATTTTTTTTTTAATTGCAATGTTTTCAGTTTTTTAGATCTGTCAAGCAGCACTACGGAGAGGTCTATGGAGAGCACTATCATTGTAAGGCCAGGTGTCATTCACTTAAAAGAGGAGATAATCAAAGACACTGTGAATTTAGCTGAGACTTTGCAGACTGTTGATTCTATTACAGTCATTTGCAGATTAATAATTGTCACAAATACAACTGATCTTTGGGCTGCCGTGATCTATACTACAAAATCTCAACATATTTTTGTAAATCTATTGAGTGAGTACTTGTACATCAAGTTGCCTTTCTCTGCCAGGGATGCCTCTTTACTACCGTTCTATTGTTCAGAGACACTAAAACTCTGTCCGCTGGTAAAGAACTGATGTTTTAAAATTCTTGATTTATATGAGTTACCAGGTTTGTTACTGACTTCCTTATTCTTCCCCTGTATTTGGCAGTTTTAGAAGTATCAAAATGTCTTACGCTTGTTAACATTTAACCTTCTTTTGCAATCATTTCAAGCAGTAAGGAAGATGGAACAGTTACAAGATTTAAGTATTTTGGATGACAGCTTTGTTTCAAATTTGATTTTGGCTGCTTGCGCTTAGAAGGTAATCCCTAACATTGCCTCACTGCTGTAATGGATTTCTTTGTACTGGACACATAATAGTCAAACTTATTTTATTATCGCTGGAAATAAGTTGTTGCCAAAATCTCCAAGAAATGTGTAGCATTCCTAATAATTCAAATACATAAGTAGTTTAACATTGCTGACGAAGACTTGCAGTTTTACATCCACATTCTGAGTATTTAGAAGCTGGAGTTAGGTTATCAGTAATTAAACGTTTGTGGCTCCTCCTGCGTGTATGCAGTATGATATGCCTCATCTTTAGGAATACTAATGTGGTGATGCCGTACTTGTCTTCTCCCTTAGTTACCCACATGAAGGTGACGCAGACTGCTGTCACCTGAAACCTTTTGACATTATTTTCATAAACGCTGATTCAGTGATGCTGAAAAATGGCCAGTTTGTGCATCTTGTACTAGTGAAACTGCAGGGATGATAGGAACTGGTAAGTGGAAGGCCAGAAGCAATATACTTGATGCTTGTGAAACTATAACTGGACTTTTAGTCTCTAACACATACAACTGCCTGATTACTTGAACAAAATGCGATGTTCTATGAAAGGTTTAGCTACACGATAGACCTATCGCTTTAAATATATTGATAATAACAACATAACCTATTTCTTTCTCCTATCCCTTTGTTAATGTGGCTATCAAGGACAGAAAGATGTTCCACACGCTCCTCTTGCACTGCAAGAAGTAGCCAGGAATCGTTCAGGAGGTCCTTTACAGTTGGGCTGTTCCCATGGCTTGCTGCGGTTGAAGGGATTAGACCTGCTCCTCCCATTCTTGGCTAATCATCTTCTGCCAGTTCTGATGCCTCTCTTGTTCTTGCCCTTCACCTGCATGAATCGACTTGCTAAATTGACAGCCTCCCTACCAAAAAAGTCAAACTTCTCCCTTCTCTTCTCCCTCTCCCCCTTTCGGTATCAGCTTTTGCCCTTTAGTGGACTGGACCTGGTCGCTGAATGGTTAGAAAAATGCCAAAGCAGGTGGAGCATACTGCTGGGAAGAGGGGGAAGACAACACTGCCTGCTTCGACAGAAGTCGAATATCAGCGAAAATGTGATGAAATCTCAGCTTCAAAACACTTAATGCTGATATAATTGTTCCAGCCCTAAAGGCTGAACTGGTGTGGATTTTAGATATAGGTGGAAATACTGAGTAGCACTAGGACTTAAGCTAATACACACTGTGATGTTCATTGACCTAAGTGCCCATATGAACCTCTTTAGTTTCTAGACACTAATAATTGCCAAAATACTGTATATTATACAGAGATATAACATTAAATTAACATAATAAGCACATCACTTTACAACGGGATCTTATGAAATGGTTTGCCACATGCTGCCAAAATAGTGGATTACATCAGCTTCGTGGGCTATTCTGAATGTTTTGCTGAAGTAAAGTTATTTAAATTCTTAATGTGGTTTTTCTTCAATGAGCCAGGAAAAAATATTTGTAATCATGGATTAATGATGATGGTCTCTGGGATGCTGATTATTCTGCATGGATTTTTGGGGGTTTTGGTTTGGGGTTTTTTTTTTCCCTACCTTTAGCCTATCTTGCCACTTTTGTTGTGTTGTGGCCATTGCTGCTCTAGGTCCAAGCAGGATTCTCCAGGCACAACTTTTTTCAAGTCTGGTTGTCATCTCAGTGGGATTTTTCCTGTTGTTCTGTTTCCAGAAATGCTTTTTTGAAACTGTGTTAGTTCCTTGTTAATCATGATGACAATGATGTTTGCTTTTACCCGACGGAGTTGGGCTGACATTTATATCTTAAGTTTCTTGAGGCAAAGGCTCTGTTTTACTTTGAGGTGTCAGTCATGTTGTAAAGGCCATAATAATTGTCAAAGAAACATTTCTGATTTTTGCCCTTCACTGTAGTGTAAGAGGAGAAAGGGAAGAAAACGGTGCTTCATGAGCCAGGCTTTTACTGTTTTATGGTGACAGATAACGGTAATATTTACTGCTTCTGAGCCATGCATATAAATCTACATATTTATGTAGTAATGAATAAAGTAAAATATTGTGGCATTTCTAGTTAGAACATAATTGCCATGTATATTAACACAGATCTGGGATCTGGATGTCAAAGAAAGTGAGCCAAAAATAAAGCCGTTTTACCAAATTGATTCGGTACGATGAGAGTATTTTAAGAAGCTGTAATAAGGGAGGTTCTCAAGGAACAGGCTAAAATATTTCTGTTTATAGCTAATGACAAAGTAAAGGTGATAAGCAGTGTCATACTTCCAGCTGATTACATGCTGCAAAGTTAACCATAGACTAGTTCCTGTACTAAATTTCTGAAGTGTATTAATAGCTCTGTTCTTTGGAGTCGACGCAGACTGAACATTAAATTAAAAGCGAGAAGTAGTTCTGCTAGACTCAGTTTACATCTTGTCTGAAAATCTGCGCCTCCTTACCCCTTACTCTTTCTCTTCTCCTTTCCCATTTTCCCATCTAGCTCAGGCTGGATACGCCAAACCTTAAATATAGTGAATGTTTTTCTTTTCTCTACCACAACAGCTGCCTGTCATCTCCACTGTCCACCCCCCGACTTTAGAGCATCTACACTGTTCACACTTTTTGAAAGCCGCTCTCCTGATCTATTCTCCATCCAGTGCTGCTTCCCTATACCTTACTCCCCTGGTTTTACTGCCTCTGTGTCCTCTGTGCACCATCTTTCCCACCATGAATGATCCCACGCACTTGCTGTGGGCTCCTTGTGCTTGTTGGTGAAGGCGTAATGGTCCTGTGGCAACCCCGGCTTCCAAATTATGTTGTTGGCTGTCTGCAGGTGTAAGTGCAGTGGGAGCTGTTGAGTAAAGCTTCAGATACTGCTTGTCTTCCCCAGCCAGAACTGACCTGGGGAGAGCTGAATAGATCTAAAGCTGAACCCAGACAGTGATGTCTTCTAATGTGCAGTCTTCATCCTTCATGTCCCATGTATGGAGTACTGACCCCAGGAGACCTCATCTACAAGTACATCAGAAATTGTGTGATGGGAGACTTGAGCAAGACCAGTTGTGTCTGAGGAACATCATAAGATCTAGCAGCGAGGAGTCCAGGTAATGGGGATGGTCTTAATGCTGAAATGGGGGGTGGGAATGTTTGAGGTTATGCTTTATATGGATGTATCACAGAATCACAGAATGGTTGGGGTTGGAAGGGACCTTCAGAGATCATCTAGTCCAACCCCCCTGCCAGAGCAGGTTCACCTAGAGCAGGTTGCGCAGGATGGTGTCAAGGCGGGTTTTGAATGTCTCCAGAGTTGGAGACTCCTCTGCCTGTGCCAGTGCTCTACCACCCTCAAAGGAAAGAAGTTCCTCCTCATGTTTAGATGGAACTTCCTATGTTAAAGTTTGCCCATTACCTCTTGTCCTATCACTGAGCACCACGGAAAAAAGACTTGTCCCATCCTCCTGGCACCCTCCCTTTAAGTATTTATAGGCATTGATAAGATCCCCCCCTCAGTCTTCTCTTCTCCAGACTAAAGAGACACAAGTGCTTCAGCCTTACCTCATAAGAAAGATGTTCTGGTCCCCTAATCATCTTTGTAGCCCTTTGCTGGACCCTCTCCAGCAGTTCCCTGTCCTTCTTGAACCGGGGAGCCCAGAACTGGATGCAATACTCCAGATGCAGCCTCACCAGGGAAGAGTAGAGGGGGAGGATAACTTCCCTCGACCTGCTGGCCACACTCTTGATGCACCCGAGGATGCTATTGGCCTTCTTGGCCACCAGGGCACATTGCTGGCTCATGGTCATCCTGTTGTCCACCAGGACTCTCAGGTCTCTCTCTGCAGAGCTGCTCTCCAGGAGGTCAGCCCCCAACCCGTACTGATGCATGGGGTTATTCCTCCCCAGATGCAATGCCCTACACTTGCTCTTGTTGAATTTCATAAAGTTCCTCTCTGCCCAACTCTCCAGTCTGTCCAGGTCATGCTGAATGGCAGCACGGGCTTCTAGTGTGTCAGCCACCCCTCCCAGTTTTGTGTCATCAGCAAACTTGCTGATGGAACACTCCATCCCTTCATCCAGGTCATTGATAGATATATTGAACAGGACTGGACCCAGTACTGACCCCAAAGTGCATACAGGATGAAATGAGACTTTAAATTTTGCTGGATAATGTTACAATGGTGGTAGCAACGCTTCAAAAAACACACTCCAAAGCTTTCCATTTTATTGATGTGAAAAGCCAAAAGAGTTTTTTGAGGGTTTTGGCCCCCCACATCTGCCTGGGCCTGTTTCTCAGGCAAGGTACCAATTGGATATGGCAGCATTGCTAATTAGTTTAGGGTTTTTTAGATCACAAAAATCTACTGACGTACTCAAGGAAGGGCTAGCGATGAGAAAGGATCAATTGCCAGGAGAGAGGGTGATTGCTAGTGTCAAACGGAGGATGTACATGCTGCTCCCAGGGTTTTCTGAAAACAGTTTCTTTCAGCATGTTCACTAATGACCTTGAAGGTGAGGTTAATTTGATATTGATCAGATTAACAAATGTAAAATCTGGTAAATAAAAGCAATTAATTAAAAATAGTGAGTAGGACAGTAGTTTGCTGTTGAGTGAAAGTGAGGGGAGCTTGAACAGAAGGAAGAGCAAGATGCTACAGACCTGCTAATGCTCCTGAAGTTACGGACTAAGTTGTGACTCCTTGTTACTTGCTAGAGAGAACTTCAATTCCTCCTGGTGGGGCTCTTTGCACTTCAGCATTTGATGCTGTTCACCCTGAACTAACCACTGAGACTTAGCAGAAAATAAGGTCTTAGCTTCCAGGATTTCCAGCTGGATTGCAGGTACCCAGACTTTCTTTACAGGCTTGTATTTAACTGGGGGAAGGGAGCTCTGGAGCTGTCATGTGTATCACGCTTGCCAGACTTGCTTGAGATTCCCCTACCTACCAGAAAAGCATTAGAGATGGATTGTAGCAAAACGAGGATGACAAAACTGGAAACACGGAACTCCAGAGACCACACTGACAGGTAACTGGTATTGAGGCTTGCCCGTAATTTCTCTGAGAGACCTCTGGGTCCTGGAAACCAAGGGCTCAGCTCCACAGCAGTTCTTTTCGACAGTGCTGTCTTCTAGTCATGACTTCTTTGAAACTTTGTTTAGTCCTAGAAGCCAGAAGGATACTTTACACCTATGTTTTAGGTGGATATACAGGTCTTAGTCCTGACATGGCCCAGGAAAGCAGAGGAGATTTTGAGCTCATTGTATCAATGTTATGTTAAAGTACTATAACATTGTGTCATGTTCTAGGTTATTGAAAGAGGTAGAAGGGGGTGAGGATTTAATGGGTCTGTTCTTGAGCCTTCGCTGCAAACATGGGGTCAGGCACATGAGTATCCCCATGTTTTACATTAGTGTCAGTCCTTCCCTCTGACCTTCCCAGCAAATACTCTGCCTTCATGCTGAAGATCCTCAATGTGAGGGCAGGATATGGGGCACCTACACATTCTCATTTCCTCGACTCATGCAAATCGTGATTCATTCCTAATGAATACATCTCTCCGGAGATACTGACAGGTCAGGACGGTAAACCTAGCAGCGCACCCAATGTGCTCCCAACATCTTCCCAGTCCACAATCCTCTTCTCTTTTAAGACAAACCCTGTAGTCTGTTCGTTAAAGCATGCGCTGTTCTGTGATTTATGGGAAGTTTCACTATCTTAACGGGAGGGAGCTCCAGTTTGCGTTGTGCACTAACATCTGAGTGGAGGCTTTGGGCAAATGCTTTCTCCTGCTGTTACTACTCTTTGTGTCCTTTACATTTAAGCGAGAAGACATGAGAAAATCAGCAAGTGAACCCAGACCATTAGTGCAGCCTGCAGTGGACCCACAGCCAAAGAGTCAAAAACTGCCACACTGGCACACCCAGAAGGAAGGGAGGCCACTAACACAGAATGGAAGCTTTTAACTGCAAAGACCAGCAGGAGGAAGAGACTTCCCACAGAAAAACTGAGGTGCCCTTGCAGAACCACTTCAGTGCTCTGCAGGGTGAAGAGGGAAAACCCACTGCATCAGGAGAGGCGCTGGAGCTGAGTAAGGCCACCCGATCTGCTCCCTCTGTAAGCAGCAGTCCAACTAAGAAAAGGCGATGGGTGATAGTAGTAGGTGACTTTCTTCTGAGAGGTACGGGGGCACCCATTTGCTGACGTGATGCACTCTCTAGGGAAGTGTGCTGCTTACTGGGGGCTCATATCAGAGATGTCACTGAGAGACTACCAAACCTCGTGCCATATACCAGCAATAGATGCCCAGAGTCTGGAAAAGGATCACAGGTCAGCAGGAGAGCACCTGGAGTGCAGCACAAAGGAATTCCAGCCAATAAGTCAGCTTCATCAGGGCCCAACTTAAATGCCTCTATGCAAACGCACGTAGCATGGGGAACAAACAAGAGGAGTTAGAGATGTGTGCTCGCCTGCAGGGCTATGATCTTATCGGTATCACAAAGACGAAGTGGGATGGCTCCTATGACTGGAGTGTTGGAATGGAAGGATACAGGTTCTTCAGGAAGGACAGGCAAGGGGAGACAAGGAAGAGGTATCACCCTCTATGTCAATGACTAGCAGGAGTGCATAGGGCTACACCTGGGGATGGATGAGGAGCTGACTGAGAGAGCTGACCAGGATTAAAGGGCAGGCAGGGACAGGTGATGTTACAAGTGGGGGTCTACTACACGCCACCTGACCAGGAAGACCAAGTGGATGAGGCCCTCTATAGACAGACAGGAGCAGCCTCACGTTCGAAAGCCCTGGTCCTTGTGGGGGAATTTAACTACCCCGATATCTGTCAGAGGGACAACACAGCAGGGCATAAGCAATCCAGAAGGTTCCTGGATTGCGTTGATGATAAATTCCTTCTCCAAGTGATAGAGGAGCCAACGAGGAGAGGTGCTATGCTGGACCTTGTTCTCACCATCAAGGAGGGGCTGGTGGGGAATGTGAAGCTCAAGGCCAGCCTTGGCTGTGGTGACCATGAGATGGTGGAGTTCAAGATCCTTCGGGTGGCGAGGAGGGCACACAGCAAATTGGATTTCAGGAGAGCAGACTTTGGCCTCTTGAGGGATCTGCTTGGCAGAGTCCCGTGGGATAAAGCCCTGGAGGGAAGAGGGGACCAAGAAAGCTAGTTAATATTCAGGGACCACCTCCTCCAAGCTCAGGAACGATGTATTCCAGTGAAGAGGAAGTCAGGCAAAAACGTCAGGAGGCCTGCATGGATAAACAAGGAAGTCCTGGACAACCTCAAACAGAAAAAGGAAGCCTACAGAGGGTGGAAGCAAGGACAGGTAGCCTGGGAGGAATACAGAGAAATTGTCCGAGCAGCCAGGGATGAGGTTAGGAAGGCTAAGGACCAGATAGAGTTAAATCTGGTCAGGGATGTCAAGGGCAACAAGAAAGGCTTCTACAGCTATGTCGGTGATAAAAGGAAGACTAGGGAAAATGTGGGCCCTCTCATGAAGGAAGTAAACAGGAGACCTGGTCACCTGGGACATGGAGAAGGCTGAGATACTCAATGACTTTTTTGCCGCGGTCTTCACTGGCAAGGGCCCTAGCCACACCACCTGAGTTGCAGAAGGCAAAGGCAGGGACTGGGAGAATGAGGAACTGCCCACTGTAGGAGAAGACCAGGTTCGAGACCATCTGAGGAACCTGAAGGTGCACGAATCCATGGGACCAGGTGAGATTCATCTGCAGGTCCTGAGGGAACTGACGGATGAAGTTGCCAAGTCACTATCCATGATATTTGAGAAGTTGTGGCAGTCTGATGAAGTTCCCACTAACTGGAAAAGGAGAAACATAACCCCCATTTTTAAAAAGGGAAAAAAGAAAGACTCAGGGAACTACAGGCTGGTCAGTCTCATCTCTGTGCCTGGCAAGAACGTGGAACAGATCCTCCTGGAAACTATACTAAGGCACATGGAAAATAAGGGGGTGATTGGTGACAGCCAACATGGCTTCACTAAGGGCAAATTGTGCCTGACAAATTTGGTAGCCTTCTATGGTGGCATTATAGCATTGGTGGATGAGGGGAGAACAACTGACATCATCTACCTGGATTTGTGCAAAGCATTTGACACTGTCATGCATGGCATCCTTGTCTCTTAACTGGAGAGACATGGATTTGATGGATGGGCCATTCAGTGGATAAGGAATTGCCTGGATGGTTGCACTCAGAGTTGTGATAAATGGCTTGATGTCNTTGATAGGCTTGAGAAGTGGGCCTGTGTGAACCTCATGAAGTACAACAAGGCCAAGTGCAAGGTCCTGCATGTGGGTCAGGGCAATCCCAAGCACAAATACGGGCTGGGCAGAGAATGGATTGAGAGCACCACTGAGAAGAAGGACTTGGGGGTGTTGGTTGATGAGAAGTTCAACATGAGCCGGCAATGTGCATTTACAGCCCAGAAAGCCAACTGCATCCTGGGCTGCATCAGAAGAATGATGACCAGCTGGTCGAGGGAGGTGATTCTGCCCCTCTACTCTGCTCTTGTGAGACCACACTTGGAGTACTGCGTCCAGCTCTGGAGCCCCCAACATAAGAAGGACATGGACCTGCTGGAGCGGGTCCAGAGGAGGGCCATGAAGATGATCAGAGGGCTGGAGCACCTCACCTGTGAGGACAGGCTGAGAGAGTTGGGGCTGTTCAGCCTGGAGAAGAGAAGGCTCCGGGGAGACCTTTTAGCAGCCTTCCAGTACTTAAAGGGGGCCTACAGAAAAGATGGGGAGGGACTCTTTATCAGGGAGTGTAGCGATAGGACCAAGGGGTAATGGTTTTAAACTGAAAAAGGGTAGATTTGGATGAGATATCAGGAAGAAATTCTTTATTCTGAGGGTGGTGAGACACTGGAACAGGTTGCTCAGAGAAGTTGTGGATGCTCCATCCCTGGAAGTGTTCAAAGCCAAGCTGGATGGGGCTTTGAGCAACCTGGTCTAATGGAAGGTGTCCCTGCCTATGGCAGGGGGGTTGAAACTAGATGATTTTCAAGGTCCCTTCCAACCTAAACCATTCTATGATTCATGCTGTAGGCAGAGAAAATGAAGTACTGTTAACTGCCTGCCTCACTGTTTTCCTCACAGTCCATCCTCATCCCATAACTCCACTGAAAGGCCTTTCACATTTCTGCATTGGAAATAACATTAGCAGGGAAAAAATACCCACACTCCACTCCATACACTGCAGTTGTATCATCCTTTCCCAGGTGCCTGTTTTGTTTTTAAGAAAAATGATAATAGAAACACTGGTGGGGAAAGACAGAGCACAAGCAATTCCCACTCTTCCCTTTGAAGTGAGCAGTTTAAAAATGGGCTTATTTTGTTAGAATTCAGGGTAAGTGCTTTTCAATAGATGAGATATACTTTTGCTCAGTTCCAATGGACTCCACCGAATCAACCTCCCACTCAATTCAATTAATTCCCTCCCCCCTGTGTGTGAGGAGCAAGGTTTGGATATAAAAACACTGAATGTAAGATTAAAATGTCTACAGAGATGATCAGAAGGGAGTCTGTTTTAATAACCCTCTCAGATTGCTGTGCATGAGATGTGGAAGTAGGAGGTTTAATCTCAGTGCAGTGCCTTTACAATTATAATCAGAATTGAGCAGAGTATTGGTCAATAGGAAATGTGCTCCTCAGGGTAGGGAGAGTACTGTAACAAGAATTAAGTCTCAGGATGTTAGTGAAGGAAACCATCTGAAAAGAATAATCAGCTGCAGTGGTTCTGCAGTGGATCTCGGGTTCACAGAAAGAATTGTTCAAAACTAAACAAAAACCCATAGCAAGAAGCGGCAGTAAATTCACAGAGACTTAGATCATCACTGTGCAAGCAGGAAAGAAACACTGGTTCCAAGCGCACAACGCTTTCCTTTGGGGAATTTTTGCTTTGAGATATTTACAGCTGGTGCCAAGGTAAAAGGAAGAAGTTATTCTCTCCATCTTTCCTTATGGCCAAGATTGGTTCCTATAAATCAGCGCAGGGTGCATGAAAGTTGTCGTTAATTTTAGGCAGGTCACGGATTGCGGAAACATATAAGGTGCTAATTGAAAATATCGTTCTGCAGATCTTTTTCCTTCTTAATCTCCCAGGTTAAAAGTTTGCTGAGTTTTTTTCCTCTTTTGTCTCATAATGCATGTCTAGTGTCTTTTAAATTAACTTTGGGCTGCTGGTGGCTGAGTTATTGCATAGAAGCTAAGCTTAAGACACATTATTAAAAAGTTTTGGGTTGTTTGCCCTTTTTCCTGTTCACATCTATTATGTGCTTTATTTGGAATAAGAGATTAAATGTGATTAGCATGAGTTCACTAGTCCTACTTAATACAATTGCGCCTTGTGATGAGAATCTTATAGTATCTTTTGAAACTCTTGAAGGCTGATGTAAGGTATAACTTTATAAGGTGCTATAATTCTCTGCTTTACAGATGTCACTGGCTTAACTTGTCGCTCTCAAATTCAAACTGAATTATTTCTAAAGTCATCAGTGGGAACTGGAAAATTCAGCAGCGAAAGAGGAGTATTTGGAGTCTTATGTCTTTTATTTAATTTATTTACAGTTAAAACAGAGACCAAACATTAAGATAAGGAATATCACCTCTATTTACTCTTAACCTTATAATAAAGGAGTATAGGCTCTGCAGGTACAATTTTGTGGAGTCCTTGAACATTTCAAATATCTGATTAAGGGCATATGTATACAAGGTGTGAAAAAGAGAGGAAAATTTTGGGTGCCCATCCCTTTATTTGCAAGCTCCTGCTAAGATGTGAATCTTCTTATATCTTTTGCTACCCTCTCAGCAGGGTCTATAATCAAAGGAAAGATGTAAATGACATAGTTATGGGTTTTGACAAAAGGTGCTTGGATTTATTCCTCATACTCAAAAAAGAAGAAATTATATTAGCAGAAGTCACTTGACAAAACAAAATTTACTTGAATTACACTGCATATTTATGAAAATATGTTTGCATTTCTGCAGGTTTTGACCATCTATAGTATTTAGCACTTCAAACTTTCGCATCAATGTATAAATATTAACAATTCAAGATGCTCTTTGTGCCAAGGCAATTTTCTGTGGGGGTAAGCTATTGCCTTAATGCCTTTCTAAAGCTGAAGGTGTTTTGTCAGGCATTAATCACAATTGTTAGTCCTTCATGATTTAAATTGTGCAGTACAGATGCCCACTTCGTATGCAGAAGAAGCAAATGTAGAGTGTGGAATTTAGTCAGTGTTTCCTTAAGTCGAACCTTAGTCACACGATAAGATACTTGAAATTACCACTTCAATCAAAAAGAGAATCTTGTTTCAAAGAGCTGACGCTTATGATGTCTTTTCAATACATGTCTTTTCACCGCTTCTGAATAATGAAATCACCCATTGGGCGCAAGGAAGCAGCATCAGGCCTCGTCTTTGAAAGCTGTCTCGGCTGGGGAACAGTCTGGCGAGGCCAACAGCGACTTCGGTAACCCTGTCAGTCATACCCCGTCAGGCTGGGATTGCCTAGGAAATGATGTCAGAAATACCAGATTGGGGCACAGAAACCAGCAAAACCGGCACCGATGGAGGGGTGGGGGGGGAAGTCATTAGAGGTAAGTTGTTCATTTTGTGGGGAGGTGAGACAGAGAAAAGAGTCAAATAACAGGAAGAGGTACGGTAAGGTATGCAAAACTCCTCCATCTTACTGCAGGCTAGAGGAATCACCTCCAAATATAAGAGCTGTAAGAGGTAGCCAAAACCTCGTGAAGCTGAACATGGTATGAATATGAGTGAAAGTAATCTAATTATTTGAGAATTCAGATGTAGATGATGCTGGTTTTGATTAAAAATAGCACTGATCCTCTGAAATTCTTGAACACGCTATTAAGGAATTACCATATTATAGGGAAATTATTTTTATTTTTTTTTTAAATTTGCTTTCAATGCAAAGGCGCATGGTGCCACTATGTCTCAAGCAATAAATAAGCAGATGTCAGCAATGTAGCCTGACTGTGTTTGACATTGCCTGAGCTGCCTCTGCTTCCCCAGAGCCTGAAGCTGCAGCAAGTATCACGGTGCCTACCAGAGCCAAAGCACCGGCTTGAAATAACAGTGAGAGACTCTGTGGAGTGGCAGGGGGCAGAAGTGCCATAGGTCTCACCCACATGTCCACCAGAGCTAATCTACCCTCTTGACAATGAAGGGTTCCCATCTTAGACAAGAGAACAGACCTGGGCAGCGCTCCGGAGAGGGAGAAAGGGCCTGAGCTATACTTTCAGTCACCCTGACTATGCCAGGTGGGGATTATTTGGATGATTGCAGGATCATTTGGTGTCTCTCTCTCATAAGGCACCTTTGAACCCAGACTACCTTAATCTAGTCCTGAATAGAAGTTAATTTAGAGCTATTCAGAAGCTAATTTAGAGACATTTACTGAGCTCTCTTCAAAGGAGCAGTCTTTTAGGATTCCATCTCTAAATCACGATTTTTCTTTTTACTGTGATTTCCAGGCTCTGCTTCAGGGAAAAATGTCTTGGTTACTGTTGTAGCACATCAGATGGTGGTTACTTGATATCTTTTTAGCAGTGCTCAGTTCTGGAAACACTGATACTGCCTTTACACAGCACAGGGACAATCTACCTGTGGAACATGTGTGACTCTTGACCCCACTAGTACAGGCAAAGATACTAACAGTAGCTTGCAGTGGGCTCCTGGATAGCAGCAAACACCTAATCTTCAAGGTTGGTCTTTTTTTTTCCCCAGGAATCTCACAGTCTCCCTTCTTGTAACATACATCATATCTACTGTTTGTTGTCTTGCTGCCAAGCAAGCTCATGAGGCTCCAGCGATGGTGTTTGCATGGACCCCTGTCCACCTTCCACCCAGGCCTGCAACTTTCTGATGAACACATAGGTTGTGAACAGCATCTTCCTAGGAGGGTAACAGGAGATGGCTTACCAAGAGAGCAAAACAGATACTGTTGAAAAAAAAAAAAACCTATTATTTCCGATAACAAATTGAAGAGCAATAGGCACTGGGTTTTCTGGAACACTTTTGATGTGACTTAATTGTCAGCTGTCTGAGGACTTTGGATGAACCTCATTCAAAATTTGTGTCTTGATGTGTTGGATGTACCAGGTGGTGAAGAATGAGCAGCAAACACATTTGAGGCCATACAAGCACCAGAGGATGGGCGCCTGGTCTGTAAGTTGTCCCTCTGGCCTGTGATTTCTTTTGTGAGTGTAGGGCCTTTGGGCAAATTATTGTTCCTCTGCCAAGTTCAGAATAAGGACTATATTGGATGAATTTTGGGCCACTGTAGAAACAGGGAGAGATAAGTGTCCCCTGGGTTGCTACCTGGCTGCAAGGCAGGAAGGGTTACAAAAATACCATCCTGGGGCATTGAGAGGACTATTGCTCTGGGGGATGAATGTATTTTATTGCTGATGCATCAGTGCTTTCTTACTAAAACGACTCTAAAATAATCATTCTTTACACTAATACAGGGTGAGAGCAGAAAGGATGCGGTGCTGAACCCGGAGTGAGCGAGCATCAGGGCTTCCACCCTGCAGCCTGAAGTGTGGCACCAAGGTACCCAGGTGAGCACTTGCCAGGCTACTTCAGCTGTAAGAGCCACGTGCAGCTTAGCCCAGGGCAACTACTTTACACAGAGCTCTTGTCCACTGCAACTGGGTTGTACCTACCGCCTGATGCCACCTGTTCAAAGGTGGCATGACCTATCGCTGTCGTTATTTGCATTGAGCTTTAAACTATTTTAATTGGTATTCGGTATGAGGAAGAAGCAGTCTTTTCATTGTTGATATGGCACACCTCGCTACACCCATGTAACCTAGTCTAAGGTCTGACCCTAAATCCCAGCTGAACGGGACATGTGCTGCTGAGGCCAGTAGAAGAGGACAACTTGCAGACTTGTCTCAGCTCTTGCAGGAGAGGAGGAGGAAGCAAGCCCAGGAGAGCACAGCAGTGGCCTACAGATATGTCAGGCTGGTGGGTCTCCACTGCAGGGAGCACTGCGAGGGCTGCGGGATGACACGTCTACTTGAGTTTGGGTAGCGGCTTGAATGCTGAGCTTCTGACTGTAAAAAGCGTTGAATCATACTCAGTAGGGAAGCATGCAGAAATATAAGCTTTAGGCCTAAAAGCTGGTGCAAACCTTTTGTGCAGGCAGGGTATGTGTGCATTGCTCTGGACTGGGCATTCCGCTGGAAGGAAGAAAACTAGCTGGCTGATTCCCCCATGATATTTTTAACTCCTTCCTCACTTGCAGCAGTGTCCAGTGGGTGTCAAATTCTATGGCTGGGTCTGAATTTGGCAGCATTTGACAGTGAGTGTTTCAGTTGTAAATATTGTACACAACATGAGGCCGAGGTTATCCTGACCCAGTGCACCTGGGCACACTTTCTTGCTTGAGTTCAGTATTTTCTCGGGGTGTCAGGTGGGAGCCCGTTTTCGGAGAGAACTTTCTAAAAAAGCGTGATTGGTCAAGAAGTTAAGTTGGGCTGAGATATTTTTTTTTCTCTATTATTCCTCCCAATCAGATAACTAAATTGATTAAAAAGCTGTTTTTAAAACACTGGATTACTCAGTCTTTTGTAGTTCCTTTTACAAGAAAAACGTGCTAAATAAAAAGGAGCCTACAGTTTCCAGTAAAGAGATGGGCCTGTAATCTTTGTGTCTATATGTGGGAAGTACTTGAAAATTGCCTCCTACGGACAGATTAGTGATTTGTTGGTAGAGGGAAGTTTCTTAAAAATGATGCTTTGCATATACTTTAAATTGCAGAAAACATCTACTTCCCTGGTAAATTCATTATTTAGGTACTATCTGAAACAAATGTCAGGCTGACACCTCACAAATTGTTTGCTACTGATTCTCCTATTACTTTACAGATGTTCTGAAAGTTTTCACACCAGCTTCTCCAGAAAATATCTGAAGATGAGGGCAGGTTTCATTCTGTAGCACCATTGTTTTGGCAGGTACACAGAAAGTTGAGTGGGCTGATCATGTGCTTCCCATCTACAGCTCATCACTGTTAATAGGTGCTTGAAGGAAAATTGCAGTTATTTCACACAGCACTGGATGCTGAAAGTTCATATGTCAAGGAAAGATGGACATGGAAAGAACAGAAAGTGTTTCATAACAGACTTTTTTTATCTACAAAAGACATCCCTGTGCTGTCCTGTTGGGTGTAGTTATCTTTCGTGCGGAAGTGATCCTGGGTTAATTTGGACTTGTTGATGCTCATTGCAAAAGACACTACACTCAGTCTGGGCCTGCCTACCCTGAGACACTGAACTGCAGAGCAAGATTCTTCCCAGTGGTGTTGAAGTCCACCTAAAGGCTGACAGAGTACTACATGCTCGTGTTTTCCTGATTTCCTGGAACTACAGCTCATCCCTGAGTGCCAGCTATTGACACCTCTCACTCAGACACTGTGTATGTTACTGTTTCTTATCCACAGAGTTGTGCTGTAAGGTACAGCAGTTCCATAAGAGCAGCTCCATATATCCAGCATGGATACAGGTTCCTCCAAATGCAGGTTGGACTCTACACCTCTGCTGATTTTAATGACTAAACACAACTTTGCTGGCTTTCCGTGTCTGAAAACCATTCCAACAACCCAGTCAAATCACCCACATCCGTGGTTTCCTGGGCTGCAATTCATCCCAGATGATAAATACAGAAAGCTGTGCTTAACCTGGATTAGAGGCATCCTGGAGTGTTTCAAACAGCTCAGTACTTACAGGTTTTGGTTCGGCGTGGTACAGCATGACGGTAGCATGACTGAGTTGTTAAAATGGCCAGTTTGCCATTCGCAATGCGCCGCTCAAAACCCGTCTCCCTATTGATTTTGACAGCAGCTGGGCAGGCTCTTCTGTGTGATTCATCTCCCCTAAATTTAGCTGCCTAAATATTAGACACCTCATCTGAACCAGTCATCTAGCGTAGTCTCAAAATTAGTCATCAGAGATAAGCAGCTCAACAGGACAGTCTGACCCGGGTCAAGATAGGTTTCTAGCAGGGGTAGGGGGTTAAGTCATCTCTGGAGGCAACTGGTTTTCTCCACTGGTTCCGACTTAATTTAGCAGCTTTTGACAGCAAGGTGAGGGAAGCTCTATCCTTTGCTCTGTTTTCCAAAAGTATCTTTTCAACTTCAGTTATCAATATCCTTCCTTTTAATCATGAAGAAATGTCTTTGTGTTTGAAGCACCAAACTGGATTTGTTGCTTTTTTTTTTATTACTTCCTCTTATTTTCTGTTTCTTCTGATTGTGAATTAGAACAATTTCCAAGGTTGGGTGAAAAAGAGAAGAGAGATGTTCTATATTCTTTATTTAAACACATTTTTCCAGTAATCAATAGCATAACTAGAGCTATGGGTTTCAATGTTTTCTCCTTAAAAACATAGATCAAACAGTATTGTGAAGCCATACATCTTCCCTGTCAAACATTTAATTTATTGTGCTGTTCATTTAGAGCTTGAGACTAGAGAACTATTCCTTGACAAAAGAGGATGGATGACTTTTTTATTGAGTCCTTACACAGCTGGCAGAAGATAGCAAATGGGGGAAGGAAATGTGCAACACTCATTTCCAAACTTTTAACAAATCGTGGATGGACCGCAAGGGGTTTATGCTAACTTAAAGGATATTGCATTGCCTTGCCAAAAGATCGGGGGTTGACAATCATTTGTCTCATTCACCGTGGTTAGACTGAGCATCACAAAGCAGGTTAAGAGCAAACTTTTATAGTGGTACACAACAGCTAATGTTATGGATACACACAAATAAAAAGCATGATCCATTTCTATTTCAGCTATGACTGTTTCTTCATCCCTCTAAAGTTAAAGCAATATTATCATTAGAACAGTTCTTGTTTGGTACTATTTATCCCATCATACTCCAGAGCTCCTTTTCAAGTTAGTAGTTTATGGTAGTGGGAAAGCGATTTTAGCAGCTTGCTTCTCTGACAGCTCTGTTTGTTGAGTTTGTGCACAGGATGGTCATGCTGTCGGCAGCATTTTGGAGCCCAGATGCTGCTGCTGCTGCCTCAGAAGTTCTTGGTTACGGGGCAGTGGGCATCCCTCAGCCTCCACTCCTGTGATCTCTCTTCCTCTGATCATTTTGAAGTACATAAGAATCTTAACCACTGTAGAAAAATACAAGTGCATACTGGTTTCAACTAATAATTTCCTGGTTTGAATATTTTTCTGGGTTTTGCAGTATCAAGTTTTAGGTTTCATCTTCAGCTTTGGGGACCTTTGTGACTCCGCTTCCTTGTTTTTGTCTCATCATACTCATACCCATCTTTCTCTGTATCCATAATGATGTTGCTTCTGTTTGGTAATTTTATCCATCTGTAAAATTCATGTTCCTGCTGAGCATCCCATAAACATGGACACCACCCTTGACTGAATTTATTTGCAAGGTCATTTGCACTATCAGCATTCAATGCATACTCTTAACCATGATTCCTTGGGGAAGAAATGGACAATTATCACAATTATTACTGGATTAGGAAAAGACCATTCTTAGCCAGAGGGAAAAAAAAAAAAAAGTTGTCCATTGTACCCAATTTCTGCTCCTTTTGTTGTTAAGAGGTGAAAATGTAATTTGAAAACAGGAAAAATCCAGGAGAATTCTTTATTATTTCTCGACTGGGAGTTCTTTGTCAGTGTGATACTTTCCCTTTAAGGGAAGTTCTGCCATAGCATTTAAAATAGATAATTTTTTTAATGATGCCTTGACCACAGGTTATCAGTGGGTATAAGCTATGCAATCTGAACTTCAACTTCAAACTGCTTTGTTATCTATTAGCAGTAGAAGTCTTGTATCCTCTCTCCCAGTCACTAGAGGGGGATGAATCCTATTTAGCCATAGCAATTAAAGAGATTGCGATTGGTTTCTAGTTAGACATCCTGATGGATTGGTTAGAATAAAGATCCGCATTCTACAATTCTCTAACATTCCTGAATTCCTTGTGCTTCGCTTTTTCTTCAATTAATCTTTTATTTAGGTGCATTAGTTAAAGCTGATATTACAGTTTACACACACATGCAAACAATGTGTAAATAACTGAATAACTATTAGCAAAGAAGGTTGCAGAAGCCATTATGCTAATAGATATGCTTCTACTAAACAGAAGGTGAATGAATGCATTATAATAATTCTCTTCAGAATTTTAAACAGTGTCTATACGAAGGAAATGCAAGAAAAGTGATATCTGAGCTTTTTTAAATGAAGTGAAATTTCTGCATGGCCACATCTTAATAAACAGAAACAGGCTCAGCCACATTTCTTTTATCTGCACAAAATGAATGGCATTTCAATCAATAAACCCAATAGTGAAGAGTAAGCGGTTGTAAGTATGTAGCTGCAAATGTCAAATATAGTAAGTGTTTAGGAAGACATTGACAAAACTGGGATTTGTATATTTGTTTATTTTTTAGGTAAAATATACTTGCATAGCAATTGACACTGACCATGAAAATAACATGCAGAATTAATAATGTGTGATCGATTTTTGAAGCGAAGCATGCTTTTATATCACAACCTCATTCAACACAACCAGCAATCAACCTAGTCACATCTTCCAAAAGGACTCATAAATGGGACAGCACAAGTCAAAATAATTACCTTTACTCCTATTATATTCAGAAACATTCCTGTGTAGAATAGGTAGAAGAAAGGAAAAGGGAATGGGTGGATGGGATATCCTGTAAGAGAACTCCCCCAGACTTGCCTTCTACCCGCACATCAGCCTACCTTACAGGAAAAGCACTGGCCGGACTTTGCTATTTGAAAGCCTTTAAATACCTTATTTTAAAAAGTTATTTAAAAAGGGAGAGAGCTAGGCAACTTTTAAGAATTAACACTAAAAAATATCTGCCCATATACATCCCTATGTGGAACAGTTATGTCACCTTGTCTTAAGAAGCTATTTTATGGAAACCCTGTTAGTTTTTTTCCAGCCCAGATTCTTCTGTCTTCCAAGCTTCCTGAAGCCTTATGTGTAAATACATTCATAGATACAAACCTCCAGTCTTTCATCCAGTGATAAGCTTTGAGTTTGTGGAGATGGTGTCAGAGAATATTTTCACCCTCATTCTTCAGAGCTGGAGAACTTGCCCAGCTACCCCCGCCTACATAACTTTCTCAACAAAACAGCTTATGAAGCTCTTCTCATCCAACGGTAATTCTGGCCCAAACTAGCAGCTTTTCGGTTTCCAGTGAAGCAAAGTTTGAGGTGTGGAGTTGAACTGGCCTGTTCTGGGACTGCGCTTGCCCATCGCACTTACTGTGGTGTTAGCTGAATTTGTGCACGAGGACTTTGTTAGCATTGCCTAAGGGGAAGCCAGGAAGCACCGGGGCAGACTGGAGCAGTGCCTCAGCAGTAGTAAGTTCCCATTCCTGCATGTCCGGGTCCCTCGTACTGCTCACTGATGGGCCAAATATTTTGACTGTAAAACATGACTTATCTTGATCAGGTGCAGAAATCAAGTTATACCCTTTAGTCTTCACCAGACCTATTTGGCTCATCCACGGGGCTGTCGACAGCACTTACCACAGAGTGTTAATGAGCATTCTCGGTAACCAAAATACTCCTCCAAATTAGTCCTGCAGTTAAGAATCCTCTAAAGGGGCATGATGGTCTGCACTAACTCCTTCTGAGGACTATGTTTGCACACTCTAAGTCATTGACAGGCATCGTGCAAGCTGAAGCATTAAAGGGGCGAGCAATTGCGACACCCGTAGGTACCCTGGACCTACCATCTCATTCTCAGAAGTTTGTGGTATTCCACATTTTAAGAGACGTAGTGCACTCAACCTCTTCACAAGGAAATTTAAAACAAACAAAAAAAAAAGCACATCCCAGTTACTTCATACAAGTGTGTTTGCAATTTTTTTCCATTCTTTTTAAAGGACTGTGTTGAGATAAAAAAAAAAAATATGGTTGAGAAAAGATCCATTAGAATTAAACTGCCATCATTGTAAACTACTGTCAAACTTGGAGTATTTCTACTTTCCCTTTCCTATTCCTTTTATTTTCTCAATAAATAATGGACTTGTTCAGTAAGTGAAATAGACTACTTCAGCAGCCCATCATGTATTTTATTTTTGCTAAACTTTTAGTTGTGCTTTTTATATCACGCCACTTAAAAAAAAAATAATCCGTTCTGTCAGACTGTTTTTCATTTAAACTTATTGCAAATTATTTAAAAGGTTTTGTTTGTCTCAAGTGCATCTTAGGTTCAGTGCAATAGATACCACTGTGTCCTTGATGGAAAGGGAGATAAAACACAGGATGGCTAGGTACTCAACACCAGCTTCTGAAATTCCTGGCATATCCTTCCCCACACTGCCTCCCTCTTCCCCCCCATAACCTTTTACACAGTTTTACATGCATTCTCATAATTTTTTCACAAGGTAATATAAAAACACTTCCCCACTCTTTCAAGTGTCAAAGATGTACACCGAAGAAAACACAGGAAAAGGTTTTATTTAAAATAGCCTCAGCAGTGTTGAGGCAACTGATGTTTTATTATGTTGCCTGGTGAACTCGCCCTACAGCAAACCGTGCAGGAAGATGAATATGTTTTGAAGGCCTTTGAGAACAATGATTATTCTTCAAATGTATCCTAACTGCAGAAACATGCCTGAAAAAGAAATGTTTGATGATTTACACAGAGAAAATTTATAAAGTGTTCATTATCTTATGGCAAAGTTTCATTGCTTGTCTTGTGCGTGAGCCAAACCCCCTACTTTTGTGTTTCCACCTGTCTAAATATTTCATAGACTCTCCTGCTATACCCTTGCTGGTTGGATTTCCAATCTCCACTTGGCACTTAGAGCCAGATTTTCATGATGTTCAAGAATGTGCATGTCGCTTACATGCCATAGCCACCTCCACGTACAGGTGATGAAGCAAGTGTGTGTCCATACACCAGATACAGTGCCCACCATTTCATTTTTAGCACATCATTGTAATGGAATCTCAAGTACAGCAATCAAAATAATGCCTCTTTGAGACGTTTTATAGCTGAGCCTTAATCACACAAAACAATATATCTTTTTCATTATTAATATCTTAACTTTCCTACCAAATATCCGCTGTGATCTTTTTCCATAAGTTAACATATTTCTCCCTCCCCAAGCAATACAAAATAAATAATAGTTTCTGAAGATAAAACGAATACTACGGTTTGCTACGTGTGTTTTAAGCTAAATTTAAATTTTAAAGCTTGGTTGAATACATGTAGAATATTCACTTTTGGTTTAAGTGTTCTTAAAGTTTAAAAGGGTGAGACGGGTTGTACTTTTTTTCCATCGCTGTCTTTTTGGTGCATCTTCACGTAGGGATGTGTTTGCCTCTTGGGAAGTTGGCAGTGTAAGTGGTTGACAAACTAGCTAATAAATCTGAGGTTAATAGGGCTGTAGACAGCAAAGTACATAGGCGTAGGAAGGATCACCAGCCACAGAATGCTGCACATCTAGAAGCTGTCAATACAGAGTATGAAAAATGCAAAGGACAAAGCAAAAGCAGGAGAAGTTCCAGCTCATTTTTCTGCTTGCTGAAGCAATCTCTCACATCAGCATATCCTGGTCCTCTGGGGAAGACGTGTATTTAGCGCTCGATGTTGCTTCTACTCATGCTGGAAGAAAGTCTCCTTTTTAACCCAAAGTGGGCAGGATTAGGTCATTAATGACTACTCCCCTCCCCTCCCCCCNCCGCAAAAAAACCAAAAAAACTAACAATGCTTCAGGTTATACCAAAATGGCACGTCTGCATAAGAAGTAGCGCTTTCTGCTTCTTGTGTAAAAATTAGTTTGAATTCATTTAGAGGTATTTAGAGATGGGTATTAGAGCTTTAAAGCTGATTATTCTCGTTCTCTTAATTAGTGGACCAAATGTCTGATACAGCTGCTGTGCACTCATGGTATTGAGGACAATTTCCATCTGGGGAAAAAAACCTTTTGAAGAAATTTTCTGTGCAGTAAATTAAATCCCTTTAAGTAGCTTGTGGCCAGAAATTTGAGTAAATCAGCATGGTGCTCTTGAATTCAACAGAGCCACGCTGATGGCTGTTGCCTGTGATTGTCATTGAATAATGCAATGAAATTCTTTTAATGCATGAACACAAGTATGAAAAAGGAGAGGGTGAAAAGATGTTACTGCTCCACCAAATCTGTTAAAAAAAAACCCAAAACAATTGCTAAAGAGTTGCATCTTCAATATACGCTCTGTTTGTCTAAAGCCACCATAACAGTAGCTGGCTGAAGACTTAAAGTTGTGCACATGGCAGTAGTGACAGGGAAAACCACCCTGCTCTAGGAAGACTGCGCTGGTTGCTCTGCTGGTTTCTTTGAAGGCACGATGCCCTGAAGGCTCCATTCTCCCCTCTTCCTTCCCTGTGAGACTTCTCAGGTGCTTTTTGATCGTGGAAAGACCTTGCCAAGGGGTCATCATTTCAAAGGGAGCTGGGATGCCCCACACCAGCTGGTCTGGAGTAACCACCTGCCTATGGGCTCTTCCCAGGTGCTGTGGACACCATCCCATCTCGTGGCCTCGCACTTGTTGCAGAGCTGCAGCAGATTCTGCGGGGAGCTGCTTACAGCTGGGGAACGCTTTCCACATGACATGGAGAAGCAGGCAGCGGGGACCAAGGTTGCCAAAAGGGAGTCCAGGGACCAGGCCCTCTTTGAAGGAGTTGGATGGGAGCTGCACCCAAGGGATTCACGCAGGGCAGCCGCCTGCCATGGCTGTGCCAGAACAAAGCATGTCATCTGTGTGTTTGTGGTGCAAGATTGAATTAGTGCCCCGAGTTGGGATTATTTTATTTTTTTTTTAAATAAGTTTGAAGCTAAAATGCTGGGTTTGGCAGGGATGAGAAGTAGCCTGCTTAAAGGAGGATGAGAGAAGACAAAGCTATTAACCACACAGGGCCACACCTTCATTTACAAAAGTCTTGGTCATTTGGAAGGGTGATCTGAAGGGAGGTGCTCATGGGAAGTGTCATGTGAGCACATTGTTTAGTATGGCACAAGTAATCCCCCCTGGCTATAAACGGAGTTAAGTGTGTGGTTTAAGTGCCAGGCAGGGGAGACTGGGGTCTGACAGCAAATCTCGACTTGTAATGTTACCTGAAACAACACTGTTACCCAAAACTGACGTTCCCTGGTGGACATCGTGTCACCTTCTAAGAGAGGTTTCCACTATAAATAGACACTGCCCAAAACAAGACAGAGCCCGGGTGTTAGTGTATTCCTCGGGCAACTCAGTGGGCAAAGTGAGATCGCAATAACGGAGGCGATGGTGCTGCTTTGTACCCTAAAGATTCAAATTCTGTGACAGGATTAAGATTTGCCCACATCACTAATCTGATTTGTACTGGCACCTGAGATTTCCTTTCTCGTACCGAGACTCTTCACTGTGTCTTCACATAACAAGGAATAATTGTGCCCATCGTTGTTGATTCAGAAGAGTACACATTCACACACACACACCCCCGCTGACACAACAAGACCCACACTTGATTTAGTGTGATATGAAACACAATACTGTGGCCTCATTGGTATTCTGTTGTGTTTTGGGTTTTGTTTTGGTTTGTTTTTTTTTTACCTGAACATTAAGTGTTTTGACAACGCAGATGTTGGATATGCAAATAGTGCAACTTCTGATATTTCTCAATATTAGTATAAGAAATATAAACTCTAAGGAGAAAGTGTTGATTGCCAGGCCCTGGAGTGTTTAACAGGAAAGATACGCTACTATAGTTGTCTTTTTTTAATCCTTAAACTCTTTCAGTAAGCATCAAATGTAGACCATTGTCAGAGGAGGGATGCTGTATTAACGAACCTTTGGGCTGATACAGCATGCTTTCTTAGGCTTTTGAAGAGAAACAAAAAAAAATTGCATTTACATTAAACCTTTAAATTTCTGACTTTTTATTTTCAGTATTATATTGACAACTGAAAGATATTTTTCATGTATTTTAAAATTATGCTTTCATGTTTCATACTCACCTTCTGCAATGAAGTTATGATTCTTGGGCCTGTGACCCCAAAATCAGCTGCTGGAGAAATAAACGTGGTGCCACAGCTTCAATCCAGGACCTCAGTGCAGGATCAAGTGCAAGAATCAAAGGAGAAGGTAAGTGGCTTTCTAAAACAGAAACACCTATTAGAAAACTACATTTCTTATTGTCAACTCTGTTTGAACACACAGTTCTGGTGTCAAAAGCTCCACTTAACTGGAGTATACGTATTTAAGTTTTGCAATGATTTTGTGCTCCTGGGGGCCTATCGAGGTTCCACTGAAATCACCTGAAAGGTTCCTGTTAGTTTCAGTGGATTTCATTTCTGGCCTCCACTAAAAATCTTTGTGTTTGTAGCTACTAAATTGAAAAGTGGGTACCGAAAGTAGAAGAGTTTAATGTGTAACTCACTTTCACAGGATCCACACTCAGCGTGTGCTGGATTCCACGCTTTTGCTTTCCTTCAACCTCCATTAAACAGAAGGTGAGTGAATCTCTTCCTAGTGCACTTAGGGCAAGGTTTTAAATCACGGGATGGTTGAATGCTGAGGCATCAGAACTCTTAGTTGCCCAAATATCTGAAAGGCCGGCCTTCCTCAGAATTTCCTACATAAATTTTGCACACATTTAACCGCTGTACTTGAAAATGAGAAACATATTTCCTGCCATAAGATTTGCCTGGACTGCAAATTAAAAATGTTTAAGGATTATCATTTCCTAATTTTCACGTTTGCTTTCAGTCGTCTGTGGTTTCATAAATTAAGTGTTTACGTCTCGCTTAGTCTTTGCTGTCTATATGTTGGATACGTAGTTCAGACTAGTCGCCTATGCTCCCCGTTGCCTATGGGGAGAAGCAAGATGCTCCAACCAGGGCAGGGGGTTAAGTCTGATACGCGGAATCGTGTGCTTGGAGGTGCCATTGACTATGGCAGGAGTTTTAGAAACCAGCTGAGGTCAACTTATAGATGGGTAAAGTCAGGTGAAATGTATACCTTTAGCAAAGAAGAAATGTGATTGGAAGCCTTTCTCTCTGACCTACAGGAAGAGATGCGCTAATAAGCAGCAGTTAGTCCACCAGCCAGCAAATGGTTGTGTTTTCACTGGAAGTGGGTTTGATGCTTAAAGGGGAGATGGATAATTAAGACTTCAACTTCCAAAATATTAAATATTGATTTGTAGACATTTAGCAGCAGGCATAAAGCTCTCCTGAGAACTGGCAGCAACTGTCTAAAAGATTATAAAAGATTTTACTTCTCCGTGTAG
The DNA here is from genome assembly GCA_008711295.1 of Anarhynchus alexandrinus. Lineage (NCBI taxonomy): Eukaryota > Metazoa > Chordata > Aves > Charadriiformes > Charadriidae > Anarhynchus > Anarhynchus alexandrinus. The sequence goes on from VUYV01000002.1 coordinate 7,420,023, forward strand.
AATTTAGCATTTATTTTTTTATTTAAAATTTATGAAATGAGAGTAAAATAAATCAGGAGGTAACTTCCAGCCCTCTGAGCGCGTGTCAGTTCTGCTCCATGTGGCCATTCAGAGTCAAAATGGATATATGATTTTTTTTTTTTAAGGTTTGTATTGGCTTTTGGTTTATTGAAGTGTCAGGAGGTTTATAAGCTCTTCAACTCCAATTTTGATTGTTTTATCCAACTACTGTCACTTCTTATCAGTATTAAAGGCAGAAATCAAAGCACGGGACCCATGGGAAGCAGCGCTTCACATGTACACCGCCGCTCTTTTTTGTCACAGTTCTGAACTATGCATCTCCGCTTCCGACAGCAAACCCACAACGAGATAAGGAGATGAGCTTCATACTTCGTTAATTCATTTGTGAATTAAACAAAGGCGTTTTTAACCCGGGTCTGTTTCTTTCCACCCGTCTAGTCCTTTCTTTATGACTTGTGAAAATTGCTAAAGTACAGCAGGCGCCACGTCGTGTAGCTTTGCTCGAGGCAGCCCCTTTGTCTCTTCAGCCTTTCGCTAATTGTACGTTGCGAATCTGCACGATTACATCTGTTCAAACAGGTGAAAAAACCACAGTATTCCGGCTTAGCTGCGTCTTGCAGATGTTTGTCCCCGAGAGAAAGTAACTCGGATGTATTAACTGGATTTGAAAACTTAGCCCCAGGTGTGGTACTTGTTGGTCTGAGTAAAGTTAACCAGATGTTCGGCTACCTGAGAGCTGCTCGGCGCGGGCCGCCCGCGGGACACTGCTGCTGGACCGAGGATGCAGGGGTGAAGTGGTCTGAAAACCCCTGCCTCTGCAGGAAGAAAAGACCTTCAAACTAAAGGCAAAGGAAGAGTTAATTCTCACTAGGCAGTGTCTGGGTGGGTGTTGTGAGGTCTTACAGGTGGGATCTTTCCCTATCCTGGCTCTGCTATGAAAATGGCAATAACTTCGCTGAGTAAAATGGCAGTATTTTCAACTATATGCTTATGGCTCCACAGTCCAGTCTGTGGAATAATCTTGTAAATGAAGGGCTTTATTCACGGTAAAGCATTTGAGCAACAACTTTTCTTTCTTTTTTCTTTCTTTCTTCCTTTTTTTNTTTTTTTTTTTTTTGAGACGTCTATGCATTAGAAACCAACATGAATTTTCACAGTCCATTTTATTTGGGTTAACAAGTGTATTGAATGTAAGAGATGACATTTTCTGTGCTTTATTTGCAATACTTTCAAGTTGATCAAATCCACTTCAGAATGTTCCCCAGTTTATGCAGACACACTTCAAATAAGTGTAAGCAAAATAGGTTCATCCTACCACTGAATCAGCTTATTAGGTTTTAAAAGTGCGTTTCCACTGCACCATCAACAACAGTAAAGGAAAAACGGGAGGAGCAGTGACAGAAAATCTATTTGACAGAGTAAATAGTTTCTTTCCACATATGTGTATATATAGGTGTGTGGGTTTATATGGGTAAAGTAATGGTGATGGCACTGATGGAGCAGACACATTTTAGCATTATAACGACAAATCATAAAAGATGACACACTTTAAAAAAAGATGATGTTTATTGGAGACTTGATTATTTCCTGCCTTCACCAAATGGAAAATTGACTGAGACAAGAGAATCCAGCGAGTTAGGGTCCAAATTGAAACGCTAAGTCATGTCTACATGGTAAGTAAAAAGTAATTAAAAAAAAAAGTCACCAATTTTAGAGGGGGGAAAAGAGGGAGGCTATACAATTAGAAGTTAATACTGAAATCTTACTTTAAACACTGCAATTGCAAAAAGCAGATATTTCAGAACAAAGATGTTACAGTGGCATAAGCAGGGGAAAAAGACACTAGGGTGAAGCAGGCAAATCCGTACCTTTGCACATTTCTAAGTAAGCATATATACAAGATATTTTTGAGTCCTTGGGGTTTTATTAAATTCTTTACCTTCTTTGACCATTTCAGCTGGGCTACAGGCCCAGGAGGGACATACATTTTATGTTATTTTCATTTTGACATTTTTATTGTTAAATGTTGTGCACGGACTTAAATTTTTTTGTGCTGAAGTTTATATACTTGAATCCTGGAGTCCTTTTATTCATCCTGTCATCTGTCATTGATGTAACTGACTTCTGTGACAGTGTTGACAGGATTTATCTAGGAGTTTGCTAGATGGCACGTTTTATAAAATCAAATATAAATAAAAGGGTCCATCATCTGGGGGATATGGGATTGGAAGTCAATGGGTGTTGATGGTGCTTAGTTTCACAAAGAGCTATTCAAGAACTCATGCAATCACCTCTTACAGATTTATCTCTCTTTATATATGACCATGTTCGTATTCCCTTCAGGTTGGGGAGCAGAATGTTGTTTTCCTCTTTCTTTCCTAAGACCTGCCAGATAATCAAATATGTACCTGCATTTCTTTCTGACATTTCAGAAATGCTAAATATTGTATTCTGGTGATAATGCTTTCTGAAGAAGGAAGGAGATGGCCCATTTAATAATGTATACTTCATTTACAGTTTGGAGCGTTAGCCAACTACTTGTGATGATACTTCTTCCAGTCATAATACTGATATATGCAGAGTTCTAACTACATTTTTAAATAGAAAAACAACTGAATGATACATTCAAAATAATTCATGGAGAGGAAATAGATGTATTTCAGCATGGGAGAATATTTATGCATTATTTAGCAGCAATAATGTTTGAATTCATACATTATGCAAATGCCGTTATAATCAGGAAAATGAAAGAACTTGGACTGCTGCAACATCCTTAAATCTACCATTAGGTACTTATTTGTGCATATCATTTAATACTGCACAATGTTACAGTATGTCACTTGAAGAGAGAAGTTATCAGAGACTAACAGGTTATAAAAAAGTAAAGCTGATGAATCCTGATTGCTACCTTGATGCTAATGTCTATAAATTTATCAGCAAACAAGAGTAAAGGCTTTAATGGTAATTTACATAAACTCCTCTTCTGGAGGTAAGTTACTGGGGTTTTACACACAGTTCGGATTTTGCATTGTGATCCTTGTCCCTACCCACCCCCACACAGCAGACCGGCACACAGCGTGGGCTGACACAGCCAAATTGTATTTTCTTAATGTATCAGCAGCTATGTTCCAAAACTATCAAAACCAGCAAGCCTGACCACATAAACCCAAGGCTGTTTCTGTCTCCTCTTATCTTCAAGACCAAAAACAAGTATAAAAAATCAAAAAGCCTGTAATTTGGTGAAGAGCATTAACAGACCTTCCTTTTACTAGTTAGATCTGTTTATATCTCTACCAAACTGAATGCATAAACCCACATATACATATGCGCGTGCTTCATTGCAGTATCTTTGTGGCACGTTTCCTTTCTAATGTCTGTGGTTTGGCAGCCGGTTTGAGCGTGGATACGTGTAGCCTGTGGGAACAGGAGCAAAAGATGGCCACACGCATACCCCAGGCTGGCTCTGCGCTGGCCACCTTCGGCCTGGGAGCCCGGCCAGCGCGGCCGTGTTCGAAGGTGCTGCTCTGGAGCTACTAGATGCAGGGGGTAAGTACAGGGTCTCAGAGCTACACCGAGGTGGCTTTGGCAGAGCTGGTCCATGGCTGTCCTGCCCATGAGAAAAGCAGGTTTCTGCCCCAGTGCTGGGTGCCTCCTGGTCTCTCCCTGCCACACTCCTGCCTTTGGTTTCCTTCATCTTTCTGTTTTCATCAATGGTTTCTTTTCCTCCTTGATTTAAATAGCTCCTCCATTTCTTTCTTCTATTCCATTCAGCCAGGCTTTCTACCAACCATGTGTTCCTTACAGCCTTTCCTCTTCAGTACTTCACACACTAATGAATTTCTTCTCCAAACACTATATGAAGTCATCTGTAGCATGTAGTGCTCCCACGTTATGAAACAGAAACAGAGCTCGTCAGACCTATGTCCTCAAAAGTGTCTGGGGTCTTACCTCCTAATCTGAGCCTAAGAAGTAGAGGGTTCACCTGTATTCAGGTCACTCTTTGGAGCAGCAATCTCAAGTTGGACCCACAAGACTGTCCTTTTCCACTGGCATCGTCTTCGGTGCACTGGCTGTGCCAGCACGCACCCTGTCCTTGCCATCCCAGTGGGGAGAGCCAGGAGGAGTGTGAGATGTGAAGCAACCTGTGAAGGCCATGCTTTCAGTTCTGCCATTTGCCTCTCTGAGACCAAACCCAAGGTTTTCACTTGCTGCCCACCTGCACAACCACTCTGGAGCTGTGTTTGTAAGGACTTGCTCTGGCTAGTGTCTGAAATCTCAGGGTCTCTTATTTCTGCACATATGAAAAGTAAAAATGCACAGGATACAGGAAGAACAGAGTAGACAGGTCCTCCTTATCTCATAGAGAATGCTGGAGCTTTTGGGTATGGCAATGATGATTAAAAAAACCCACAAACCCAACCAAAAAAAAAAATCCACTTGCAATTTTTTCTGGTCTGTTCTTTTTTGTCCTTATGGGAATGAGAACTTGAGAAGCAGCAGTGCTGATTATCTTGTGCTTTTCAGTCTCCCACCTTTGACACACATATCCTGGAGGGAACGGGCTATGGATGATTTTGCCAAATTGGAAATAAACACTGCATCTGACTTTTTTTCCTACCAAACTTTACGCATACTTAATGTATTAGCAGGAAAGAGGAAAGACAAAAGAGCTTCCTCGTCAATGATGGGCTCTGCCAGGTCCTTTCTTGCCTGGCTGATTTTTAGGTCAGCGTTTGCGAAAACAAAACCATCAGTAGTCACAGGGGTGCACAGTGATGAAAGAAGAGCTAGACTTTCCCCTTGTCGTCCATGAGTGAACAAAAGTTCTTCCAAATTATTCGTACTGCAAAACTTGGTTTTTATTAAGCTATACTTCTGTTAACGATAAAAATGAGTGCAAATAGAAATGAAGAACAATTGTGGTGAGAGAGCAACCCATTTTCTTAACCCATTAAATAAAGCTGGCCCATCGTTTGTCAAGGAGTGATTTACAGAAATGGACAGCCGGGGGAAATTTACACTCTGATTTCCGTGTGTACTTGTTGTATGGCAAGCAAAAAAGAATTTGCATGCAGATGCCATCAATCCGGCATGTCTCATAAACACTATATTCCCATAATAGCTCAGGAATTCAGAACAGATCTTCTTGCAACTGGGTGGCATTTGGACACATTTTGGGTGCTCACCAATTTGAATCCAGTCCATAGCCTGGAATTTTTACTGTGTTAGAGTCTTCCAGAAATGATTACTTTTTATGGCAGAGTGGATGCAATACTGTTTGCTCCTCCATCATAAAGATTGTGCCAGGGCTTCTGCTATAAAATCTCTATTGCTAACAAGAAAACACAATTCAACCAATATATTGTGCTCCTGGCTAAGAACTGGCATGCAAGAATTCACCCTGGAAATTTTTATTTGCAGCGAATGATACTAATTTCTCAGAGTGCAAAATAATGCATGAACTCCCTTTTGCTGAATATTAAGTAATTTTTATGGCATCGTAGCAATCAGTTGTTGTAAAGCTGGTTGGGAAAAGAGAGAGGGACAGTAGGATGCAGCAGGCACCAAGGGTGCAATAACAACGTGTATCTACTCCAGTGCCAACTGGAGATCACCAGCTGATGACAAAGAGGAGACAGGGCTGTAGAAACTGGAGTCAATATGCCGTGCAATGGTAAATCAATTAACGAGGTATTAACTTTGGAGTGGTTATAGTAATTTTTTGCAGATTCTTTAATGCAGACCTCCCTGTCCTATGTAGCTTTGACAGTGATAGCTGAGCGCTGGCTATACCAGAAGAAAGTAGAAGCTGGTTATCACTGCAGGCGCTTTATGGCACTGTTGGACTGGTGGTTGTGTTGTTTGTGCATAGGTGAACTGAGGTTTAAGTTAGTCTCGGGTGGATTTCCATGTCCACGCTGCCTGAGCACACTGAGGAAGCCTAGTCTTAGCTAAGACAACATGTTCACATTACTTCAACGCTTCCTCCCTCTGGCTGGTGTGTTAAATTTTGGTCAAGCAGATGGTGCAGCATTTTGTAGAAGCTGTCCACCGTGTCTGTGTTTTCCCTCTGATTACAGCTCCTGAGATGAAATTTCGGAAAGTGCCAAATCCAGCCAGGCCTCTCTGTATGATTAACAAGGACACCGTCTCCACCACAGAGAAGTGCAAGGACTGCGGCAGTCGCCCAGCAGAGGTGCTTGGAGAGACAGAGAGAGTCAATGGTATGGTTAACCCTGAAGCTGTCACGCTGTACAAATCCTCTCTTCTGCCTAACGCAACCCTGTTGTTTTGGCAGCGTGGGCAAGCTCCAGCTGGAGGAAGCGCCTGCTTGGCTAAGAGAGTACAAACCCCTTCTGCAAAGTTACGAGAAATTAAGATGAGAGCTTTAGATTTCTCTAGACTTGGAAGGAGGGTCTTCTAAATGATGACCGTAAATTCTACACAACCAAAAAAATGACAAAGCAACTTCTTTGGGGTTTTGTGTAAGGGCTTGGTAGAATGCCTGCATGTGGAAAAGCATCTCGGGGTTATCTCCTTTTCTCAGCTCATCCTTCTTTGGAGAAAGACTATTGCTCTTCTTACTCCTAATAGTTTCTGACAGCACTCAGGACATGCTCCAAAATCCGCTGAAGTCAACAGAAAAATTCCCTGAGGGCCCAAACCCTAAATGTCGGTGGTTTTCCCCATTCAAGATCATCCAGTGTCTGTCCCTGTGCCAGGATAGGTCCAGGATACTTGCTTTTCGAAACAGAAAAATTAACTCCAACATGAAAATTGGCACTGACTTCAAAAGAATTACCCCAGTCAGCTATGTTCTGGCAATCCTTGCTTACAGCACAGTTTTAACATATGTTAAATTTTATGCTGATAGTTTGCATATCCCTATACTAAATAAATATGTACATTTATGTACACTGTGATGTAACGGCAATTTACATCTCATATGACCATCTGACATTGTTTCTCCTAGGAATATATAATGGATGTATCTCCTCAGCATCATGAGAAAAATGCTACTTCAACCTAACAGAACATTTTAATTTCAGATAGTCAAAATGGTATATCTTTAACATAAAGTTGTCTGCAGTTTGTGGTATGGCTTTTGTGAGTTTGCTAATTCCTTTGGGTTTTAATTAGAAACACATTTCCCTAAAACATGCAAATACTGAGGCTCCCACAAACGGTATTATTAAGATGGCTTCTTAATTGATTTTTCTTTGGGAGCAATTTGTTTCTCTTCCAGTTTATTGTGGCAAACACTGGCATTTGTCACTTCTTCCAGTAACTGAGGCTTTCTGCTTTAATAAATGCACATATTAGATGCTATTCTCTTTCTCTGCTTGATAGGTATATAGTGTCAGGCAGAAGAAGGTCACAATGATGTTAAATTTGCTGCTAAGCAAAGGATCAGAGTGTAAATGAAATCTTGAAAGCTGGGAAATGAGAATGTGCAAGTGTAAATAATGTATTAATTATTGACAGCTAAGGGACCGAAGAGTCCTATTTAGTAATGACATCTTCATTGTCACACTGCCTGACACTATCTCAGGTATTTTTATTTTAATAACAGGTTTTCCCCTCAAGATAGTAAGTATTTCAATTTACCAGTGTAACTTTATTGATATTTTTCATTTTCTTTGGCTTTTCTTTATCTTACTGCAGTCTAAGTGCTTGGTTCAGGAGGGGACGGGGGAGAAGCGAATCCTCTTATTTTATTGTGGCAAGTGATATTATTACGGTACAAAATAGATTTTTCTTGTAATAAAAGAGCACAATACTGAGGTGCAAAAGGAGATTCCACCTCATCGGTTATTTATGGAAGTTAAGATATAGTTTAGGAGAAGACATATGATAGCTAAGGGCTCAGTTTTACCAATGGGCCTTCCCAGCAATGACTAGTGCTTAATATATGCCAGAAGCAGAATTGGTTTCACCATGGCTGTCCCGAGTGAAACCCTAGTTAGGTTAAGGAAAGGTGTTTTGCAGGCAAAAGGCTTTCAATATCCTGTAGTTTCCAAGCATTGCATAAAGTCTAGGGAGGAGTAGTGAATTCTTTAACATGGAAATGCTTTTTACTACAAATTAGTGTAGAAAAAAATCCCACGATCCAAAAAAAAAAAGGTCTTAGTATGATAGCTGTTTGCGTAAGGCTGCTAGATGTAAATAGCCAGGAGCTTTCAAATACCAAGATTTAAAAAGAAAAAAAAAAACCACAACAACAAAACAAACAAAAAACCCCCCACCAAAGATACCCCCTGAGCCTAGTTTGCCAAATGAGTTAAAACTTTTCTCCTCCTGAGATTCTAACCTGTGGAGGAGATCTGGTTTCTTGCTCCCCACTGCGACATGTGAGACCCCCAGCCCATTGCAAGGGGCTACGCTGCCATTCTGCAGCCCTGTGCCACCTCCAGTCCCCCCCCCGTTGGTCCCTGACTCCTGGTTTCTCCCACAAATAGTATATTTTGTCCCTTCTGTAGGTGGAACACACGGCAGTTTGGGGAGGCTTGCAAGGCTCTCGGGGGCTCTAGGGGAAAGCAGTGGCCATATGTTCTCTGGCTGGGAACCCCCAGTGCAATGTCCCTGGTGGGCACAAGGTGCTACTGAGAGCTGGGGGTTAAAGAAAAAGAAGAGACAACTACTTCCAGTGCTCTTCAGCCCGCTGATAATTGTCTTGTCTTTGTCCTCAGTGAGGAGAGTGGGTGGCATCTTTCAGTCAAATCATAGAATCATAGAATTGTCTAGGTTGGAAGAGACCCTTGGGATCATCGAGTCCAACCATCTACCCTACTCTACAAAGTTCTCCCCTACACCATATCCCCCAACACCACATCTAAATGGCTCTTAAACACATCCAGGGATGGTGACTCAACCACCTCCCTGGGCAGCCTATTCCAATGCCCGACCACTCTTTCTGTGAAAAATTCTTTCCTAATGTTCAGTCTAAACCTACCCTGTTGGAGCTTGAAGCCATTCCCTCTTGTTCTGTCATTAATTACCTGTGAGAAGAGACCAGCACCAACCTCTCTACAGTGTCCTTTCAAATAGTTGTAGAGAGTGATGAGGTCTCCCCTCAGCCCCCTCTTCCCCAAACTAAACAGTCCCAGCTCTTTTCCCTGAAAAATGCAGGTTCTGGGCTGTGGAATTGCTTAGAAATTTCTCTCAGCTTCAGCGAATCGATAAGAGTTGGTAAATCCTGGTGTGTGGGGCGCTGGACGAAGTGAAAACATTTCATTTCAGTCTTTTCAAAACATTGTTTTGATTGATTGCGTTGGAAAGGCCTTCCGTCTGAAGAAGTTTGATTTCTTTGATTAACAAACATTAACGCTTTTACGGGAGCTAAAATTAATGAAACAATTCACCTGAAATTAATTTTCCACTTTTCAGCTGAAGAAAGCCTCGCTGTGTTTTCGGCAGCGATAGCAGCGCGCTACCGATTCTCTGAAGAGCACGTGCCCGGCGTGGCCACTGCGTCCCGTGGTGCTGCTGCCCCTCGTGCCGGTGGCTCTGCCGGTGGCTCTGCCTGCCACCGTCTCTGCGGGGACAAGAGCAGATTCGTGTTACAGGGATGTTCCCAACCGCACCGCCCGCTTCCGAGGTGTTCGTTACAGGTGTTAATGCCACGAGGGGGAAACGCGACTTGCTTCTCAAGTCAGTTGTTATTTACAGAACGTGTGTCTTAAACGTTAGAAAATGCCATATGTGATGCTGAATATAGAGCCTTCTTCCTCTGCCCAAGAATATAACTTTATCAAAATGAAATTTCCTGCTCATTTGAGGCAGTCTCCATAGCAACAGTACTGTACACCTGTGATGTACAGGCAGAAGCCGTTACAACCTCTGAACTAGGCAGAACGAGCCGTGCCCCATCCCCCTGTCAAAGGGAGAAGTACATTTCTGATGTATCCACGGCACATATTTCTATACGCTACATATGTGTTGTCTGTATATACGATCATTTTATTCAGAATTACCCTACTTACACTTGGTAAATAAATACAAATATGCTACTTACATGAAGTTATACACTTGCAGAAATTCAATATATTCTTGTCTTGAGGGAAGACTTTCTAATGCAAGCGTTACACAAGAATACAAGCTCGTGCTTACATTTGCTCCTGTAAGAATTTCCTAATTCAAAAAATTCATAAAATGCCTCACTCTTGCAAATCTGTCAACCTGTTAATAGTACATCATTAAAAAAAGGAAAAAGCAACTGCATTGCTGAATTATTTAAATATCGTTTTAATAGTAAACTGGAAATAATTATGTACCTTTGGCTATCCAATATTGCAAATAGGCTATTGCTGTTCACTCCATAACTTTTAGTGAAATTGAACTCACCAATAAGAAACAAATGGTTGCATTTTAAAGAAACCTGAAATTATTTCCTGAGGTCGTTCATAAGGTAGATCATTACAGAGAAACATTTTCTTATGCGAAGAAAAAATAGCTCACTAATGCAATGGAAATTATATTTTAAGCTTCCTACATTTATTAGCTTATTTAAGAAGAGGCAAACTTCAAAGAAGGATTTTATTTGAAATACATGCAGTATAACAATCTACATAATGATGGGTATTGCTCTCAGATATGCTATAAATGACTAAATGTATAGATGGACTGTCTGTTTCTGTCTTCTGACACTTGCGCGTTCTTGTCTTTGCTTTCAGATCTGCCCTCCCTTCCCCTCTTAACTCAGGATTTTCCCATTCCTGAACGGAGGGCAAGCTACAAGCAAAAGGAGTGAAATACGATGGACGATGCACGCATCTTTCCAAAGTTGATTGCAGCAGGTTGCCTGCATTTTTAATACTGCTCCTCGATACAGTGTGCTTGACTTTTTTTTTTTTTCCTGTTTTTATTATAATCCTCATTTCTATGCCGGTGAAAATTGGGCTTCTGCTCTCAGAGCAAAATTTCTCGTCCTTGTTCAGCAAATGGGTGGACAATGCTGTTTTTCTTTTATAGGGGACAGTGAAGCCGGGCCCTGGCGAGTCACCCCCCCACAGGCGGTTTGATAGCAGCTGGCAACTGGACGAAAAGGGAAGGGAACCCATCTTTTACCTGCAGTTTAAGGACAGGAAACAACTATCTCTGGTTTTTGGGTGGGTTTTTTTTTTTTTTTATAACAACTATTTATTTTAATTTTTTTTTTTCCCTCATGTGTGGTTGTTTTCAGATTTTCTACTAGGAAATATCTGTCTTATATAAGCTGCTAATACTCTGCTTTAGGCAGAACACGGTGCTTGGAGCTTATGTAGGCTGATTTCAGGGAAACTAGCAGCATTATTGATTTTCATTGGGCTTATTAGGATCAGTGTAACATGCACTTTTGCTATACTAGATTGTATTTGGCTTTCATCATGAAATCTCATTACACTAAAAAGAAATGGAAACAAGTTATGCAAGTAAAAGATTTGGCAGAGTATTCTAATGAAATTACCCCGCATCTGTGAAAACATGCTTTGGATGTGGGTCGTTCAAAGCCTGGTCAGATTCTGGTCTCATTCGCTTTTGAAAATTAAGAATAAATTCTCCAATCTTAGTGGAATTATTTCAGATTTATGCTGACATAACTGAAGGTATAGCTTGGTCCTTGAAGCCGCCGTGCTGTCTGAATTCTGATGTTGAATCAGTGATTTACTGGGGAAGAGAAGTCCCAGTTGTTTGTCTGCTTGCAGCTGGGATGGAATATGTTACAACATTATGAAGGTGCGAAATGCACGTGGCTACGGGCACAGACCTTCTAGACCCCCAGCCAGGATGAGGAATGAAGAACAAGCTCCTTTTCACCCTTTCTGCTCTTGTGGGACATCAGCGAGTTGTGATTTGCCTACTGACAACCGTGGAGGAAGCAGGAGCTTGGCAGCACAGCGTATCTCCTCAGCACAGCGTATCTCCTCAGCACAGCATCAAAGGCATAAAAGCCTCCTCCTGAAGCTCAGCGGAGATCCAGTTGCCCCTCCAGCTTCCCTCTTTTGAGCCCAATTCACCACCAATGCTCACATGTCCAAACCCTGACTCTTCTCCAGCATTCCTATAGCTGCAGAGGGTGCTGTGACTTTCTCAGATTCTGGCAAGGTGGAGAAAAAGCTTTTTACGTGCTTCCCAGCTCATGAGTGCCTGGACTCTTTGGGGAGAGCAAAAGTCCTCTGCGGTGGGTGTCCCGATGCCACTGAAATAATGCGCCCAGGGCTGTGCGGGGCTGAGGATGGCAGCGATGCCCTCTTGCCCGCAGCGGGGCGGCAACAAGCCTGGGACATGTCTACATGGGGCCAGACCTCGTCTCATGGCTTCTCAAGCAAATTTGCAGGGTTGAGGAAGTTTGGGGTTGTTTTTTGTTTATCATCTCATTTTTTTAGCACTTGGAATCATCGGTAAGGAAAACACTTCCCCAAGATCTACACTTACTCTGTAAGAATGGATCAAGACTCTCGAGCTGTCAGGGAAAAAATATCCTGCTTTGATATGTTTTGATGGTGCCTCGTAGAATTGCACATATTTCCTAACGGTCAGGATGTTTTTATTTTCATAGATGTTCTACATTTGGTGAAAGCAACATTCTTTCGAGAAAGAGAAAATTAATTTTGAAGAAATCTGAGACGTGACTCTCAGCCTTCCTTTCCTAACACATTAGCGTATTTCAGATCATAGAGAACGAGCTATGTAGGTTACCAAAATTAGCAGAAAGCACCCAGCTAAAAACCGATCTACAGAATAGATGCTGAGGAGCACAAATTCGAGATACAAAGCTGTAGCTGCAAAGTTACTCGGGGAGTACAAATTTTGCATTATTGACAGGCTATGACTTAATGGCATTGCACAGTCAGCTCTTAGGCAGTCTCGAGTCACTCCATGTTGATTCAATGACACTGTGCTCTTCTGCTTGGAATTGGGCACCATTTTTTAATGGTGGTTTTTTTTTTAATGGAGAAACTTTGGTTATCATTGATCACGTCCCAGACTTGACAGCTTTTTTCCAGAATTTTTCAAACCCAAACAGCAAAATCCTAAAGGGGAAGATCTCCTGAATATACATGTGACTCTCTTATTTATTTGTGGAAAGGGGTCTCAAACTGCTGAACACACAGCTTTATGAAAAAGAGCTCTCCTGTGTTGCTGCAATTAGTACACTTTTCACTTGCAAAATGATGCTTTCTGCTAATGCTACAGTATAGTAATCAAAAGCACCTAATCCAGCTGATTAAAAATTCCCCGTTGGGCTTTGCTGACCAAATGACTACAATTAGTAAGACATTTCAAGTAGAGAATTTCCTGCAAATACTGATATTCATAGACTTTAAATTAAAATTATGAGAACTACACATCAAATGGAGAGAGGTCTTGTTCCCCGGTGTACCTCAATGAGACCCATTGCTGATGTGTGGCAGGAGAGATTTTATTCTATAAGTGCAGGTAAGCTTTTCGCTCAGATCTCAGCTTTAGAATCAAATTAACTGAGTGATGAAAGCATTTCTTTTTGACCTCCTACCAAAGAAAACTAGCAAAAAAAGCTTCCTTGAATAAGTTAGCTCATGTAGGCGATGGTAACAGGTGCTATGGGTTGTTGTTGGGATTTTGTTTGTTTAATATTAATCTGAAATAATTTAAATGGCATCTTAATGGCCTTATTTTATGTCTCTTATTTTGATTTTAAAAATCGGCGCATTCCCCTTAGTGCAGTTAATAGGGTCAGTCTGTGAGCCTGTGCCGGTTACCATGCCTTCAGTCATGTGGAATCCAAACAGCCATTATAATTTGTTTCTAAACAGATCAAGAGCTATTTACCATCTCAATGTTTTGTGCACAGCTGGGTGTCTGGCAAACATCCAATATCCATTAACATTTAAAAATTAGTCCCATAATGCATCTTTTCCGTGGCTTGAGGAGTATACACACTGACACATGTTGGGAACCAATTATATTTGCACCACCATTAGTCTGGCTGCATTCAACTTCCCAGTAAATGAGGGCTAATTTAGTTTCCAGAATGGTGTATCTTAAATTCATGCAATGACCTTAGAGAAAGCAGAGTATCTGAAGATTTAAAGAGGAAGGAAATGTTCAGAAAGAATAATGCTTTCCTTTTTTTCTGCCTAAAACATAAGAGTACATTATTATATGACTGTTCCCAGTATCCATGCCTGGCCCTGAAAACCAAATTCCTCTAATTCAATACTTCTAAAATTCATGAGCAGAATTTGGTTGGGAAGAAATCAGACTAATACAGTAAACTAGCACACCCCTCCTTGCTCAGATCAAACCTGCTAATGGACCTTTTCATAATAGCAATTTAAGACCTGCCTGTAGCAGGTCTAACTCTGTAGGCTCCCGACTGGTTTTAAGTATTCTATTTTCCTACCAGCGGGAAAATAAGAAATACAGATTTCACAGTAAGCGCTGTCTTACACCGCTTGTGAAATATTGTCTAACGACGCCGTGCAAGTGAAACGACCTTCACAATCGGCAGTTTGGCAAAGAGGTTTAATGAAAACGGAGGAACACAAAAATATTTTCTGAGGAGTATGGTTTGCCAAACCTCTGCTGCCATGAGAAATCCCTTCAATAATATCAGAGGTGAAATGGGGTGTCTAGCTCGGCGGATGAGTAAGTGAGAAGAGGGCTTTTTAACACCTTTCCTTGCAGCGTGTCAGCGCAGCTCTCGGTAATCAGGTTCTAGACTGATTGGCTTCTGCTGCTGCTGCTGACTGCTGCAGCACTCCACAAAGCTTATCTTAGCTCACTTAGTCTGTGTCACGCTGCTTAATAAACCTAAATTGCTCCTACAAACAGAACGCTATTCTGCAGCCTTTTAGAATGCAGAGACGGTTTAAAAATACCATTTTTCCTTAACGTTCATCCGAAGCGGTTAGAAACTCAGGAAGGCAGGAATTTTCTAAATGGCCATAAAGCAACAACGTGGCGCGAACCTCCAGGTGAAGAGTCTGCTGCCTCCTACAGTGGTGAACATCTGCAGTAACTCTGTCCTCTTGGCACAGTTGTTTGAATGGAGTAGCTGTAGGATTCTCTGGGGTGAGGCGGCAGGTTTCTAAGCAAGTTTATGAAAGTTTAATGTACATAAATATTCATTTACCTATGTTTAAAATGCAGTATTTAATACATATAAACATGTTCTCCTGTTACATACATACAGTTCAGAGTTGGCCTTTGACAAGTATTTCTTTATTGCATCAGCACTCTTTTTCCTTTTACTTTTTGTGCAAGAAAGTAGCTTTTCAGTGAAATGGCTTATTCCTTGGAGATGCCCTTTTGAAAAAGTTCATTGTACAGTCAATATTTACAGATGCTGTTTATACTGTATTTCTCTCAAAATACATGCCTTTTTATTTTATTGCTTTCAGTGAAACCCATGCTTGTAGTCCCTAACAATAATACATTTTCATGCATCATTGGCAATACAAGACTTCATTTAGACTATTGATTAACGTTCTTATTGTATTAGGACTTGTTAGTGTTTCATACCTTCTTATTGTTCAGTGATTTCAAAGAATTGACCTTTGCAGATTTACAGTACGTAAGCAATTAGCCAGTAATAGACTAAATTAATAAAGAAGATCCCTATCAAATTTCACAAATCTATCATGCCACGGTACTGTCCATTTCTTTATTTCTGTTCCGCACAGCTGCTGTTTGGAGCTGAAGTCCGTGTAAGGCAGATCCTGCTGAAGACTCTTGAGTTACGCGCGGGAAGAAGATGCTGCACGGCATGTTTACGATTTGCTGGGTAAGTGGGTAGGGATGAGAGCTGGCAGGAAGGTTGCAATGTTTTCTTCTTCTGTCTTGACAGTCTCTTTTGTTTTTCAGCTGTGGATTTAACAAAACAAAACTAGAGCTAATTTTAATTTTTAATTAAAGTCAATAGCTTATGTTCATGCTGATGTATTTGGTACGAAGAAGAATAAAAGAAAATACAGAGAGAAACTTGAAAGAGAAATGCATTTCTTCAGCTTAATTATTTAGTTTCCAACTAAGAAACAGCTCTGCAGAGGTCGATTATCCTTCAGGGATATCTTAGAAGAAGTGAACAATTAGCTTGATTTTCTGTTGAATATGTAGCTTGTGACTCAGTATGTGATCTATTAAAAAGATGATCATTCCTTTTAAACTATGCCCTGATACATGCGAAGCCTGTTGCTGAAGGTAAAAGCCAGTGGAGCAATCCAGCCCGTCACCGCGAGACACAGCTTTTCTGTCTCGCTACACCACAGTCAACGGTAATTTTAGGTCTTCTAAGGAGTGTAAGAATGAGAAGGGCGTAAGAGAAGGGGGATGCTCTCCTGTTAAAAGGTAACTTGGGATACCACTTAACACTCTCCACAGCTTTAAGGATACTTTCCCTTAGAAAAGGAGTCTAAAAGAGGGGCAAAGTTTCCCTGGTGGAAAAAAAAATCTCTCCTCGCACTAGTTTCTGTAGGAAAGCAGTGACCGTTGTGCCCCCCGGCAGCCTGGAGCCCCGTACAAGGTTGTTAACGGAGATGAGCAGCTCGGGAAACGACTCGGGGAACTCAAGGTGTGAAAGGCTGTGTAGAGAGGCCAGAGAGGGTACGGCTCACCCTGCCAGCCGTCGGCCTTCCACGGGGTGCTCTGGCCCTCGCAGGATCATTGCCGGGGTCACCGCGCCGACGTGCGGCACCACAGTCCTGGCACTGACTGAACTGGGCACACTGGTAAGACGCAAAGCGGGAACTGGAGGGGAGGTTCAAAAAAGAGTTGCCTGTTAAGCACATTTTCTAAATACCACCACTGGTGCCAAACCTGTCCCTGAGTGCACGGTCTCCACTGCCCCTCCCCCGCTGCCAGGTTGCTGCTGCCACTGGACTGCAAATACCCAGACCACAGAGCTGGGGGTTCGTATGGCTGCTGGCACGTCTGGTGCACGGCTGGGTGGAACATATAAACTCACAAAATGTCCAAATTTCATATAGGAAAAGCAGAATGCACAGTTTCACAGTCCATGCATTAGGGGTTTTTTTCATTGGGTTTTTCTTTTTGTTTGTTTGGCTGGTTTGGTTTTGTTTGTAGGTTGTTTTTTTTTACTATTGTGACATTCAGACTTTGCCACGGGGAGAAACTGGAGTGTTTGAGCTTAAAAATTAGCTTAAAAATTAGCAAGCAAGTGACTTGCATGAGGATGAAGTTTGCAAAAGTACTGCCAGATTTCCTGCACACCTCAGTCCCACTTTGAGCACCTCGATCTGTCAAACTTGCTCCTCCAAATACACGCTGAGCTGATGCGCAGCCCTTGATGGGCCTAAATTAGTAGGCACCTGTATTTCTGACATTGAAGCTCCCACGGTATCTGAAATCTTGCTTCTGGTCATGTTTAGAAGTGCCTCAGTCCTGTCAGGACTGAGCGATGTGGTACCTAACTTGTACCTTCATCTGCAACATGAACCCAATGCTTTAATATTCCATGACAGCAAAATCTGGGTCTCATCCCTTCAAGGCCAGACTGCTCTAAATCCTTTCTGCATCTCCCCAGCATACTAATGTAAGTGAGGAGCGAGCCTGAACTGGGCTCTCTTTCCTAGAATTGTGGCAGGATGTTGAATAGTCCCGCTCTTGCCTTTTTGAAACTGATTTCCAGACCTTCTTAAAGTGATGAGATCTTCCCGAGCCCTCTGCACCAGTGCGACTGTTGCTGGCGTGGGCACGGGTGGGCTCCCAGTGGCAGAGCTCCTCTGCTTCTGGCGTGGTTTTGCACCAGCCCAAGCACATGGCGCACAGCAGCTTGGCCTCTTTTGCCCCTGGTCCCAGAGGAACGTCCTCCTTTAAGCTCCCTTTCACCTCTGCTTCAGCAATGTTGGCCCAGCTGTGGACTGCCCAGCCTAGGGAGTGGTGGGACCCAGCTATTTGTCAAACTGGACACAAACAGGTCTCTTTCCATGAGTTAAGGTTACAGCTCATCTATGTAAGAATAAACATAAGAAATGCTTTTCCACCTCTTCCTGTATTTCCTTGCACTAATTACGCATCAGGAGAACTACTGGTGCAAAATAGCCTGTCCTCCTCAAAGATATATATAGCACTGGATAATCAAGGTGACACCTACTCACTGCTTACACGCAGCCCAGCAAAAACATCCTGCGTGGTTTCCAGGGCTAGCTGCAGTCCAGAAGCAAATTAGGTATTTTCTTGTGGCCAGGAGCCCAGGCTAATAAACTCTGCAGACCTAAGCTAGCTTTTCATACAGATGGTTTGTGGCTTCCTGCATTGTGTTTCCATTTGTATTGAGAATTACGCTGGATCTGGCGTCGCTGGAGCTCTGCCAGGGCTAATATGCCCATCCAGCCCCACACTGACTCCTGAAGAGCTCCTTGGCTCCTGCCTGCATTCCTATTCCCAGTGCTGAGGACCACTTGTGAGTGGGACATGTGCAGGCAGCCCAACCCAGGATCCTGAGCTTGTATTATTTATTTGCTTGTTTGTATTTATATTTATTTTAGACACCTCGTGGCTCTGCTGGCTTCAGGAAGGTGCTGTGCTCCATTTATTCAGTGAGTGAAGGGTAATACCAGCGTGATGGCCATGCCGTAGGTTTAATCAGCTCAGCAGTGACTCGGAGAAAGGCTGTGTACTCCCCAGAAACTCCTTCCATCCAACCATCCCGGCAGTGGACGAAGCTGAAGATACTGCCCATATCATTGCTTCATTAAGGATTTCTCTGGTGTACCTGATACTCAGAATACAAGGCATCTATCGGGCAGTGTCTTAGTTGCCAGAGAAGATGATTCCTGAATAACGCACAGTGAATCACAGAATGGTAGGAGTTGGAAGGGACCTTCGGAGATCATCTAGTCCAACTCCCCCACCAAAGCAGGTTCACCTAGAGCAGGTTGGACAGGGACGCATCCAGGCGGGTTTTGAATATCTCCAGAGAAGGAGACTCCACAACCTCTCTGGGCACCCTGTGAAGAGTCAAGGGACAACACTGCATGTTTTGTGAACACCAGATTCACAGACTCTGCACTGGGGACTCTTGCAGAGGGTGAGGCAGGTGAGCGCCGTGCAGGTGGGCTCCCAGGGGTCGCCTGGTAAGGGATTGCCGTGGGCAGTTAGCAGCACAGGGAGCAAACCTCTGTGGTGGCATGGGAGTAGCAAGCAGAGGAGCCAATGTTGTCAAACACAGCCTTGAGAGGAAAGACAAGAGGTTGACCTCCAGGAGCATCATCAGCCCCTTACATGACCACAGTTCCCTTCCCAAGCGGCACCAACTCCCTGCACTCAAGGGTCCTGCTCTGGGATTTGTTTCTGGATTTTGCCTCACAAAAGTCACTGGAGGGCAAAAGGCACGTAGCCTGGTGTCATTTCCATCTCCTTTTAAAAATTTCATGAAGTGCCCCTAAAAGCTGGGTTTTTTTCTGGTTCTCCTCAAATGAGCCCTTCTGTTTACTCAGGATGTATGAACTGGAAGGCCATGGGTGGTGCCGTTGTTGCTGCAACTTTGGTATTACTTATTGGCTTTGATTTTTTGAAGGAAGCCAGCAATAAGGGTGGAGTTTGGAGAGGTTCTCTGCACTTGAATGAAGCACACCTTGCAAATTGATGAACACCTCCTGAAAGGATCATACTGATTGTAACATGAATTATTTTTTTTTCCCCAGCAAGGCTGCGTCCACTCTCAGAGAACTGCTTCAGTCCATCCTCCCCCGGCTGAGATTCAAAAGACACCAGAAAATGGACAAATTTGCCCTAAGCGTGATTTTACTCATTTTGTCTCAGCTCCATTAATGGATTAAACCATGGTTGATTAAGCAGTGACTACTGTGGAAGTGACGGTAACGTTTGGAGAGAGGCTGCCCCGCAGGCAGCAGCACAGCGTGGTGCACGCAGAGCTGTCCCCCGAGTGCACCCCGGGGTCCCGCGAGAGCTGGCATCCCAAAACGCCCAAGCTGTCAGGTGCTTGTTTGTTCAGCCTCTTGCTTTGAAGCTGAAATTAGTGAGTGGGAAAGGCCCAGCCTCTTCTTTGGTATTATTTTTTCCCGTTGTTGTGTTTGCTCTTGCGTGGCGGTGCCTGCGATAAACCAGCGCCCTGTGTAGCTTCTGCACCTCGTCATGGAGGGAAAGGTTCTCCTAAGCGTAAAGGACAGGTACTCTGCTGAGTCTCCCCACACCTCACTCGGCCTTTGCAAGGCCCCTCAGTGAGGATGCGTGGTTAGAGCCTGTCCTGTGTAGCTACAAATTGTCCTTTTATGTTTCACCTTCCTCCAAACAGGAATTTGAGGAAAAGGCTCTTACAGAGCGGGGTGAGTTTGTGCGCACTCTGCACGTGTGCATGCGTGTGGTCACCTGCGTGTGCCTGGTTAAAAGGAGGCAGCTGGAGACGCAGGACCGAACCAGGAGGGTCTCCTTCAAGCATCAGCACCGCCACCCAAGCGCAACGTGGATGCCCAACCCCTGCCTGGGGGGGTCAGGCTCGATGGTGCTGAGATCCTACAGCTCCTTGTTTTTCTCTTACTTGTTCTGGGCTAAATGAGCTCTAGGCTCAAGAGGAGTTTTAGAATTGGTCTTCTCAGGATCAGAAAAGCTTATTTTTTCATATCCTAATCTCAGTTAAAACCAGCGAGCAGTTTTTCTAGGGAAAACTCAAACTTTTTGAAATCAGGAAAAAGCTGGGAGGCAACTGAACGCATGAGGTGGCTATGAAAGGCAATGATGGTGAAAAAAGAACCTGCCAAGCAGAGCTGGGATCTACCGTAGCAGTGGGGTGCCGTTGGGGCAGGCGCAGTCAGCCCGGGGTGGTGGGCTGGGAGCGGGGCTGGGAGCATCCCCAGCCCACGCGCGGCGGCAGGGAGAGGGCTTCCCTGCAGAGAAGCACTCTGAAGGTCAAAGCAGCGAGTGATGAGGCTTCAATAAAGGTTTGAAGTACACAAAGTGCATCGCTTCTGAAAGTCTTGCTTTTACATCTTAAACAAGGAATTAAATTAGTATGGAAGCCATTTCTCTGTGTTTATGCTGAAATGTTACAGTGGAAATGTTCTGGCCCGGAGAAGCTAAGGTATTCATTTAGCTTAAACGCTTTTGTAGAGAAATAAAACTATAGCTTATTTCCTGTTGTATGTCCGAGAAGCTGTACAAGACAGTTAAAATTGAAGGACAGGAAGAATTTAAAGGAATAGGACCTCTGTCTGTTCAGAATGATTCAAGCTTAAAGATAGGATGCTACTGCCTTTTCACTTCAAGCATCACTTCATTGATATTTCTGACATTTCGGAACAACGGAGTGAAAAAAAAAAATACAGGGATCTTTTCAATCCATTGAAAAATATCTTCCTGGTGTTTTACCAGAGTGCTGAAAGACATTTCAAGGAAGTATGTCTATGTATATATGCAAACACATATGTAAATATTAATCTTTATTAGAGACAAAATTTGGGGGGAAACAATATGACAAGCACAACAACTGTAAATGGTACAAATCCTTTAAAGTGTGCAAGTACCAGGAGGCTGCTTTTGTGTTGAATGAAAGTTCACACAACCTAAGGTTGCCTCCAAATACAGAACTAACCCAAGAGTTTGGTTTTAACACTGACTGGACCTGTCATATTTCCCCTTAATGAGGCTCAGCTCTGAAGAAAAGGAGAAGAAAATGGTCGGTGTGATAAGCTGTACAGTGCAGTAATTGGATCAAGCTGAGACACTGGTGGCCTTTAGGAGCAGCAGAAGAGACTCGTAAGCAGGTTGGCATATGCAAATTGTTTTCTCTATAGAATTTCCTCAATACAGTTTTTTATATCTTTCTTCAAGTTAGGACAGGCAGAAAAATCAGTTTGTGGATTCTGGAAGTGTTATGCATTTTACTTCTCAACCTGGTAGGACACAAGTGATTACACCTTTGCCCAGAAGAAGACCTTTCCATGGCTAGAAAATTTATCGTGAAACTTTGGGAGCCATCTTCAGTGTTGCTCAGTGGCTGTAAAGAGGTTTGGAGGCTCCAAGTTTTGGAGTGAAATACCTAGAGGAGGAATTAGGTGACAGCCAAGCAGGTTTAATCCTGGTAAGTCCAGAGCAGACAGGTGGATTTAGACCTCAGTGCAATATTTGAAGCAGAAACAACCTCTGTGGGTGCTCTCCAGCTCTTGTCAGTAGTTTACGGAGAATACCTCCAGCTGTAGAAGCCTATATCATTGTGCAAATCCAAATTTAAATAATGCTGATGATTATTTTTTCTGATGTGGCTTAAGACACCACATTATCCTTGATTTCAGTTTGACTGGATTTCAGGAATAAACTTCATGTGTGAAAATAGGCTCAATTTAGTTTATAAACATAAGTATTTGGGATAGACCGCCCTAATCCAGCCAAGACAGTGCAACTTTTTCCTAGGTTAACTGCAGCGCAGACCACATACAAGTCAGTAAAAATGTGGAAGATCTGTGTCCTGCCCTGTTCATTTTATCTTGTAGACAAAATAACCTTCCTTAAAGGTTTGACTTTCTAAAGGCATCACTTTTCTATTCACAATGTACTTCTAAGGCCGTACCCTGACTCTTGGCCCTCTATTTCATAGCTCGGCATCCAAAAGGCTACAAGTTGGCCAATGCAGGGTAATTTTATTAACGCCATTTGGGAAATGAGAAAAGTGATCACATTTTGGACTGGCAAAATAGTCATTTACTAGTCATCTACTAGGAAAGTAATTTTTAGTAATAAAAATAGCGTTATTCTTGTTTAGTACATCAACGATATCGTGGAAGGAAATTTGGGCTTGGTCAAATCACACCTATGCAGAGAATAAATCACAAGCAGATTGCCAGGGACTATAATACTTGCAGTTCACAGAAAGAAATAGTAAGAAAGACCTCACCAACTTTTGCTCAAGTCTGTGGCAAAATGAATCAAGTCAGCTCTGTCAGAAGGCCCCTGAGCTTCTACCAGAACTGGCTATTACATTTGCTGTTTCTTACCAGTAGTTTTAGAGATTGCAGAAGTTGCACCAGGATTTTTTGGCCCTCTGTTCACTAAATACTTTAAACACATCACAGAAAAAAGTCTCAAAGCACTGACAGTGTCGTTTGATTGGGTTTTTTTAATTAACAAAGTAAATACAGTATTTTCCACTGGATAAAAATGATTGACATTTCTCAAGTTGCCACCAGCAAAATTTTTGAATCCCCTAATACTTTAAAATAATTAAGTTATCCTCACACAATTTCTTCAGGGATCACAGCGGTACTACTGAAGCTCGGTTTCCTAAGGAGACTCAATCTATACACTCGTGCTATGGATCTGTTAACTCGCTGCTTTTCCACTTTTTGAACTTTTCAACTATAACAACCAATTTCAAATAAATCTGACAGTATAAAAACCTCGAAGATATCAAATTATTACAGGCTCTGTGGCAATCTGCAGTGCCATCGCTTAGGGACAGCGGGTTTTTACAGTTACCCTGCGGCAGTGGGGAATGCAGAAGGGGAACGGAGGTTGTGGATGCTCCGGCACCGGGACAGACTCTGGCTGGAGCATGAGCTGTGTCGGGTGCCGCAGCACCCTGGGGTAAGATGTGAGCTCAATGCAGTTCTCCTGCCACTCCCAGACTGGTTTGTTCATGTGTGGAAACCTATTTTCTAAAGAGACCTTAGTGACTTCCAGAAGAACAGACCATGTCCACGTGACTACCCCTTGATGCTGGTGTCTCCTCACTAAGTGTTATTCTGGATGCGCATGAGCTTGGCCCAGTAGGGAATCCAGGCACACTTGTTCTTCTGCGGTGTCTTCTCAGGTGGCTCATGATGTTATTTGTAAAGACCCATGGTACTGAAGTCATACACAGTACTTCAACAGTGTTTACAAATTCTTTGGGGGAAGAAAGAATGCATTATAATAATGTCATCAACCGGAAATGTCTAGAAAGGACAGCTGGTTCAGGTTAGGCCTTTTATAAGCTCCAGGTTTTTAAAACTGTTTCAGTTCAGTCATGACTTTCTTTTTTTTTTTAAACAGATGCAGTGAGGCCATGCCCAATGCATGTAGTTAAGTATGACTAGTGCTCTGTTACGGCTTAGTTTATTCTTGAGAAATAGCCCTATTTGCCCAAAACAAGATATCCCAATAGAACCGTTGTGACACCAGCTATACTTGCGTGTGTCTGCCTTGCCCAGATGCGGCAAACTCTTGTATATGAAATTTGTTTTATATATATATATACACGTAAGTGTTTATGTGGAAAGAAAATGTGGATGCAAATCTCCACATTATATTACACTACTATAGTATTGCTCCTGTACTTAATCAAACATTATTTTTAAAAAATTTTTTGCCAATTAAAAAAAATCCCAAGAATCTCTCCTTTTTTTTAAAAAAAAAAATTAAAAGCCTGTACTTTCTTTGAGAAAACACCTAGGATAGAGCTCCCTTAGTTTCCGTTGTGATCCGCAGCCCTGATACTCAACGCTGTGAAGAGGAGGGATGGCACGCTGCCCCCCTCGCACGCTTCGTGTTGCTCCTGCCTCTTCGCTTTTCCCGAAGCATGTCTTTTCTACGTAGGTAGGGATGACGTGCCATCTGTTGGGGAGATTAGCATCCCCGAGCCGGAGCTCTGCAATACTCCTAGACAATATAGGAAATGTATTACCAGAATGTAGCGACTTGTATTTGCATTTCACACATTTAGCTTTGCTTCACACATTCCTCTCTCTCAGACACGATAAAGGGAGGGAACGCTCTATTTCTTGTCAGCGTGGATGGATGGCACCCCTAGAAGAGTATGCATTTGAAGCAATATGTTCTGCATCACTGACGTAAGCGAAGATGCTGTTAAGGCCGGGCAGGTTTGTTTTCCTATTCAGTGCTAGCGAGCGGGGCACTCAGGGACTTGGTGTCCTTGAATTTAAAGAAGATTGAAACGTTGCATTGTTCAGAATGAAGGGAACAAGGATGGGAGCAGAATGATGTTGCAGCAGACGGTAAACACTTGATTGCAAGAGCTGAATGGGCTTGGCCTACATTTTGAATCTCACCACGGTCTCCTTTTATTTCACCCGTTTGTATTCCCTGACTCCGCCATCAGTTCCAGGTTTGCTCCTGTAGTTTCTCCCACGTTTTTCTTCAGGACTGCAATGCTGATTGTGCATCTTGGCAGAAGAACAGTCCATGCCCAAGCATTTATGAACGAGGGACGCCAGGGTAGTGATGTATACAAGATCATTTCTCCCTGTCTGTGGTTTGTCCTTTTAAGATTAAAAATTGTCCTCACGAGACTCACTTGGCAGTCTCTAAACCCATCATTTTATACCACGTGGCAGGGCTCTACCGGTCAGGGGGCAGAAATGTTTCTGAATTTCTAAAAGGACAATTTTATCAGTAGCAAGCCCTGTCCTCTCCCCTGCCCTACCCACCAAGCGAGTCCGTCACTCCCTCCTCATTTCCCATTCCACCTGGGGAAGACATCAAGGTGGTGAACGCTAAGCACTGAGCTCATCTGCATCTTGCCAGGGCAACTTCTTCTCTCATTGTTTATTTACTGCTTTTGTTGGAATAGCTAATAAACAGGGAGTGAATGAGGGGGGCAACACCTGCAGAGAAAGCCATAGTAGTTTCCAGTGAAATTCCTTTAAATATCCAGATTTTTAAAAATCTGTCAGTGGAGACCAAGACACATGTGAAATAATAGTTAAAGCTAAGGTGGGAAAAGAAAAATACTGGTATTGTCTAGCTGATATTTGACAGCAATAGCCAATTTTAATTCAATGGAGATCTAAGTTCCTTGCTGGAGTGGAAGGAAAGAAATGGAGACAAATTCAATGCAACGGATTTGTAATAGAGAAAATAACTTTTTTGACATATTCACAGTGCTTGTTAAATGGTTTGCTCCTGCAAAAAATGTCTAGAACTGCAAATTATAGCTGGATTTACAGATGCTTGGAGGGACTTTTGAACCTTGTCTCCTGTACATTGGATGGATGATTAGAACAGCAGCAAATAATCGTGACTTACTCATCCTTTCATTCTTTATATACAAGCCAAAACATTTTTTGTCAATTTATTCAATACTTTCTAGTTGATCCCCAAGGTATCTGGTAGATACATCCTTGAGTATGATCATCCTTTAGAATGGCATCTTAAAAATATATAAACTAAGATATGTTACTCTGTGATGCCTACAAATACATAAAACACAGAGTATAAAGAATGATGTCTCCACTCTTTGAAAACAACAGCATTTGCCAAAGCATCTTTAAATTTCAATCAAGTTTTGTAGGATGGGTTTACAGCTAAACTTTCATCACTAATGCCTACAAATATTTCCCCGGTAATCACTGCCACAATCACCCTTGCCATTTGGCTGCATTATACGCAGGATTTTGGAAAAAATTAAAAATAGCTCTATATAGAAACTAATACATCAGCTGCTCTCTGATTTTAATTTCGTATGTAGTTCAGGACTGGAGGCACCACAGTATTTGCCAAAGCTGGAGAAACTTCAAGATACAGTTATGCCCCTGTTGGTGCATTAAAGAAGGAGTGACTTCAGGCAATGATGTGTAGGATCTGGTCTGTGGATTCGATCTCCAGCTGTGCTTGCACTCTGGGCGTATCTTGCTTACGGCTGTTTGGAGAGGTGTTAAAGTCTGCATCAAACAGTACGAGGATGAGCAGGCCTGAGGCATGGACCCGTGTATGTGAGTACCCCTTTCTTTCCTGTAACGTGCCCACCAAAACCGGAGACCACAGTCTAACATGTGACATTTCCTATTGTGCCCTTTAATGCTCACCTTTAACTTTGACCAGGGAGAGGGGAGGGCTAGAGAAAGATAATTTGAGACCCAGCTAATACATGTGAAATCTCACTAATCAAACAACTAGAGACACAAAGAGCTGACGAGTTGTACATGAAAGAGTGGGACTGCCACACTTGGAACTGACCCTGGACAAAACGCTTACCCAAATGTGGGGAGAGGAGGGCAGAGGGCTGTCTTGAAGGAGAGGTCTAGTGAGGTGGCACTGGTAGGCGGCACCGCACAAGTGACCACTGCCCCAGCTCTGGGCATTAGCCCCACTGCACAAATTGCTCAGTTGCACTTCTTGGTGCTCTGGATTATGTATGTCCTTCTGATAGGATGAGGGGGAACGGCTTCAAATTGGAAGAGGGTAGATTTAGATTAGATATTAGGAAGAAATTTTTCACTCTGAGGGTGGTGAGGCACCGGAACAGGCTGCCCAGGGAAGCTGTGGAGGCCCCATCCCTGGAGGCGTTCAAGGCCAGGCTGGATGGGGCTTTGAGCAACCTGGTCTTGTGGAAGGTGTCCCCGCCTATGGCAGTGGGGTTGGAACTAGATGATCTTCAAGGTCCCTTCCAACCTAAACCATTCTATGATTCTATGACTGCCAATGCTGCAGTGCGTAATAACCTGCATGGTGTTAAATTCAGTAGCAATCCCCAGTGCAGAGTGCTTGTAAGAGCTGTGCAGCGCTCAGGGACCAGACGCAGGGCAGACCAGGGTTAGGGAGAGACAGAGTTGAAGCACTTCTTCCATAGGCGATGCTAGAAATACCAGATCTATAGCTTAAGATCAGACATTGTCCCAGAGAGACTAGAGCTTTCCCTCCTCCCATGGCTCTGCAAGGCAGACTTCCAAAGGCCTCAGCTTTGTTTCACTCTACATGTTCATTACTACTTTTTAATGACTGAATTCTCACTCAACCATGAAATAATTTAGGGAAAACTGCATTAGTAAGCAGACTTGCTAAATTCATAATTAAGGTATTTTCAAATATTATGGATGGAAATTAACTTACTGTGCTGTCTGTGGAAACAGTGCAGAAGACAGCAGGTTGTCTTGTGGAATATTTATGAAATACTTGCAGGTATCGGCGGAGGACATAGACAAATCTGTGGTGATGCAGCAGTGAGGATGTCGGTATTTGTGTAGCCTGGGAGCATTTATTTCCCACAGATGAAAGAGAAATCAGCCGACCATTTTTTCCTCTCCCCACCCACGATAACCAAACGGGGTGCTGTTCCCCACCAAAAGCCGCTGGGGAAGGGGGTGACGCTGACCCTGCGGTGGGCGCTGCCGGCTGCGGGCAGAGGTCTCGGCGCACCACCTCTGCAGCGGTGAAGAAGGCAGGTGACACAGGGGTTTCACTCTAAAATTGTTGTTATTTGAGGAGACGTCTGAAAAGCACTGTTTCCCTGGAGACCCGTCAGGGAGGGATTTTGGGGGCTGCAGACCCCGCAGCGGGGCAGGCAGCCCTGCAGTCGGCAGCATCACCTCACTGGCGGTGCCCATCCCGCGGGAGCAGCGCGCCCCGACAGGGCTCCAGCCCCCGCCTCGACGGCTGCTGGAGCTGAGCTCAGTTACACGGTGCTGGCGATGACATCCCCTGGACTGACACTTTTTCCTTTTTCCTATTTAATCATGTTTCTCTTAATTGTGTCCAAGGGTGTCTTTTTAAGAGGAAACCAGCGGCAAGCGTGCTAGAAGGTCCCTGGAGGATCTTAGTGACAATATCAAATGTCCTCCTCTTCCTCTGCAGCTCAAATGTTGGGGACAGCTCACCTTTTCTGTCACCTCTGCAGGGAAATAGGGAGCAGGGCTGGTCAGGACACAGGCAAGGAAAAGGTTTCAGCAAGAAAAAAGTTGTTTTGCTGAAACAGAATTGTTTCACAGAAATGACAAGCTTTTGATACATTTATGTCGGATAAAAACATGAAAAACCTAATTTAAAAATGTTTTGCTTGGGATTATTTTTTCTTTTTTTTCAGAAAAGAAAATGAAAATTTCACTTCTGCACGTTTATTTAAAAGTGACTTCTCAATTTAATATTGACGCCTGTCATCTTAGGAATGGAAAATAATTTAAACATTCATTTTCAGCTTTTAATTTAGAAGTAATTGTGAGCTCAACCTGCTGAAAATAAATAGAGACACTGATCTAAAAAACCAATGATTTGCAATAAGTTAGTTCTAAGAGGAAGCTATCCTCACTGATTTAACAAGTGACTTAAAAGAATAGGAAAATTTCAGCATTTCCATTACACGGTGATTCCAGCAGATGATGCAGTGAACTGGATATCCCACAGCTGACATGGTAGGACAGAATGTAAAATAATTGAAAAGGCAAGATTCAAAATGAAAAATCTGAAATTATGATTAAAATAATTTTGGTATTTTTTTCCAGTTTTCCTGGATTTTAGGAGAAAAGCTTTTTTTTTTTTTTTTTTTTTTTTAATTGGAACAAACACAAACTTCCACCAGTAAACGTCCTGCAGTTCTGTTTGCAACAGGCTGGCAGTATGACAGGGTGGTTGAGCTGAGATTAACCCAAAATGAGCATGAGGATTTGAAAGCGCAGGAGAGAAAAGACAAGGCAGGGCAGCAGTCCTGCTTCTGAGGTGGATGGGAAGATGAAGCTTCTCCTACTGCTGCCGACCGCTCGGGAGAGGCTGAGCAGTCACGGCACCGATCGCACCCACGTCTTCCCTCTCGGAGCTGTACTGGGCACCTGCCTCCAGCAGGATTTGCAACTCCTATAACTGGAAGTCTGCGCACCCTGTGTGTGTGTGTGTGGTCCATGGAGACCACGGTGGGGAGTCAGAAAACTCACTGGAGAAGACGGATGCCATCAGTGTGAGGTGGTCCCCTCTCACGTCCCCTGCTGCATCGGTCTGTGACAGCAG
Source organism: Anarhynchus alexandrinus (assembly GCA_008711295.1). NCBI lineage: Eukaryota > Metazoa > Chordata > Aves > Charadriiformes > Charadriidae > Anarhynchus > Anarhynchus alexandrinus. Next base: position 7,449,690 of record VUYV01000002.1, read on the forward strand.
AGTGGAGAAGGCAAACCGGGCGTGTGTTTTAGGAGGTGTATTTTTAAGACGTCAGTGGGGAACAGTTTTGCATCCTTCCTTCACGTGAGGCTACGCTGAACCTAGCAGGGTTCAACTTAATCACAGAAGGCACCCACATTGGTAGTGAAGATGTTGACGACCTGTCACCGAGATGTGATGTCAGGATGTGAAAGTTAGGAATGGAGATGCTGTGCTGTGTGACTACAGGCACCAGCCTGGTGCTGCACAGCTGCTGAGTTTTCACAGGGAAAGCTTCTGTCAGCCTTGTCCTTGGAAGATGTGATGCTGGTTGTGGGGCTGGAAACAGGGATTCAGCTACCCCACACAGTGTCTACAGTTGTATCTTGAAGGGGCTGGCTTGTGGGGAGAGCAAGAGTTAACCGCTAACATTGTTTTATGGCCAGTACATGTAGTAAACAAGATTATCTATAATGAGATTAGCCTTGGACAGGCTAAACCACTGATGAGTTCATCTTGGTCTGAGGCAATCCTGAAGCAATTGTAGCACCAGAGAGGGTCTGAAGTGGTGCTGTCCGTCCCGGCGTGCCAGAGCCCTGCCGGGAGGCGGTGGCTTCTCCTCCTTGGATGGATGGACAGCTGCTGCAGGTAACAGCCGGCTGTGAGTAATGCATCTCACTGCAGGCATATGATGCAAACAGACATAATAAGGTTCAAAGAATCATCTCTGGTAAAAATTGAGTACAGTTACAGCTGGAAATATTTGTGAGGTGTGCTGTGACATGTCTAACAACAGGAGGTTTGTCACCAGCTACTCCCAGTGCTGGACGGTGGTGCACACGCATGGACAGAGGTGGGAGCTTTGGGTTTTGCTGGTGCTGGCAGCCCGCTGTGAGCAGCCGGGGCCGGGGCAGGGCGTGCGGCCCCCCCCCTGCGACACCAGGGGGGTCAGGTACCCACCAGTACACTCAGACTGGGGACAGCTGCTATGGCCTGCAACCCACCCGTGGTGGCTGGAGGTACCATGCAATACATGTCATTGGGGGGGAAGGAGAGGGAAATGATGCAGCCTTAGATAAACATAACTGCAACAAGACACCTGACAGCACGTGCTGTCCTTCAACAAGCAGACTTTTTATCTGGGATGGATTAAATTAGTTATGAGTTTAAGGAAACATGCATGGCGGGGTGGGGGTGGGGTAGCACAATCTGGTAGCAGAGTGAAGTCCTTGGCTTTAGAGAAACATTATTTTCTCAGTGTATTGCATACAGCTCCTCTAGAGGAGCCTCCCATAAAAAAAATGGCACCAAAAGGCATAAACCCAAATAGGGCTTCAGGTGAGAGGGCCTAAGCCTCCACAGGGGAGACCTGGGGTATCCCTATTGGAGGCACGGTACCGCTGGGGAGAGCTGGGCGAGAGCTGGGCACGCACAACGCAGACCCGGCCTCAGACAAGCTTGTATTTGCCCATGTAATTTAAATCACTGATTCTGACCTTCCATACATTTAAACCAGCCGTTAGATCTCTGTGGTCTTACGGTGGTGTAAATTAAATTAAAATCTGTCCACGTAGTGTTGTTGCAATGAAGAACTGATCTGGTGGTGGTTTCATGCCAGCTTAGTGTTGTCCGTCCAGTCTGTCCCAGTAGTCCCCACTGGGAATATGTCTCCTTCAACCCAAAGTCTCTGCTACAGTAATGCACAAGGCAAATGGAGGATTATTGACATTTTAGCAAACATCATTTATATTCCTGCCACTGCCACTTGCTGCTTTTGGACTCTTTATTTCCTTGGCCAAATCTCACTGTCATCCATCAACTTTTTGATATTCAAAATCTAAATCAAATTGGTAATCTTTTTTTCAATCAAATACTAAATGGTTATTCTACTTTCAGTAATTAGTCTTCTTAACACGTTTAAATTCTCTTTTTAACAGAAGAAAATATAACCTAAAAGTCTTTGAAGCCAACCTACTCCTTTCTTTTCCTGTTGCTTTTCACTAAACGCTATGTCTGTAGCGCCAGACTAAAATTATGCTGCTTAAACTTGATAAAGTACTGCGTCAACAACAAAAAGAGGAAAATAAGACAGAGAAAAAGAACGAAAAGCAAAAACCTCATAGTACGCCAGACAGGCTTTTCTTTTCCATCTCATATTATGCAGTGCGTAGAAGTATCCAATTTGAAAAACTGACTCAGAGCAGACTGCTAGCGAGAGAGCGGGCATAAAAGCAGATACAAAACCGTGCACAGACCCAGATTAAGTGAGCTTCTTGCCAGCCCTTTCCCACCTCCCCGGCACATTACAGATCGGAGAATTAGGCAAGCTGCATCCCGCAGCGTGTGTGCATGAGTCACGTGTCAGACGCATAGCGAGGGGGACAAATTCATCTCGGACGTTTTTTTCAGGGCTGGCGAGGCCTCGCCAGGGTCACCCCCCTGACTCCCAGCGTCACCCGGGGTGCGGGACCCTGCTCAGCCCTATCCGCGCTCCGCCCAGGGACGGGTGGGCATCATTTGCTTGAACGGTGCCAAAAATATAGCCAAACTAGGTAGAACAGTTCTGCATATGAAATGGTCTCAGTGCAAATTGAGAGTGAGCGTATGAAGAGGAAGATGGGTATTTGCTATATTTCTCTCTCTCAGAAACCCTATTAGTGATCTCCCACTTCAGCACTTCACTTGTTGGTTAGTCCCCATTCTCCAAATGCCACTGTGTCACAGAGGGAACATCAGCCCAGAAATAATTAGTATGGCAATTTGGCGCTCACTCTGCAAATTACATCTAGCAGTTGCATGCAAAATTGTCTGTAGAAATCATCTGGCTCTTACCAAGAGTTAGTTTAATAATGGAGCTTGTTTTGTTACTGCCGCTATTATGCTGAAGTCTGTGGTTAAGATTTGTTTTCCCCTCTTGCTGATGGAAACATCTTTGAGCAAAAGTGAGAGCAATGGAAACATCTTCTAGCAAAAGCGAGAGTAATGAAGCCTTTTCTGCTACACCGTGCTTTGTTGGAGTGAGGAATCCTGACTTAATGTTTGTTCAAAATATATGTGTTTGCTGATATTGACACTCTGGGGACACCCACCCAAATGCTGTATTTCGTGCATATAATAGACTATTGGAGCTCTTCCTCTTATCATTAATTACTTACTATCTATTAATTGGTGCAGAGACACACAAGGGTAAGATCTCCCACTACTTAGGTGACTGTTGAGCCCAAGCTGAGCTATGATTCTTCCTGGTACAGAGGAGTAAAGGCACCAGGAAAGACCAAAAGACAACACTTCCACCCCTGAAGAGGAACCAGTTCTTCATTGCAGTGAGATACATTGCCCTCAACTTGAATTTGACTCATCTCCAGCCTTAATGGATCTTCTCAGGATGCTTATGAGAGAAATGCAGACTATATTTTTCTTTATGCCAGCAAACACCCCATCTTGGACCTGAGAAAGCTTCTTCAGCAGAAGGGGGGTTTTCCCCAGCAGGTACAGTCCCCTGAAAACATCCCAGTCCAGCATGTCAGCCCAGCAGCAGGATTTTGCCCAGCTTTCAACCACCTTACAAAGTGCCCTGGCAATCAGCCTTTTCCATGGCAGCAGGAGGTTCTGCAGCAGACCTTCTAGGTAGGATTTTAAGAGAGGGGAATAATAGATAACCCCCCAGACTAGCGTCAGAGGAAAATACAATATCCTCATGATATGGACACCACAGAATTTCTGAAGCTGCTTTCAAAATGGGTCCAAAGAATATACCTGGCAGTGCAGAGCCGCTGGAAAAAGAAAACAGGCAGGGAGTGTACTAGCTGGAGAATAGCAAACAGCAGGGAATGGGGTGGTTTGTGCATGCACATGCACTTGTTTCTTGGGCTTTACACACACACACACACACACGAGTTATTAGAGGACAGCAGGTACTGCACATCATCTGATTCTCCACAACTGTACACATGCACGTCATTAGCAAATGCCAGGCAATGCAGGTTAGTTTGGGCATCTTTCCTTGTCTTGTCTTGCAGCTTGGCTGGTGGGAAGTAGTTTAGTACCCGTGACTATGCCCTTGGTCACACACATGATTACGCTTTTTTGAATATGTGGAAGAATGAAGAGCTTTAAGCGCACACTGTGCATACATCTTCACATGGCAGGCTCTTCATCTCTGTGCTGCTTGGCCACTGCTTAGATTTCATGCTTTGCTTTCTTCCCATGGACTAAAAGAAATTAAGCCTGCTGTCATGCCAGCCGGGTGGCCGAGGAGCCGGGTGGGGAGGGACAGAGGAAGGTGTGATTTTCACTGTCCATTTATTCCATGGTGCCGGTGCTCGCTTGAACCGCAGTGCAATTAACCAAACACCTGATGCTTATGCAGCAGGGCACCTTATGGTACTTGTAATGGTACTAAGTTATGAGCACTCATGGAATGGGGTGTTGCTCTAATTGTCATACTTTTCTTCTGGCAGCCTTTAACTCCCATTAGATTAGTAGCTTCTATAATGATTATGACTGCCAAATTAAGCCATCTGTAAACACTAAAACTTGCAAGCTCTTACCAAATTCATAGCAGTCATGCTTGGGAAATAAGTTCTGCATCTTTTCAGCTGGCTGCCAGGAGAAATGCTCAAATGGTCAGCGTGTGCCCTGGGCCCTTCCTCTGGGAGCACCCTCTCCCTGTGCTACCGCAGCCGGCATCTTCTCCACCCGGCCACTGCGGTCCTTGGCATTGGCACTCTCACTGGCCTTGGCACGCCACGGTACACTTGTGCCTGAGCCTTTCTGTAAACATGTTTTGGCAAACATTGTAAAGAAGTCGTTTGACAACACAGTCATTTGAACCCAAAAGCCTAAAGCAGAAGTGACGGAGTAGCTTCACCACTCACTTACTGCTGGCTTGTTGTGTTTATTCTACATAGGCTGTTAATGCATTGAAGTGATATTTTTCAATTAACAAGTGAAACGAAGAAGGAAACCTTCTTTGTTCGTTTCTTCTTGTCTTGTCATGTGTGCAGAAAACTCTGGATTACTACATCCCAGCCTAGTAAGCACTGAGCACAGAAAATAATGAAGGTCTCAACTGAGCTCCCAGAGGTGTGCAAAGCCCCTGGTGGGCAGCTGGACCAGAGGGGGTAACAGACATGGGTCTCTTGCCCTGCCACAGAGGGCTAGTGAGGGCTCTGACTGCAGAGCATTAATAAGCTACCCTGAGTGACAGTGCAGTATTCGTGGCTCTAAAATGAGTCACAAATGAGTTAAAGCCCTCCCAGTAGTGAGGCAGTCCCCCTTGCAACACATGTATTTAACAACTCAAGGGCAAAGGAGGGACTTATGCCTTAAAAGCAGGCTGCATTCTGTGATAGAAACCAAAGGCTGGGCTGCTGTTGAGCTTTACTCCTTGCAGCAACCACGGAAGACACGACACGGGGTGCTCAGAGCGATGTCACCATGCAAATCCCTTCTCTTGTAGCTGCCTGCAACCTTGGGCCATGTCCTAGGTGCACTGCAGCAATGATCAAGCTCTCCTGCTAATCTCCAGCGTCAGCCAGCCTTGGTCTAGGCAGAATCCCTGCCACTCAGCCTGGCCTGTTGGTAAGCACGACATACAACTAATCACGCAAACAAAAGGTGCAGTGTAATAACTGGCATGTTGCTCTCACCACACCAGCAATGTTAAATGCCTCCAGGCTGCTCTTCAGGAGGGAGGACTGCCAAGGAGAGGAGGGAGGAAACCAACCTCATGGGCTGTTGGAGCCCTCTCCCTGTTTTCTGCCGTTTTTAAGGGATCAGCTGGCTGATGTCATGGGCATCCCTGTGGGAAAAACAGGTCAGAGAAAGCTGGGCTATACGTTAAGGACTTTATGTGGTGAGACTTTTGCTCGCTGTCATCACCACGGAGTGGCTGGGTGGGCAGTGTGCTGTGAGATGGGCTCGGGAGCTTGGCTCGAAGGAAGCAGAGCGTGGGCCAGTGGTGATGGCTGCCTGCCGAGGGCTAGCAGGATGGAGCGAGTCATTGAGATAGCCTGCCCTGAGACAGCTGAGGGCTTTGGAAATGCGTGAGGTGACCTTAATTTTGATTTGGGGTGTGCAGTAATGAGCAAGTGGTGTGATGAATGCATAAAGCTGACAGAAGGCACTGGCATCTGTAAAGAAATAGGATGTGCAAGGTCAGGAAAGGTGTGCGGGGTGAAGCGATGTTTCAGAGACAGCGAGCGCGCCAGGCTGACTCATCAGCTGAACTGTGCAATAATCACAGGTAATTATTGCATACCAGCCAGGAGAAGGATTTGCATACACACTACGCTGGACCACGGGGCCCGTTTGGGCTCTGGCATGCTCCTCATACAGCTTGGAGCAGACAGGCAGACAGATTAGTTGCCATTTCCAAACAGAGCCAATATTCTGGTTGTTCCCCCATGCAGCTTCCAGGCGTGACATTGAGCCATGTCCTGCAAGAGTGAGGAGACGGGGAGCTACTGTCTTCAGAGCAATGAAGGACAGCATTCACCCCTTCAAAATATGGCTGCGCTACAGAAATGTGCTGCTGACTCAATAGCAAAGAATTCACTTATAAGCCAATATATTTTTCACTGAAATGAAAACAATGGAAAGCTTGAAAATTAATGAAACCCTGTAGGACAGGAGCTCTCTGCTGATGCAAGCTGTAGCTTACCAGCTGAGGGGTGAGGTAGTGGACCTGCCCGGGTCTCTGGTGACAGAAATCCCAAGGGATTCCTTTTGTTCTGGGGGGCAGGTTTTGAGGCTGTGTCCTTGCAGTAGGAAAACAACCTTAGTACTTCGCCTCTGCTGCAGTTAAGACCCTTGTGTGATTTGGGTTTAATGTCACCTTACCAGATACACAGCCGGGTTGGTGCTGATGGCAGTGAAAGCGTGTGTCACTGTGTAAAGTCATTGCACAGATGAATTATATCCCAAAGTAGCTACCTGAATGCAGAGAAGAGCACAGATTTTCTGTGTGCCTACGAATAGACCAGGCCTTGAAAGAGGAGCAGATCTACAAGTCCTGTGGTTGAAGGGCAGGTAAATAATCTCATGCACTGGATAGGGGCTACTAGGACCTCCTGCCCACCGCTCTTTGTACCCCCATAATGCAGCTGCAAAAAACCCAGGAGTACAGACGGCTCTTGATACGGATCTTAGGGGTGCATCCCTCAGTACCTCTAACACCAATTCTCTTCCTCAGCTAGGCTTTAAGCTATGTCTGCTATACACAAAAGTGTTTGGAGATAGCTTTAGAGATAGACAGCCTTTTATCAGTGTCTCACATGCCTTGCTTAGAAACAGAAACTTAACCATGAGCAATAATTAGCATCTGTCTAGACTTATATATGAAATGTGCAATATATAAAGTGCGCATATATATACACACACAAGTATTGCAGATAAGTACATATAAGGCACTGTTTGTATGCCTAAGATTTCAAATAGCAAAATACCACTTCAGCTTAAGTAATATGAAGTCATACTCTTTCGGCTATAATATAGACATTTCCAATCTATTTTTAGCTCCGTCTGGCTAATTCAGCAGCGCTTAGGTAACAGTAATACTTTCCCTTCTTGCCTTATGATGCTAATTTTATTCTGGTATCCAGAGTCTCTCTGGCAATAGCTCTACCTCCTGTTTCATCTGTACTGATGACCGTCGGAAAGTTAAAATACGCTGTGACTAATATCACAGCACCTGAGCACCTGTGCTGCTATTTGAGTAGGAAAAAAGGAAATGCTTCTGAGTCGCAGGTACTGTGGGGAGATAAACCCATGCTAAGTGATTTACTTCTGCGACCTCAAATCTGTATTACTGGTAACTGGGATGAAGCCAGGCATCCAAGGGGAAAAAAAAATAAAAATCATCTGAATTCAGTGACTCGACAGCATGTATGCTACCATAACCCGGAGGTTACACCTTTCCTTCCTTACGGGAGGGCAGCTGCAGGCTGCACTGGCGTATTCAAACATTTATGTAACACTAGAGATAAAATGTCAGTAGTAACGCAAACATTTGGATGGCCGTGTACCACCACAAATCCTACGGCTGTCAGGAAAACAGCTAACAAGCTCAGGAATTCCCGCCGCACTCTGCGAGCAGCCTGTCCTGCGATGCCTACTTAACAGCTGTAAGCCAGGCAATAGCTGACATCACCCATTAAATCACCTCTGCCTCAAAACAATTAGCCGAGTCCAACAATTAGTAAACCAGCGGGGGTAGCCGCAGCCTTCCCGCCGCCGAGGAAGGCCCTTCCTGCCGCCCAGAGGGCCCATCGCCACCAAGGAGGCCTCGTCCGCCGCCGAGGAGGGCCCATCGCCCCCGAGGAGAGGCCATTGCTGCTGAGGTGGGCCCACAGCCGCCAAGGAGAGTCCATAGCCCCCGAGCAGGGCCCATCGCCGCCGAGGAGGGCCCATCGCCGCCGAGGAGGCCCTTCCCGCCGCGGGGCCTGGTGAAACGCTGCCCTCTGCTGCGGGAACGGGGAGCGGCCGCCGGCGGCCGGCCTGCGGGCCGGCTCTGCAAGGGGAGGCCCGGACGCCGTTAAACTGCCTCCCGCTAACTCGGCTGTCCCTAATTTTGATTCCCTCGGGCCCGTTAACGTGCTGAAAGCCCGGGTCGCTGCTGCTGGAGGCGTTCCCCGGAGGGAACCTCTCTGCGGGGACCTCTGGCTCCTGTGCCCCGGCTGCCCGGCGGCCGCTAGCAGCTGCAGATGCGGCTGGAAGCAACACATCTCTTCTTTTTTTTATTTTTTATTTTTTTTGCCCCCATGCCTGCTGTTTACAGACTGTCTTTAACAGCCCTCACGTAGTCATTTGGGTATTTGGCTTAGGAGTCACCACCGTTAGCTGAATTACACAAGCTCTGCACTAGATGGTGAAATAATATCCAGTTTGGTGTAGGCGCAGCTTATTGTTCAAGTGTTAATCAACCTTAGAACAGCCCTCAGGAGAGAGGGAAGCAAGTTTTTAACCTTCATTTTACAGAACGTAAAGGGAGGTTAACAGAGGATAAGGACCTGCTTTCCTGAAGTTCCCAGCTGCCGCCCATGCCAATGGCCGATGGGGCTGTGCTGCGGCTCTGGAATCACGGCATTTTTCCACAGCCAGAAAGGTACGGATTTACCTGGCGGGGGGGCAGGGGCCTGGGCATTCACTGCACCTTGGGAATAGGGAAAGGAAGGCAAGGCAAGGGCCCTGCTTTGTTTGAGACACAGGTGGTGTTTCTCCTCCCGGTTGGACAAAAGGAGTTCCGATGAGTTGCAGCTGAGGGTGTCCCTCCCCTTCCCTCCCCTGCAAAAATCACTCCATCGTATTTGTTGAATGTCTTAAGTACCTGATTGCCATTTTTAAAGCGTGCCAAGTTCTAGTAAATGATAGAAAAGAGTTGTTAAGTTTGAAAAAAAACCACAGTAATGTGTATTAATTATTGTACCAGTATTAACCTCTGTGTGGGGGAAAAGGAGTTTAGCTGCAACGCTTTTGGAAGCCACAAGCTCTCTGTTAATCATTACAGGCCATCGTCTTCTGGGTAAACTTACACCAGATGACAAGTGTCCCAAAACTAAACCATTGATTCAAAAGCTTAACATTAACATAACATTTACTAGTCCAAACTCCTCACCTACAACATCATGATATGTAATGGTAAAACCAACTTAGTCCTGGCAGGATGCTTTCCACATACAAATCCAAACAAAGGCGGGAAGAGAATATGGCACCAGCAGTAGCTGCAGTGCACAGAGCCTTTGTGCTTAGGCTTTTGTGTCCAGGGAAAGTTGCAGCTTCATAACTTTCCAGCTACATAACTTTCTGAGTCTTTGGGCATTTCTTAAACAATGAGTTGCCTTAAAGAAGCACTTAAAATTTAATTCAGGTAGGGAAGGCAGCATACGTGAATGATATAGACTCTACTAGCCCTTGTAGATTATATGATTTATACATTCACTCAAACAGCAGTGAATGAACAGTCTTATAGCAGGCAATATGCTATTGTGCTGTTACTTCTATGCCTTGTCTTTTTAATGAAAGGGTTTATACCTTCAAAGTTAATTAACTCATTTCTCAAAATCATTTACACATCTGCTCTGTTTCCAGTAAAACTTCAGTTTCTCATTACTAACTTCAGAGTTGCATTAGAAAAAAGAAAAAAAACAACCCTGCATCAGATATGCTACTTCATTTGTAATGACTTCAGATGTGGAATTGCTAATAATGATGAATTTCATGGGCTGAAATTTGGCCTGTGACTTTGCACTGGTAGCTGCTTTGGAAGGACAGTCAGATAAATATTAGCCGAGAGCATGTGTTGTACTCACTGTCACATCGCTGGCACAAAGCAAGACTAAAACCAGCAGACCCAGTCTTTGGGTATCGCTGGCGCTCACCTAGGCACCGTGGCCCCTCTGTCACTGGCAGGCAGCAAGTTAGAGCTGAGGAGGTCTCCAACTCCTGACTGTGCCCTACCTGCCACTGTAGCCTCCGCGGCTACCGGGCACCAGAATATAATGAAGAGCTTTTCCAGCTGACCGTAGAGCCCATTTTGGTTACTACTGGCCAAAACCCGAGCCTGCCAAGGGGAGTGCTAGGTGTTGTGCGGGTCTCAGCCAAGCCCCGCTGCATCCCAGTCCTCCGCAGAGCTGGTGCTACACTGTCACGGGGAGAGAGCAAGCGCGAGGGCAGCACCAGGAATGGCAGCGCTGGAGTAGAGCAATGCAAACAGGGCTGACACTGCCCCTGCCCATGCCACACACACAGGGAGTAGTCATGCTTCCTTCTGCTGATGGGCGGATGTATTATTTTAATTAAGCTATTATTTCAATAACCATTATGACGTGTGGGCACGGCTTGGGAAACATTAAAACCAAGGTAAACAAAGAGTGTAGCACTCCATCTGCTTTTAACACCACAGTTCAGCAACATGACTGTTTGGGCAGCGTACATAGCTGAGTACTGTTAGTATTTACAGTAGAACACATCATGCCAAGTTTAGCCTACAAGACGATCACAGGCACAAGGTTTCATTATTTTAAGTGATTTATTCTTTTCTGATGCAAAGAACACCACTTCTCTGCACCGAATGCTGCCTGTGAAGTCTGCTTTTCCACTTAAGGGATGCTAAGCAGAAGCTAGCCAATGAAATGAAGGTAAATTTAATTAGAAAAAAATGTAGCGGTCTTCAAAAACAACAGCTCACTCTCTCTGCAACAAGGAAAAATACAAATAAAACCCCTTTGGCAATGCTGAGGAAATATCTGGGGCTGAGGTGAAAGGGACACAGCTTGACGAGTATGCTGAAAGCTGAATGTGGATTACCCGTGAGTGCAAAAATGAATAAATGTGTTTTATTCCATTATATTAATGAAATGGTTAATTCGGTTGCTATAGCAACAAAGAACAGCCATGCTAAAAAGCTAAAGGGCTATACATAATGCCAGATACAAGGTCTCTCTAATTCTAAAGCTGATTTTCTTAGCTACAATAGAAGTGATGTGTGTTTTCAATATCATCTTATGCTTTTGCATCAAATCCTCAAGCTAATCCAATAAATAGGCTAGTAGCATAAAATAGCATATATGTTTGCACCTCATAAAACTTATGAAAGGGGTTTACCTATGCACAATCATAAGAAAAAATCCACAGAGTGCAGCGTGGGGCTCTTTAAAAAGACTGCTCTGCATGTGATGGTGAACCAGCAAATGTGTTACAATGAGAAGTTCCTACAGTTAGGAAGCAGGTGACTGCATGGGAAATCACGGCAGCGCCAGCCCAGACATCAAGACATAATTGTGCTTACCATCCTGCTAGCTATTTCACCTTATGCAAAATAGATTTGCTATTCTTTTCACTTGCATTTTGCTTGATTTTGTTTAAAAATAATAAGCCTTAAAGACTTCAATAAAGAAACCTGCAGTGCTTGCTTTTGTTGTAACAAGTCACGGAAAGGGTGACCCATGGTTTTGCCAGCAGCGCAGAGGACAGACTATTATTCCTAGAGTCTATGCCAAAGCAAAGGGAAGAGGAGTGATCATTCTGCCCTTCAAAGGGCCCTGGGGCAGCCCCTGCGCAACGGGCGCTCCCTGGGAAAGGAGCTGCCGGGGAGGGTCGCTGGTGCTGCCCAGCCCCAGTGCTTTCATGGGGCTGCAGCCCTACGCCACGGTGCAGGATCACTGCCATTCACTTCGGCTCCCCTTTGTTATAGCGAGGTTTGACGCACTCCGCATCACCCACTTTGCCTAAAATAAATAAAAGGGAATATAGCACACCCATAGGAGAAACAGAAGGCACTGACTTCCCTCACTGAACTCAGACTTACAAAATTTGGCGTTGTACACCTGCACAAACAAAGCGGGTGGCTTTTATCTGGAGGCCATCTGATTTGCATGATAATGGGAGTTCAATTCCCGAGAAACACTATTTCTCAACAATTGAATATGAAGATCTCAGTGATGAGGCCTAAACCCGTCTACAATAAGCAGAAGGAAAAGCTGTGACAATAAGTAGTCTCTAGACTAAACAGGTGAGAAAAATGTCCTTTAGGATGATGATTAGCTCTAGTTGGTGGTGTGTGACTCTCATCAGCAATTACCAGTGTGAGTTGCCCACTGGAGGCATTTGATACCGACTGCCTCTTTCTTGGCTGAAATGCAACAAAAGAGCTCTCACTGCTGAAGGCAGTAATACTGTGGAGCAACTTTAACTGTATCACAGTGTTGAGGAAGTAAAATGGTTGGTCTTAAAAAAGACAAGGCACCTCAATGGCTGCCACTGCTTTAGTCAACTTGTATGAAAGATGCTCCTGAACGTCACGTAGTACCTCAAAAACCAGTGAGCAACAGCTTGAAACCATTTGCCGCCCTTGTCTTAAGGATCCTGGTTGCCAAATATGTGGGAAGGCCCCTGTGATGCAGACAGGTGAGTACTGTCTGACCTCCACATCTGGAGGCTAGAAGGCAACGCGGTAGCCGTCCCTGCAGAGGAAGCCCCCACCATGAAAGGTGCAAAGGCAGCTCTCTGCAGAGCACGGGAATTCTTCCCTGTACTCATTGCGCTGCAATGCTGAGCGTACGTGAGAGGGTTGGTATTTCTACAGCACCACAGGGAACCCCGATGAGTTCAGAGGTATGTTAGCATTTGGCAAAGCACAGACAAACTGAACGGCTACAGTTTTCAGCTGCTGAGCCACAGTGGGAAGGACTTTATTCTGTTCCAGCGCTCAGACCAAGTTAATTCACATATATTGCCTAGAGCTGGTGTCTGAAAGCATCCAGGTAGGAATATCAAGGTAAAGTTTAACAACTTGCAGTTCTTTTACAGAAAAATGAACAATTGCATTTCCTTGCAGTAACTTCAGTTTGCTTAAATTAGAAGAGGAGAGCGTGTGTGTGTTCATGCACGTGTTTACTGTTAAGATTTGAGCCTGTTTAGGGCTTTATTTGTGCAGAGGCAATACGTGTCCACTTGCCGAGTTGCCCTCCAACTTCACTGCTTGCAAGCAATGAGAAGCTCTGCTCCCACAGCACAGAAGGTCACGATGGGCCTCCAAGAAAGCAGGAGGGATAAAAGCTGGGTCTCTGCTTCTGGACAAGGCTGGCGTGGATGTTTGCACAAGACCCAGCAGACCAACCTGAGGAAGAGTTACTAAAACTGATCTCCTGGAGAAATAACTGGAGAGCTTACAGTTCCTCAGAAAAGAAAGGAAATGGCAACAGCAAAGACGAAGCAACCCAGATGGCCCATAAGCAGACTAATTATATAAGAGACCCAGAAGCAACTCTGAAGTTACCAATCCAGCTGCCGAGAGAGTCTGCCAGGTTGCCAGATGTTGCCATTGAAAACCTATCATCCACAGTTCATCAAAGAAGTGGAACAGCCTGGTGAAGTGAAACCTTTGCCAATAAAATAAATATTTTATCTAAGAAAGTATTTTCTACTAGGAAGCATGTTGAAAAATATAAAATTTTAACAACATGCCCAAGACCATGTTACAGTAGATAAATAATGAAATGTACGTACAGAATATGTTGGCAGGATCTTCCTATGGATAGGAAATATCTATGCTTAACATTCTATTTCTAAGGCTAGAGTCCTGGATTGTGTTAAACAAAGTGGTTTTTATGAGGCATGGGGTTGATGGCACTCAGTTGGGGTTTGGATAGTTTGCCTTGAATCTAGCAATCACTTTCACCACCTTGAGATAAAAGGCTTAAGGACAACAAAGCTGGAGGAGCCAAAGGTGACAGTAATACATGCTGGAAGGCGGGGAGACTGCAGAGATGACAGCGAGACACTCGGCGGCTGCCAAGTCACCTCTCCCAGAGGCCACATGGTGGAAAGCCCTGTGCCCTCTAAGGCACAGCAAAGAGGGGCAGCCATTCTAGACAGGTAACTTGCATTTTGCTCCTGCCAGATTTTATGAACTGAGCAAATGGATGTCTGCAAAGAAGGCTTGCTCTTGCGATTGGTAAAGCATCAGAGCAAGGAGCAGTATACATGTACATTGGCTTCAATGCTGGAGACACAGACTACCCATCAGATTCGTGCACAAAGGCTGGTTTTAATTTTGCTAAGGGACCAAATTAATATTTCATTTAAAATCAGGAAATGATGTATTTTAAAAATCCTGTGTAATTTTTCAAATGTCGCTATTAACGTTGCCAATCCAGTACCTTGGAAATATTGGGTCTGTTCATCCTAGAGGCCAAAACCCAAACTGCCTGTATAGTCTGTTAGCAAGGCAAAACATCTCTTTTTCCAATGAACATGTATGGGTGCACTGGGATTCACACAAGCAGATTTGGCAGCTTTTTCAAGTATTTCTTGGACTGCAGAGCATACACTGAACATGGGGAGCTTTTTCTGTTCAGGAATATGATGTGAATAAGAATGTGCTACTGGAGGATAAGCTATGGCATTTCTATCCTAATTTAATTTGTCAAATATAGTTTACAATATTTTATAATACTAATCAATAGGACAACACGTGTAAAAACTGTGCGGGCTAGGGTTGCAGGATCTCGCCCAGCATGTCTTTAATAATACATAATTCCTTAAATGTGCAGCTAAATCACTGAAATATATGAGCTTAATTTGGAACCTTTTACACTTTGAAAATTCATATCCCTTTTTTAATAACTGGCTACAGCGTTTGCAGAATAGACCAGATTTCTCTGATTTGTTTCCTTGGCTCTTGAATGCACTGAAAGGGATGGATTCCCCAAGACGGATGTGAAAAACCTATAAAACCCAGGAATATGTCCTTTGTGGCTCTCTCTCTTGCCTGTTTACACCTCACCTTACCCTGATGACCTAAAGACAATCCTGCAGCAGACCTAAATGTGGCCATTTCTCTGAGTTCCTGCAACACACAGATTTATTGCTGACTGACAGAGTTAGAAAGTATTCACATTCATTTGGGAACGCATTTTCTGAAACTGTTAATGGACTTGACAGAACAAGAGTGGGGTGGTGAGAAAGAAACCTGTATAATATAACCCATTATTCCTTCTTCAGTAAACAAATTACAGTCTTGATTATAATCTTGATTCACAAAGAATGCCTTTAGTCCTCCAAAGATTACTTTATGGCTACTTGGGAATACTGCAACTACTGAATATCCTAGGAAAAGCTCTAATTTTGCTGCTACATTTATGATGTACATACGTTTAGCTACTTAAATTAGGTCTCCTGGCATTGTCTTGTATTTAAAAGAAGCCACACTACCAGATGTGGTGCCTTCAGGACAGTAATGTAAGCAGGTCTGATGATGCAGCAACAAAAGACCTGGAGAAGCTGGCCAGTTCAGTCGCAGGTGACACACCACCTCTCACCCTCAGGGTTCGTGGTTGGTAGGATACAGAAGAAGAAGTACGTGGTAACAGCCTGGGAGAAGATAGCTACATTTCCTTGCATCTGCTAACTGAGAGCATAAAATGTTACCTGCAGACAATCTGATTTTGATGGTTTTTCCTGCCCCGCTCAAGGGCGTGCTGCCTGTCAGCCAGCTCCTCGGAAGAGGTACAAGCGGTACATGCAGAGACTCTCCAAACTTTGCCCCTAACGTTCGCAAAACAGCTTGTTCTTCCTGTGAGTCCTCTATGGTTCACGTGAGATAAGAAACTACCAGAAGACCAAAAGCTTTAAAGATGTTTCAGGCAAATATTTTCTAAGCAGTACAACTATCTCTTCCTGTTTTCATCTGACCGTGAAAAATCCACAACGATGAAGAGAAAAATTAAAGTATGAAGAGAAAGCTATTAGTGGAGACACTGGGCTTGAGCCTGCCAAGGGATCTCATCAAGCAAGCCCAAAGTGTCAGCAAAACAGTGTTGGTGGAGCAAGCATACTAAATGAAATGACACTTCAAAACATTAGAGTGACACAGAGCGTACATACGTGTGCACACAAGTGTGTGTGTGTGGGGAAGGGATGCGAAAGGAAGACGAGTCAAAGGCACACAAAGAGGTGCCAGAGAGGGGCAAAGAGCATGCTACATTCTGCACTGTAGGCAATTAATGGAATAATGTACACATGAATTAACTCATTAGTGATTCCTGGAGTGAATCTTAGAGATCATGAAACACCACCTGACAAGCCTCTACAAGAAAAATCTGTTTAGTAAATGAAAAAAAAAAAAACCTACAAAAAATCCCAACTTTGTTTCAACATTTATTTATAATTCAGTGCACAATTCATAAATCAAGAAACAAAACTCAAGATACATTTTTAATCAAAGCTGTTGCTGATCACAATATAGGGTGTAAGAAATTGAACTGATAGATCATTTGTTATTATTATGAAACGAAAGGCTTTATATTCTTAAGTGGAGTAAAGCAGACAGCAATACGTTCGTATTAGAAAGTTCCTACTGCGAATGAAAAATTGATTAAAACTGAGATATTGTTTAGCAAGACAGACAAATCTATATTTCTTTTTGGTTGTGAAACTATTATAACCATACATAACCAATAAGTATGAAGAATGGGCACTGGGGGAAATCATTTTGCCAGTTTGCCCTATGTGTCTGTGTTTGGCAAATGCAGTCTGCAGGGTGTGTATTCCATTTGCACGTAATCAGATCTCTGACCTGTAACATGTACATTCTGGAACATTAATTGGCACAATTAAAAAGTTATTTAGAGGATGAGCTTGGAGCAAAGAATATTGTCACATCTCAGAATCCTGAAATGCAACCTGAACTTCACAATAAGCCGGTTTAAGCGTTTTTAGAGAGATGTTATGAGTGCTCACTGGGGGGGAAAAGTAACGATCAAGCTACCGATGCAACACACAAATCTGAAGAGTCCAGCATGTGTCAGTGCACAGCAAATTTATTCTATAAAGTGACTAGTGTGAGAAAGAATTAGAAAGGATTATAAAAATATACTACCATATGCTGTAGTAGTTGAAAGTGATTAATCCAGTTCTTAAATCCTATTTTAAACTCCCTTTCATTTCTTCCCATAGAAAAATAGAAGCCACATTGCTTTGTTTGAATGCTATGTAGTTAATTACATCTTCTAAGAAACTCTTTTAAAACTAAATGTAATGTTTAATTACAAAATGCCTCCTTGAAAACAGTTAGCTTGTACATTGAGTTGTAGTTCATTAAAAATGCTTTCTTAATTATATTTACAGCCAGAGAATACACAGAGATTAAAGAGTCTATAGAGAAATTTTGAAATTACAGCATGAATCGAAAGGAGAAAGTTACACTTCAAATAGTGGACAACTGACAGCCATGACTGACTAATTGCTGCCTTTCTGTAATTTCAAAACTTAATTGTTGTAAAAATAATAATTGGAAAACACAGTGTTCATTGTAACGGCTATCAATATTACATTTTTTTATAAGAGCAGATTTTCAAGGACTAATTAGAAAGCAAATCAATTGCATCAAACGAGTGTAAAGTTCACATTAGCTGTCGGACCGATCACCTCAACACACGGGGTTCACGGCTAAGGGCAGCCCGCGCTTTGGTTCGTAGGGTGTTGTCCTGGAAACCATGCGGATGCAGTCGATAACAGGGCAGACGCTGAGACACAGGGTGCAGCCGGTACAGCTGTCAGTAACTGTGGGCAGGTGGGTTTGGGGATCAAACTGGATAGCCTGCGAACAGCAATAAACATTATTGATGTCGCTCACGGAAAAGGTCAAAATTGCTCCCATTTTAGTGTCTGCATTTCCTGTGCTACAGCACTTGGAGACATCTTGGTGTGATTCTGCACTGCAGCTATAGCAACTGTTCAACTGGCAGGGAACAAAACAACCCCCCTTCCCGACACTTTAAAATTAGAAATATGGGCCAAATTCTAGCTCGGTGAAAGCTCACGGGTCACAAGGGCTGGTTACAAAAGGAGGAGTTTGGCCCATGCTGTTTAAAGTCCCAGAGGGATATTTCTCCTTTGCGTGAAGGAAATATTTCTTAAGACGGCAATTTGCCAGGGTGGTTATTGGTACGGAGGAGACACCAGACCATGCCTGTACGGCTTCTGCACAATGCTGGCGACAATGCGTTCTTTTGACTTTTATTTTCAGCACAGCATAAACAATCTAATTTAATAAATAGTACAGAAAAACACAGCATGCTGTGCCTCGTATGATTATTTTCCTTTGCAAATCTTCGAAAGGGATATCTCAGTTTTGGGCAGGCAGAGCTTGCTTTAGTTCTCACGTTTCCATGCAGTGAATCCTCATTACCAATTAGGGTGATAAGTGTATTTGAATGTGAAATAACAATTGCAGTCTCAATGAAATAAGCTCCTCATATAATAGAAATGGCAATTAAAAGCAAAAACAAAAGCATCACACAACTGCAAAAGCCTCAATGTCTAAGAAGCAAGCCTAGAAAAGTGAAAAATAATTAAAAAACTCACTTAATATCGACTTTTAAGAGTTTTAAGAAGGAAAAATCAGGCCTGAAAGCTGACCACTCGCTTCTCTGCAAACAAACGGTGCCTTAGCAAATCTCCTTCACCACCATCAGCAACTGGGGGAGCCCGGGAGGAGATGGGAGGTACTCGGTGGTGCTGCAGGGTGGCTCCAAAGGCAGATTTTCAGCATTTGGGGCTTCACTATTAGGAAAGCACAGAAGTTGCTGTAGCAACCAGCAAGGGCATGAAGCAGGTACTAACGGCCCCAAATTTACAAGTTTTAGTTTCGCTTCAGCACAAAGAGAGCTTTGGTTTGTGAGTATTTAAGGAGGACTCCTTCCTCTCTCGATAACAACAATGCACATCTTGAAAGGGAGTTCAAAGAAGGAGAAGAAGTCAGGACTACAGTGCTAACTTTAAATGAAGGAAAGCTTTTTTGTTGTTGTCATACAAGGTGGTAGCTCTGAAGAGCAGCATGGATATTTTTGAAACAAAGAGAAGCATAAAGCAGATGCTATTTTGAAGGGGGATGTGTGATTTCTTTGCAATTAAGATTTTCTTTGCAATTCTTTGAAATTAATGTCTCTTCGATTTCCATAATTAATTAAGGAAAAAACATTTTTTTTGTCCTTAGAAAACCTTCTGCACTTTTAAACTTTGGCTCTTTTGGTGCTGATTTTTTTTTTCCAGTTATAAAAAGGAAGTTTTACTAAATATAAACACAGTCTTTTGCTCTCCAAGGGCTATATCCTCCCCTTCACTGGGAAATCTAATGGAAGGAGAAGAGGTGAAGATTGCAGTGTCAAGAAGAAATTTACACAGTTAGAATGCTACTGTAGTAAACTAATCTGGTATAAATGCAGCATTAATTTTCTCTTATCAGTGGAAAAACACGTCTACCTTTGCTCTGACACACTTGTTTTAATTGCAGGAGTTGATTTGAAATGGAAAGACTTCTTTCTTTGACTGTATGTAGTTAAGTTCATCAGACCTACTATTGATTAGACTGAATTAAGGATAAACAAAAGGTTATGGTGTTCAGAGGAAACTTGGTACTCAGTTAAAGTATTTGTTTCTGACAAACTATTCTCCAACAGGGATGAATAGAAAAATTCATGTAGAACTTACTGCTTACTGCATATTGCATTCCATGAAGGTTATTAGACCGTATTTTGGTTTTCTAAAAGAACATGAGTCCTCCTGTAACGCCCTTTTTACTGCAGACCAGTCCCTCAGCTCCAGTGGTCGTGGCAAGGAATGGCATGTAGAAATGCTGATACATTTCACACAACTTATGCTACTGTACTGAGCAGAAATCAGAGAAATACTTTGCTGCAAACAGGAGCCCTAGCTCAAAATTGTGCTATTTTCTGGTCACAATGATTTCTGCACACTTCAACCTGCTGCTCTAAACCCTGGCAGCTATCCTGGAGAAAGGATTTGTACCTCAATCAAGATCAAAACAAAACCCCACCTGCCTGAAACCTGAATTAGTTCAAGTTCAGTTACGCTGATGGAACAAGAGCTAGGTTTCTTAAAAAGCATTTGGCAATAAGAACAGCTCTTGTCTCGCCACATCCCCTCGGTGAGAAGGGATGCCTTCTTCCGCTTTTCCCTCATGTACTTGAAAACCATCAAAGAACTACGTTTACTGCCAGCCGACTCGGGTCTCCTTCATTTTCTTCCTCTTAAAAAGAATCCCGCTTCCCACCGCGGTTAGGGAGAGACTGGGAGAGTGACCGAGAGCGAGCCAGGGAGATGCGGCACACTCTGCGTAGCCCTCCAGAAGAAGCCACGCTGGGCGGTGTTCTCACCGCTGCGCAAACAGCTCAGGCAGGGCTTGCGTGGCATAGCCTGGGAGCATGCCGGGGTTTGAATCCAATATTTTAGACATCTGTTTTTACCACCTGCTCATTAGCAGAAGGTGGATTCTTTCTTCCCAGCAGCAGAAAGATAACTCATTGTGCCTTTCTGCTAATTACAGCTGTGCTCTTACCTGGTAGCCAGAATCATTACAGGTCATGTAACATTTGCCACAGTTGATACACATTTCCTCGTCAATCAGAGCCACAACTTGCTCTGTGTTGCAGAGCTCACCATATGTTCCAATATACTGCAGTGCTTTTCCAATTACATCCTAGGGAAAAAAAAAAGTTATCGACTCATTTAGAAGATACCTAAGCAGTTTCTATAGCTGCACAGGAGCACTCTCTAGCACTTTAATATGGAAGATTTGGCCACGCATTGTGATGTTGTTTAGGATTTTTCTTAAAAATTTCCCAGTTCTTGACCTTCATACCTCCTGCAAAATATGAAGAATGCTCCATACGCGCACATTTTGAATGTAGGCAGCACTAGAAATACATATTTGCATATAAACACGTTCTACAAACAGGTTACTCATTTAGTACATGATTTTGAATGTGCTATTGTTTTGTCATTACTGTGTGAAACTTCAAGGAACAAAATGGAGCACAAAACAGGAGTGATGCTACAGTCAGTCAGATCATCCTTGGTCATTTCAAATTAGCACAGATTTAAGAACTCACAGCAAGAAAAGAAAGAGGCACGGTCAAATAAACTGACAGATAGAACAATAACTGCTTTTTTCAGTAAGATGCGCAAATGACATGATTGTACAGAAGTAAGCTGTGGGTCTAATCCTGCAAGTCTTGATTCAGTTCTGTTAACTTCACAGGGAGGAATTTGTGGCATCAACCTTACACATCCGTGCTGCGAAAGTAAAGGTGTACGGCAGGACAGCATATGTATGAGTACACACTACAAAGGGAAGGGATGCCCTCTAAAAGAAGTTGTGGGGGACCTACCTGATGCAAACCATTTCCTCTTTACATCAAGGGAAACTGCACTCTTCAGTGGCAGTTCAGCTTCACTGAGTCAATGGTAGAGATGGGACAAGTCCCGGGTCCTTTGGACTACAGCTATCCCTCAGTTAAATTAGTTTAACTTATGAAAGTATAGCACAGATGATGAAAATGACTGCATTTGAAAAGATTTGCTCTGTGGCACTGTATTGGTTGCCTGGATAATTTGTGAGTTTATTAAGCATGCTTCTACAACAGTTCCCATGTTGCAAAACAAGCTCGATTTTATGTGCAAGATTCTACATTGTTAAGATAAAGCTGGGCTCTGTAAATTAAGGTTATGTGATGCAACAACACATTTTACTTTTGCTTTAAAAAGGGGTATAACTGTTAAGTATTAGAAATCTCATTGAGTGATAGGAGAGCAGAACTGGCTTCAAAGTCATTCTACTGTAATAAACCAAGAAGTCATTATGATTTTGATTATGGAATTTGATCCAAGTCAATTGAAAAATGCTCAAGATCAAGCCAAATATGAGACACAGACAAGTCTGCTCAGAATTATAAGCTTCAAAGTGTTTGCCTTTGGTCTTGCATTGCCAAGAAACACGACACAGATTTCTTTTTGTATTCTGTTTCTCAATATTTTTTTGAAGAAGCAATACTTACCTTATTGCTATCAGTCAAAAAAGTAATTCTGAACTGATTACCAACCATTTTAAGTGTGTAGTAGTATGCTATATTTAACCTGTATAATTTATAATTGCATACAATATTGTTTTCAATTCTCATTGCAGAAGAACTGGATTACAGTAACTTAAATTTTCATTACATACCTTATTTTGGGCAGCCTTACTTTCAAACAAACTAGCCACATCAGAGCAATACAGTAATATAGCTTTATCAATGTTAGCTCTAAAGGAAAGCTCTGCTACATGAATTAAATGGAAAAATGGGTCCATCCTTGTCTTCCCGAGTCTGCTGAGAACTTGCAACAGCAGCTCTACTTCCTGAATGAATGACTCCCATTCATCTCAGTGAAGTTTTAACTTTGAGTCCTCTCTGGCCTTTAGCACTTAAATTACAATAGTATCTTTATGCAATGAGACAAATTTCTTTTGTGTGAACACTGGATGCAGTGGTAGGATCTGTGAAGTTGCTGTTAATGAGTGTTGAGGTAAGAAATTAAACCATATCCTAAGCTCAGGAAGAAGGACAGGGAAATTGTACCGTTTTCTTGTTCCAAAAACACTCAAATGTTTTCTCTCTGCCAAACCCCTAAGTTGCTGACATGTGAAATACCTTGGTTGCATTCATTCAATGCTCAAAGCCTTCCAGTTCTTCTCAGCAACATGTAGAGAACATTAATGCTCTTCCAGCATAAAACAGCTATGGCACATTGCGAAAGGCAGCATGATGAGTACGGACAGATGACTGTAAGTGAGCAAGTTATCACAGCTTAATGAGTTAGCACTCATCAATAGAGCTGTGCAAGCTGATTATGTGCATGGTCCAAATTCACTGCAAATTTGAAGTAAAATCTGTTTGCTTAAACCACTGTAAAAGGTCAATTAACTAGCATGAAAGTGTTACAGCTAATGCTTTTTACTTTGGTATTGCAAAGGACAAGACTGGAACACATAGCCCTTTACTGTGCCTCCACTGATGAGCTACAGTAACTAAGCCAATCAAATGTTATCTCTTAGGAACTGCTCACACCACTCTGTTTTCATTTCCATGTCTTACTCTGAAAAGTTCATGGATTTACTGGGCATTGCTCAGCAGTTTTCAGGTTGCTACAGTTCTCAGGTTTCTGCAGTCTGCTGTATTAGTTGAAAAATTGTTGTTGTAGTATTCAGCTCCAGCTTGTTTCAAGTCTCAAATAGGCTTGTCTGTACCATACCTGCTACAGGTTTCAAAATACGTGTGTCTGTGTGTGATCTACTGCCCCCAGCAATACTAAGTATCCTATAAGCCTCTCCTTTGTGTATATAGGCCCAAACATTCCACTGTATGTCACAAATACACGTGTTGTCTGCAAGTACTGGTCTGTGTACTGAAGAATTTGAAGAAATGAGGTAAAACCTGTACAGCATACAATGAAGTAGCTTTCTGCTGCCTGCTCATATTGTAGAACTATCAACATGGGGAGATTCCTGATAGTGAATGGCTTTTTAATCTAACAAAAGCAGATGTCTAAACAGCATAGGTAATTAACAATTTTCTCGAGGAGGTTCTGGATTCACTTTGTATTCTTTAAATATCGTTTGCGTGTTAACAAACCCCACAAAGCCCAAGCAGGTTGCAGAGATGGGCTACTCAAATAATCATGGGATGGAGAGCCTTGCTTATGAGAGAAGACAAAAAGAGCCTAACAAGATGTTTAGCCTAGGAAGATGAAGGAAGAGCAGGAATATGATGTCTCTTTATATATACATCAGGGAGGGAAAAGAGCTATTTAAGTTAAATGACAATGTTGGCACAAGAACACATGATTATAAGCCAGCCCTGAATAAATTCAGAGCTGGAAATTAGAAAAGGCTTTTTAAATGGGAAAAGAGTGAGGTGGTTAATGGCTTTCCAGAGGGGCAGCTGGGGGACAGGAGGGAGACAGTCAAGGTTTTGGATAGCATTAGATAGCTCAGGAAATGGTTGCTTAGAAGAACATGATCAAAATAGATTTTTCCAGCTACAAACTTACAAAGGGAATAACAAAAACAATGCATACGGCATGGTGATTTCTGAATTTGTAACCAAGTCTCACTTCTCACAGCTGAAAAAATACACTTTTGGGGACTTAGAATCCCACATAGGGATTTTAGAGGCCTGAAGGTGATTTCAGAAGACTGTGTCAATGATTTACTGTTCATTTAGACTCCTGGGTGTTGTGTCTTTTAATCACTTCTTTCTCTCAAGCAAAAACTGTACCTTTATTCATTTGCGAAGTTTCAAGACTTTATTGACTAAAAAAGCAATGGTACTTAAAAGATGTTTTGCAGGTGCACTCTTTTACAGCATCTCAAGCTATCTCAGAGCTTCTTGTTTCCATCAAATCATAAACGTTTGGAACAAAATAAACAGTGCAGCAAGAAATAATCAGCTTTCACCGTTTAAAGTGCAGTTTCACTCCAAAAAGCAACTGTCTAAAATGGCACTATGGGATTCCACACTTGGTATATCTCAATGGCCTCCGGATCAAATTTGCACTGTTTACAGTATAATGTGTTTTTTGCCAACTGCCAGACCTGCAAACAGAAGCCAGGTTTTGAAAGTCAAGCTGTGTTCTTTCTGGCTTATGCATTACCAGCAGCAATTAAAAAAAAATAAGCTGGAAGTTAAATTCTGTCCTAAGTTACACCTTTGCAATCTCAGGGACCTGGAGTGCTCCTTTTGATTACTGCTGTGCTGTCTCCACTTCTCAACAAAACTGTACTGAACGAACTGGGAGAGGAATTTAGTCCTGCAACTGGAACTGGCAGGGAATTCAGTTGCTATGGAGAGAATCAGAGCAGAATCCATTAGTTTTATGTTACTAATGAGTACAGAAAAAAAATTCATTTTGTCACTAAGCTAGGCAGATGTGGGTTTGAGTATACACAAGGAGCAGGTCTGTTCAGTAGGATATTATTTTTACAATGCTTTTTTATTACTATAGCTGCATTTTTCATGTTAATATATCAAACATTTAATGGTGATTAGCTTTTCATTAGCCATCGTATTAGTAAACTTAGATTTGTAAATACAATTCATGGCTTAGGCATGGCTCCTTGAAGACCTGCTGAGTCTATCTTCATGCAGACCACCCTGTAAAAGACCACGCTGTGCTCTAGAGATGATGAACATCACAGGCCTCTCATTAGATCATTAGGAAGCCATACACAGCGCAGGTACTGCATCTCATATAGCAAGTTCAAAAGGAACACGCATGCTTGTCCTCTTATTGCTTTCTGAGCCACCATAAAACACTTTGCAGGTCACACCATGTTCAGGAGAAAGGTTCACTGACTAGGAACTTTGTGCACTTGAAGCTGACAGCAACAGCAGGTAAGGAAAGCAGGGTAGTCTTTACATTACCATAAGGAGAGGTCTGCCTGCTGTGAATAGCAGTGTGTCCTAAGGACAGGCCTCAACCTCAGCCTTCACATCTCCGAGGGATCATTGACCATGATACAAATGCTGAAGCTGATTCACCACCAAGTAATACAAGAAACTCCTAACAAAGCTTTTGACATTTATATAACGAAGTTGTGCGCTTGATCCCAAGTACTCTGTCTGTTCATTATTATTCATGGGGTGTTTGGGCAGTTCTCAGGATTCAATAGATTGTGAGAGAACAAGGGGCTGTGCAGAAGTGCCCTCTCTAGGATACAGAGAGAGCACGGAAAGGGGATGAAACGTTGCAAAGAATTTACTTTCCCTTTCCGTGCTCTCTGTACCAGTGTTTATCTCCATTAGGGAGATACCTGCCTTCCACCTGTTCTTTTTCAGTAATAAAGGTGGGGTACTGTCAGAGAGAGAGAGAGATGGAAAGAAGAAATGTTAGAAAAAAAATTATGGATTTTTTTAAAGAAGAAGAAGTCACCAGAATCTAAGGATACACAACCAAGGTCAATTTACGGTAAAGTGGTTAACAAGAATACATAATCTCATTAAAACTAACTTTACGTTGAAAGATTACAGATGCTTTGCCAATAGTTAAAAAGGTTATTAAATGTGTTCTGGGATTTAGGGACCTCTAAGCCTTGTTCCAGTAAAGCAAGTTGCAGTACTAAAGAGGGACTTGCAAAATAACTCAAATGAACCTTTACTACATAATTCAATATGGCTTCTGTAATGAAAATTATGCCTTGTGAACCTATCACAATTCTTTATGAAGACTGTGATGCAATAATTAAAAAAAATGGTAAATTTTATGTTTCAATAGGCCTTCACAACAGAATTCTGAAATTAAGTAGACATGAAGTGGGATTGCAAGTTGGCTAAACAATGAAAAAATAAAAAGCTGGAATACAATGATCAACGTTCAGAAAAGGCGGCAAAATATTAACAGAGTAAAGTGTCTCAATTATCTGGTTTAGATACGATGTTTTTTATATGCTTGCATGTGTTTCAGGAAAAGATTTGAACCAGAAGACTATAGAGTTGACACAGATTTCAGTTTACACTAAATTAAAGAAAACCCAACGAACTTCATAGGTATTTTATAAAACTAGATGAACAGGTACTATCACGGTGAAAAAACAGTTTGACAAATAGCATATCAAAATAAGTAACTTTCACTATTCTTGCCAACAGATACATTCTAGATTAAAGAAAGCTGCAAGAGAAAACACAGCAGGAGACGCCATGGACAGCTCACGAAAACTTCTGCTTGATGTGATGTCCTGACAAAAGACAAGCAAGCTAGCAAGATGTTGAGATAGAAAGCAGCACCATAATTACTGTAATGTGGTTATTATATTAATCAGCCATGATCTGGAATGCACAGTCATTCCAGTTTTACATACAGTAGCACAGTGCCCTTATGGGCTGCTAGCGCAATGCAGCCTTGCAGAGGGATCTAGATAGACTGGAGCATTGGACAATGATTAATGGGGTGAAATGTAACAAGTCCAAATGCCGAATTCTGCATCTAGGATGCAGTAACACTGGGCACAAATATAAATTGGGAGAGGAGTGGCTGGAGAACAGCCCTGCAGAAAGGGATCTGGGGGTGCTGGTCGTCAGCAGGCTCAGTATGAGTATGCCCTGGCAGCCAAGAGGGCAAACCGCATCCTGGGATGTACCAAACACAACATAACCAGCTGGTCAAAAGAAGTGACTATCCCACTATATTTAGCATTGGTACATCCTCACCTTGAGTACTGTGTGCATTTTGGGGCCCCACAATTTAAGAAGAATGTTAAGGGACTCAAATGCATCCAGAGGAGGGTAACAAAGATGGTGAAAGGGCTGGAAGGAATGTCCTGTGAGGAGCAGCTAATGAGTCTGGGTTTCTCTAGTTTGGAGAAAAGGGGGCTGAGAGGTGACCTGATTGCTCTCTACAGCTTCCTGAGGAGGGGGAGTAGGGAGAGAGCTGCTGGTCTCTTCTCCCTGGTATCCAATGATAGGATGCGTGGGAATGGTTCAAAGCTGTGCCAGGAGGTTTAGACTGGACATTAGGAAACATTTCTTTACTGAGAGTGTGGTCAAACCCTGGAACAGGCTTCCTAGAGAGGTGGGTGATGCCCCAAGCCTGTCAGTGTTTAAGAGGCATTTGGATAATGCCCTTAATAACATGTTTTAACTTTTGGTCAGCCCTGAATTGGTCAGGCAGTTGGACTAGATGGTCATTGAAGGTCCTTCCGAATGGAAATTATTCTATTCTATTCTATTCTATCTATTCTATTCTATTCTATTCTATCTATTCTATTCTATTCTATTCTATCTATTCTATTCTATTCTATTCTATCTATTCTATTCTATTCTATTCTATTCCATTCCATTCCATTCCATTCCATCCTATTGCAGAACCACTTGAAGCAGTCCTTCTATGGTCAGAGCAGGAAGGGAAAGAGGAGGTTTGGACTCTAGGATTTCTCCCCATACCTGAAGACTAACTTACATTTACAGTTTAAACTGTCACATGTAATGAGAATATTCTCTGAGGTACCGTGATAATGAAGGGATCATTATGGGCTACTGTGGGAGAGATTATTGCTGTGGTTCATGTTGGAGCAAATACTTGGGAGAAGCAGACTCAGAGTCCCATAAATTATGGGAGACACATGCATAGTTCCACCTGAAATATGCAACAGTTCCACATTTATGATGAAGATTACAACGTGGTCTTTTCCAGGCAGGCAAGCACAAGCCAAAACTACTCATGTTGAACCACACAGATACATGCCAGGAAGGATCCAAATGGTACACTGTTATGGCATAATAATGCTGTGCCTAGATCAATATACCTCGCCTCTCAAGAGGATTTTATAGATTAAGCACAGCAGTGGACTAAATGTGGCCAGATGCCTCCCAAGATGCTGGCTTCCAGATGGGTGCTTACCGTATCAGCATAAGAAGACTTGCATGTATGTATGCGTGGAAGACCATGCAAATATATCTATACACACAAGGGTGGAAAAACAGTTCAAACACAAGGAATTTAAGCTTGAGGATCTCTATGAATATTTTTCCAACAGGTGGAACAACATGTCATGCCCTAGCTACGCTGACAAACAGTTAGGCCAGAGTGTTTAAACTACCAAACAGGGCAATTTCTATGCCCAGACTTGCGGAGTAAAAGAGGAAGAAATAAAATAAGCAGATAAACGGCGACCAAATATTATGGTAAAGGCCCTGAAGGACAAAGAACTAAATTATTAGGATAAAAACACATGAATGTATAAGGAGAGAAATCAAAGTAATAAGGAGGTAACCTGAGGTAGGCAAATACATGTGTGGGAGCTGTACAAAAATGCAACTGAAAAGAAAAGATTCAGGGCACATACGGCAGAACTTCTGGTATTACAGACAAGTGAGAAAAGAAGAAACAACCCTGCTGCATATCAAAGTATGCAGTTTCAATTAATATTGAAAAATAGAGAAAATAAAGAGAAAAGCCATGGGAAAAGCCATCCAAAAATTAAATTAGATTTTGGATAATCACAGAGGGTTTTTAAGTCTATAAAAAAAAGGCATTTTGGCAGCATGTGGAATTTAAACAAATGTTGGAATTTACATATCACCAACCCAACAGCCGATTAGACAGATGAGGTTGTTGTGGGCAGGCATCAGAAAATTTGCAGCAACCCTCCAAAAATACAACCAGCCAAAGCAGGGATCATAGCTCTTTCAAGGACAGCTATCTCTCAGGTCTGATCAGCTTTCAAGCATACCTCTTCACTGCTCCAGAGAACTAGAGTTAGGCTGGGACTAGCTATAAGAGCTGACCATTCCCACTCCCTGATATCCTTGTCTGAACTAACAGAACGTATTCTCTCCTCTGTCTAGAGGGTCAGCCAAGACAGAACTGCTTGGAGACAGCCTGGGATTTGTAATTTTAAATGTGAATACTTCTTGGACAGTTACAAATAAATCACTAAGTCCAAGCCCCTCTGCCTCTCTCCATGGAGAATTCCTGATCAGGGAAGGGTATCAGATAAGTCACCTTTTTTCATTAAGCTTCACTCAGCTTCCTTAATGAATATTCTGAATCTTCCTGGCAGATTTTTCTCTGCAATATAATAATACATGGATCTATTAATAATAAACTTTATTAAAACCTCCCTTTGTAGTGGCAAGTTCCCTACTTCAAGCAAAATTCAGGTTTTTTCCTATTTCTTAGTGGGCATCTCTCATTGCTGTTTTTCTCACTATACTTAAAACATTCTCTTCGAAAGAGATGGTCAGACTGAAAGACTGCCAAGAATCAGCTTTGGTGTTTCCTAGTTTCTTCTAATTGCATCAGTCTTTTTCAGTCTCGTGTAAATGAAGGTGTAAGAAAGACACTAACCTGATTTCTCTGGCTGAGAAGCTCCTCGCAGACACCATACAAAACTATTCAATGTCTTTATAAACAAAAGTTTTTGTTCTGGGGAATTCATTTTCGTCTTCCCTGCAGTAGGGCCTCTTTTCTTCTTTTTAATCTATCTCCTACTACTTCGTTCTTTTTTGCTTTTGTACTTGGAGTTATGCTTGATAAATTATTGACCTCAACATTTTATTTATGTTTTTTTCAAGTCTTTATGTCTGTTTTGCCCTCTTGCTAAACTTTTTCCTTCATTCAGTTTATTTGCTTTTGGATGGTATCAGTTTTTTGGTTTTCTGCTGTTTTCAGAAGCAAGCTATCTCATTGAAAATGCAGTTATTGGCTGTTGCTTCTTCTTTCTCTTTTTCCCTACATCAATACTCTCCCTCCAAAGAGAACAGAACCATAAAACCTCTGAGGTCAAGTAGGCTTTGAAAATGCTCATCATAGTGAGAAAAAAAAAGAGTAGATTGCTGTTCTTTGGAACTTTTTGTATACATAAAGAAGGGAACCTCAGCACAAGAGGAGGTGAGCGATTTTCAATAACGTGACATAAACCAAAATAAGCAGTCTGAAAAACTAAGAGAGGACTACTGAAGTGGTGAATTACTTAACTTAAACAGGAAGATGACTCAAAATTTCTTCTTGGCTGGTTTTGCAGTCCTATCAGATAGCTTGGAATACTGCATGTATTGGTAAACTGCAAAATTACGTATGTCCCCAAAAATGGGAATTATGTGTTATTTTGTGGCACTGCTTGTATTGTATTTTATGTTTGGCCTTATTTTTGCAAGAACTCTCACAGGTCTGATCATACAGTGAAAGTTACCTATCTGTAGATATCTGATATTCTCCCATATATGAGGAAGACAGTCAACAAGCTCAACAGATATAATTTTCACACTGCTTTATAAAAGGGCCTACATGAGAATCCCGATTTAAAAAAAAATAAAAAAATTGCCTGCTTCTTTTTCCTATTCAGACATGAAGTTTAAGTAAGGTCTAAAGTGAACACCTAGAATAATTAGCTTCTGACGTTTCATTTTATTGACATTTATTAGCTACCTAAGGGAAGGGAAAAGCTCCAATGTATGGATTATGCAGTAGATGGGATCACAGGTTTTATTTTCACCTTGACATTTACTCATTGTAGACGGTGGATCAACTGCTTAGACAAACATTCTCCAGCTTCAAAAGTTCAGTCTGAAAACCTATGACAGAGCTTTCATATGTGCTGAACACCAACCTTTTTCATTGATCCTACATGAGAGATGGAGGTATTTAGCACATTCCAAGTAATCAAAAGGTATCATGCAAACTGAGCTCATACTGTAGCATTAAAATGGAAAGAAATTGTTAACAATTCTACTTCATTCTTCAAGGCATTACCCATGTCTTGTTCTACAATTACCATTCCATTGCCTAAATATCTTCATTTTGAAAAATGACATTAGGGAAATACCTATACATGTACATCACAAATCATTTCCCATCGATTTTTGTTAAAAGCTAGAAAGTCTGCATAAATAGTTGTCTTTGATGCCCTCTAACAAGCTTAAAAGCAGTAATAACCAACTCAAACTGCTAGAAATGTCTGTGCATGTCAACTGGCTGATGGCTGATCATTTCTTATGCGTAAGCATGTATTTCTGTTACCTTGATTGCTGGAATAGGCTTCTTCGGAATGAAATGCTTTTTCTCGGGAAGCACAGCAGCCATGCTCTGTTCCTTCAGTTTAATCTTGTTCTCAGCTATTATCTTTTTGCGTTGTTCCAGGTAAGGCCCAAAACTGGGTAGTTTCTGAAACAAAAATCAGGAAACATGATTATGCTTAATAAGCGGGCATAGCAAAAGATGAGTCTGATCCCAAGGGCAAGATCCTAAGTCCTTGCTGAATGTGACCTGCTTCTTATTCAGGAAGTTGACATTGAAATCAGTGAGACTGTACCAGAGTGAGAAGTGAATAAAAATCAAATATGAACTTCAGGATCTGACTTGAAAATATATATTGAATATTAAAATATTAATATACCACAGCAGAAAAATAGCTGAATTGCAGGTCAGCATTCAACAGTCTTATATTTCCCCATTGCATGCTTGCTTGTATATAAAAATGTATCATGTTAAATAATTCAAATGTGTAACTTTATTTCTATAGTATGTGGAAAGGTATCATAAAACTATCAGTTTAGTTAGAAGGGTTCCACCAGTGTTTAATATTATTTGTATGGATATCTGACTATTTCAATATATATTTTTCAAGCTTACAAACATGTATTTTGCATTCTGATAGCAGAAGGCTGTCTTGACCTGTCAAAGTAAGGCTAACAAACACCAAATGAACTGAAAACACATTCTAATCTCCTAATTTACCTCTGTGTCCAACTTGCAGTCTTTTCTGCAGCATTTAATCCTTGAACCCAATTAAGCAAACCCTAGAGGAAGATTTCACTGAATTGCAAAACTCACATCTCCCCCAAGAACATGAAAGTGCTGGTTCAGATTTCATAAAACACCCAGGTTCCTCAAAGAAAAAGACAGACCTTTTGCTTACCTAGCAGAGAGATGGACAACTGCGGTGTGCCACAATCACAGATGTAGGAGAATGAAAAATGGTAGAAAACATGGATTTTTGCTTGACGCAAAAGACCATGCCCTTCCCCCCTTTATTCTGCAAAAGTATTTTATCCACCTAACTAAGCCCCGTTCAGAAGCTACTGCAGTACTGCACAAACTAGCAGGTAGTAACAGGGGATCCATAGCCTCAGCAGTTGCTAGCATTAATTCACGCTAATAATACAACCTCAAAGAGCATATTGAACAAGATACAGTACTGCTGTGGTTATCAATTTTTTAAGAGGGAATTTCAATGTGAATTTTAAAAACAGAATTATTTAAAAATTTAGAAATTATTATTTTTTAAAATGAATTAAATCCAGAAGAGGTTACCCTGCTTTTCTGTGAATCCTTAGGAGAAAAATTCCTCAATGAGCTCTGTCAGTCACGATACCCAACCTTGGGACCTCAGGCTTCTTGTTATGACAAATAAAAGCTTTCTTGGCTGCTAGGTTTTTGGCACTCTGAGCATACAGCCAGAGGGTGAGGTCCTTGAAATGCTTCCCTGCTTCCCAGACTTGGTTTGTGGCCTCAACGCATTTTTAACTTCAAGTCAGAACAAGACTTGCAGTCTCATGGTGCTCTCCAGAGGTGCTCTCCCTCTCCTGCAGGCTGGGGCTGAGCCGTACTCTGGGACAAAGCCTCAATCTAGGCAAATGCAAGACCAGAACTGTGGGGGATGTTGCAGACCCCATCTGTACCAAATCTAGACGTACCCCGAGTTTGCCCACCAGCAAAGGACTCTTGTTTCGCCTGTTCAATGGCAACTTTGTTCCCGAATATCACGTTCAAGGGCTTCCTTACAGACATCAAGCCAACCGTCCTTTCTGTGCGGTTGCCATACATGATCTTGGAAAGGAAATGCTCTAGGATGTCTTAAAATAAGGCTTTAAAAATTACTGCAAACAGCAGTAAGGTAGGGGCCTTACATACCAAAGTCAAATAAGACAGCAGACCCAGAATTATTTTAAACAGGAAAATGAGTAGAAGGAAGAATTTCAATCTAATCAATAGGCTCTAAAGCACACACAGAGTTACTCAATTCTTTAGATGACTTTTGAAAGCCCCAAACTTTTAGCAAAAACCTAAAAAATATAAATTTTGATTTAAACTGTTCTTGTATGTCTGCTAGGCTGCATCAATTAGAAATACATTTTGGCTATGAATAAGTAGTAGCTGTGTCACTGAGAAACTATTTTCTCTCCATAGTTTATGTGCTGATGCCAACAGCTTTGGGCTTGAGAGGGCAGGAGACCTGATGACAAAGTGGTTTTGGACTGTTCCCTGTCTGGCCAGGAACTGAATTGCTGACTTTCAGAGTAGGTAGCAAAGCTAATTTTGCTGAGGTTTTAACTGAAGTAGTAGAGAGAGGAGACAGTTGTTCAGGGCTTAACTGATTGAAAATCATCATTGGGAAGAATAGCCAAATCTTTGCAGAATAAATCCTTCACTTTTCTGCTCTCTTAATGTATGCCCAATGTCCTAATTTCTACAGACAGAAATACTGAGTATATTGAAATAAAATAGGTGTTCTAAGGAAAAGTGTGGAAAAATAATTCATTTTTGTGTATAGGTGAAGAGTGAATTACAAAGGCAATTAATTAATTTTCCAAGTTGAGAGATGTATTTAGATTTTTACATCTAAGATGGCTGCTAGCTGGAATATACACAGATATTTTGAAAAGTGTGCAATGCCATCAGTACCATAATTCAGATCTTTCACAATGACATGCATACAGTTAAATTAAACTATATAATCTGTATCTTTTAAAAATAAATGAAATTATGATTAATCTAGGAAACTAACATGCAACAGCAGTCTTTGTCATTCATTGCTGGTTTTCCATTGAGAAATTGATTAAATAGAATTTAAAATAATTAAGGAAACACCTAGGTCTTAGTCCAGGTTTGGGCATCCACAATGAGCTTCCACTGACTTAAAAGAAGGTGACTGTGTGCCCATACAAATGGTCTGGTTATTTTGTGTTTGAAGTCTAGTAGTTTGCAGGCAGCCAAGCTTTCATCCAACAACGCTGAAAACCAGCAGTATTTTCTATAACAATAAATAATACATGAAAATGTAGCCTCAGGAGCTTAGGAAGGACTTATTGATGGTTCCCCTTATGAGGAATGCACAGATATAGGGAACGCTGATGATACTGCTTATTGTTCAGAGCTGTGGTTAGAAACATTTTGAGGTCAAAGGCCATATGAAATGGCAAACTATTTTAATGAAGTGAGTTACTGGATATAGCAAAAGAGGAAACATGTTGAAATAACTACTGAAGAGATGGATATTTAAGAGAGTTTCAAATTAAATCACCTCTAATCATTGTAGGGGATATCTTCCTAAGCATATGGGTGATTTCACAGAATCATAAAATAGTTTGGGTTGGAAGGGACCGTTAAAGGTCATCTAGCCCAACCCCCCTGCAATGAGCAGGGACATCATCATTTTGACCAGGTTGCTCAGAGCCCCATCCAACCTGACCCTGAATGTTTCCAGGGATGGGGCATCTACCGCCACTGTTTCACCACCCTCGTAGAAAATTTCTTCTTCATATCTAGTCTAAATCTTCCCTCTTTTAAAGCCATTACCTCTTGTCCTATTGCTACAGACCCTGCTGAAAAGTTTTTCCCCATCTTTCCTGCAGGCCCCCTTTAAGTACTGAAAGGCCACAATAAAGCCTCCTTGGAGCCTTCTCTTCTCCAGGCTGAACAACCCCAACTCTCTCAGCCTGTCTTCATAAGAGAGGTGTTTCAGCCCTCTGATCATTTTTGTAGCTCTCCTCTGGACTCACTCCAACAGGTCTTTCCTATGCTGAGGGCTCCAGAGCGGGATGCGGGACTCCAGGTTGGGTCTCACCAGAGTGGAGTAGAGGGGCAGAATCACCTCCCTCGACGTGCTGGCCATGCTTCTTGTGATGCAGCCCAGGATTTGGATGGCCTTCTGGGCTGCGAGTGCACATTGTTGGCTCGTGTCCAGCTTTTCATCCACCAGTACCCCCAAATCCTCCTTGTCAGGACTGCTCTCAATCCCTTCATCCCCCAGCCTGTATTGATACTGGGGGTTGCCCCAACCCAGGTGCAGGACCCTGCACTTGGCCTTATTGAACCTCATGAGGTTCACACAGGCCCACTTCTTGAGCCTGTCCAGGTCACTCTGGATGGCATTCCTTCCCTCAGGTGTGTCAACTGCACCACTCAGCTTAGTGTCATCTGCAAACTTGCTGAGGGTGCGCTCGATCCCACTGTCTATGTCAATGATGAAGATATTAAACAGTACTGGTCCCAATACGGACCCCTGAGGGACACCACTTGTCACCGATCTCCATCTGGACATTGAGACATTGACCACTAACCTGTGGATGCAACCATCCAACCGATTCCTCATCCACTGAACAGTCCATGCATCAAATCTATACCGCTCCAATTTAGAGAGCAAGATGTGGGGGACTGCGTCAAAGGCCTTACAGAAGTCCAGATAGACAATATCTGAAGCTCTTCCCTTGTCCACTGGTGTAGTCACTCCATCACAGAAGGCCGCTAGGTTTGTCAGGCAGGACTTGCCCTTGGTGAAGCCATGCTGGCTGTCTTGAATCACCTCCCTGTCCTCCATGTGCCTTAGCATAGCTTCTAGGAGGATCTGTTCCATGATCTTCCCAGGTACAGAGGTGAAGCTGACAGATTGGTAGTTCCGAGGGTCCTCCTTTCCAACCTGTTTAAAAATGGGTGCAACGTTTCCCTTTTTCCAGTCACCAGGGACTTCCCCTGACTGCCATGACTTTTCAAATATCACAGAAAGTGGCTTTGCAACTACATCAGCCAATTCCCTCAGGACTCTGGGATGCATCTTGTCAGGCCCCATAGACTTCTGCATGTTCAGGTTTCTCAGGTGGTCACAAGCCTAATCTTCTTTACAGTGTAAGAGACTTTTCTCCCCCAGTCCCCATCTTGCCGTCCATCTACTCAAGAGGTGTGGGGATAGACATTGCCAGTGAAGACTGAGGCAAAAGAGTTGTTGACTATCTCAGCCTTCTCGTCCGTTGTTACCTTTGCTCATCAGGAGGAATATGCTTGCTTTGACCTTTCTTTTGTGGCTGACATACCTATATAAGCCCTTCTTATCCTTTGCGTCCCTTGCAAATTTCAGCTCCAGATGTGCCTTGGCCTTCCTGACCCCATCCCTACACAACCAAGCAGTGTCCCTATGCTCTTCCCAGGATACCTGTCCCTGCCTCCACTGCCTGTGCATCTTCTTTCTTGCCCTTTAGTTTGACCAGCAGGTCTTGACTCAGCCATGCCAGCCTCTTGCCCTCCTTTCCTGATCTCTTATACCTAAGGACTGAGGGCTCTTGTGCTCTATGGAAAGCATTTTTAAAGATCTGCCAGCTCTGTTCTGCTCCCTTGTACCTGAGGGCAGTTTCCCAGGGGTCCCTATTGACTAACTCCTTGAAGAGCTGGAAGTTTGCTTTCCTAAAATTCAGGGTCTTGACTTGACTTTTCACCTGACCTATCATCTATCAGGACATCTATCAGGACTGAAAACTCCACCAGTGCATGATCACTGCAGCCCAGGCTGCCTCCAATCTTGATGTCACCAGTTAGCTCACTTGCGTTGGTGACAACCAGGTCCAGTATCCCATCCCCTCTGGTGGAGATATTACTTGGCTTAAGAAGTTATCTTTTCATAGCACAATTCCCAATAAAAGCACAAGCATAGAACTTGGTGAGTTTAACTCTGTTTGCTTTGAAATCTTTCTACAGTATGTTTGGTGGTTTGTTTTTTTTTTTTAATTTCGAGATATTTCAGTGTCACTAAACTCTCCATACACTGATATCTTTGTCATACCAACATCTGCCTAGAAAAAAAAATAATTAATGTGAATATGTGGATCATATCAAGTGCTTAGAAGATTGCAATAAGCAGAGTAATTAGATAATTCTTGTCTACTTACATATCTGTATTAGTAATGTTCTATAGCTGCATTATTTGTATCCATCTGTCTCTATATAGCCATAATTCAATGTGTTTCTATTGGAGGGATAACATCAAGAAAGGAGCAAAAATAAATATATTAAGTGGTATTATTTCATTGTTTAAAATTGCATTATCACAAAACTGGAAGCTTGAAATATTGTGCTGGAGTATTTTACAGAAAGAAAGGAAAAATCCAAATCCTCCCCCGCCCAAGATGTCCAAAAGCTGCCTTTTAACTGATGAACTGTATAAATCTCCAGCAACATTGTGATTTTTGTTTCAGTAGTTTCTCCAGGGATTCATCATTGATGAATTTGTTCTTACCAGAAAAGCTAAATCCTACTCATTTAAAGATAACAGTATCTTCCACTAAAACTGTCTCTATCCAGATATAAAAAAGCATTACCCTGCCAATAGAGAACTGACAACATAATGAATCAACAATGAAACCTTAAGCCGGGAGAGCTTTAAGGTGAGTAAGTCTGTTTTGATTATAATTTATTCATGGATCAATCTAAAGGTAATTGAGCATATTATGAACTAAAAAAGGTGCTTGTTTCCTAATGGTAAAAAGTAGAGAGAATCCTCCACTTCAGATTGCTGCAGTTTTTACGGGCACACCAGCAAGTAGCCTAACTGGTGGAACAGGCTGGTGAACAGGGCAGTGCAATATGTGTCAGACCACCCAGACTTTATTTCTAACTTTGAAACTAATCTGCTCCTTATCCTGGGGGAGTCCATATATGTCTCCATGATGTAGGCATGGGTTGCTTATTTAGGAGCTGTCTCCTACTAAGGGGCTGGATACTATCTACTGTTAGAAGACCAGATTTCAGCTGGCACAGCTAGGTATCATCATAAACCAAAAATAAGCAACAGTCTCCTACAGTACTCTAGGGGATCTGAAGTATATCCTGCTGGTATACACTAATGTTTGGGGCATCAGAAAAAACACTGGAAAATAGTAATTTTCATAAAAATTATTTTCAGGGACCAGTGGTCACAAGGTAAAGGAAGAACTTACATAAGCAGTTCTAAGGATCACTGGCTCATGGAAATTTGGGGTAGCAATATATTAGCTATGAGCCAACACGTCTCAAAAATACTGTTTCCCTCATGTCTGAAAAATTTCCCATATTCAATGTAATGTCATTATCCAATTTCTTTTATACTTGAGTGTTGCGTCCAGTCTGAGGTATGAAGATGCGTATGCATTCATTCTCTAAATTCCTCTTGTGCGCTTTCAACATGTAAACAAATTTAAGTGATACAGTGATGTCCCTCATAAATCTAGAAGCGGAACTGAAGCCAAATTGTCTTATTTCACATACTTTACATTTTTCAAGTGTAGATTTTTCTGCTTGCACATAGAAAAACTAGATAAGAACAAGAATAAAGACTGAAAAATGTCTGACGAACTGAATTGCTAAAAGGGAGTTCAAATTGCTCTACTAAAATATTCTATACTGGTTGCAGTAACGATGCACCAAAGGCCCACATACTCTGTAGCTATGCAAATGGATGGATAATTGTCACACCAAAACTTTGCCATGTAGTGGCGAACACTAGTGCGTTCTAAAACACCAGTTTGTTTTAGAAATCAAACAAGAGGTGGCTCTTAATCTTCCTTCTCTGTGGCTTGTTTTTCTAAATAGATCTTTCTCTGAAATGACTTAACCAACAGCTTTCCCTCAGAGAAGGAGAGAAGAAAGGAGGAGAAAAGACAAATTCTCTAAAACACTGGAAAGGACACAGGTGGTCAACTACCTTCACAGAATCACAGAGTGGTTGCGATTGGAAGGGACGTCTTGAGATCATCCAGTCCAACCCCCTGCTCAGAGCAGGGTCAGCTACAGCTGGTTTCACCAGTCTGTCTATGAGGATGCTATGGGAGACAGTGTTGAAAGCCCTGCTAAAGATAACACCTACTGCTCTCCTCTCATCTACCAAACCAGTCATCTCATTGTAGTAGGCTATCGAGTTGGTCAAACATGGTTTTCCCTTCATAAATCTGTGCTGACTACTCCCTCCCTACGAAGAAGAGTGGATCTGTAGTTGGTTTAGCCATCCTCCCCAAATACCGCTCTCGTTTGTAAACATGCAGAAAAGCTGGGCTTCAGCCCTTTGCCGCCTTGGCAGGACTACATCTGGGAAGGTTTCTCATTGGCTTCAGAGAACTAGGGAGACAAGCAGCTGGGCGAGTAAAAGCCAAGAATGAAACAGCTTGGGAGGCTACACAGCCAAGTGACTACCTCAGACACAGCTAAAGCTATGAAGATTGCAGACAAGAATGAATAGCTTTGAAGAGGGTAATAGGTGAAGCAGGACCCCTGAAACTGGGAGCATGGTACAGAAAGGCAATCAGATAAGGGAAACATTAACATTTAAGTAAGGTAGACAGCTGCCCTCACCCAAGAGCTACAAGAATTTAAATCAGGTTTGTATGGGTCATTTTATATGCCCTCAGCACAAAGGTTTTAGTAATGTTTGACCCCCATTTGTTCATGTGGAAAACTTTCTGTATTTGATGTATAAACTTTTCCAGAGAAAGCAGTTTTAATTTTAATGATTTTTCCAGTTGCTTCTGAATCCTCCAAGTTTATTTTTTCTAATCTACTCAAAATGGCTGCACATATCTAGAATCCTTATTACATGCTGCACGTACATGTGGCCTTGACCGTACTTTACATTGCGCAACAGTTTCTATTCAGTGGTCTGCCTCCACCGTCTTGCAACTTTACAAAAAAAAAGAAAAAAAAACAGATTACGAAAGTTTCCTGAAGTGGTATCTGCTTTTTTCCTTGTTCTCAGAGAATACAATGAAACATGACTCCAACATTTCCAGAGAGGAAGAAAACACAAAGTCCCAGTACCAAAGAACAGCGACACTAACAACAACAAAATCTTGTCACAATGTCAAGGTAGCTTGTTCTCCTTCAGGGAAAAAAAAACCCAAACAAACAACCCAACAATAAAGCCAAAAGCTGAATTCTGTTCCTCTGAAGGTAGCAAATAACACACATATTCATATTCATGGATATATGGAGAGAACATTTTGCACAAGCTTTCCCCACTAATTGGGTAAACTGCTTAACTAATGAAAACTAAGTATGTATGGCAATGAAGAAAGTGAAGCTGCTAATTTGTATTCTTTTAATGTTCTTACTCTTTCAGACATTCAAAGCTAAATTCTCTTAAATAGCTGCTCATCTCCATGTCAGTCTGGCAATGCTAACAAATGGGCCCTTCCCATACACTGCATGGTAAGGGCCCATGGCACGAAGGAGTCACCCAGATGTCACCAGGGTTCATGTCAAGACCTCCTGCAAGAGTCCTCCCCATGGCATGCGGGCAGGCAGTGTGCCTTGCAGAGGAGGGGATACTTCATTCTATCAGTCTCCAGCCGATAGAGTTTTTTGGGCCAACACCAGTTGTTACAGCCCCTAAAGCTGCTGTAGTTATGTCAGCAAGAAGCTGCAGAGAATTTGTCCCTTGCATTAAAGGGTTCACACATTCTCACTGCTTCATTTCTTAGAGCTGAGACATTACTGCCATCATCGCCCTTAATGGTGTGGAAATGACTTCAAAATAAAGGACAGAACACAACAATGCTTCAGAAAAAAATCAACTCTGCCTTTCAGTTATTTTTATTTTTTTTCTTGGAA
Organism: Anarhynchus alexandrinus; assembly: GCA_008711295.1. NCBI lineage: Eukaryota > Metazoa > Chordata > Aves > Charadriiformes > Charadriidae > Anarhynchus > Anarhynchus alexandrinus. Next base: position 7,491,129 of record VUYV01000002.1, read on the forward strand.
CTTTTATTTGCTTCGTAAACAGTGCTGTCTCAATAATCTGTAATTACTGCACATATACTTGTTCCTGTAACCTCTGCTCCCCACACTGCGTGTGTATATACCATTGCATTTAGTTACTCAACTATTCTGCCCGCTCTTTAGACCATGATTATTTAAAGCGGGTGAGCTAACCCCCCGCCCTGCAGTAATTCTGAGACTAAACGGAACATTAATGTGTGTTCTAGGAAAACATAGTGCTGTGACCTCACCATGAGATGTATGGTACCATGCTTGAGCGTGCAGATAAAACCATTATTTAAAATTACAATTATTTCTTCTTTCATCATTTTTTCTAGGACTGCCAAAATTTTCTCTACTAGCTCAAAATCACGAACAAATTATTCTTCGTGTTCTACCTCAAATGTTTGGTTTTTAGTACCTTATATATACACCAAGTGAAGGAAAAGATTTTAGGACTATAGGCTTACTATAGTGCAGCAAAAACTTACATTCTGCAAATGTACTGAAGTCATGAAATATTCATCAATAAAACAAAAAGGAGTTAATATTTGAAGCAAGCTTAGACATTTACAATCAAAAGCCAGGATGACATAGATGATAAAGAAAATGTTACCTTCTGGGGTGAAGAAAAGAAGATACTGATACACATTACTGTGCTACTTCATGAACATCTGGCAGTCTGTCACTTAATAGACAACAACATCTTCTCTAAACAGAAGAGACTTGAATTCATCAGGGATTCCTGTAGTACAGTATGTGCTTAACTTAAGTACCTGCTTTCTGTGATTTCCATAGATTACCATATTCATGACACTGTGGAGTGAAAGCATTCTTCTCACTCTCTAACCAGAACATGCAAAAGAAATTAAAACATTGGCAGGCACTTTGTCTCCAGTTTGTTGGACATGTGAGGAAAGGACTTTCCACCCATTTATGCAGATGAAATTCTGTCAGCTAAGCAGCAGCATAACAAAGATGTCAGCAGAATGGCTATTAACAAATATCTGACAGGCAAGCAAATATAACTATTCAAATGCATTTAGGAAACGTGGATCAGTATCAGTTGAGCCTTAGTATTGGAAAAAAACTTTGTGCAAACAAGATTTTGTACATTTACTGGTACAGAAGTAAAAATACATCAGTCCTGTATTCACATTTTCATGTGTATCTATATACCATAGTGTATAAATATCCACACATACAGCTTAGGCGCTTACCATATCAATGTTGTAAGTTACCTGATCATATGAAGAAATGCCATTGCTAGATACTTTTACCCACCTTTTCCTCCAAGCTGACTGGTAAGCGAATTTTTCAGAACAACCCTAAAATCATCTGTTTCTTTGGATTTAAGCATCCTTTTCTGGGGGCACATGTACTGAGGAGATCGAACTCTAGCAGTACCAAATGACTGCCTGTTTCCTAGGTCCTTTCAAAGAAGTTTCAGAGGTGCTAGCTAGATTATTAAAAGGGAAAAATAAGTCTTTTCTTACAACTACGAGAAAGCATGAAAGTCCTTGCTGCTATGGCTACATTAGTGGTTACCAACCGACCTGTCAATCACAGATGCAGCTGACCCAGCAAGGTGAGCGGAGTTGTATTAAACTGAATTTGCTAATTCCACTTGAGCTAAATGAGCTGGGTCAGGTACCAGGAGCAGCCTAGCCCTTCTCTAGAACTGTGAAGCCCCATGAAGCTGCATTTAAACTGCCTACATGACCTATGTGAACCTGTTCAAAAGCTCCTTGAGGAACCTGACACTACCACGCAGCCCAAGTGCAAATACACCCTGTGGGCAGGAAGAGGTGAAAATCACATCATCTACATCCTCCTTAGCTCTCCCGCACTCCCTTCCAGCATCTCCCTGGTGGAAATACAGCTCTAGACACCCCACCAGTACTCAGACTTAGAAAGTCTATGTATGCACCATGGCCATATAAAAAACATACATTCTAATCAGTCTGGCCCATCAAATTTGTGCTCTCAGGGGAATGGGAGACTAGGAAGAAAGAGCAACCAGCAACCATCTCTTCCAGCCTCTGGAAGAAAAAATTTTGAAAGCCACTCTATGAGGCTTTGAGTACATTCAGTAAAATAACCACTGCTGCCACTGTGTGCAAAGAAAAGTGCATTTTCACCATTGCTATCTGTTTTTTAGCTGCAAATTTACCTATCAAATACTTTTTGCTAACAGTTAAACCTTGCACAAGTGGTAAGAGCATATACTTTTTCCATCTGCTTGTACCTTTGCAGATTTTTGTTTTGTTTTTGTTTTGATTTTTGTTTATTCTACCTTTTTTTTAATGTATTTTTTGCATGGAAGCTCTAGATTTATTACCAACTTGCCTACACTGTAAACAGCATATAATTTCAATATATCTAGAAATAAACTCTGCTTTCCCCTGGTAGATTACACATCACATAACTATACATATATTATTGCACTAATAGATTACTTAAATGCAAACCATTGCTAATAATTCCTAAGCAAACCTTCTTCCACTTCAGATTCATCGTAATCCATCTCTTATGGCAGATGAACTACAGTACTTATCCTCCTTCTGCACAGACTACAATGCTTTCCCTCATTCATCTCTCACACACAGTAATCCTTCCATCTCTACTTCACACAATCCTAATTTAAATGTAAAGTATTCAGTGCAGACAAATGAGCTCTAGTCAACTCTTGCAGTTATGACCAAGGAACCTACCACTGCCTTTTAGAATCTTCAAACTCAATAATACAATGATTTTTATCATCACCTCAATAATCTAAACTCACTAAATTTCATGCTAAGAGTCAGAACAAATAGTTCTGGCATTAATAGTAAGTGCTTCCACCCCTAGATAGTAAAAAATCCCACTTCAGCTGGCGAGAGGTAGGATGAGAAAATGCTGAATGCTTTCCTATGAAGAGTTTGGGGATTCTGGTTTGATTAAGGCCTTCCCACAGTTTTGAAAATGTGACAAATCAACACATAACATATGACGTTAAAAAAAATATGAGGATATAGCCAGATGGTAAACTAGAATGGTCCATTGAAAGAAAGTGATGGAGAACTGTGATCATTTGAAGTCATAAAAACTTTTAAACAGATCTAAAAAGAAATAAGTGATTGCTAAACTATTTAAAATTAATATTATATCAAACTTATGAATAAAATATCAATAATGCATTACCAAAGAGATACATTCGCTAAACTGATACAAATGCTTCCTGTATCACCATCAAGCAGTGAGGAGATATCAACGCGTAGGTACCAAAGTAATAGATGCTATATAAAAACCTAATATAGACAAATGGAAAAGTGCTCATTAGAATCAACCTTCCAAGTCCCCCACAGTGCCTCTCTTGCATATTTATCTATCTTTATAACAGCTAAAGTATAATACCTAAAGTATTGTTATATTCTGAAAATGACATTACAATGGTCATATATTCTAAAATGCTAATTTCATTAAATTTTCACTCAAGTCAGAGGAAGAATTTGATTTTTAAAAATGTAACATGCAAATCATTAGAAATCCAGATCACAGGCATACATCGCTGTATTTTTAACAACTATCTTGTTTTAAATTACTGTAATAGTTTTAAAATGCGTGCTGATCATCTTGTTACTACAAGACTTCACTGATTTGTATGCACAGTTAGGCTTGCGAGTATATGCATTCAGCTTGCCCTCTGCTATTAAATATAACCACAATCACATATCGCTTCAACAGGCCATCCACTTTTTCACTGGTTATGTACTTCTTACAAATAAACAACAGAGATACACAAACCTTTCTTTTTCATATCACTTTGCACTGTGTACTCATCGCGCTGCTTTGCAGGTCAAAAGGATTGGTGTGGCACAACAAACTATATAATTTATACTTGCAAAGAAACTCCTTTCCTGATCCTAGAAGCTTTTACGCGTGGCTGACCTTTAAACATGCAAGTAGTTACACTGACCGAGGTTAAGCCTCTGTGCAGCAACTAGGGGAAGCGGGACCATGTCTCACTGGCTGACCACAACCAACCCACTCTTCTTGGACATGCACACACGGTTCCACCTCACTTCACCACAGGAGTTACCAGTGCCCAATGAAAGATAAAACGGAGCCCACCGTGCTCTGTTCAAACAACGCCTCTTTTTTGTTGTTTGAAAAAACTGTCATGCCTTCAGCTGTTCTGCACCCAGATAGTTCCAGATAACATACCTCTTCACGGATGAGTGATCACGCAAGCCCTACAGAGCTCTGCTACTTGAAAACCTGCCATATTTTAAAATCTCATCCTCATTTAAACTGTAAAAACAAAACTGTTTTTATTTCTTGACATAATTCATCTTGTTAAAGTTATGCCAGATATTTATAGTGATTCAATCTACAGCTAAAAAAAAAATAATTCATCTATAGCTATTTCAACCATAAGACAGAATGGGAAACAACATTTTTTGCTTAGTGCAGCTTCTCTACATTAATGCTGTCTACAACGGTGCTGCTGCTATAAAGGTCACAGATGACATAATTTATATTATTACAGATAATCTATGTGGTCTGTCTGTCTTTTTTTCCCTATATTTTACAGAGGTGCTGTGTATTCTGATGGATAAAGCTCCTAGGAGAGCTCCAGTCTGAGTGGCTTACAAAGGCAGAAGTCACCACACAGGAGAGATTTGCTGCTTCTCCTCAGGGAAGCTGAGAACATTTCCTGCCTCCAGAGAAGATGCAGTGAGTGGTCCTGCACGACCAGTAAGTCTGCTCCCAAATATCCGCTCTTTCTGTGTGCAGATGGCTTTGACGAGCCATGACACCATAGCAGGACAAACTGCCTCCTGTCAGGTGTGCACCTGGAGCTGGGTGGGCAGGGAGACGAGGCAGGGTGGCAAAATGCAGCTTAGCTACATGGGCTTCACGGATAACCGTGGCACAAAGCCAGCCCACAGCTGTGAAGCATTGAAGCAGCACTTGATTTCGCTGCAGATAGACCAGGGTTGCCCTCCTGTGCCCCATGGCTGCTGGAAATGGTTGGTGCGGAGCTGGAGCGCTCACTCAGCAGGCAGGGGGAAAGAGAAGGGGCAAGGCTGTGACGGGGAGCAGCAGTGACGAACGGCGGGGCTCTCCCAGGCAGCAGCAGCACCCCCTCAAGTCCCCCACTCCCCCTGTGCTGCCGCCTGCTCTGACAGTAACTTGAGTGACGGAGCGGCTCGTGCCACCGTTTCAGGCTTTCTGCAGGCTTAGACAAACATTTTTCTGTGCTCAGACCTCAGAAGTGAGAGAGCACACCTCACTCCAGCCTTTAATCGTTCTTCCAGATGCATTATTTTCTTTCAATCACTTTTTTGGAAGCAGAGTTCTCTGAATTTCCTAAACATAAATGTGTTTATGCAGGAATAAGCAAGCTCATTGTGGTGACATCCCTCAGTTACATTTAGCTGAGATGGCATTATTAAACATGAATATAACTGCTCTCCATCCTTAATCTGGGAAACAGCACATACAAAACTTAGTAATTATTACTGAAAAAAATATTCCAACTCAACTTCCTTGGCAACTTGGGTTAGGAGGATTATTCTGTCACCTTCAATACTGCCCAAAATGGAACTTGCAAGCAGGACAAAGCCTGGGCGGGCATTTTCTGCAAAGGGACTGCCTGTCACCCAGCTGTTGCAGTGGTGTGGAGTTTAACAAGTCAGCAACAAAGTTTGTCAATGGCATGTTCGTTGTTTGTGTTCTGTCCCACTGGCCAAGCCCTGGTGAAAAAAGTGCCTCTTTATCCATATCTTTGCCTCCTGCTCATATGATGCAGACATTTGGGGTGAGACTAGAAAATACACTCAGTCCTGCTTTAGACAAATTACAGGGTCTCGTCAATTTGGGTGGCTTGCACTCAAGTTCATGATTTATCTTGAGGAAAAGGTTTGATCTTGGCAGAGTCCTGGGTCATATTTTTTGGTGGTTGTTAGCCTGCTGATCATGGTATTGCCCTTCGATTTGTTTTCTTTTTGTTATTCCTTTCCCCATTGGCAGCCGTAATGCTTCCTGAGGCACCAGACACTGAGGTATACGCATGTCCTGACATCAGTATGGCAACCAGGCTACCATGAGTGCTTTCTGCGAGAGCCATTTTTCCACTGGAGCATATCTTCCTCTTTGCTTTTAAAAAAAAAAATATTGCAATTTCAGTTCTTGACTCAGTTTTGCCATTTGACTTGCTGCAAGGCGATGGTAGTGATAGCCGCGATGAGAAGTTATGACAGTGTGATGCCCCCCTCCCCAGGTGCCAACCTGATCTTCATCTTCTATAACTCTGCCCAAGCAATAACCACCCGTGGTAGTCATAGTGGGTGCATCTAGTCATGATGGCAGCATCCGGGGCTCAAAGGTGGTCTCAGGGAGACAGATAACAACACAATAGCCAAGGGTTAACTTGAGCAATGCGCCCACCTCACCACAATACTGGTACTATGGTCAATATGCAAATATGACTATAAGTCATATCATCTTATCCCATAAATAGCGAACAGCCCAAGAGCCTTTGGAGCTCTCCCGAATGGCAGTGGGCTGCATGCCAGGATCTCCCCTTGAGTAGGGATGCCAGTCGAGATTAGTCCTCAAGGTTAAGAGATTCATTGCCACAAGAGATCCTTGGTAAGTGGTTTATAGCACGCTGAACTTTGAAATTCTTAGCTAAGTGATATAAAGAATTGATCGTGCACATGTAATCCTTCAGACATAAGCCACTGACCAAGTCTGGGACTAGGATTGGATCCAGCCACACCTAGACTCCTCTCTGAGAAGGCGGTTAGAAAGCAAAGGGGTACTTTCTGAAACCTTGACTCAACGGGAGGGTCTCCCTGACAGTTCTGTCTGACCCCATCCTCTATGCAGTAAATAACCAAGTGTACCTTGCCATCGAATCTTGTTAAAACACTGTTGCATCTACTATCAACTTTGTTAAATCATTGTTTTATATCAATAAATATATTGCTGCTTCTCTCTTATGAGTGAAGTGCATCACTCCATCCATGACAGAAGCGGACTAGATTTTTACTCCCAGGTTATTTGCGTGAGTGAACAAGAAATAGCCCTGGCTCCGCTGTCTCCAAGCGCAGTTTGGTGGTGGAGCTGCCAGAGTGCCCAATCCTGATCACACCATCTGCAGTGATTGCTGCAAAATGACTGTCAAGCCACAGAAGTCTGACTAATATAGCAAAGGTTAGGTTTTGAGATTCGTTGTTTGAAATCAAGTCTTTTGCTCTATTTTTCCTCAAAGTCTATTAAGAATGAAATGGGTTTTTATGTCTCTCCTTTCTGTTAGGCCTATGTTTCTCCAGGGGAAATACAACTACTTGCACAGCTTGATGCTCCCCAGTACACTGTCATCCTTTTGAATGGAGGATTCTGTCCCAGAAGAGCTTTGACAGGCACCCAATGGCATTTCTGCTCAGTGATCTGGGTGCTGTAACTTGAACATGTATTGTACAGTTCTGCTTACCTGTGGGGTTGCAGTACTCCAGAACATGATGGGACTTCTCCCTGCTCATACAGCCAATGTGAAAGATCAATGGGCATGAGCTAACACTAAATTTTTGCCTTGTTCAAACTCCTTTGAGGTTCTTTTGTAGCCCCTGCCTCAAACTGACAAATACACCTTAAGTAATACTTACGTTGAATGTCCTCATTTTCTTTATCTCTATTATTTTGAGAATCTGACATTCTTGCTCAGTCATCCTGGTTTTGCGTACAGCAGTGTCGTGGTTTAGGCCAAACTGGCCACTGGGGATGTGGGGCACCCCAGATGGGACCGACAGATGCTCCCCTGCACCTCTTTTCAAAGAGGGGGGCAGAGGAGGGAAAAAGAGACTTTTGAGTTTAGAAGAAACTATACTACTTCAAAGAAATACTAATAATAAAATTAAAAGAAAATAATGAAATATATACAAAACTATATCAAGCTCCCAGGATGCTGATCACATCACCGGCTGGCACTGGGGAAGTCCCAGACTGGACTCAGTGATGGACCGAAACTGGATTCCGGATCTGGATTCCGGATTGGGATCAAAGGCAGGCAGACAGACAGAGTCCTCCTCAGATGCTAGCCATTGAAGACAGAGACCTGACTTTTTGATCCCTCAGCTTTTATACTGAGCATGAGGCAGATGGGATGGAATACCCTGTTGGTCCATTTTGGGTGACCTGTCCTGTCCACTCCTCCCTGCAGGTGGGACCCCTCTACGCTTTTCCGCTTCCGACCCTCCAACGGGGCACATAACAAACTTAGCTGCCCTTGGGTGTTATAGCAATAAGGATAAGCAAGAGCCTCTCTGCCTACCATGCCTTGGCATCAACTATAAACATAGGTCTTATCCAAAAGATGCTGTTAATTTCAGTAGTTAGAAGAGGCTAAGAAGCAAAGTTACTGAACAAAATTGGTCCTGTTTTACCTCAAACCAGGACAAGCAGCCTCCATAAGAAGTCGGGGATGTACATCTCAATCCCTTTCCAGATGTCGAGCAATGCACATCACCGCAGATTTAGCAGCATTCCCTTGTGCTTACTGAGGGGGTGCTAGTTCTGGCTTTATAAAATGCTTTCTAATAACTGATGGTCACTTTGTATTTGTATAGTTTCCTGCCCTTAAAACATAAGGATTGAAGTATTCACTTGCACACATTACTCCAGCGTGTCCCAGCTGGGCTGCTCCTACACTCTGCTGGTGGATGTAGAAGCCTTTTTGGAGGAGCTGTGTTCTATATTTTCCTCACACAAAGAGCAGTGCCTCCCCCATCCTGCCTTGTGCAATATAATGGCCTCAGCATTTACATGCTGCAACGCTGCACTGTGGGATATTTTGTACAGCTCCTTTATATGTGAGAAGACTCCAGCGAATTACAGCAGTTGTATTCATAGTGAGGTTTTGTTTAGTAATCACCTCAGGAGACTGTACAGATCTGAAAAGCGTGGAAAAGTATTGTGAGATGGTTTATGAATCCCACTAATCTTCAAACTGAGTTACCCATTTTCAGGTGTGGGTCTATCCTGCATGGTTTTTACTTTTTAGGAGCTGGGTAATAGCCTTTGGGAGGTCAGCAATTATCCCAGTGCTCCAGGAGTCAAATGCAATTTCATCTCATTTTATTTCATTTCAGATTTATTGCCTTGGTCATTTCAAGCAGACAGATGAGAATGTAATCATGATCAGCTACAGCTTTTGCTGTTCTCTTTCTGCATCTATACAGCTATGGCAGCGATCCCAGCCAGCCCTGTTAGCTCTTCTTGCTGATACTGTTGGCATTCTTCTACCACAGGTTTGATCTCAAACTGCATTTTCTTCCACCTGCACCCACCCTAATGGATGCTCAAAAGGTACTTAGTTACTTTCTTTAATAATTAGATCTAATAGATTATATGAGTATTATATGAGTATTGCATCAGAAACTGAAAATACTTTTACTTTTTTAAGATGGAAAGCATATTACCACCTGCAGGGTCTGTGTAATGCCTTGTTAAATTGCTAAAAGACTACGCATATGTACAGCTTCCCATCTTCTCTACAGCTGGCTCGCTGCCCATCTGACCTGTGGCTCTGGAAAACCTCAGCAAAGAGACTTATGCCCTCCTTACTTTCACTTGCCTTAATGCTTTTTCTCTGAGTGCAGAGGACATTCTATTAAGCAAATGCTCTCCTGGCTGCACCGCTGTATCCATTTCCAGCTCTCGTCTGCCTAGAAGACATCCCAGACATTTAAAACACCGTGTAGATACTTTGCTACAGGGGTCTTACAGCTTACTACCTATTCAAGCTAGGTTTTCTGACTTTTTGTATATAACTTTTATGAATTTTTTGCCCCAGTTTAGTCACATGCTTCATTCATTCATTTGATGTAGTTAAAAGCACAGTATTTGTGTGTTATCTATATTTCCTGGTATTTTAATTTGTTCAATTTTTCTTGGTAATTTACATTGTCCTGCTGGTATTTTCATTGTTCTATTGTGTAATATTATGCTGTGTGTTCTTGTCAGCAGTTTTAGATTCTCACAAAACGCCAACAAAGTCTCTGCTATCTAGCATTTACTGATGTTCAACTATCCAGCTGGCATTCAACCTCTGCTCTGCTTTTGTGCTGCTGCTCTTAGTTTAAAGTTCATGCTTGTGCAAATGGCACCAAAAGTTTATTTTTGCTCTTGTGTAGTGCATCAAAGCCAGATATGTGCACAATTACATTTTCTGAGTCAGTTTGCTTTCCTGATGTGGCGCATTTTTTCTTTTTGCTATTGTAAGCAAGCTTTGGCAAAACAATTTTCTTGCCAACGCAAAGAATCCCATATGCGAGACAATTACCAGTAGATTTTTCTCCTCTGCTTTGTGCTAATGCATTTATGTTTGCACAAAATTTTTCCTTGTCTATGCAAACATTTTCTTTTCTGAGTGGTTAACGGCTTCTGTCTCTGCTCCGCTGATGGCTGGCCTTGGCTTGCTCACTAATTGTGCACATTAGCTCCGCATTGCTGTAATGCTGCTACATGAGCTCTCCAGGTGCCTCTACATAAGTGTTTTAGTTTAGATCAGGAGCACACCTTTGAAGTGAATCTCCTGATTATTCCCACATACTGCACTTTGGTTCTCACGGCACAGCAGTCTCGGAGAGCACAAACTGGATTTTATTTTGGATGAAATGAAACCTGAATGTGTGCTCCAGGGGTGTACCTAAAATGAGCTCCAGCTGCTAATGCGCATTTAGCCCAGGAGACCAGACTACAGCTAGAACACTGTAAAAACCCCTGAAATGCATATTGTGTGGACACCAGTCTGCAGCACCAAACACTCCATTCTGCAGCTCCATACCTATTTGGCCTATTTGTCTGCACTACTGCTTAATGTAAACATAGCTTCTGAGTGCTCTCCTTTGAAACACTGCAACTTTGTCCCACCTACAAACTGAATTCATCCATCAGGATGCAAAGAACTCACAGGTTAGCTGTTTTATAACATTCCGAAAGACAGTGAGCTATTATTTTTCTAGACTGTCCACACTTGGATAATACATATATACACACATATATTAGTCACACCATACATAAATATGTATATTAGTCACACATTTATATTAAATTACATTACATTCTATTTATTTTAGATAGAAGATATTTCTGGAGTGTTTCTAAATATTCTCATCAGTTTTCTTGATTTTGGAGCCTCAGGCTATGAAAGCTCTTTTTTCAATGCAATTTTTCACTAACATCCAGTATAGCTCATTTTTATGTCCATCTGTCCATCTTTTATGGCTACTCATACCATAACCATTTCTTTCTCTCTTTTTTTTTTTTTCTTTTTCTGTTTTTGAGTCTTTTGCAAGATACTCAGTCTATATCCACAGGAGTAAATCAGTGTCCGGGAATGTTCCTGGGCACAAGGATCTTGTCATCTATCCTAGCAAAGCGTTACAACATTTTCTTGCCCACTTTTGGCCTGTGCTGAGTATCAGTGTCCCATGCAATTCCTGGAGAGGCTTTGGAAGTCAGCATGCTCCAGGAGCCATTCCCAGCAGGCAGCCTGCCTGCAGTCAACCTGCTTTGGAGACTAACAGCTTCTGATCATCGGCACAGGCTGCTTGGTGCCAGCTGGCCTAAGCACCTAGGAATATTCCCAGGCACATTTAATTTGAAAGTACAGACATATCTCTCCTTTCTGAAGTTAGGTGCCTATAGGAATCTAGTCACTTCTGATGTCAGTGCCCAGGCAGAATGAAGTAAAACACTGTAACATCCAACTAGTTTCAATAAACGCTATTCTCTGTCACTGGGGACTTTCTGGAACTAGAGTTAAAAGCTTAATGCATAACCATGAAAAGCATGTCCTAGTGTGGAGTTATTTATCACAGATATCACTGCATTTTTTAACACTAAAGGACATCTCTTTTGTCTTTTTTGCAAAAATAGAAGTACAAATACAGCTTTAAAAAGCCAAGAAAATAAACAATGCTCCAGCATGAGCCAAACTATGAGCTGTATCTTCAACCTAGTCTTAAAGCAAGCTCCTGCACCAGGTATGCCCTTAAAATAATTGATTTCTCCCTTCTACAGCTACTTTACACCACACAGGATTCCTTTCACACTCTGCAAAATGCTCATGTAGTCTTAATTAGGAAGCAAAGCAACCTCAGGATGCTATAAAGTTTTCTTTTTGACACTTTAACTGGTATCAGTGACACTGATCCCGACACTGGTATAGACAGAGCATAAAATCATAATATTTTGATTTAACTCTCCTTTCTAAGTGAAATAACAGCTTTAAAAAGTTAGTGTTGGTGATTACTTCCACGGGAACTCAGCTTAATTAATATAATTTGCTATCAATTGTTTTTTCCTTAGCAAAACTTTACTTCAAAGTCTTCAAGCATTTCCCCAACAGAAATGAGTAGATTTGGGGGTCCACTGACTCCTTTTTATAACAATGAAACTGACCTGAGATATACCAAACACTTGGCAGGTCGTAATGACAATAGTGGGAGTACAGATCATATTTGAAGACTAGCCCAGACACCTAGTCCCTCTCTTCAAGAATGAGAAATACCTTGAGAATTCTGGTTATAATGTCTTACTTTTTTTCTGAAAATACAAATTGAATATGCACAAAATCAGTCAGGGCAACAGAACCGGGAACTAATTTTCATTTCCTTTCACTATTTAATTAGGTTTCTTGAGCCTGCCTCTCAGTGTCTCTGTTTCTGTTCCAGAAGACAAAAGAAATGAGATAAAATGGACACTTGTTTCATATTGTCGTCTTCCCTTGCAAAGGTTTTATGCCACCGTCATCATTAAAATATCCCAGCAGTGTCTGTTAACTAATGAACTCCACCTATCTTGCATGGCTCACCTGCTCTCTCATTCTCATTCTTTGTGTATGGGACAGGCTGCTTTGTTTTGGTAAGATTTTAGTAATTTCCTTCCTGTAAAAACAAAAGCAAGCAGCAATATAGATACACTTCTGCACAGAGAAGGCAAAGTTGGACAAGTGCCTTTTACTCTCAGGGTGAAAGGCAAAGGCGCTAACTGAGTCTTAGGTTCTGTGGGAGCTTGTTCCACAGTTGTGGACGTGCCTCTAAGCCAACTCAGGGACCTTAGACAGCAGTATTATAAAAAGAGAGCATTGCTGAAAGTCCAGCAAGCACAAGCAGTGAATGGAGCCACGAAGCATAGTCTTCCCCTGGGGTTTAAGCTAGCACGTAAGATACAAAGGATCTTTGGTACTGATGGTGCTATTCTGCGCCAGGACGTCCCATCTAGGACTTCTATGCCACCAACACTCCTTATTGCCAGCATATGCAAGGAGCCTGGGGGGAAAAAAAAAAGAAAAAGAAAAAGAAAAAGTGGAGGCCTCAGAGGAGGTCAGTGCTTCATCTGAGATGGAAGATGGATCTTTCCTTCAATGTGTGCTGAACCTTACAGCTTTGTCGGAAAACGCTGGGAATCCAGCCTAGAAAATGGAGGGAGGATGGCCTGGTGTGCTCACAGCAACTTCGGTTTTTGAGCAGACATGCTGCAGCATTTTCTGCAAGCTGAAGTTTTCCAGAAGATAATTACAACTGCTGCTACTTCATACTTTCCTTTTTCCTTTTTTCCTTCTACCTCTTAATAGAAGGTAAATCACAGTAATAATAAATCCTTCTATATAAATGCAAAGCAGAGCTAAGAATGAAACTGATGTCGCAATTTTAATTTACCACTTACATTGTTAATTTATATTAAAGCAGTGTGCCATAAGTTTCCCCTGGAAAATAGTCTAATTCCTTTCAAGCATTCCCCATGAAAACCAGATACAGACACTCTGTGTTTCATGCTGTATTCTTTGTATGTCTTAAAAGACTTCTTATATTTTGTAAGTTGGGGAAAAGAACGTACCCCTGTAGCAAGACAAAGCAAAGCAGGTTTCAACCTTTATCTGAAGTTTCTGATTGCTGCGATAAGGGGTGAAGAATAATTTAAGATACCATCAGCTATAATAGATCACAGTAAAATTTACAGCAGCCTTTTTTAAAATCTTACTGTTCTTATGTAAGTCATCAGGGGCACAAACAAAGTTGAACTTTTCGGCTGAGCTCACTTCACAACTAGCAGCTTGGTTCCAGCGCAGATCACTAAGCTACACATTTCAAAAATTCCTCCAGAACTTAAGCCCAGACAAACACCACAACATAAAATTTTCATCGCCAGCCTGTCTCTTTTACAGCACATTACACGCAGTGGTCAGGACCGGGCTGTGAGGGTTACCAGGCTTCACCACAGCAGGGTTCATGGTTCGGGGTGGCTTGTACAGAGCACCCCCCGGGCCTGGACTCACAGAGCAAGATGGGCAGAAGGTGGCAGGAGGGCCAAGGAGGGCAAGCCAGGAACAGCCACTGCGGAGCCACTGTAGGAGAGAAATCCCTGAAATATTTTGAACTTCTTTGCAACTATTTCTGAGAGACTCTTTCCATGGGAAAAGTTCAAATGTCTAATACTACAGCTGATTTTGGAGGGGAACACCCCCCCCACACACACACAAATTGGAATGAAAACCTTTGAGTTGCAAAAACTTCTGTCTGGGAGAATGTAGCTAAGTTATGCTACTCAAGTCAGCAGTCGTTCTTACTGTCCATCTTCACCTTTGAGATGATTGGTATATTATTCACTTTTAAACAGGAAAATGAGGGCAGCACTATTGAGAGCAACTGTGTTGTTTTCTTTGCTGGGTTTCCAGAGAAAGGGGCCACATTTTGGGTTGAAACTGATTTCAGATTAAACAAAGTATCTGTAAGTTGGTCATCACCATTATTGTATTATTACTTTCGTTGTAACGCTACTTAATTACTTAACATTTCAATTTCTACGAGCAAAAACTTTCATCTCTGAACTAGAAATATTTCCCTAAACCGAAGTAAAACATTTTCAAAAGATAAACATCAGAAATCAGTTTTGTACTGATAGAGCTAAAACTATGTAGTGTTCAGCAACATACTGAAATTATTTAAGTGTTTAAGCAAATGTTTACAAGTACTGTTAAAATCAAAATTCTTATTTTCTTAACTCTAAAAAAGAATTCTATCCCTTCATGACTGTAAAAGCCAAGTAGAACCCACATACAATAAAACCATCATAGCCTAATATTTTAATTCAGTTGTTCAATAATTTCTATTTCTTTGCATTATTTTTACTTTATTATACTTTTATAATACCCTCAAATATATCTATAAAACTTTACAGCCCTTTTCCAACAGCATATGGTGTGTGTTGTGAAAAGAAGCATGTTTATGAGCTGCAAGTCAGGAAGAAAATTGAAGTACCCTTATGGGACTGAGGCAGGGAGAGTTGACTATGGTTATGAGCTGCGGTTTTGATGTATCCACCACTACCTATCTAATTCTTGAGTCTCCAAGTTTTCATTGCAATTGCATTAAAGAATTATCTTGTGTTGGGCTGATAACACTGTACAATCTCTCAATGCTAGAAACTGAAAGCAAGTTATGTTGTGACACAGTGCCTTTCACAGCAGCAAATAAGTATATCCCAGCTAAATGCACAAAGCTAGCCTTGAATGAATTTAAAATGAATTTTAACTGAACTAACATTTATTCCACTAGAGATGTGGAAGCAAATATTCAATGTACCTAGGTGCTATTCAAGAACCATTTGTCTTACCCTGATCCAATTCCACTCTCTAAATGAACATCAGTCAGTTGGGACAGGATCTAACAGCAGAGGCTTACTTGTCTTTGAGCTAAATGGGCTTAAAGGTCACAGTTTTTAGTTATGGGTTTCTAAAACGACCTTTCAGGGACAACCTCTGTGGCTGACACTATATTTGGGTAAAGTGACAACACAAGGTGGTCACATCAGCTATGGGATCCAAGCTTTCAGAGTCCTCTAGTCTTTCCTGCACTCCTGACTCCAGCAAGAGGGAACCTTGCTGGAATTTCAGGACATATTTGCAGAACAGCTGAGAAACGCAAACATAACAAAACACTTCTTGCACATGCATGCACATACACATGGATGCACATACCTTTTTTCTTTCAAAAAGTTCAAAAGCATTGGATGACATTTTGGACGAATGCCTCAACCTCTTCAGTCTGACCTCCTCACCCCTAGGAGCAGTAAGCCTGGTCGGTATTTCACTTACTCTTTGCTCCCTCTGGAGAAAGAATGGTCTCCCTTGTTGAGAGAATGTATGCTTTTGGAAACAGCTTTCTGCATCCTTTTTTGACTGTGTGTTTCTGGTTGTCAAGCTATCAGCGTCTGAGCCACACTAAGCTTCTGGGCAAGAAAGGGTCATCTGTCCCAACACAGGTCTCCAAGATCCAGACCTGCACAGATCCCTCAGATACCTGTAAGGTCTTAAACCACATCTGGAGGCAAAGAAATCCCACTCTGTGTGTGTAATGTTGAACTATTCCAATGTCCTGATATCTGACTTCAATGCTTATAGTCAGGGACTTCACTCTTTGTCCCGGAGAATCCTAAGGGCAATTCAGCCAGTCAGATACCATAAATTAAGACCTCTCTCCATGGACAAGCTGGGGATGGTGCTTGGACGGTTAAGTTGGATGCTTACTGTGTTAAGACTCCACTGTAAAATAAATGCTCAGTTCTGCACTAAAATTATATTCCCAATGAGTGCTGAATTGTGAACCAGTATTCATACAGTCAAAATAGTGGTCATGACTGTACACAGGCGTCCCCTCCCAAACTGCCATTTAGGAACAAGACAACTAAAGACACAGACTGGATGGGAAGGAAATGGTTTTTTTTTTTCAAATGGAGGCAGAGAGGCAGACTTCCAAGCTTTTCAGACTGCATGTTCATCACTCAAATGTTGTTATAAATACCTTTGCAAACAATTCACACTATGTAGACAAAAATACCTCAGTGATAAACAACAGAGAAAGAAATTAGGTCCTGTGGAAAAATGTAAACGCTAAGTCTCTCCTCCATCTGCTTTATCTTGGTAATTAAGTCCAAAATCCAGCAGCCGGCACAGAAGCCCACCCACAGCCCAGGCACTGAAGGTCAAAACCCAAGCTATGACAAAATCACTAACAAAATGGCTGCAGTCTATCAAATGAATGATTATGACTTTGTTGTGAAGAGAGAGAAGGGAGTTCTGGAGCATGAGGCATTTATTAGCCCTGCTCTGTACCACAGAATGTACCTGCTCTGTGCCATAGAATGGCAGCTCCGAGAGACCATGCTCCTCCTTCTGGGTGCTCTTTTCTCAATGTTGATTACAAAAGGCACACTCATGCTACAGTCACCAAAGGGTTTCTTGTTGCTCCCGCTTTAACAGGTAAATTTAGAGGTTTCAGAGTATCATTTATGCTAATGTAAATGGCATGTGAGCTGTTTACAGCTTCGTGATACGTTTTTAGTAAAAGAGAAAACGTAGATATATTTGTGCTCATAGAGCTTCGTGGGTTTACAATGAGCCTTCTGGCTTCCAATTTACAAAGGGAAATTTTTGAAATGGACATCTCAAAATGTCAGCAGTGCTCAGCATTTGAAAGAAGGCTCAGTAAAGGCAGAGAGAAACTGCTATAGAGTCTGGATTAGACTTTTGGTCTGGAATTGGGAAAGATGCCTTTTGGCACATATTGAATATTTTAAATGGGAGCACAACTATTCAGAAAATAGTAAGTAATGATTAGCATCTAGGATATAATGCTCTATGCTGTAATGATGGGTAGTATAAATAAATAAAATTATAGTACATAGATTCTAGAATTCAACTACTTTAAACTCAACTGCAAGGTCTTGTCTTGAACGATCTAAAAAATATGTACTATTTCAGTGATACGCTTCTGGGTTTCTCATGAATCCAGACATACTGTATAAAACAACAAGGTATTTTATAGCTTTTATGTATAAATAAATCAGCAACTTGGAAGAAATACAACATAGTAATAGAAAAAAATGCATTAATTATTCCAAGCAGTCAAACAGGAAAGAGACAAAATGATTAATGAAAGAACAGATATACGATATGACATATCCTGACCAATATATGGGTTATATAGTGACTTACTTACACTGGATAGTTCCAAATGTGGCAATCAAAAACAGAGCTGTGGCATAAAAAATAAAAGGGAGCTATTTCATTAAAACTTGTCTGCTGAATTGAATGAAGGGCAAACAAGGTCTTACCTATGTGAGGATTAGACCCACCTTATTAATAACAGCTAGGGTAGGTGTTCTTAAACATCAACCATCAGAGTACCCAAGTGCAATCAGCCTGAATGAGATCCCAAGAAATCAATAAAATTCTTGCCAGGCCCCTTCGAACTATTACAGAGCCCCAGCGTGCTGCGGAGCAGCAGATTACAGGCTGGCTGTAATTGTTCCCTGGAACAACCCAAACGCAGTTCCTGGGCCTTAATGAATTCTGTACAGCATGAATAGGTCAGCAAAGTGCAGAAATCTCTTTTCTCAACTCCTACATGTAGAAATAGTGTGCCCAACAGCTCTGTTCTGTTACTGGGGGCAGTTGCCCTGTGCCAGCGTATGACTAATGGGCAATGAAACAGAAAGACATTTTTAATCCATGTGTCCATAAAAACTCAGGAAGTACTGCTCTGACTGCTGAGGCATCCACATGGTTCGATCAAAACCACACAAGATTACAGAAAAACCTTCAAGGGTTTTTTATAGCAATTAAAATATAATAAGTGGGAACGGACATAATCATGTTCCTGAAGTATGATCTTAATCTTTAAGCAAAAAGACATTTCAATTGTATCTTACTAAATAGTGTTAGCTCCAGTGGCTTATATTGAGTTATTATCTGAACAATTTGTTAGGATGCAGTGGCTTCCAAGGATAGCCCCTAGTGTGCAGCTGAAACACTGGAAAGGGCCATAGGCTAGCTTGTGCAAATCCGACAGTAAAAGTCTACATGTCCAGCACGTACTCCCGGCAACCGGAAATTTCTCCCAGCAGTACTTTTGTAAGACTTCATGCATTCGAGTTTTAAAAGTCCTCCCTAACTTTAGTCTCAGCATCCCAGCATGAAACCTCCATAATTTCTACGAAAAGGCTTTCCTTCCAATCAGGATAATTTTCCTCCTGCTTTTCCTGAATACTTCCTTTTTTTTCCAATTCAACTCATCAGTCTTGGTTGGGTTCTCACTCTACATCATAAAATTCCCCTCTCTCAATTGATTGCAAACTTCAAATATTTGTAGACCACTGAGCTCTCCACCTCTTATGTTTACACGCATCATTTAGGCAGGACATATGGACACTTGAGAGTTATAGTTTCTTTAGCCTCTCCCCATAAATCACTCCTCCTAGATTTCTTGTACATCTGTGCATGTTGCTACACTTCGGGCTGTGCTTAAGGGCCAAATCTGTTCCTAAGAGAATTAAGAGATTTTGAAGTCAAAATTCCTCTCAAAACTAGCACAGGAATAATACAATTCTTGGAAAATAGGCTGAAAATGAATACTTGCCTATCACCAATATGATGGACTTTGTTTTGCACTTTCCTTGCACGGAGCACTGTGGCCCACAGAACACCTTGCTATCCAAGCAAACAGCTTTCTTACGTGTTAAGTTTAAAGGGACAATGATTCTTTCAGAAGCTAAAAGCCCAAGTCTCTATGTGCATATCAGTATGTATGTCTGTGACTAGTGCCGTAAAACAAAATGGGAACACATAGATAAAAGTATGCTTAACTAATAATAGTTACCTGTAGATACAGAAGAGACATTTCTGTATAGATGTTTCTAAGCCATCTGGATATCTGCAACTCTGTAACCCTACATCTCTTATTACATCAAGCGTTTTACCAGTGCTTAATGAATAAAAAGATGGTTAGAAGTACTGCTTAAAAATACACAGTGTTGTTAATAAATGACTTCTCTTTCTAGGGGTAGATTCTAGAGGAAGAATTTCATATCATCAGGTTCTCAGACTAGTAATTATAGCTTACATTTTGAAAGGCACAACCTTGCTTTCACGGATGCAATTTGCATCAAAATCTGCACTTACAAAATCAGGGAGAAGAGTTTTGCACACATAAATTAATTGCCGACACATTTCCTAGAGCTTGAACTGTAGACAATTAGCTATCAATCACTACTGACCAGGGCTTTACGCAGTGAGGAGACAAAGAATAAGGCTCTGCAACTAATACCAATCCCACAAATACTGCAGTGTCCTGAACATCCCCAAACTCCGTGAATTTCACCTGACAAAGAAAAATCTCTTTGGCAGTAAAAGCTGGTACAGAACTGAAGGTTGGAGAAAGAGGAGGGGAGAGGGAGAGAGAGAGACTGATTTGCTCTCAATGAATATGAAAAAGCTGATCTCTGCCATTGAGGAAAATTCTTGTACCAGCAAGTGCTGACTGATTGCGATGAGGAATGCTTTATCACCAAGATCCAGACACCCTTTCATATGGTGATTATTATTCCTGTCATGACCCTCTGGTCATCAAGCCACAGTGTCTTCTGTCACGAAACAACTATCCAATAAGGAATAATCTAGGAATAAGCCTGTAGCATAATATCTCCTACTTGCTTATACACACAGCGGGAGGAGGAAAATCTTCTTCCTATGAGTTATTACCTGCTCTAATCCACTTGGGAAAATAGCAGTATTTCCTTAATTTTGTGAAGCATGCAAACATATTTTTCACAAACCACAGCTATCTGAATAGCTCATCCCAGCGCTGAAAGCAAATCTAAAAGCTCTCTTAGGTAGTAACAAATAGTCCAACATTACCATCAAGTTCATGGCAGCACAGAAATTGTCAAATACTCCCATTAAAACTTGATAGGGACAAGCAAAGGCTGAATTGCGTGCCAGCTTCCCTCTACATTTAATTTCATATTGTCTTCTGTAAGGCTGAAACCTGGCCTAATTCCTGATGCTATTCTTGGAGCAACAGCTCTCACAAACAGAGGTAACGCATACGCAAAGCCCCGACAAACAGCACATACCACCTAGCAACATCAGCTCTGTTTTAGTTCCTATACGACAAAACAATGCTAAATTCTTCAGAATAGAGACATTTTAGATTATCACCACCATTGTCCGCATTAATATCATCCAACTACAAAATTCTGTAGAACTCATTTAACCTTCCATGCGTTATTTCTCTGGCTTTTCTAATTCAGCTGCTTGAGAAAGGGGAGACCACTCTGCAGTCACAGACAGTGCGCAACGGCGCTGAAAGGCATCCAGGGCAGAAGGGCTGGGAACCCCCACTCTGGGAGCAGATGTGAGAAGGCATGTCTGGCCACGCAGGCCAGTTCGTTTTATGCCTTTTCTGTCCTTATTGCTTATGTAGATCACCTAACATAAGGGCTGTTTTGAATGGTTTTGTCCAACAAGCAAGCTAACCCTAAGTAACAAATACAACAATACATATACAACTGTACAGAATAAAAAATTAATGGTGTTAGAGAAGGATGATGCACAGAGACATTATGTGTGACACTGGGGAGGAAGTGGGGTAAGTGCGCATGGTTAATATGAAAAGATGTCAAAAAAAATGAAGCATAATAATAGTGCAATTTATCCTTGCTAAACGTACTGCGCTGTGCTATAATTAAATATGAAAACCTAAATTTATCTCTATGTTCGGCTGTCATTAACTTAACAGGGAGTGCACATGTTCTAATCTAATGGCTGATTTTTTTCTCCATGTGCAGCATATTAAAATGTATATTAGCCTCAAGGTGCATAAACACAAAATAATAGACCAAAGGTTTTGGCCTGTGGAGAAAAAAATCCATGCTCAAAGGCCGTCAAGTAGCTGGTGATGCAGGGGAGACACTCACTTAGCCTCATTAAGCCAAAGCTCTCTTTTGCTTGTCTTTTGTTCTGCATGACAGCAGCCTCTTTGTTGTATAATAATTCATTCCAAGTTCGTTCCAAGCTACCGAAACTGGTGAACTGTGGCCATTTTAATGAGCAGTATTGGTGGTATGCATAATCTGCAAGCCACGTGGACCAGGCAATCACAGAGCACCGCAGCCAGCAAAATGAGATACTGTCGAAATCACAAATTTGTCAAGTTGTTTTTGGACAGGGTATTATAATAAGCACTAAAATATGCATCTTATTACTCTGCATCTGCCAGTCAAAGATCACTGTAATGAATGCATGCTGCAGGGTATGACCAGGCCGTTTCCCTAAGTAAAACAAACTGCAGAGTACAAAAAAAGAATTATGTATTTTTGGCAGTGCCTGGATTATTTTTTTTTTAAATCCTTTTGCATCAGGAGTTGGATTTTCCTGGCTTGATGTCCGTTGCCAGCAGTGAATGCACTAAAACTGCCACAGCCAAGGAGTTAACGTGAATACATTGTTTCCTAATAGCCACATTTACTGGCTGTGAATATGAAACTTTAAACTCAGTGCTGGAAGCAAATTTAGCATACAGTACATATAAAACCCACAAAGATTAAACTACTTTAAATCCACTTTAACAATCCTAGTTCCTTTTGTTTTATCCATTTCTACTGCAAACAGCTTCACTGTTAGGGAAGATACATTTAATGTAACAACCTGCAGTCTCCGTGAGAAACTGTGCTGTAGATAATCACAACATAAACTTCCATAATAGACCAGTTAGGAAAAAAAAATAATGTTAGAGAGGTCCTTTTTTCTACAAATTGATGAGGCCGGGGATTGCTCATAATTGCTTTTGGCTTGCAAATGCTGGAAGGTTCACCAATGGCAGCAAACCTGGTAAGCATGACTTGCGCAATGGGGTGCTCTGCTGGCGCTCCCCAAAACACTACTGGTGATGCTCCACAGAGGGACCATCAGGTTCCCACCTGGAGACCTTTCATCACGTCAGGGGAGAAGGTGAAAGACTGAGAGGGGGAAGCAGGAGGAAAGGACTTACCTCCTCATCTGCCTGCAGATGCTGGTTCAGATATGTTATGGCAGAGCCTTACTTTCAGTCAACCCAACAAGCACATATGGCAACAGTCCCTGAGTGTGTTGATGCACAGTTCCCATAATATCCTAAACCAAGAAGTTTCTTGATCAATACTGGCTTACACTTAAGAGGCTTTGCCTGGCTGAGAGCTGTATTTCAGGTGCAAGCCTTAGCTAATGGGAAAAAGGATCAAACAGCCTAAAATTAATTTTTCCCCCCTCTGGTTCTTCTTCAGAACTGGTGATGGCAATATGGGAAAAAGGGTTTCTTCATCAATGTTATTTTTTATTGCAACCTCTATACCCCCATACGATGAGATGGTCCATATTTCTGGATATGGCCACAAATACCCTTTGTTCTGTCTTCTTGTCCTGGTTCTGGCAGGCATAGGGTTAATTTTCACAAGGAGCTGGGATAGGACACAGCCTGAGTGGCTGACCCAAACTAGCCAAAGGGCTATTCGATACCTGTGACATCATGCTCAGTATACAGCTGGGTGAGCTGGCCGGGGGCAGAAATCGCAGCTCAGGAGTGGGCTGGGCTTCGGGTTCCGGTCAGTGAGCAGCTGTACATGAGTGGTGTTTGTATATTCTTTTATCAGTATTGTTGTTGTTTTCCTCTTTCCTTTGCTGTTCTGTTAAACTGCCTTTATCTCAACCCACGAGTTTTGCCTTTTTCTACCAATTCTCCCCCTATCCCGCCACTGGTGGGGGGAGAGTGAGCAAACGGCTGTATGGTTAAACCACGACATTTCTTTATGCAGTGCTGGAAAAAAGGGGACACTTCTTTACCATGCTAGACAAATTTTCCTTCCTCAACAACAAGGAGCACTTCCAAAAAATGAAGGGTGAAAACCTCTGCTCAGTGAAGGTAGCCAGAAGTCTTGAAGAATAGGAAGGCAGCCAAAATTCGCTGCATGCATTGCAACAGTGTGCTTGCATCGCTGGGAGTTCACATTTAATTTATTTATTTAATAGAAGAGCTAATTTAATATTTTGTATGAAATCTCGATGGTATAGCAAGGTTTTTTTCTCTGCCATGCAAAAGGCTATTCAGATTTTACTGCAATCGAGTTAGAATTTAGTAGGTTTGTACTGTTCAGAAGACTCAGTTTTTAGTGCCCACAGACACTTGAAGGAAGTGTGTATTTTAGTCTAAATGGGAGTTCCATGCATTCAGAGAACAAAATCAGCAGCTTGCTAAATTTAAGGTGATGAGAATTTTCATGGAAGTTCATACACTGTGCATGTTCAGGATCATTGTCTCTCATCCGTCTGCTGGAGAAAACCACCTTCCATAAATGTGTTTTTATCAGGTATGTTTTTAACATTTTCAATACAGGACAACCTTAACAGTTGAGGAGGATCCACTAAGAAAACCAGTTTGTTTTGGGTTTTGGATATTTCTGGAATCAAGATGCTAAAATTATTACTTTTTCTTCTTTTTAATTTTTTAACCTTTAGACATGATCAAACAAGCGCCAGTTTTTGCAAAACTTCTGGTGCTGAAAGCAAGGTATGAAACATCCATATATGTTTATCTCTTCCTATAAACCCACACCTACCAACTGAATACACTGCCATGTTTTTAATGTGTAGTTACCTGGCATGTATAGAGGCCACTGTGTTAGGTATGATTTTTATAGCTGACATCAGGTGGAAGTTTATACAGAAAAACACTATACCACTTCTCTGACCATCAGCTGACACCAGTGCATTTTGGGGACATAATCACTTCAGCTCTCTGGAGTAAGATCAGTGAGCAACTAATAAAAGAGTCCTGTAATAAACAGACAAGGTGAGACAGTGACTACACACAGGAGATAAATTGCACCTCTGAGGAGTATTGTACCTTATCCAGATACCTAGTAAGAACGGTTATCTTTATCGCTCCTGGTCATGTATCTGCCTGAAAAACTCAGGAACATTATTTTAAAACATAATTCTGTTAATTTTGGATTATAAGGATACCACCTGTGCTCTCCCTCTCTCTTATGCAGCCACCCTAATAACTTTGGGTTGTAAGAGCATGCTCTACATCTTAACTGTCTGCCTGATTGCATCATGCACTTGATCTCAGTCCTAAATTCATGCTGAGGTAAGTGTGCTTTTACAAAAGTTCTTCCTCAAGGGAGTCAGTGAGAAGCAGTGTGGTGTCATCATTACCTTGCCATTCTCTCATCTCAGTGTCGAGATTTGCAAGCTGAGATTATAGCTGAGACAAGCTGACAAGTTTTATTCCATGCATTTAATGGAAAGGTGATTCAGAGGTGATATTAATGACAGTCCTCTGTGTCAAGGCTTCAAATGTCAGGTCCTCCCACAGAAAAAAACGCCACAACTAAATAAGCCATCAGAAAAGCAATGAGGAAGGAAGCCCAGAAGACTGGCTTTGTCCACCTTTGTGAGTCTGACGCAGCATCTGTGCTAGGACTGTCTTTGGAGTGGTTATGGATAAGGTTACAACCACAGGAAAGAATGAATAAAATCCGTGGAGCTATGGAAAACAGTATCACCCGGTGACTGGAAGCCACAACTGAGGTTAGCATTTTTAAGCGGGAACCTCATTGCTATTAAAGGCAGTGTAGCACCACAGGTCACATCTTGGACAATGGCAAGAATTGACTCTAGCAGCAGCTGCTGTGTTAGCAAAAGGGAAAAAGCTAGCACTATTGAAAAGGCTATCAGAAAATATCTACTAGCTGGCTCAAAGACAATAAATTTAGGGTCTATATACCAAAAAATACATTCTGCAAGAGTGAAAAACATAAAAACAGCACTCAAGTTTCCAAAATATTTTCCAGTGCTATGATGCTTCTCATATGTTAAGGGCTATAAACTATCAGATGAAAGTATTAGTTTCATTAATGCAGAAGCATGAACAGTTACTAATCAACACCATTTTCTTTTTCAGCCAAAAGTTGATATGTTTGCTATTAAACTGCTTATTATATTACGCTATTTAGCACTGTATTTTTAGTTTTCTTTCTATTTAGGTAGGAAATTATTGTGATAAATGTAACAACTGACAGTGATAATTGTTCAGTTTGTCATTTATCTGGTGACTGCATGGCAAGACAGCTTCAGTTTGATGTCAGGTGTACCATTTAGAAGAAAGTATTTATCTTTCAGTTTACTCTGGTCATCAAATGCTACAATATTTCATGACAAAGCTCTACTGTGTCACTCTCCTATGGCAACACTCCGCACTCAGCATCTGTTTGATGCTGAAACCAGGACAGAAAATGAATTATCAAAAGAAAAGTGCACTGCTATATAAAAATATGGACATTAACATTCAATATTGCACTGTGAATCAAAATAGATACTGTTATGAACACTTAACTGGGAATAGCACCGGTCCTAACTCCATAATATATTCAAAACTGGGAGAGGCTCAATGAATTTGTATACAATCAGAAGGCAAGTGGTTCTTGATGCTGTCGAAAATGATTCTTGTCCCTCAGTTCCTTCTGATGAAATTGTCAATTGCCTGAACTTTTTAGCCCTGTGATTCTATGAGAAAATTAATAGGAATTTTGTAACAAAATGGATGATGATTCCTTTATATCTTTACATTTACTGCACCAAAAATACAACATGTCAAAATTAGCATCTTCACTTTTTCTTTTTGAATGCAAAAGTTCATCAGTATTTGCTGTTTAGCTTCTCACGGGGTCTTAACTGAAGAAATTGCATTCCATCTCACAGTAATACCAAGACAAACTGGGAGAGCTCCTTGTCAGTTTTTAAAATTGTAATGCAGGATTTTGGTTTTCACATTTTACTCCACGTATAACATATATATTCCTACACATTACATTTATCAATGAGAACATATACATCACATGAACAGGCTATCTTCTCTTTTCCAAATAGAGAGCAAGGACAGGCTTTTTAGTAAATTTATTTTAGAAAAAGAATCAGAAGCATGTATTAAGACTTGCTGCCAAGCAAGCTAGATATTTGTGTTTGAATCTAGATGAAACTACAGCACTTAACTAAATTTACTAGGCACAAGTACATGAAATCCAATATTGATAATAATTTATGAAGGTAAGAATACTGATTCCTATAATACTGCAAACTTAGTTTATGATAACATAATTAGTTACACTAATAACACTGCTTAGGCACAGTCTTGCTAATTATGATATTATAAATATTAATGATATCAAGCCTTTGTATTTGATTGCCCCTAGTAGGATCATTTATCATGGTATTTCCTTTTACCCATGTTGTATTATTTTTCTTCCTTTTCCCTTGAATGTTCATTCCTGGACTAACAGCCATCCTGAGCTTATGCCTAAAATATACCACTACCTTACCAATGATGCAGCCCGGTTAACTTTATATGTTATTATTTAGTAGCAATGATCCCATGATATAATGCAGTGCTAAGGGCAATCAAATACACAATCAGTTATATTCTGTATGCCTTGTTCCTTTTAAATGTCTAACAGAGCCAGCCAGACAAGATTACATAGGGCTTTGTTTTTCATTCTTTTTCATGTGACCTGTTTCAAGTTAAGATTCCTTTGAATTATTAAATGCTTCCTTAAAGCATCTTTTCACGCTACCTTTTTAAAGTTAATTATTGATGTAGTGACAAGCAGAAAAGACTAAGAATTATATTTTTTTTTTCTCATTCAAAGGGACATGAGAAATATCTTTGACAATGGTTGTCTGTTTAGTAGAGTACAAAGGTAATAGAAAGATAGAACACTGAATGCAGCTTTAAAGAAGCATTACAACAAATCTCTGTTACATGAGTTGGAAATGCTGTGTGTGTTTCTACAGGTGTTAAAGGAAGGAAGTTTAGATATAACCCTTTGAGCCTGGCTTACCTGCTTAACATAAGTAGATGAAAATGAAACTGCTTATATCTTGTTTTATTTTTAAGCAGCGTATTATCCAGAGCTTTAGGAATAGGATTGTCTTTTCTCCTGGAAGGTAATGTTATAATTTTCAGAGCTCCACAGAGAACAACAACAATATAGGAGTCTCTAATCTCTTGCTAAATCCAACTCCAGTCATCAGCAACGATAAGCAGAGATTTGGAGGTGTTTGACACTCCAAATCCTATTCTTTTGTAATTCTTTACTTTTTACAACATTTTCAACAGTGTTATATCAGATTTTTGGAAGGATAATCAATAGGCATGATGTATAACTGAAATCAGTCTTCAAAGTGATCCCCTCTAGTAACCAGAAACAAAAGCTCAGCCTCCCTGCTGTGCAGGTATTTTGCTTAGAGCAGTAGGCAGCGGGGCATCAGTAGGAAGCCAGTTACACCTCCCTGCTTCTCAGCACGGATCGGCCAGTGCCCTGGTGGAGGGGTGAGCAGGAGGCTGCAAACCCACTGCATCTGGCAAAAATCTCCAAAGATGCTTTTGTAGCAGGGAACTACTAGAGCAGAGAGGAAAGGCAGCCCAGAGGTTAGGATTTCAGAGAGACCAGTTTACATTATTCCACCACAGACTTTCTAGGTTTAAATGATCTTGCAGAATCTATTAAATTATTTGGTGTCACTTCCTCTCCTGGAACTTCCCTGCCTTGCAGAGGGTTTGGGAGTCAGCATACATGAAAGACCATGAGATGCTCAGGTACAATGATCGAAGGGCAATTCCTACCTGATCTCGTGTTCTATGAACAGCTGGTTTGTGACAAGCTGTCTCAGCTGCTTATGTCCAGTGCTAGGGTATTTTCATGTTTCCTGAATTTTGCACCCTGGCTGGAACTCCCAGAAGCTTCTGGCACAATATTAATATCAATCTGAATCGAGCTGAGTTTCATTAAAAGAAGCAGTTCCAGAGCTTGTTCCAATGTATTTGTGATTTTACATCCTACAAGTTTTTTAAAGACATGATGTTATGAATCAAGTTGAGAGATCATATTTATAGTAAAAATGTGATCCCATATCAAGTCATTTCAACTTTGTCTTCTTAAGCTGCCTTCAGATATTTGTTAATACACAGAAGGAAAAAGACTTGGTGACTAATTGTGACAGCAGCAGTGGCTAACCAAGGTAGGTAGCAGAAACTGCACACAATGATTATGGAATTGCATTCAAAGCCAAGACATTGTGTTGTTATACAGGAACGGCAATGAAACAACATACCTGTCCCATCAGATCAGCAATTCTAGGCACTGGTTTTCCTTTCTGATGGCGCATGGTTGCAGGACTCTGTCCATTCCAGTCTCCAAGTTCCTCAATGCTTTTCAAGTAAAGAAGAGCTCGCAGTCCAGTGCAGTAGTCATCAATAACAGTGAAATCTTGATTCTGGATTGCACTGCACACCTAAGAAATGTAAGTCGGTTATCAGCAACATCCTGGCAGAGGAGCATATGGAATTAACAAACTCTTCGGACTTACTGATTATCAGATCCTTCCTGCAACTTCACTGTGAAAGAACTACAAGAATTCAGGATATTAATTGGCTGCTTAATCCTATGTCATGATACCACCATTGCAGTTCAGGAAAAAAAGGACTCAATAACACTAGTTATGCCTAGGTTTCCTAATGGCAGCCCTTAGACCAGACCTGAAGGCTGTTCAGAAGTAAGCCTGCGAGTCCAGCCCCAAGTGTGCCTTCCAGGACGCTGATGCTGAGGATGCCAAGCACGCTGGCAAACCACCAGCTATGCCTTTGCCTGCAGACAAACAGTGGTATTCCTCAGCCTGCTCTGTTCAGGAAGCACAGACATATTCAGTTAGGTCCCAGTGAAGCAAATCACAGAACCACAGACTTGCTGAGGTTGCAAGGCACCTCTAGAGATTGTCTTGTCCAACCTCTCAGCTCAGAGAAGGGTCAACTAGAGGAGGCTACCCAAGACCATATCCAGTCGGCGTTTGAATATCTCCAAAGATAGAGACTACATAACCTCTCCAGGGAACCTGGTCCAGTGTTCAATCTCCCTTGCAGCTTTTTCTTATATTTGGACAGAATTTCCTGTGTTCCAGTTTGTGCCCGTTGCCTCTTGTCCTTTCACTGGATATTGCCAGGCACAGAACAAAAAGGTCCCCTTCTGCTAATCACCATTTGCCATTCAGTGGTACTGGGAAGCCAGGCCACTTTGTTTTAGATACTTTAGAAACACAGAGAGCAATACAGCTTTATAAACATATAAAGCAATGATCCCTAACCCGCAGAGCTTAACATGTAAACACAAAACTAGTGACAGCAGAGAATAGTCTGACCATTTACACAGATTCTTCTGGACCGCTTTGTCGGTATATACTGAGGTTTAAACCCACAGAGATCCCCAACCAAACTGACAAGTGAATAAGAAATCCCTGACTCTTCTCTCAACACCTTCTCATTAGCTAAACTCTAATCATCCATCAGTGACGAGGTGCAGGCTTGGTTGAGTACCATTAATTGTCAGTCCTCGGAAGTGCTCTGAAATTCCACGTGTCAGTGTTTTCAGCCTCTGGTCCAGCTTTTATTCTAAAAGCTGAAAAGAATGCTCCTGATAATACCTACACTTACATACACACATAATGAACACTACAATGAAATAGCTACCTATTTCAGAACATGAATGTGTGCACATGCACAAACACATCCACACTCCTCGGACATGAAAACACCCCTTGGATCATAACTGACCTTGACACTTAAAAAATACAGGAAATATATAATTGTTTTTCACATTTCAGAAGTGATAATACAACTTGCAATTCTGAAGACAGATACACATCACATTGTAAAATACCATACACTCCAGCTGTACAAGGAAAAAATAAGGGCAAACTATAAAATAAGCACAAGAAATTTTTCTATGCAGTGCATTTACATGACACAAAATCTGTTTCTCTGGAGAAACAGCGTGGGCATTAATTAGGTCTGTTATGCCTTCCACAGACTTCTAGACATAATTTCCTGTACAGGTTATTTAACTGCAAAACTCAACTGATGCTTTTTTAAACCTTTTTGTTTACCAAAGGATTCTCTATTTTTTTAGTAACACTTTTATTAGCTATTCTTAAAAATACTGAAACTGCAAAAAATACAGTTAAAAGCCATGTCATGTCACTTAAAACAAATTCAAGCACTGTTGTCAAAATCCTGAAATATTTTGACAGGATGTATACACATGAGATACACTGGAGGATACCTGTAATAACCTTATAAATAAAGAGGCTTTTACTGTTTTCCATTTTCTGGCGCAGTGTTATGAACTGCAATAATATAAAAATGTGCAGGAGATGATATCACACTAAGAGCTAACATTTGACCCCTGTGAGTCTATGTAGAGTGCACTGTTTGCCTTCCCTGGAAAGGCAAGTAGGTTCCAGAACCGAAGGCAAAATGCAATTTTTAAGAAAAATGTAAATCTCTGCACTAAAGAAAAATGTTATTCGAAATGGAGACTTAGAAACAGAATTAGCTAGCGGTTTCAGAAGATCCTCCTCTTCTGTAGAAGCCTTACGACAATGGTGCCCAATGTTGCAGATAATTAACCAAAGATATGCCTTTCACTGATTTCCCTGTGACAAAAGCAAGTGCTTATTTTTATGGGCCTTTCCTAGAACAAGAGAGATACAACATTAACACATACAAACCCAACATAAATAGTTTTGCCATGTTTTTGGCGAACTCCAAAACTTTGAAATTTCTTATGTTGCATATATCAGACGGTGAGATTTGTGTTTTAGGCTTACAGTATCTTCCATGAATCAATGTAGAAACCTTTGCTGCATTTTAAAAGGTGGTGAACAAAGTCAAGATAAAAGGTCACCCTGACCCATCAGCCATGACAATTTCTACACCACAGAGAGAGGTTTTTAGCATCATACCCGTCTGCCTCTGAATCACCAGTTTAAATGACACTGTGCACTCTTCTCAGCACAAGAGAAGTGGCAGGGCAACAGACCAGGTGAGACTCAAACTCACGCATCCGGAAAAATCACAGAAGAACTGAACCAGCCTGTCTCCACGCGTCATTAATGCCCCCGCTTCGCTCCTGCTGCTTGCACTGGGAACAGGCATGCTTCCCCTCCCTTGCAAAGCTAAACATTGAGCCCTCTCTTCTGCTGGTATCTTATTTTATGGGCGCGAAGAGCAGGAAGAGCAGTCCAGTTTCACCTGAAACATTTAGGTAGAAAGTAGCTTTTTCTTCTTTGGGAGAGACAGGCCCTGTGAGCACCCTATGGGGCAGAGCGAGGTCCAGATCACAATGAAGCTGTTAACTGTCCTGCTGACGAGTGCTGTCCTGCTCGTGTTTTTCTCGAGCTTTGGACTAGAGCTTGGGCTAGAAGAGAAAGGTGCTACATTTTTCCTGCTTAGAAAAGTAATGTGTATTATTCATATTGCACTAATATACAGGGAGAAAATTCTGCGCGAGCTTGGTGTTACTGCACTGCCTGGCTCTGCCTTGGCAGTAGAACTGCTACAATTTCATTTTTAACATCTGACCTCCTCCCCTTTCCCCCAGATCCAGACTCCAATGATTGCCCCTTATGTCCCAAAAGAGACAAGCAGGCCGACATGCTATGTATGATCAATTATATTGTGCGCTCAGTATTCCGAAATCTAAAACTGTTCACAGTATAAGTTGCAACTGTAGGTTACAATTCTAATCTATACAGACATGCCTGAGATACTAAAAGACACAATGCCTGTTTTGCTGCTGGTAAATCAAACATACACCAAATGATCTCATTGGGGAATGGGGATGTGAAATGAATCACAGGCTAAGGCTCTAAGTAAAGCTGTTCTGCAAAATGCAATGATGGGAGAGGCATGCAAAGGTCTCTGCTGATGTCTTGCATAAAAAATGACCCGTCTGCTCTATTACTAAATAAACATAAATACTGAGGCTAACTTTGTCAAAGGATCTAGAGCCATTAAAAATCTTAATTGAGGACCTGGAGTAAATTGGCAGGAGATTATTATTGTGTAAAAAGAATTTTACAGGTTACATGATTGTTATTAATCATTTACATCAATCTGAAACTTTTAATTTACGTATTTTGAAGAAAAAGTTCATTATTGGTGACAAGTACTACCACATCAGTTGTAAAACATTGTAAATGCCTTTGCTTTTAGCAGAATCATTACACAACAAAGAGAACACATATTCTGAAGTCTTTACTAAGGTAAATCCCCTATACCATTTACTGAGAGCTCTGTCTGTGTAAGACCTTTTAGGCTTTGTCCACAGTCTATGTTTCTAGGAGCAATGGGAAAAATACCCAGACATTGCAGCTTATTTTTGTTTTGCTCTCTACAAAAATGGATGCGGTTTCTGTCCAAACTTCGGCATGTCCTGGGAGGCTGTGTGGAAGACCTGTGCCACCCATGCAGAACCTGGACAAAGTGGCAGCCACATTTCCAGCCAAGATCACCCACTAAAGCAATTCCTATTCAGTGTTGTGCTTGCATTTTCCCATTGGAGGATGTTGCAGAGGAGAAAATATTTTCTGTAATACTAGAAAGAGGAAACAATTCACTGCTCTTCAGGCATTACTCTGCCCACTCTCTCTTAGCCCACGACCTTCAGTTTTTACATAAACTCATTATTATATGGTGAAATTCCTACTGAACAGGTTATGGTGGGGAAGATGGTGCCAAAAATGGACCCCAGTCCCCACCTGCATTCTTTCTGTTCCACCAATAGTCAGATTTCAGCAGAGGCGGCACAGGAGATGCAGATCTAGACATGTTTGCATCAGTTCTTCCCTACGCTACTTTCAACTAACAAGAGGTAGTATGTCTATAATCTCATATAACGCTAGTTCAATGCAAAAGACCGTAGCAGGTCAGAGAATCTGGCCTGTTTAATAACGTGTTGCTTTGCAAGAAGTGTAAGTATTCTTGGTGTGACTAGATCTGTGAGAAGAACAACATTGCGATGTCTGGCAGCAGTTGTGCTCCTCTTTGAAATTGTCTCAAAGCACTATTAAAACCCTTTGCCAGCAATGAATTTGTGGTAGGAGACAATAGATTAGCGAAAATTTTAATTTTTACAACCCTCCAAAATATATGTTTCTCTCTTCAGAATATGGGTGCAAAATAATTGTCATTTTTATGAAAACAGAAGTAACAGCAAGGAAGCAGATGGGTGGCGGTGATACAGTCTAGAGGGAAGAAGATTGATGGGTATATATTTGTATATACAAACGCAAATCACATCGCTTGACTGTTCCACCATATTAGTTTCCATTTGTTGTCGCTGTACAACATCAAAGCAGTGATGTCCCCATATATTGCATTTAGTGGTAATGTAACGGACTACCAAAAAAAAAAAATCAAAAATCAAAGTGAGAGTTTCTAAGTAGTTTCCTGGCAATTGAGACAGCAGGCGCTTTCATCTGTGCTGTAACTGTGGCAGTGCATTGATTTAAACTCCTTCTGAGATCTCAAATGCTTTTATATTCTTAGGTCTCGCTGGCTGCTTCCTTTTTGCTTTTTTTTCCCCCTTCAAATGATAAAATTCTAGCATTTAGCAGAATGCCATCTTGCTTCCCCAGAAGACGGAGACTTATTTCAGCTTTGGTTCTAAACTGCATAGGATCTCTAAATAAAATAGCTCTCAAAATGCCATCCGATTAGGAAATTGGCCTTTGACTTCACAGTTTCTAATATTCTTACCATAGCAAGGGGATAAACAACTATTATTCCCTGAGATACCTGTGAGAGGTTTTACAATGGATTAACAATTTTGCATTTCCATTAATTTGGCTGACTTCCTTTGAAATATTTTTACTGATATGCCCAAATGGTAAGCAAAAGATTTACTGTTTTGATTTTATATTATAATATATTTTCATTTTTAACATTATTTATCATCTTCTTACAGAAGCTTTCTTTTTCTATTAAAAATTTTTCCTGATAAGTATTGAAGACATAAATCCACCTTCCTGTTAGAGAAACATTTATGAATGACTCTAAGCTCTTTTTCAATGTATAGTTGAGGCTACTGCTTTTTTTGATTAGTGTCTATTGATTAAGATTCTAGTGGAAAAAGACTGAAGTTGTAAATGAATGCAAGGTGCTTCAGGAAGGATTCTATTTATGCCCATCTGGGTACCCATATGAATTGACAGCCTTATGAAAATTAATTTTACTGTAGTGGGCAAGAGCATGATTATAATCTGGGTAGGCATACATACAATTTAAAATTTATTCTCAAAAGCAACTAGTAAAAATTGACTCAACTAAAGGGAGATCTTTCTGGGCCATGCAATCTATATGCTGCATAGCTCTTGCCTATGGAAATGAAAATGTATGTTTTCTAGCCCTCGTACAATGATTTAGATGTGCCCAGATCTACAAAGTAAAAAGCAGCATTGGTTGTCTGACACAGTACTCATAGTAACGTAGCAAGAGCTGAGATGTGAGAATAAGCTCCCTCTAAGAGAGGTTTCTGTGCTTACAATTTTCAGGATACCGATGGCTATGGAAAGGCTGCCTGTATAACAACAGTTCCTCCTCATGTCTCGTTCAACACTGACTTACCAGTGCATTAAATGCATAGCCTAAATTATCCTTTCTATCAGCAATTATTACTTTTGCTAGAGGGTTGTAGGATTAAGAATATTAGGAGAAGTGGATTATCAAACAATGTGGTGCACTCTGGAAAAAAAAATGAGATTCTTTGTTTTAAAGAGCAAATTTGTAAGTAAGAAAAAGCTTCCCAAATATTGATACAGTACAGATGGAATGATTTGATTCATTCACATTAGCTGCTTAAATGACTCTAGAGATATAGGTTAGCAGATGGGATGTTACTTAACAAGGCTTCAGATACTGGATCGAGATGCAAAACTGACTTGGATGATAGCTGATAGCCTTTTTAAAACATTAGAATTGAGCTAATATACATGAACTAATGAACTACTATTTCTTTTAAAGTCTAGTATGGCTTTCAGAAAGCAGTCTGAAGGACTCAAATATTACATCTATGAATTGTCTGGATTGTGGGGAAAAAACCCCACATAATCTTTTTTTACTTAGTCCTAGACTTGAAGTCCTAATGAGCCGAGGGCTTTACTAGTGACACTTGAGGGGCAACACACAGAAGAAAGATTCAAAGATTCTAACAACTCCAGGCTCTGCAGAGTAGAGAACCATTCCCGTAGGGCTTAAGAAATCTATGTAAAAAAAAATGACTGGATGGTTCAATGTCATGTGGGTGTCAGTAATGAAGTATTTCAGTTATTTTGTTATACCTCAGGTGAGTTCATCAGACAAGCTTGAGGTAAAGTGTCATTCTAATCAGAAGTATAGGCTAATGTCAGTAAATAATGGAGCTCAAAATGAGTGAAAAGGAGAAGGTCTCCAGCCCATGCAAAACAAGCTTGAGGGATAAGAGCTCTATCTCCTGTTCAGCTTGGATCGTCTCTACAACAGGACAACATTAATGCTGACGTGGTGTTGAGCAGAGCTGAGCTGACATTTAGGGAGCACTGAGGCAAGGACCACAGGTAAGGAAATAAGGATGCAGTAGCTGGGCAGCAAGAAGAGCCACACAGCTTGTGTTGAAGCCACAGCAGTCTCCTGAGACAGGCTGTCATGAAAAGCCTCCACAGCACCAAGGTGACGGTTACTACCACTGGCACAGAGTCCCTGAAGTACCTGATTTTTGGGGGTGAAAGATAGACCTTGTTTGTGTATTGCACTCCAGCAACCTTGGGCAACTGTGAGTGGCCAACAATGAAGGAGGAGAAAAAAGTCTAGAATCCATTAGCTGCTTATCAGACGAGGGCACGGCAGGGGATAAGAGCCCTGTAAGGGATCCTTTAGGAATGTTATCCGATGCATTAATTCCTAGCCTACTCAAATATATTTTTCCTCCCCTTAAGTTCTTCTCTGCCAATTAATGTATCTTTGATCTAAATAGCTAAACTGGGTCTTTGGGAGTGGGAAACTGGTACTTATCAAGGGACCCCGAACGATGCAATTTTGTATCCCGTGTTTTTGAGATGGGAAATGCAGAAGAAATCAAGAATTTTCAGAAGGCTCCCTGAGGTAATTGTTTTTTTTTTTTCCTCCCTGTCAACCACCCCTAGAGGAATGTTTATGTTTCCTTATCTCACTAAAGCATTCTGTCAGTTCTTGGAACTACAAAGTGGACCTTTATGCAGTAGGTGGGCACACACACTGATAAAAGTGCTGATCGTGATCATCTTTCCTAAGAAAACAAATGTGATTCCACATTCCTTGAGCATTGAGGAGTGTGGGAAACAGCCTCATAATCAGCCATCTATAGCAAATTGTATCATTGTACTGTAGATCTACAAAATGAAAGATATCTTTGAAAGCGTATGAGCTAACTCCCCTGTGCAAACAGCCCAATCACATATAGAGCCTCTACAACTATCTTTAAATATATGTTGAATATCACTTCATATTTCATTTATTAACACCCAAAGGTCTTGCATCTCTCTTATAAGTACTGTTGTGCAAAATGAAATCCTTCAGTTCTCCCAGTGGTTCTGCAGCTGCTGATACAGCATCAGCAGCTGTGCCAGGTAGACGTAGATTTACTTGACCCATTTCCATGAGCTGTATCCTCCAGCTCCTCCAAAGCTATTTCTAAAGAAGATATCAGTGAAGTCGCTCAGATCTCATGGTTTGATGTCAAAAGTCATCAAGTAACATAACACATTTAGTCAGACGTTAGGAGTGTTTTTAAGATTTTGTCTTCTGAGAGCTAAACAACAGGAACGCCATCCTCTCTGCACTGGAGTTGGTCTGTTATTCCACTTTTGGAAAGGCATATTTGTTAGAAGGGACCATGGTTCTAGGAAAGCACACTTTTCAGAAAAGTACTGTGTTTTGAAAAATGTGTGGAAAAGAGTTTCAGAATTACCAATATGTGCTGTTTGACAACATGGAATGCAATGGCTCCATTTAACTTGAAAATGTCTGGTTTGCAATCCAAGTTAATTGGAATGAAAAGGTCAAAACTAAAATATGTTGCAAAACGACTGAAACAACGATTTGATTCACCCAAATAATTTTTTTTTCTTGAAATGTGTTAATTTCACACAGTTTCAGAATTTTGATTATCAGTTTAAACTGGAAAATTTTTCCATCCTTAAGATTTCCTGTGACAGAATAACTATTTCCTGATCATTGGTAATACTCAGGTTCCTTAATGCATAACGGATCCAGGATAAAGCTTCAGCATTCTTCATCCCAGGGCACTCTGAATCAGACACAGCAGGGATTTGAACCCAGATCTATTTTGATTAAATGAAATTTGTCAATGAAAAACAGTTTCCTCAAAGAAGTTTTCAACAAACTCTAATGAGAACCATCTACTGAGGGACATCCTCCTGTGACTAGAATTTTGAAAGCTGCAGACCTCTCAAAATCAAACAGAAAACCAATTTTTCCATTTTGGAACCTCAGTTCACTCCTGCAATGATTAACCCCTCATCCTTGTGAGTCTTTCCCTCTAGTAGTCCCACATTTTATTTCAGCTAAAATTACTTTCATCCTTTATCAGCTTGCCTGTACGAATTTGTGCAGCAGCTGCTGTGTCCATTGAAGAGTGAGATTCATGTGAACAAAATAGTTCTGACCCTCTGAGTCCTTCGTGTCTGAGATAAAAACCCACTTCCACATTTCCCTAGGGATTGTTTTACCTATCTCTGTCCAAATAATAAATATCAGCAAGAAAAGCAGCCACATAACTCAGATATTGAAAGAAGTTAAACCCTTTCTTAAACATTCTGCCAGCTTCAGAAAAATGGTTTCTCTGTTTGTTTCTTTCATTCAAATTGTATGGATAAAAGGACCTCTTGCCAGCCAGATCAAGCTGTGTCAGGGGGCTTGTATTGTAGCAGGAAAAAAAACTTCAAAAAGGCATCAAGGCTCATATTCCCAGATTGCTCCCTCCTTCCTGGGCAGAAAAAAGATTTTTCTACCACTGGGAAAACCAGTAGATTGGTCACGAAACTCCAGCTCGAGCTCGAGCTGAGCTGCACAGCAGTGCTCGCTTGTGCCGACATGGGCTCCAGGACCATACTGCCCTGAGCACAGCCTCCTCCACTGCTTGCTCTCCCTTTCTTCCTTTCACTGCCAGCTACAGCCTCTGACGGAAAGATCAACGGAACCGCTACGATACAAAAAGGAAAATTTCTTACTTGCGTATTTGCTTTGTATGACCGGTAATGTTTCCGAGAAAAACTTCTCTGACGGCAGAGCTTTGCAATCCTGAGTGTTTTACGTTTTGCCTTTTTGGAAAACAAGTCCCCTGCAGTTACAATACATATAATTTAAAACAAAATACAGGAAATTCCCTAAGTAATTATTGGAGATGGCGGTAATGAAAAAAGAAACTCAGCATTTTTCACTGTGCTTATCTTTCCTTCTATTTACATTAACAATATCCAACATGGAGCTGGGTACATTTTCAGATTCTATTTCCAGTCACCTCCACACTGGTACACAAGGGGAACTCTGCCTACAACAGGGCTGGCTTTGTGTCTGAAAGCAACCTGAGCTGAGTACAACAACTTGCCCACAATTTCTTCCACGCTTAACTGAGCTGCTTTTGAAGAGCCATCTCCATGTGGCTTTTACTTTGTAAACTCATTTGATGTCAATTCACACCATGTGGTTTTATCTAGAGGAAGGACAGCTCTGTGCTTGTTCATATAAGATCGTGGCAGTATGAATCCACATCAGTAGTGTGAATCCACATTAAAAATAGGTGCAGCGGTACCAGGGTTTGGAAAGAGCAGCAATATTGTGGACCCTTGGGAGAAACGGAGAGAGCATGTTGCCAAAGCAATTATTCTTCACATCTCAATCCTTAAAGTCCCTATGTCACCAGACCCAGGGAAGCAGGGCAGGCACCTGGGCAGAAGGGGAAAGAGAAGCAGACTCAGTGTCCTCAGGTATAAGAGCAGAGGACAAATCCTCTGCAGAGGCTGGGAGTGACTGGTATAGGACTGCATTTGAGCTGACGCTCAATTGAGACCTAATTGTTATTAAATAATTATTACCATTCAGTGATAGTTAAACCTACTTTGCATGAGAATCCATTATAAGAATGACAAATAGCAGTCGTTATGGAATGAGCTTGAATTCATTCTTACAAATTTATGAAATAACAATCCTATCTACGCAGACCTCATTTACTAGCTGGTGAAATGAGCAGAAATAAAGGAAAGCTAATAGATAAATCCCCTAAGCAGCTCCAAATAAAATGTAAAACTACTGCAAAACTGCACAAAATAAAAGGCATTATTAGCTTAGAGTTTATTCCATAACTTTACAATGTGCTGATTTGAATAGTGCAACTTTTCATTAAAAGCAGCAAGAAAATAAAAGTAAAAATCAAAAATGAAAACCTGTTCTAACTTGATTTTTTTTTCAACTAAACCTAAAAAACTTTCTGGATTGTTTTTGTCAAATTCTGATTTCCATTAAAAGGAATTCTCACAGAAAACTCTCACTATCAGTTAGCAATTTCCATCCCAAGTATCTGTAATAGGGCAAGTCCTCTAATGACTTTTTTTTTATTAGCAAAGAAAGACAGACAGTTGAGAACAGGTTGAGTTTCTGTAATTAGCACTGAGCTAAGAAAAAAGCAGAAAATAATGAAATGTTTATCAGAAGTGATTGCTTGAGTATCTCTGCCCCAACTCTTCTCTCTCTTTCACATTCTTTTTTCTTTTGATTTTATGTCGACATGTTCAAACAGCACTTTGTTCCCTCTTTTGTTTCTGCACGTACTCTAAATTTCAGCTCTGCAGAGAAGGGCCACTCCATTCAGTGCTGCATCCATTGAAGACTTTTTTAAGCTCGCAGCTCTGTGAGCAGTGGAGCTAATGATACCCGGCTTCCAGCAGCTCCGTGTCTCCTGGTTGGGTTCTCTGACGTCTAATAAGGTG
Source organism: Anarhynchus alexandrinus (assembly GCA_008711295.1). Taxonomy (NCBI): domain Eukaryota; kingdom Metazoa; phylum Chordata; class Aves; order Charadriiformes; family Charadriidae; genus Anarhynchus; species Anarhynchus alexandrinus. The sequence continues at coordinate 7,531,903 of VUYV01000002.1, forward strand.
TGACTGCCAATTAAAGCATTTCCTGTGGCTGACACAGTCCTAACAGTGCTGTCCCATGTGGATTCTCAGAGGTCTAATAAAGGTGAGCTCATAGCGTGCTCGAGCTTACAGTGAAGGAATGCAGGTACGCTCTCTCCTCTGCCTGACTTTTTTGTTTTCTCAAAACTTGTTATCGCAAAATACTTTCTATCTTCCAGCAAATTTCAGTGAAAAGGGCTACAAAGCTCAAATATGACTGAGGATACTCAAAAGGACATACAAACACATATCGAGTTTCTTCAGGAATAAGGGCTAAAACCTGCTATTTCTACATGAGACTACATTTATCTCAATCAGAGGACTTAGATCTGAAAAGTGGTTTTGCCTTAAGTGGTATTTTTTTTCCTTAAAATTGTTGATGGATGTAAAGAACCCACCCTTGAATCTCATCTCGTATCATTTTGGTGGCCTGCCACTGCATCCAGCAATCTATTCTTCATTCATCAATTTAATTGGTGAGAGAAGAATTAGCTGCAACATCTTAACTTCTCTGTATCTTAGACAGCTCTTTACAGAAAGGTTTTGTTCTTCTACCCTCTGAGCCACAGCCTGCGTCAGAAACTTCACGGTGTCCAGCTGGTGCTAAAGTGTGCCAGTCCTCAGGCTTATTGGCCCGTGGAACGCTCTCCGACTGGCACAAGGCAAAGCCTTCAGCCTCTGTTCCCCTCATGCACTGGTGTAAGGACAGGCTGGGGACAGAGGAAGGGTGGGCTCTTGGTGAGTCCAGGCAGGAAAAGCCCAGCCTTGCTCTGCCACACTGATGGCACCCTGTGGTTGTTTAAGACTTACAGCCACCTACCTGACTTCATTCTCCACGCACAGCGCTGAGATTGGACACAAGGAAACTGAGCTCCTTCTCTGCATTCAAAATTACTGCTACTCATTGCAAGACAAAATAATTTTTTTTTCCAAGTGTAATCAGTATAAACTTAACCTGGAATTGTAAAACACAGGCCCTGCTCCACCACCACCCAGCTCTGTCTCTCCCATGATTTCAATCTCTTTTAGTTTTTCACTCTCCGTAGCATTAAATGGCATAAACAATTTCTCAATAAGAATTTTTTTGCATCATCTAGTCCTCGCTTAACTCAAGTATCAGTGTCTTCACTGTCTTGAACAGACATTGAGAGAGGCTTAAAAGAACACTAATTTCAGCTCTCTACTTTGCAGTTCTGTAGCCATAAAAAAACCATAGGGAAATTATATCAGGGACCTTAATGAAAATTTTAAAAAAATAAAACGGGGAAAAATATGATAAATTATTACAGCATACATTTACTTCATGAGTTTTTTGTTGGGTTTTTCTTTGAGATTGGGGTGGAGAAAATGGTCGCATCTAAACATTAAGATGTGACACAATGTTTATGAAATGATATTTTTTTTCCCCTGTCATTTCAGTGACTATATTTTCAGAGCCTTGCTTTTATTTTCTGATACCCAGGGCATTTTATACCATGTAGAAGGGTTCCTCACAGGGTTTCACATTTGCACAAATACAATAACAATGCTCTCTCATAGTTCAAGTTCCACTATTTTGTGATGGAAAAGCTTGTTTATTCACACACAAAGGGCCATCCTGCTGTTATAAAAATCCCTTAGCTAAATGCTTCTGTAAAAAGCCTGCCGAAGAAAAAATAATAATCAAACTGTCCTGAATCCCCTGAGACTCTGGCTCCAAAGAGGTACCAACAAGAATGCTCCTCGAAAACGTTACAAAAACCACACGTAGTCTTATAAAAACAACTGCGTTCTGTGTTAGAGGGAGATTGTATCTTGCAGGGGCCAAAAACATCCCTGTTGCTTTCTGTCATGGGTTGTCATACTACCAGAATCGTTTCATTCTTCCTCAGATCCCTGAGGTCTCATACACAACTGGTGCAGGGCAGAAGATAAGGGCACAGGGCAGATCCAGTGTCACGGCGGCTCTGCCTGTGAGGTGGGGTATTTTTCCACCTTATTCCCTTGCCTGAGAGATGAGGAGGGTGATGACCCTCAAGGTCCGGAGGCACAGGTGTGCATGGGCTGAATATGACATGGTGAGGACAAGAGCAGTGCCTGTAGGAACCGGACTGCAAGATACTACATCCCATCCAGGGCAAGTGGGAGGCAGAGATGGGTGAAGGTGGGTCTGAAACAGGGCTCGGGGCAAAGCTACAGGCTGCCCTTCTGGGGGGTGAATTATATGGGTGGATTTTAAATCATTGCTATGTAGAGAGCCTTACAGACATCCATGATGGAGTGATGGGGGACATGTGTAACCTCCATACTTTGTAAGAAAAGAAATTTGTCTGAAAAGGAACCCATATTCTTTATGCATTAATAAGTAATATTCAAAAATAACAAAAGTATTCCATACCAAAATATAATGCTAAGAGACTCTACCGTGAAACAAGTATACTTCAGAAAGTACCCTTTTGTTCTACCTTTTTTTTTGTTACATCTGCTAGAAATAATGACTACAGAATCTCTTTCAACAAAAGGTCATTTATGTCAATGGACAGAACACAGAGGATCAGATCACCTGCGGTAATTGCAAATTAATGCTCTGCTGCTAATGCATTAACTACACAATATTGATCTACAATTGAATCATACAGGCTACTGTGAAGTGATTTTTACTTTAATATTTTTACGGTTTTATTGCTTTTTCCATAATGCATTTTCTCTTTCCACTGGAATTTTCTATAATTGTCTCCATTTTTAATTTCCTACAGCGCGATGACTTTGAAAAATGTGTTCCTCTTTCAAAGACTTGCAAAAATCTAACAAACCATCAATGTGATATGGTAAATCACATACATGATGTAAAGGATGAAAAAAAAATCTGATATACATTTTATTTTGATAAATTCAGCCTTTAAAAAAAGCTTACTTAAATAGAAAAAAAAATACTTCAGCCTCACTGGAAGCTGAACGAACTGCACCTCAGAAAGATGCAGCTAGACATTTCTAGAGCTTTTGGTATGCAACAAGTGCAGGATTATCTCCATAAATAAAGCTGGTTTGGTTTTTTTTTTTTTTTAATTTCATCCCTTTACTGAACAGGGATTGGTGGATTTGGGTATGTTGCAAAAAAGTACAGTGCTATGCAATCAGCTGAAGAATGACTGAAATGTTTCAGCATTTTTAATGAAATATTAGAAAACAAGTGGGGTCTTTTTGCAACTGTTTCTGAAATCCATAGAAGGGAAGAATGTTCTTGGAAATTGCTGTATAAAATTTTAATCCCAGCTAGTACCGACTACAATGATCCAGTTTCTTTTCCATACCTGCTGCAAAAATTTCTTACACATGAACTTTTTGCCAGTAATAACACTAAGATGTTGCCCTCCATCTTCTAAAGGAGTGGATAGAACACACTTTGAATACTGAAACTCTCTCCCCAAACCATTCCCTAATACACCTGCTTAATACCACTTGAGGTGGTTATAGCATATATCAAAGTATGGCTTACCACCTGACTCCTAACTTGCATTCCTATGTATGATGATTTCGTAAATCGAAAATAAATCCCCACGTTTTAAAAATAAAAGCAATTGGAAAAAATAACGGAGAACTGGATTGTAGGTGAAATAGCTGCAGAGGAAAACCTGATCTTGCTTTTAATGGAGTTACATTTATTATTCATAAACCTCTTCTCTAAGAGATATGCCACATGGCAATTAAATCAACTCACACAAAGCCTTCATATTATCTTAGCCCATGAACGTCACCCTCTCATGGCAGAGAAGACACAGGACTCTCGTCTAGGCAAACGAAGGGAAGCCCAATGGCCATGCAAGTGTTGCTTTTCCAGGCTCTCTAGCTGGGCTCTGTGGAAGGGTTAATACAACCTGTGCTGCTTAGTGGCATCAGACCACGTCTAATGCTGGACGAACTGACATTCCCTGCCCTTTTAAAATACCACTAACGAGGAAACTTCCACGTGCTATTCTGTGTAACAGGGCAGTACCCACTCCCAGGTTTTGAGACCACTGCTCATTTGTCACAGCTGAGCACAGAGCTTACTCCAGCACAGAGCTTACTCCAGCACCGCCAAAGCCGGGGCTGCTTGCTTTCTGCCTCTGGATCAGTCATAAGGTGTCCTCGTGGTTTTGGAAACGTGAAGTAAGATCACAAAAGTTGCAGTATTGTGTCAGTCCAAGTGTCTACTCAGCACCATCTCCAACACTGTCCAAAGCAGATGCTTCAGATAAGGCTATGGGATGCATATATAATTCCCAGTCCCGACTTCTACTTACTTAACTCAAGGACTTGCTATATAGTGAATGTTAATATAGTGAATCTTTCACTAGCTCACTTTATTTGACGCTGTCTCCAAATTCTGACTTGCTCTTTATTTTTGGTACTGAGAAAAGCAGAAGTGAACCATCAAAGCTGTTACGATAAGCAACAGAGATTTTGACTCTTAAAGAAGGAACAACTTGAACATTTGGTACCAAGGACATGTTAGAGAGAGATTGGGGTTCTGGGAATAGTATATTAGCTGACTATTCGTATGACCTTGTTAAGAAAGAAAACAACGGCAATGAGTCTCATAATCCTAATTAGGTTCCAAAGATGACCTATGAAGATGCAGCTGTCTTCTTCTATCACAACATATCTTGCCTGAGCAGCAAATAAAAGTTTCAGTCTAGTCCCGGTCAAGTGTATTTCTCCTAAGACTGTCTCTAGAGATCACTTGTTTCCCTCTCCCTTCCATTTGCCTTTCCCAAGATGAGGGAAAGACTTATGGCCTGTACTTACAATCTTACATGAAGTTTACTAAAGGCTTATTTTTAAATAAATGTAATTGAACAAGTTCAGACCCTTACCTACACAGCAGCTTTAGAATCCATTTATCTCAGATTAGTTTAAATGACTTCCCTACTTTAGTGAAACAGAAATAAGCCATTCAAACTGAGGATAGGTTTGATTCAGAGGAGTTTAAAATTCCAGAAACGATTTAAGTTAAACTGGTGAAGCCTAAGGACAAGAAAAGAGTTTTTTCACCATCTCTGGGAAAAATCTGTTGGAAAGAGAAATTGTTCTGTAAAGGGCAGAAGACCAGTATAGATCCAAGTCATTTCTGGAAGCCAGTTCCAGAGAACTTGTTTATTACTAAAAAGAAAACAATAATTAATTTTTTCATAAATCAAATATTCTTTCTCTTGAGCACTGACAGGGTTTTCTGCATTAAATTATATTTCAGAATTTCCCATTACCATCGGGGCAAACCAACAGAAAAGAAATAAAAAATAAACAGCTACACAGTCTATATAAAGGAATAGTGCATAAATGACATTAAAAACCTTCATTTTTGGTCATCCAGTAACAGATACAGCAGATGTAGAACAGAAAATCATTCCACTCTGTGTAGTTCAGATCATGTAACATTGTTACAGACAAAGCCATCAAAACTGCAGCTCTATTAGCAATAACAAATGAAATGCATCTATAGCACTAAAAACATTCCCTTGCCAATCCTTTTTCTTTTTTTCGACAAATGCTGCTCTGTAATTTGTACCTTTACTTAGTATTTATATGGAAGAAGCTCTCAGACCATTGTGTAAGAAAGGTAGATCTTTTGTCTGCTCATCAGAAAAGTTTGAAGCATTCTAATACAAACTAAAAAAAAGGAAATGGTATTAATAAATCCAAAGAACATAGTAAGCTTATAAAAAAGCAGTAGCCCTCTACTTCAGCTCCCAGAGATGGTAGCTTTGATGTGCATTAAAAAACCCAACAAAACCAAACCATTACATTGGTCTATTTTTTTTTCTAAAACACAGCAAACAAATGACTAATCTCAGCAGTCACCATAGCTGTGGAGAAAGGATGGTCACACTGAATCTAATTTTAATGTCAAAGTGAATTGTGGGAATGAAACCACTCCAGTCATCCCATGGAGTGACACAAAGCCGATATCCACAGGATCCACAGCTGCTGTTGTCTATGATGGGAACTACAGATAAAGGGGATAAGTACGTACCAGAATGTAACAATATATAATGGAATAATATAACATAACCACCACCTGCTCCTTATCAGCCATTCTAACATAGATGTTGCAATGGTGCCCCGACATGCCTAGTAGAGCAGGTAAGGGGCTGATTTCTAGCCAATTTCCTGGTGCCCATAATGACGGGCCTCCAAAGCTTCCTTCCATGACAGGGAATAACTAATCATGCCACTCCAGGCAGGACCTCAGACCAACCCACCAGACAATGTAAACAGCCTCAACTACTGCATGCAGTCCGACACCTCACTCCAATGCAACGGGCTGCAATGCCAGCACCGTATGCAGGAGGTACAGGTCTGCACCTCCTCTTCCAATAAACACGCTCAAGGGACACAGACGCCTGGATAAACAAGTTACTTTAAACTGGCTCACAGTGGGACCAAAATCGTGCTCTTTGAAATCCCTCTCCCCTTGAAAAGGCTCTTTGCAAAAGACAAAAACATATAGAGAATATAGGAAGAATATAGAGAATAAAGGAAGATCAGATAGCTCAGCTTTAACTCTGTGTCAACCTTGTTTGTATGACAAGGGAGAGATGTTTAAAGTTGAAATCCTATAGATTAGAGAAAAAAAGTGATAACATACTCATGCTAGCCTTTTCCCAGATTGGCATTGTGACACCCATAGTCTTCTTTTGTCAACTCCTCCTCCCCCTCCATCTGAAATGAATGTCTCTTAGCAAGAAGCATGAAGCTAAAATCATGAAAATTCCTCAGTGGTATAAACCCCCCACTATTCTCATGTTTGAAAGTAAGAATCATTATGCTTTTAATTACAGCTATTTTAATTTTAATGTTTTAAAGAAAGAAAAGGTACCTGTAACACAGAAGCCCCACTGTGGAGAAACTGGAGTCCACTTTCAGCAGAATCGATGCCGCCAGTTGCTAAGATGGGAAATCCTGGGAGAGCACGGGCTATGGCAGACACTGCGCGGAGGGCGATGGGCCTAATAGCATTTCCTACAGAAAAACAGAACATTTTGTAAGCAACGTCAGAACACAGCCTGATGTAATTTGCACATCCCTCACAATAGGATCATCAGGAACTAACATCTAATTCTGAGAAGCAGAGGTTATATTCATTTCTAAATTGACACCAAGTGGGTTTCAAGTGGTATCAATACTTGTAAAGTATTATGAATTTGGCTGAAATAAAGAAAATCGTAGAAACATTTGGATAAACATCGCAAAGCTGGGTTGAACAGTTTAGCTGATGCTCAAAACAAAGACTAACAATGTCTGAGACACAAAGCAATACTTTACCATACAGTACACTGTAGACAGAGAGATCTACGTTTCTACATAAAGAATCACGTTGATCTTTTGAACAGAGATGTTGTGTAAGAGGGAGCATCTCATTTATTTATGTCTGACGAAAAATTGTTTAAAAGCACCATTTCACTGCAGTTGACATTTTGTATATTATTTAAAATGTTCCCCTTTTGGCTGTTTGTCGATGTGGATAATCCTTTAAGTAAGTCCCCTTTAACTATTAAAATGATAGTCAGAAGCTCAAAAGAATAAACTATATTCATTCATGGTTGTATCTCCAAGACTGGAGCTTCCATTTTAAAATGCTATGTAGAGGTTGAGTGAGACAACTCCCTGCTACATTTAGAGGAATTACGATTAAAGTCTCAATACACTGTGTCTGCAATGCATCTGATTTGGCTACATCCTATTGATGGTATGCAAATATTTAAAATACGCATACAGATGCTGCTCATTAAATGATGGATAGCATAGACAGCTGACACTTTCAGTTATTTTTTAGGCTAGTGGGGATTTCTCTAGATAATTCCCATATTCTTAAAATTTCTACTTAATTTAGAGAACCTTTAAGATAATTTTATGTTAGCATTGGACAACAATACAGTAGTGTAAGGGAGGGATACATGGCTCCCAGAGGAACTGGCTGGCTGTCAACCTATGCAAGGAAGTGCTAGTATTTTTATTTTTTTTTTCCCTGTACTGTATTAGGTAACTTGGGAAAATACCATGACATGAAATCCTTCTGAACATCCTCCATGGGTGTTTTTATAACCTTTAAAGGTTTGACCTACTGCAAAAGCAAATAACCAAAAGGGAAGAAAGAAAGAAAACCAATGCAACAAAGCAAGAGGAAGAAGAAACCACATTAGGAAGTGTGGGAAAAGAGCCCATGAAGAATCAGTAGCCACTGCATCCCACACCTCTGCTTAGATGCCTGACCAACATCCTCATTCCTTCATTTCCTTCAGACAAAATTTCTTCTTCAACCCAAACAAGCTGTGTTGCCATTCTTTCTCTGCCCTTTATGAGACAGAAGTACTGCGGTCTACTAGCTGGATTTTTAATCTAAGAAAGTCTTTAGTAATGGATAAGTTGCTTTTTTCAAGCAGCCCTGTCTCACTGAGCCCGGCATCTAGCCTCCCTCCAGTGTCCCCATCAGTGCTTCCTCTCAGGAAGAGTTTTACTGGTCTCCATGAAGGACCTACCGTCAGCTCAGGATTCTGCTCTCTAGAACGAGCCTCAGCCTTGCTTGTGCATCAGCTAAGACCTCCCCAGTCTAGCTGGAAGGGTCAATGAGGAGAATGATCCCACACAAGTTCAGATCACAATACCTGTCATGTTTTGCTTTAAATAGGACAGCTGCACTGTCACTTTGTCAAGAAATTGTTTTTTCAAGGTAATTTTCCATTACAGAAAACTGAAATTTGGTTTATCTGAACCATTAAAAATACACTGTCTTCAGCTCACATTGCCTTTTGCAACATACCACGGCCCCTCACTGTAACCCTGACTGACAACACTGAATTCACAGGAGACCTTGGCCCATCAGTATTAAACACATCCACACCCAAAAGCTCAGCGAAGCAGCGTCTATTGACACCTGCTCTGGATTCAGCACAAAATTATCTTCCTGGGCAATGACAACTGCTGCTGCCTCAGCATAGACACCTTCTCATTATATACTTAATACAACACCTCCTCCTTCTTCAACAGCTGATCTCTGCACCTGAGCAGAAACCAGAAGACTCACCATCTGATCAGACTCTTCCACTTGCCATCAAGACACACCTGATGTTCTTCCATGCCCATGTTAGGGATCAGGCCCAAATCACGACAACTGCTCACAGACTTTACATAAATACTTCTTGCTAATTTAACAGAGACTACATACAGATATAACGTTTTCAGCATATAAACTTTCATTTGCATAAATGGACAGGCTAATCCAACATGCACTATCAGTGTGTTTTGGTGAAAACTAGAGCTTGGTTCATAAAAATTATAAATCTCACCAAAACTGCCTTAGAGAATCTAAGATCACACCAGAAGAGATCACAGAAAGGAGCTGGTCCTGAACAGGAACTTTCCACTGGATGCTAATGACTATCTGCCATCATTTGAGCTAGATCAATTGTAATAAGTTTGAAAGGAACAGAATGACTCTCTGAAAGAGGATGACTGTCAAGAGGATGGGGCCAGACTCTTTTCAGTGGTGCCCAGCGACAGGACAAGAGGCAACGGGCACAAACCGGAATACAGGAAATTCCATCTGAACATGAGGAAAAACTTCTTTGAGGGGGCAGAGCGCTGGAACAGGCTGCCCAGAGAGGTTGTGAAGTCTCCTCTGGAGATATTCAAAACCTGCCTGGATGCACTCCTGTCCAACCTGCTCAGCAGAATCTCACTGTGATGAAGTAATTATTTTTTAGAAAGGTGAAAGAATACAGATACTGGTAACTCTGAAATCATGTGGCTAGGGGGAAATTTCTTCCCAATCTGCACGAGTTAAAAACTGACATCTGCCTTGAGGCATGAAGGTTTATGTTCTTTTAACCCCAATATAACCCTGAGAGTTTGCATTCAATCAGTTTTTAAGCCTTATAGACCCTTGACCTTAATGATATCTTGTAGAAAAGAGTTCCACAAGAAAATATTTCCAGAATATAATTGTTCCTTTCTTCAGTCTGATTAAATTAGCCACCTTCTCACTTAAATGACTGTCTCTGTACAATGGTCAGTAGAGGAAAAGGAGCAAATGACAGTTTATTTAAGGTTTCAGCACAATAGGTAATCAGAAAGGCCTTCATTCAGCCCAAAGAAATCAAGCGTATGATTTGATGAAGCCTAGCAGAGATGGCAACGAGACTTAGAATTTATTATGGAACACAGATACTTTTTAGTACTAGCTGTACTTGATTTTCATAATATGAGTTATTACTTACATTTGGTGATTAGTAAATTAGTGATAAATTGGTACGATCGCAAAAGTATTCTATTCATCTATAATTCACCCAAATGAATTTAAAAACATTTCAGGAGTGCTTCTGATGAGAGTAAATAAATGGCTCTAATGACAATCAGAGGGTTGACTGAGGTGTCACTAGTCATCCCAGCATTTTTTTCTTCAGCTTACAGAATACGGAACAAGCGCATCAGAAGATGCAGCCATTCTCCTGTGCATTTCTTGATCAACAGTTCAGAAGCTTCCTCTTCTGCAATAAAAGCTGCTGGTCTGAAATACCATGGGATTTACTTGTGACAGAGATCCTACTGCCTAATGAAATGGTGAAACAACCTTCCGGATTAAAGCCGAAAAAAAGAAAGAATACAAACAGTAGTGACGCCAAGATATTAAAAGGAAAAAAAAAAGGCAAATAATAAAAACAAAGCAAATGAGCATGGAATTTGACCTAGAGTCTCTATTTTCTTACATTTTCATGAGTACCACAGGAAGGTAATAAATTCCATTACAGAGATTTGTGGACAAGGAGTTTTTAAAAGGTTGAAATAAAGGAGATTTAATGCCAAATTTTAAAAGAGCTGTAAGTAGTAGTGGGAATTTGCAGAATGTTGTCTGATAAATCCAATGGTATTTAAGAAGCTGAGGTCCAAATCTATCATGCATTTGAAAGACAGCTCACATGCTAAAAAATAAGCATCTAGCACATACTTTGACATGTTGGGACCTGTAATTCCACTAGTTAAGCACCCGTAGCTGGGGAAACTGCTGATATGGTACTCTCTTGATAGTAGCATTACAGCTGCTACCAGATGCTAGATGTGGCTATCATTTACCTTGCTGTAAAATAATGAGATTTAATGAACAAAGTCCATTTATCCAGACATCAACTAGGGGAGTGAGATTTGAAAATGAAAGACAGACAGAAAAATACCTGGTGGCAAGAACACGCTACTCTATGTTGAAAACTACACTTTCAATTCTCTCATTAATTATAGAACAAATACTTGCTACTATATAAAGATTTAAACAATTAAATAATTATATGATGCAAAAGTCCCTGACCTTTTTCTTGCCTTAAAACAAAGAGGTTTGGTTTTCTTTTGTTTTCTTTTTCTTTCTTTTTTTTTTTTTNTGTGACTATCAGGGACTGCAGCCAAGGAAATCCAATAGGCAAAATACAACATGAAGGAGAAGCAGAACATACATCGATCAAATGCCTCTTCTTGATCAGCACAGGTAGGCAGAGCTGCCCTTGTCCTCTGAGGATAGCAGGCTGATGACAAACTTATGACAGGTACTATACCTATTTATTTGTTTGATTGTTTATTTTTTCACAGGAATTAAAAAATCCTTTACCAACACCAGAAGACACATGTTTTGTTACGACGTCATAAGTCCTTGAAGTCCACAGAGGACTTGATCCTGTCAGACATCCAAAATGTTCACTGGATTCAGGCTTGAGAGTCAAACTTAATGCCTTCTTCAAGGCGAAGCCTGGCATTATGCTTCAAGGAACTCAGTAGCTTTGGAAGTTCTTAGCAGAAACAATTCAGATCTTCTTGATCCCAGTGATCCACCAATGGGGGAAAAAACCAGCCTCAGAAGTCTTGAATATTGGGCTGCATTCTCACTTGCAATATATTGCACCAACATGGTAGTTTAAAGTCTTTAACACATATTTGCAGCAGCCCTAAATGGACCTCCAGGTCCATTAAAAAACAGCCAACAGAACAGAGGTGAATCAATTCAGACTGATAATATTGAGCCTGAACCTAGAAACAGCCTGAATGGTCTTTATCAAACTCTCTATCAACAAAAGAAACATATTTAAAAGGAAAGCAAACTCTCACACCTTTGGTTAGTAGACGACTTAAAAGCAAATTTTTGTATCTATGGTTACTAGATGGAATAAAAATGAATTTGGGTCATAATTCTCCAATTCTGTGCATTGTAAAGTAACATTAATTTTTAATTTGCATTATATTATATTACACTGCAGTTCTTTACAAATTTGATATGAGATTTAAACAACAGAGTCTAAATATTACAAAGAAAAATTACCTGACATGATTTTTGATTAATAAATTACTGATAAAGCCTGTGCTACCAAAAAAAATAAAACCCAAAAATCTAAGCAACATCACCCTCCCTCCCTCTGTAAATACATTCTCAGAAGACAGCTGACATTGTTCTCTCCCTAACTGTTAAAATTAATAAAGCTAATGACAAAATAAGCCAATGACAGAAAATACCAGACTTGGGGGAAAAAGCATTATATAAGGGAATTGGTCTGGGAAAGTTCAGGCATTGTAGAGGATCAATCCAATGCTGTGGGAAGTAACTAGATAAGAAAGTTTGGGGATTAGGAAAAAAAAAACCAACAGAAAACATAATTCTTTTTTAAGATGTTTTCTGCATAACGTGTATGCTGCTTAGTACTGGTTATCAAAGTACTTTATATATATATATGTATCATCTGCATTTCAAACAGTCCAGGGAAATGTGCAGGTTATACACAATTCATTTGCATTGCATTCCTTCTGATTGCAATTATTCTATATGTTCTTTCTCTCTCCCACCTGTAGGTGGCCACCATAAGCTACACTTATCAAATAACTCATTAACCGGGTTTTCAATACTGTCATATCCAGATAATTAGCAATTTATTTAAATAACCAATTTCTGTGGAAATAATTGCCATGGAATGCCCTGAACCTACTTTTTATAAACTATAATAAAAGTGTTAAGATAATCCCTGACATTTGCAAATGCCATTAGTTCACCTTTCCTTTTGATAGTGCTATGGCATTATGTTTAAACAATTACCCGATAACGCGGCAGTTTAATGAAACAGTGTAGCAGGCACATCCTTCAAAATGGCCAGAGAATCCATTTATATGCAGAAGAAAACCCAATGAATAGACATGTTTAGAGAGAAAGACTGTCCACAGCTGTTATGAGGTCCCCAAATGGGACATACAATTTTCAATGCACTAAAAGGGAGTGCCCAAAGAGCAAGTTCAAGACGCATCTTGCCACAGCTTTAATGGTGCACAACCCAACACTTCCCACTCAGCTCAGGATCCAGAGAAGACTCTTATCACTGCTCCCTATCGATTTCACAGCCTGGTCAGTCCTTCAGTCCATTACTACTCACACATTAATAGCCATTTGCCAAAATCACAAATAAATGTACTATTTACTCAGGTATTGGCTATTTCCAACCAAAAATTTAAATTATTATTTTACCAAATGGAGCATTTGAGGGAATATTCATTTTATGGGATGTCTCTACAACAGTTAGCCTACATTTTCAAAACAATGGCTACCTAACGTTTCATTTTATCGATAATTCGAGAAGGGTGATGCGCCAACACTACCAAATCAATGACAAAGGTTCTGCTGACTACAGTGAAGTCAGGACTTTACCCCAAGACTTTAGAATAAAGCTAATGATTCTGCAGATTCTATCAATTTCTATCTCACTCTGCCATTGCTGTCTCTTGAAACCACATCAGCTGACCGTGTTGAACACATTTTCTTATTATCTATGACATTTATGGCCTAATAAACTGATGGTCTGTTAATATTTTCTCTGATAATTATTTCCCCCTTCCTTTTTATTTCAAAGCTTACTTCCATTTGATTCTCTTTGAAATACCTACTGGTTTGAGTCCAATCTATGTCTGGAAAAAAGTAATCATTTTGCTTCGTGCTTCCTTTGAAAAAAAATTGCACCCAAATACAAAAAATGGTGGAAGCACAGAGAAAAATCAGTGTCCTTTTTAGGATTTATTTTTACCATTTTTGAATTTCTACTAATGATTATTTATGCTCTTTCAGCTGAAAGTTCATAAAATCACCAGAGTTCTCATTCAATAAATGTTTAGCAGTCATTGGAGACTTCTCTCAATTAAAAAGGTTAGAATCAGAGAAAGAGGAGGGAAAAAGCAAATTTTTCTTATCTGTAAATATTATTTATCCAGTAAGACCTGGGGGAATTTTCATTCATATTGAACTTCAGTAGGAAAAATCAAGAGGACAGATACAAATTGTTCTGTGATTGCTCCAAGAGCTGGTTAAACATTTTCTAACAAAGCCATTCTCCCACTGAAAACTACAGATCCACTAAAAATCGATGCTTCTGCTGATCTGCATGAAACGTAGCAAAGCATTTTCTACTGCAATTTATCAATTTATTTCATTCATGCCTTCCACTTTGGTTTGACTTGAAGCTGGAAACTGTCTCACACTGTGCTTTACATGTTCTTTGGTTGGCTTGGTATGCCCTTTCTTTTTCCTGACTGCTTCGCTATCGCTCCCCATCATGACTTAAGAGTCTGAGTCACCTCTTTGGTGCAGGGGAGCTGAGCACAGTGTGCTGCTTAAGGAGGTCTGGCACCTTTTGCACTGCACTCCTCCACTGGCCCAGGACAAAACTTGCCTTTTACGGAGAGAGTGGTAGTGCTAATAAAATAAAACAAATATCAATACAACAGTAATGATAAAATAATAGAAACAGCGCTAATAACTGATGTATGCTCCCAACATAACACAAGGAAAAAGACACAGGAATTAGACCAGCATAAAAGCCAAGGGACAGCCCTTCTAAGAAATATTGCCCACAGTTACTAGACAAGACCGTTGCAGGCATCGCAGAGGGACAAATGAGTTCCTGCCAAATTCTGCCGGGCAATCATTCCCCCCCGGAAGATGCAAGTGCTTCACTTTAACACACGGTAGGTCTCGCTGCCCATTTATTTCGGTGCAGAGACAGATGTGTTTAACTCAAAGTCTAGGAGAAGTGTTTGTGGCTATTTACCTAGAAGCTTACAGATTTGTTCAAAGGCAGCCTTGCCTCTGTCAGCCTCAGAGGCAGCGCTACCTTTGTTTGAGCTGGTTTTAACCTCCTTAACAACATCAACTACCATGGTCAACATGACCCTGGTGCCAGAAAGTGGGATGTGTGTTTGTGTGTCTACGTGTCTGTGCCAGTACTTTAGCCCATACACAATTCTAACCATACAAAGGCAATTTAATATATCTAAGGACACACTGGAAGAGTCGTGACTGGCTGCTGAGCAGGGTGCTGACGCTCTTACAGAGTATTTAAAAATAAAAACATTACTGAAAAATGCAGTACAACAACTTTTCAGGTTATTTACAAAACCTGAAGTATACCTTGTACTGTTTAACAACCACTTGTCTAAGAAGTCCATTACAAAAAGAGAAGCAGAGCTTATGAAAGTACAACAAACTAAAGAAACGAGATCTAGCTATCTAGAAAGCTCAGATGAAGTATTTCCTTCTCCCTTTATATAACTCAGGATCACTCTTATCCTATTTTGAGGTTTATCTATTTTATTTTGTCTATTTTATCTATCTCACACAGTTGCTACTATCTAGTAATGTACAATTTTATGTACAGATATATTTAGAACTATTTATAGATACATAAAATATATTAAAAGTATGATGGCATGAACACAAAATTTTTGTGAAACAAATGACTCTTTTTAAGCAGAAACCACTGTATTTGCCTGGGCAATAGTGTGTGTGTGTCTACACACACATCTACCATATTATTATTACATATCCATATAATCTGTGTGAGTATATATATATCTACATGCACACTCAGTAGATATATTTCCATATTCACATATACATAAAACAGTGGATGACACGTCCCCTGATAAAACCTGTTATTTCAACACTTCAACTGAAAAGTGTTAAAATAAATGGCTCATCACATACAATGTGTTAAAATAAATGTTTATTTCAACACTATGTGTATCATAGCCATTTATTTCAACACTTCCCGTTTCTCAAGACTCACACAACCAAGAGTAGGAGAACCGATATTTATACTTAAGGTAGTTGAAGCACACAGCCCTACTCATCTGCTTGCCATAGGATGAGTAGGAAGTTATTTGACACTTTTTTTTCTCCCAGCAATATATGGAAACTACCTACCTTGACTGTTCATGGGGATCTGCATATGTCTGTAAGCTGGTGGGCTGTATCATCATTTGGAAAGAAGAAGGGCCATACCAGAGTCTGTTGAGATATTTGGAAAGCAAGCTGCTGCTACCAGGGTAGGGTTGGGAAAAGAAGCAAAGTATGGGGGCTTTTTGACAATTTCCCTTTGCAATTTTGGAGTTTGACACAAAGGGATCTGGGCAGACAGAGACTCTTGTGAACAAGAGCAAAAACTAGAGCTGTTCATACAGAAAGCTGGAAAGGATGTGGTTTTTGCAGGACCAGTTATAACATGGTGATCAAATTATGAGTTAGGAGAGAACAGCTGGGTTACTGCTCTATCCTGCTGAAAATAGTTTCTTGGGAGGATTCTTCAGCTCCCAAGACTTGCCTCATTTATTCTAACACAGAACCTGAAGAATCTTTGGAGCAGCAGCTTTCCAACCTTAGGTGGTCTCTAAAGTACAAATACAGTCATTGGGAGCTTCATGTTGATGCATTTAGATTAGCGCCAGCATCTGACCCTGCTCCTACAAGCTGAGCTCGGACATTACATTATATGGCAGTGTTAACCTAGCATCACTTTCTTTCTCTGCCTTATTTTGGGAGGAAAGCACAAGAAGCTCCCATTCTCTGGTAGTTCCCACTGGAGCTGGACGGCACTGTACCTTTATAGATCAGTCTCTAAGGGAAAAATGCAGGATGAGGATGAAGAAATTTAAATAACGCACAAAATATGCACAAAAACTCCACAAACTATGAGTCCCCTCTGAGCAGTATTTACCACTAACTTGCCTGCAATGTTTTCTTACAGCTTTCCTCCTTTGAAAAACTCTCAAAGCATGATTAGAGATTGACTAGGCCCTGGCAAGCCAGTGTGGCCTTAAGAAGATAAACACTTGGCGGGAGGGGGTTCTTTTTTCTTTCTCTCATACTTTTTCTTCCCTGAAATTGCAGATCTGTGTGCCGGTCTGGACAGAGCACAAACCCACAAATTAAACAAATGAAATGTTAGCAAAGACTTTGCAACCAGCACACCATGTCAGAAGTCTGTTTTGCACCCAGACAATGAAAAATTGAGACCACAGTTTCATCAACCCACAAATAAATTCACTGCCTAGAGCCAAGCCACTGCACAGTGCTAGTTGCCTATATTCAAACATCTCTCTTCCTGTAAAGTTATCTTCCCCCAGTGTCACCTTTGGCAGATAAAACACTATAATCATTTTGTAGCAGAATAGTGTACAATGCAATGAAAGTTCTCCAGAAAAAAAATATGTTTTCACCCTTTCACTTTCTTCAGATGTGATTAGTTCCAGAAAGAGGAGGTATCATCACTCCTTTGAAGGCACTGTAGGTTATAAGATTGGCCCTCAGAACTTGGCAACATGTAATAAAAGTGCTTTTTTCCTAAACATCAATCAGTTTCAAGAATGGCAGGTGTTCACAGAATGGTAATAATGGAAATATTCGGCTAATAACTACTGTAGACATTAAAACACTGTAAGACAGACGTGCAGTGCTTGTTACACAAGAACACTTTCTTATAATTACAGTTTTATAACTAGGTACATACGTTTCTAAATATTTAGTTCCTTACCCTTTGGTATTTTTGTAATGAAATTTACATGACAATACTTATTTTCCATAAAAGAAGAGGATCCCCCCACTCCAACAAAGAGTTGATACCCTGGCTTTAGCTGAGACCTTGGCTGCGCATGGATGACAATTTTAAACAAAGGCTTTTTCTTTTGTTCCTTCTTTTTAATAACCTTCACAATTGCAGGAAGTTTCACGCCATTTCTTTAGCTGAGAGCGTACAGCAAGCTGAAGAGTTAATGCCTTAATGGAAAGCAAAATAATAACATGTCCGTGCTGTGTAACCTATTTGTGGCACAAAGGAGGCACAAACCTTATTTGTGGAGGCCTTTACTAGCTCTGGATGTATTATTGAGGGTTGGTAATTAAAACATGGTTACATCAGTCCTGCTTGTGACCAGCCACACATCTCGATGCCGATTTCAAGATGAAATTATACACCTGTATCATAACTCTGCTTTCTGCATTAATAAAAAATAACAGCATTAATAGGCCTAAATACTCATTTGTTTGATGTATTCAGAGCAACATAAGGGGATGCGAGGGAATTTAGTGCATTGCTCTGTCAGATCATTTTAATTGTTATCCAATGAGGGCAGCTCAGAGGGTGAGTAAGGGACTTAATTTATGTACTTACTCATCCCCTCGGCTTCCACTGAAGAAAAATGATAGCAACACAACTCCTAAACTGCATTTACTGGTCTTCAGTGATCAAAGTAAAGGCCAATTAACAGAAAGCCAGGGGCCCACAAAGTGTTTGTTGATTTTAAAATACTGATCAGAACACACACTGCCGCTGCTAAACACATACCAGCAATACTTGGCACTTAGGCAGTGCCTTCTAGGAGAGGATACCCAAACGCTACACAAAGGCATAATATTTTAATCTCACAGAAGAGAAAGGGTGCAAGGGCAGGCCTGGAAATTTGTGTGTGAAGGGAGCAATTCCACCTGAGCAGGAGAGGCAGCAGTCAGCCCTCCTGGTCCCACACCCCTTGTCCCTTGGCCCAGGATATCATATCGCCCTCTTCTCTAAAACTGTTGGTAATTCAAAGGATACCCTTTTAGGGGTATGCTTTGTAAATCAACACAAACACTCTCCTCTAAGAAGTAAATTACATACTAATGACCCAGGCACCTTATTCCGTGCATTTTCATGGATGAATTTTTATGCCCATTCAAACCACAGCCTCAAGCATGGGAATGTGGCTGTTCACAGAAGCATACAGGACTGTTATTGACTGTTGCTGTCACCCATAAAGGAATTACGTTCTCCTTCCTTCCTGTTTTTCTTTAATCTAAAACAAAATGTATCCGAAAGAATTGATTCACTCTGGGGGCAGTATCTTTGGGCAAAACTGGGTTGCTTCCTTGTTCTTCTTGGTCACGCAGAACTATTAGGAATTCTGAAGGTTATTTTAAGCAATCAATGTACATACGAAAATGAAGAGATCCCATTTGCATGAGCTATCGCTGATATAATGCTGTGTATGGAAAGCTCAAAGAGGAAGACTCACAAAAGCATTAATGTTCCATGTGAAACTCTAACACATCTGTTCAGCACTGAAAAGCCAGCATTTAAGTCCAAAGCACTAGAGAGCCGAGACAAGTGCATTTTTGGAATCAAAACAAATGCTGGTAATTTAAGAAAATACTATGAAGCACACAAAGACTGTACAATGCCATATGTTGCACAATGCATCTGGTAATCAGTTTAGTGTATATGCCAAATTTACTAGAAGCCCAAATAGGCTTAAGTTCTTTATTCAGAAATTCAAAAAGTAAACTATAAGCATTATAAACATGGTGCATTTACAATTAGAAAAAAATGTGGATTTTTCTTTTTACTTACAGAACACAAATAAAAATTAATCACCTAAATTACATCCCATAATGAATATATGTCCAAGCCCCACTTTTGATCAACAGCTTCCACAGACTCACAGTTTTAGGACTTGGTGTGTTCTACAGCATAAAAGATAAATGTGATTTTTAAATTATTTTACACTCAATGTTTACTTCTATTTTGAAGGTTTGAAGTCATGAAGGTTTTATGCTGTCATTTGTGATTCTATACACAATACTTTACTGAAGATGTCATCAAACACAGATGTACAGGCAACCTTGCGTGTATTGTGCTCCTAAATCAAGTATGAATCCATAGCTACAGTATTAAAAATACAGTAGAAATCCTTAATTCAAGTGGACAGTATCACCTATAAAGCTAAAATAAATGGAATAGGATAATAGTTTTCAGACTTGGGTTACAGTGTCAATGCAGACACTTGAGCTGTGTTAACTCACCAAGCTTGATGTTGCTTGCCAGAGCATGCTTGTCAATATTTAGCTCCCAGGGAGCATGTCACGAGTCTTTACAAAAACTAGTTTAAATACAAAATACTATAGCAGCTGCTGTGATCCTTTTTCTAACACTGAGATTAAATTGCTGAAATTTGTTGTGAGCTTTTTAAACCAGAAAATGTGTGCCATATACCTACTGTAACAAGAATATGAGAAACAGCATTAAGGGATTGCGATGCTGTTATTAGGGCTTATTAAAATACAGAGAAACACCAGATGCTTTACATTAACTGATTGGAAGATATTTTAATGTCAAGCATACAAATATCACTTTCTCCTGTGATATCAGATTAGAAAACGGACTGGGCTAAAATCAGATACAACTGTGTTTTCAAAAAAAGAATTCTACACCTGGCTCCAGAAAAAAATGAATCATTTACTTGCCTAAGCACCAGAATTTCATCACAAAATGTAGGCACACACTATCTTAGGCATTTGACAGAAGTATCTAAATTAGGAATATACTAACTTCAATTTTCTGATGCAGTCAATGGAGCGAGAAAGGAACCCATCTCTGAGAACGCCCATCTCCTTACAGTGATGAGGTAGGAGCTCAACAGTCTCCTAGTGAATTGCCTGACGTTCACCAGGATAACCCTTGGTTGTACTTGGTTAGCACGTCTGCTCAGAGCTGCGTGTGAGATCCCTGACAGTGAGTGCATATCGCCAGCTGTATCTTAGCAAGTCCTTGGCCTCTTTGGGGACAGCCTGGAGGGCTCTCCGACACAGAAGTGTCCTGGTAGGAATGGCAGCTCAGGAAGGCAATGCAGGTAGCGCGGGCAAAAGAGAGCACCGCTACTGCCTATCTTCTCTGCCCAGCAAACCTTTGGCTCAGTGAATCTTCTTTATGACAAACAGAGAGAAATAGCAAAGGACATTGGAGATAGCTCTGGAAGAAGCCCAAGGTTGGAGAACAGATTGTAAGAGCGACAGTTTTCTTTTATTTTTGAAGACCCTTTTACCACCCCACACTATATAACTTTAATGGTAAGCTGGGGATGTTCTCAGAAGACAAGTGCAAGCCTGAAAGAAAAAAAAAAAAAATATTGGAAAGAAATCTGTGTGCCAGCCCCATGCAAGAGAGAGCTCCTTCCTAAAATGCCCGTCAACACGATGGAGCAAGATTTGGGGTGACTTCCCTGCCTCTGGCAGGGTTTACCTCCCCTATGGATACCTGCCAAGGACTGATCCTCTAATGTGTTTTTATGAACAACAAAGATGCAAGCAATCTCTTTGTTATTTCAATAAACCAGATTGTACCACGTAGGAGGTGTTTTCAAAATATTTCTTAGGGAAAACAAGTTGCCACCAGACCCTCCTTAGAGGTCCGAATTCTTCAAAACCCACCTTCAATAAGTTTTGAAGAAGCTGCTCAATTTATAAGAAAAAGCAACCGATTCTTAAAAGCCTTGCCTGGCAATACCTTCTCTGCAAAGGCGAATATCCAAAAATCGGAGAAAATACTGCCAAAGCTGGTGTATTCAATAGGCAGGCAGCTGACGTGGCATTAACAGTGTAAGCACAGCAATAACTGTCAGGGAGTAAGAAAAGCTCAGACCAGCCAAAATGTGGACTGCAGTAATTATACATACTTTTGAAAACCAATAGGTCACTCAGTAGGGCCGTGAAACATATAAAAACGGCCAGACACAACCATAACACAGTTAACCATGCCTTCATCGGCATGCCTGCTTGCAAAAAACCCCACAGCTTTCTCCTCATTTTGAGCTGCCTGTAGCAAAGCTCTTCACAGCATCAGCCCTACCTCAGTGCTGGGTCAGGTGTGGTACCATACATTTTATGGACAGGTCTCACGTAATTAAAAACACCCTCTGTATGTAGCCGCCACAGCTGTGCAATGGATTTCTCATTCTGAAACAGTTGGACACTGCTCTCAACAGTTCTCACGTGGCTCTCGCTTAACCCAAATAATGGTGGCTCAGTCCCTGACTATGAGTGTCTTTTGGGATTTAAACAGGACTTAATAAAGATGGGTGCATGTTAATAGGGAAGACATTTGCAATTAACCTGGCAACACAGAAATTGCAAACTGATCATAAATTGGAAAACCAAATTACTACAGCAGGTTTCCTAAAAGGTTTTGTAGGATATTTCTGTATAACCCATGTGTGAGCAGGATATCTGTATAGCTCATTCTATACAATGGCATGCTTGCATGAAAAGACACATTAAAATGCAGATCCCCTAGCCAACTACTATATATTAGTTGCATTCTTTTGAAAGGTAAAAAAATGTTTGGACAGTTGTGAAATACTTTTATAAATGCTTCTGGCAATAACTCATCAGGGATGATGTGATGCCCAGTGAAATACAAACCCAGGATCTACCCAGTTAAACAAATCTGCTGTATTTTGTGTTCTGTACTTTATGTGTGAAGTTGGCATTAGGATTTATTCATCATTCAAGTAGGATACTAAAAAATACAGAATGCTAGCAGGATTTAGATGAATAAAGATGTATTTACTGTGGTGACTTCATCACGAATCGTAGCTAACCAGTGGTAGAACTTTCAAAGGCAACTCCTAAGTGGCAGCAGGACAGCAGCAACGACTGCATAAGTATGTCCTTTTGGTGCTGCTGGATGTAAAGGTACACCCTGGGTTTAAAGTTGTTCCAAGGATTATTTCTTTGTTTCTCCTAACCCCCCATATCTTCTATGATATTGTCAAAATATCCTGCAACTGGATTAACCTCAGCAAGCACAGTTTCATGTAACTGTGGAACCTTTTCTTCAAGCCACTTCCTGACTGATTTCTAAAACACATCAATCCAGTGTTCTGTAGGTAGCAAGAATGGTGGGAGCCCCAACAGAAAGATGCCTAAGCCATTGAGGCTACCAAAGCTAATGAACCAGGTGGAGGAGCTAGCACGCAATACAGAAGCTGGGGTGTATTTTCTGCAGTGGTAGTATCCCCAGACTGACAGTGGAAGACAGTAGTCAGTTGGCCTATCCTGCAAGCACAGCTGTCCTAACAGAGAAGGAAGGTCATGAGGAAGCTCCATGCTAATAAATGTTAAATAAGAAGTCATTTTTCTATTTATTTGTTAGCTCATATTTTGATGTTAAATGTATTGCTTTTTTTTTTCATAGATGTTAAAACATGTTTATTCTTCAAGTAAGATGAGAATATGTCCTTCACTGAATACAGATGGGCTCTACAACCAGTGTACGCTGCTTGGTGACTAGAGCAAATCAATATGCAAAGTAAGATATGGAAAAAAATGAACATGCTTAAGACACACCAGGTCAGTACTCAGGGGTTTTAACCTCTGCTGATACAATTGTTAATCAGAATTGTTTACAAACTCTGCCAGATTCTTGTTTTTTGGGGGGAATTACAATTAGAACTTCTGCTCTGTGAGTGACAGGTACAGTTTATAATTTCCACAGAAGATGGTTGCCTCATTGATCACTCTCAAGTACCACCTGTATCACAAGCCCTGCTGTTGATTCGGGTATGGAATAACAAGTCAGCAGAAAAGATAATTATGGGCCCTGCACAATCAACAGCAGGGAGCTTGTAACACTGACAGGTATTCACATGAATTTGGACCCTATTTCCTTTGTCAGATCTTTTCTCTGCCTCCTATATTGAAGCTCCCTAAACCCTCATAACCTGTATTCAAGTTTGAATCCATCTCGCATGTAACACTGCAACAAAGCTTTGCAGACCTCCTGGCCAACCTGAACCCTAACACTTAGAATTACTGCTTCCGTACAAAATGTACTTCTGCGTTGCCTGGAACACTGAGAGCAGAAAGCTAGGCCCAACTCTAACTTGCACGATTGCTGGAGACCAGTCGGCAAGCCAGAGTGACCCTTCTACCCTTCAACTGAGCTGGGATATCATAAGGCACGCAGGTCTCACAGTTTAGACATGCTTTTGTAGTGAGTAGTAGCCTTTCAATTGCATGAAAGACTGAAGAGTTACACCGCATGCCATCACAGCCTCTAGTCCTTGTTCAAGCTGCACTTAGAAGTCAAAAGACATTTTGACTTCATTGCGACTATCCAGGGAGAAAGATGAGCAAGATCAGATTGAGAGCATTGCTGAAACTTAATGGAAAACAAATTTAGCAGTAGACTTCACCGGGGCTTTTCTCAATTTTTATTATTTTAATTAATGTCTATTTGAAGTTCTTGATGGTATTTTAATTCCTGTGTTAGAATGAACTGAAAAGTACTTAAATGCCAAGTATTTTTCAAATAAATAATTCATAAGATACTTAAAGCGGTTATATTTAAATGACCTCCAAAATGAATTGTAGTAAGCTTTTTATGATAGAAATATATCAGTTTTCAACACAATAATCTCCAAAAGATATGACACAAAAATATTCTGAGAGATTTTTTTGTGAGTGCTTGGGAGATTGGAAGAGGTGATCATAAGAGAAAGAGACACCTTTTCCCCTAGACCTGACAGACATGAAAAGACAATCAACTCGTGCTGGCAAAGACAACACCAATGGGTCCAATCTTGCTCATAGTACTGGAAGGCGAAATTTTCTGTTCCTGACTGATTTACATCTCCTCATCAGATCATAGCTTGCATTCACCTCTACCCATTACTGCAAACAAGCTTAAATACAAGACCCTGCTCCACCAGCCTGCTTTAACATGCTTTGACTTCTCTTTTACTTTCTCTATGCATTTCCATTCTTTATTAATCAGACCATGTCTCTAAGTTGCTAACTCTAAGAGTACTCTTTACTTAATCATGTTAATCCACATCATGATATGAACTGATTTCCCATTTTATTTACCTGCACCTGGATTAAAACCACACGTTCTTTCCCCCATGCTTGGGCAAGTTCAGCCACAGTCAGCCTCTCTTATTTTTACTGTATTACGTCTGAGTAGAATTTATGATTTTATCTGAATCACCTTCTGACATTTGCCTTTGGTAGCCATCAGTAAGACTTGATAGCTTAACGGTTATCTATTTATTAAAAAACCCACGCATCTGGGAAATGAATTATTTCAACTGGACATATTCTCTATGAGCTTTCACGTAAACAGTAAATCCAGCGTGTTCAACAACATCAGTTTAGAGATTAATCCAATTACAGGTTATTAAAAGAGGAGAATATAGCAGATTGCATTTCTAAAACCCTGTACAGACGAGCAACAGTTAACAATGATTTGATGGTTTTCTACGAGTTTGGAACAAATACTTGGCTTTTAGTCAGAGAGCAATGCTGGACATTTCTGTCTGATGCTTGGGGGATTCAGCCAACTAACAGATACATTTGGTGAAGAATCTCATTCTAGTCATGCCCTCCCTTCCTAATTTCCCTTTTCACTGTTTTGTCGTCTTTGCCTGTTCCTCAGGGAACCGAGTGATTGATAGCCTAATCCAATGACTGTATTACAGCTGCCTCAACTTGGACTCTTTTCCTTATCATTAGCAGTTAGCCTATGGTTAAATTCACAGCTCACTGCTTGGTACAGCCCCTGAGATTTAAGGGTCTGGCCTTTAGAAAATATTTAACATAAAATTGAAATCTTGACATACTGAGAATTCAGTTCTCTGCAAGGCTTCTTTAATTAATCCAATGTACTGTACCATTGTTCTATATGAGGCTGTGACATGGTGAACTGTTACTGAAGCTCACAGAGATGTATAATTCTAAATTAAACACTCACTTACATGTACCTACACTGCATTTGTTTCCCAAGTACATGTGCATGAATGTTAAAATTTAAATTCAATCTATAACAATAATAAAACACAAACCAATTACACTTCAAGAGTAAAGACTTTTCATTCATTTCAAGCTCAGAATGAGCTTTTTCAAAGTCAGAGGAGGAAAAAACACAGCTTTGTTCAAATGCTGTGTGTAAAGACTCATTCTTCACTCTTTTTCCAGGACTCATGTAATCTTTTGGTGAATGAAATCAATTATGATCATTTTTAATCAACTACAAACAGCACCTGTGCTAAAAGTGTAGAGCATTTTCTTTGCGGGAAAGAAATTGGCTAAAAAATATTAGAAGTAGAAAAATACGCTTAGTTCTCTGACCTTATCTAGAAAATAATACTTATTTTTAAATAGCTATGGGAAGGATGTAGACCTTGATCTATGCTGTAAACCTTTGCCCTACTTCCAGTCAGTCGATGAGCTGCAAGCTTCTATGAAAATGGCAGCTGAGTCCCAGATGAAAAATTATGCATCTCATAAACTGCTATTCTGCTGAAATGTCAAGCTATGGCAGGGCTGTACCTCAAACTCAGCACTTGGCATTTTCCTTCTGTCTGCTTTGTTGCCATGAAGCAAACATGAACAGTGAGGATTTGTGTAGGGCAGGTAGCAGGCGAGCTCCCTGTCAAAAATCTATTATTAGGGCTCTGATCTCTCCTGCACAGACCAGTGATGGCAGAACACTAAGAGAAATCAGACTGCTGCAAGGACACCACAGAAAACAGAGGACTCTTTGTGAATCCTGACATAATATATGCAAATAAGGGCTTTTAATGGCTGAGCTACATTTAACAGAAATAATAAAACAAAATTAAAATTGTACGATGGCATATATTTGTTTTTTACTCCTATCCATGCTGTTTTATAAATATATGTTAATGTAAATAGTCTTTAATGCTTGGTAAATATTTATACTAAACAGAAGTGCCTATGCATACATACATTTTGTTTTGTTTCCAGTGATGGGCAGCTTTTCATTCATTTCTATTGACCAAAACCCACACTGCGCAGTCACTGAGAGAACCGTGATCAGGAAAGTGACTGCTCTTGGGTTTTTCTTCACTTTTCTTTTAATGATGTGTCATGAAATTAAAATGAAAAGGCAGCCCTTATTATTATAACTTCAACTTTTCCTCTTTCAATATAATTCATACATTTCAGATTACAATATATGCCCCTATTAATAATGTCAATTATTCATATAATGTATACATTTTAATTTAATGAAATAACACCTGCAAAGCATTCCCTTAAAAGTCACAATTGCTGTCTGACAGTGTTTTTTTGTAAAAAGAGACAGCTCCACTAACTTACTTCAAAAGTAACTAAAATTAACTGCCTCTGCTGGTTTCCAACAATTATATGTTCCCACATCTAATGACTGAATCTGCTATCTAGGTATATTCCTTCTGACATCCCTTGTGGTCAGCTATGAAGTTATAACACACAAGTTTCTGAATGTCTCTTGTTCTGGAAAAAATACAGACATATGTATTCAAACATGCTGTACAATATATTCATGTAAATAATGCCAAAACACTACAGAATGTAATAATTGGACAAAGCAATAACAGCACATAGACATGAGGTGTTTGAACTACTGCTGTAAAATACTGCAATATTTTTGCAACAAAGCATTAAAAGGTTACATAGTGAGCGCACCGTGGAGAGATTTGCTTTTAAACTAAGTTTTTTGCTAAGTCCAGTGTATGGTTTTATAAATTTATCCCCTAAGGATCTGGCTTCCAGACAAAAACAAAGAAACAAACAGATGACAAAGAACAAAAAAACATGGAAATTCAAACAGAAGCTCTGTTCTATTTTGCCTGCAATGGGTATCCTATTGTGCTGCAATGTGATGTGTTTCATAAAACACATCTGGAATATGGAAGCACAGTATGAAAGCTCATGAAAAACTTTTTTTCTTCTTCTAAATTTTAAAATACATTTAAAGGAAACAAATCTTAGGGAAGCGCGTAGCTGCTGACAGTATATTAACATTTCTCTGGGAAACCTGCCATCTTATTCTAGTACCTATAAAATATGCATTTTAAAAATAATTTATACTTATACAGACTAAAACATCTCTTTCAGAGCCAGAGGTCATTATTCTTTGCGAGGATAAAAAAACAGCATTAGCTTCTTTTTAAGAAACAAATACTCTGCAT
Organism: Anarhynchus alexandrinus; assembly: GCA_008711295.1. NCBI lineage: Eukaryota > Metazoa > Chordata > Aves > Charadriiformes > Charadriidae > Anarhynchus > Anarhynchus alexandrinus. The sequence goes on from VUYV01000002.1 coordinate 7,560,010, forward strand.
TGCGTGCGTAGAGGAAGAAGTCGGGGTAAAATCTCATGAATTCTACATTCTCAAACCTGAAGTACTGCTGGCTCAAAAAAGCCCCATAATGGTAATCAAACTATGTCTCTAATCCTGCAGACATATATGATAGTTACACAGTTTGGGAAGACATATCTTACATTTAGTATTTTTCTTTCACCATTAGGTCTTATTTCCTTAACCATAATTTGCAGGCTTCATTAGGACATTTCCACTTTTTGAGTAATGGGCAGTTCCTGGGAACTTATAAAAAATGGATGAAGACTGGGATCCTCTAAGCACAATGTCCTCTCATGTAATGGGGCCACAGAAATCCGTAGGGCTACCATAGCCTTTGGGCTCAGCTAAGGCTCCATGGTACAAATTAGAAATTAATTTCATTAGAAAACAACAATTTTTCAAAATTAAAGTGGAATTTTTCCTGCAAACATTTTTTTGGCACCAGGACAGAGGTAGAAAGTGAAGAAAAAACAGAGACATTTTACAACACGCAATAGCTGGACAGTAAACTTGGAATCCAGGGGACCCAGCTGAGACCCAGGCTCACACCTGGGATTTAAACCTGGCTCTCCCAAGTCAAGCTCGTGTGCGGGTCAGCAGGCTGTGCTAGTATGAGCCTGTATCCTGTGAGAGCTGTTTCGCTTTGTATTAATAATTCAATATTTGCAGGGAAGTGGAGAAGAGAGACACTAATCCTACAGTCTAGTGGTCAAACACCCACCTGGGATACTGGGATCCTTCCTGTCAAAACCACCCAACAAACAGGAGGGTAGGAAGGAGGAAGCGGCAATGCCTCTTACAGCTTAGCAATTTTCGGCTGATCAAATTAGATCAAAACAGGAAGGTCACTGCCCGAGCACTGGCTGGGAAGAAAACACTGATTGTGACAACTCAAAGCTAAATGGGGGTTTTAAAGTAATCTCATTAAGTCTTTCCTTCTTTGAAGGATTTTTTAATTTTTTTTTAAAAACAGAGACATGAGTCTGTTCTCAAAACATCCCAGGATCTGGCAATAACGTTAATAAACCTTTTTTAAAAAATTATTTTTACGTATTTTAGACAAACCATAGGAAACTACCTGTCATTCAGTAATTTAAAAGGAATTAAGAAGGAATTCCCTTTTCAATGTCTCTCTTTTCTGGAAAAACAAATGACAATCCTCCTGCATATAGCTGCCTCCACACAAGGCAGATGAGAAGAGGAGAAAAGAGGAGGCCAAAGGGAAGTCATACATGGAAAACCTTTCTGCAGTACATGGCCACATAGGAGCACATTTTCGAACAGTGGAGGACAGGGAAGACTGCAAGTCAAAATGTCAGGGCTGCTGCTTGGACAGGGCATTAACATACTTTCATTATTTGCTCTTCGACGGAAACCTTCATCAAACTCAGTGGAGGGAGTTTGCACTCACCTGGAGAAGACAACCCGCACTGTGTTAAGAAACTTGTGGACATAGTGAATTTATAAAACACTGAAGAACAGCTGTCCTTTCAGAGAATGGCTTCCTCGCAAGGTGGTCCTGTCCCTGCCACCGGGCCGCAGAGCTACCCCGGCCGCCCTGCCAGCCCACCGGCCCCCTCAGCACCCGCTGCCCCCGCAGCTGCCACCGGGCGCCATGAAGGGCCTTCCTCCCCTCAGGCGGGCAGGAGCCAAGCCGGAGCTTTCAGCAAAGCCCTTCAGCAAAGCCCTTCAGCAGTCTTCTTGCGGGGCTGGCCTGCAGCCTTATTTCGGGGTGCAAAGTGCCGACTTTTGCGTTTTGAGCTGCGGTGGCTTACCTCCAGCTTTCTGCTGGCCGCCTCCTGGCATGGGCCGCGGGGCTCCAGCGAGGCGCAGGGCTCCGTCGGCTCCCAGGGGAGTGCAGGGCAATGCGGAGCACAGAGGACAGAGCACCTCTCACTACGTGACACCGAGGAAGGAACGCGTCCCTGCTGCTGATGGTGGACCCTAAGCACATCAGCTTCTGATTTTCACTCTCTGAAGCAAAAACACCCTTTTGGACAGAGCGCGAGCAGGCAACGCCACTGAAGATAGGGAGAGTTTCCTATGATTTATGTGTAAAGAGAAAAGAGATAAGCAAGCCCAGACTGATCTAAAATCCAGTTTAATCCAGCACTCCAGAGATACTCCACTGCGAGTGATTCCTCACAGGCTGGGTGATGCTGAGGGTCAACCAGCTTTGGACCCAGGTACCTTTCAGACCCACACCAGTGCCATTTCTCATCCAGAAAAGAACTAAAATCTGCGTGACTGGAAAAAGACCAGAAAGCGAGATACAGCTTTTGGCTGTGCCCCATATCGGCTCTAGGTTTGTACACTGGAGAACGTGACAAACCAGCTGTGCTTTGGCAAAACGCATGGAAAATGGACCAAGGCTTATTGCTTCTATAACAGCTCCGACTTTCACTTAAAAAATTAATTCTCTCTTGAGAGGAATTATTTGAAAAAACAACAAAAACTCACTGACTCTATCAGATAATAAAATAGAACAAGAAGTTTAAGCAGATCAGAATAGAAAACCAATACTCGACACTATGAAGCGACTTTCATGCCAGGGCCACGGAGCACTTCCCGACAAGCCTGTAGGCATGTAAGCGGTGTTACTGCCATTTCACAGACAGGAGAAATAAAGCAGGGAAAGGTCAAGTGTCTGGCTGCAGGCCATGCGGCTCAGCCCCGGCACGGCCGGGGACAGACCTCAGCAGTATGGCCACCCTGCCCCTTGCTCCGGCTAGACCACACGCTCTCCCATTATTTTTTTTTGTCTTCTTGTAAGCACGCTAGCTCTCTTGATTTAAAATTGCTTTCCTGCTTTTGTAAATTCATATACCACTATACCCCGATCGCTGAACAGAAAGTATCGCAATGTGACGCAGAGCCTATTGGCTCTGTGGCTTTCTTCTGCGCAATGAGTTGTGGGATTGAGACCTTGTGATGTCAATTACTGGCAAGAAATCTTTCTATATTTGTCTGCAACAATATGCTCTTTCTTTATTATGCTTTCATAATAAATTGACAGCACTTCCAGTGGTTCTCATATTTTTTAAATAACCAGATTTGCGTCATAGGCAATGGTACATCCTAAAATGACATTTTCTATCTCCTCTGATACATGTAAAACTTCAGCAAAAAACCCCCACATCTTTATACTTACACACACGCATATACATAAAAATATATATATAAAAAGAAAAGAAACAAAGAACTTTTCCTCAGGTCCCACAGAATTATAAACCACAAAAATGCTGGTACGTCCTCCCTTATAGCTGAGCATCCAGGTGCCACTGTAATTTACGCTACATACATGTTTTAAATTTGTGACATGAGAGACACACTTTTCATAATGCAGTCATTTTATAGATTTTATTAGACAGACTTATGGTAGGAAGGAATATTCAGAAATTGCAGCTTAAATGAGAAAATGTGAATGGTGTTACTTATATAAAATACTACCGCAATAGTTCTTTTATTAATTTTTAATGCACAGCACCCACTGTGACCTCCTTTATTCTTTTCCTGTCAACATGGCAGGCTAGAGAAATTGAAATGGGCTGTAGCTGTTCTCTTCTTGTTCCCCTCTTCCTCCCATTTTGCATAATATTAAAATATAACATCTTATTGGACTGTCACTGTGAAATAATCATTATGCAACAGGCATAACGATTTTTTCTGATTGTTATCTCTTCCTTGCTTTTCAGCATTCTCTAAAAAATTCCAAATTCCATGTAGTTATCTAAGGCAATAAGGCAATTTTCCACTGAATACACTCGTCTGAATTAAAGTTTGTTTAAAAGGTATCTTTTGCTACATTTCTTACGGTTCTCTAAGGATAACACCAGTCACATAAAATAAAGCATTTTTTGCCTGCCTGGTCTCCTCTGATTACGTTTTAGGGGCGAGGTAGGAGGCGGGTCCAATAAAATAGTGTTTGACTCAATCAGGACGATGCTATTACTTCTGTTATGTATATTTACTGCTACCTCTATCACCAAGGAGACTAATCTCCATACCAGTAAAGTCAAGAAGCTCACAGTATTGTCTTTGCAGGGCCAAGTTCATGTTGTCACAGCAACAGAGTGCACAGGGTCAATAGATTAATGCATTAGTGTGCACAGGCACTGAACTGGAGTGTAAAAGTTTTGCTGCTGGTTTTAAAATTAAACTGTGAAGCAGGACTTGGAAATATGGCCTACACAAGATATTCTTGTATATCTCAAGCAATAGGCCACAAAAATATGCATATATTTGCCTAATACAGGCTATCATTTTTACCACAGTGGGAAGAGGAGAAAATAACCTCCTTGGAAGAGGTGCGCTCGGTGGGAAGGAGGGAGGAAGGCTGGAGTTCAAGCTATGAAACATACACTGCATTTGGATTGTTGATATTTCCCCCTGCGATGCCCTTTCATTAGCCTCTGTCTAACGTGGGGCCTGACAATTGTGACAGAATGAAAAATTTGAGGAAAAGCGAGGGTCACGAGAGAAGAGATTTCCTTCCCTCTCCAGTGACCCTATCACAGTATTCTGATGCAGCACTTTACCATTAAGGAAAGGGCAACCCAAGAGCCTTCACACTTAATCTGTTCCATCTGTCATGACTATTAGAAACATTGACCAGCAGTGAGCTTTAAGGACTCGGTGCGACTGCAGACAAGATATTCTAGCCCACTACAAGGACCTCCTGATGTTTTGAAAGCCTCCAAGGAAGTACCATGCATCAAAAAGGGCAACACCTACCTGACATGCCACCATATGTGGTCCTCAGTCCTCTACCAACTGCTGGCCAAGGTGTGCTGTCTGCTTTCAGTCCCATTAGTCCTGACACAGTGTTGGTGGCTGTAACACCATCTGCGCCACCTGTGAAAGAAAAGGTCAGTCACTTTTTGTTAAATCATGTGTATAAGAACAAGGGAGGAAAAAATACAACAGAAAAACTGTGAAACTGTGAAATAACTAAAAATTCAAATAAACAGCTGAAGGCAGAAAGCAACAAACTGTAAGGGGATGCACAGAAGGGTCCTTAAGACCAATCCTGGGCTGACAAACTTAGCACTAGCTTCAAGGCAAGCTGCATCGGTTGAAAGAGCTGTAAGGGCTACAAGACAGCACACGTGGGAATCACTGGGGCTGACAGGCAGATCTCTGCCCTTCAGCTGTGTGGGACGGAACCTGCTACAGTGGTTGTTCAGCACCTGGAGGTGTCCCAGCACAGGGGTCACCTCCTCCAAGCTGATGACACCAACCCTGCACTGATGGAGCCAGCCCATATTCTTGTTTCTCACTGCGAGGAGCAAAAAGAAATTAACAATGCGACAGAGAAACGATGACCACCATTTTAAATGATGGATTAATACACCTACTTGCAAATTAATTTCCTGCCATGTTGTACTTTAAGGTCTAAGGAAAAAAAATGAATATATATATCCCTTCAAAAGGTGTATTTCTGTTTTCTCAGGATGCACACGTCATTTTCACTACTAAATGTAGGAATAGGGGAATTTACAGTGGTATGTAAACGTATAAATAGGATAGAAATAGGAGCATGCAGACAAACACACACACAAACGTATGATTTATTTTTAACAGCCTAATATAGTTCTCTTAATATATTGCTATATTCTAGAAGCATGGACAAAATTAGGAAGCCTTAGATCACTGTGCTTATTATAAATACAACAAATAAACTATTTTCATATTAGCTTCTGTTGTTATTTGTTATTATTCCAGCAACTCCCCTATCTTCCCCCATCCAGCAAATTAGTAAATCTGCACAGCTTGTGCACTGGAGTCTGTTACCTTCCTGCGCAGCCATCGCAATATTCACAATATCAGTGACATTTGGGGTCAGCTTGGCAAAGAAAGGAATCTGAACAGCTTGTCTAACCCAGCGACAGATGTTCCGTACCAGCTCTGGATCCTGTTCAAATAGGTCAGATAAATATAGAACATAATTAAAAGTAATATGAACAAAAGGTATATCAAGGAAATAGAAAACTTTGCTATAAGTGGCTATAGCGCAATTTTGTGAAATTACACATCAAGACTGAACCTCATCTCATTAGTTAACTTACTTCAGACACATCGAGTAACTGCAAATCCATTACACAAAGGTTAGCTCATGAGAAAAGGAAAATTTCCTTCTTTTTTTTTTTTCCAAAAGACAAAAATATCACAAAACGTTCCCTTCCCAGAGAGGGGGAAATATCATTTTGGATGACAGAGACTTTCTTTACCCATTTATTTAAAAAATTACTTTTCAGTTTTAATGACTCACTCTATGTAAGGTGTATTGAAAATAACCAGTATCCTATAAAATAATGTGAACCTGAAAAATTGGCTGATCATGCCTTGATCAGAACAACAAGGATGAGTCGAGGTTGCAGGGCTATCAGGATGCAATTCAGCATTTCTGAACTCTCCTCTGACTTCAGAGAATAACTTGAGATGGCCATAGTGTAAATGAAAGATCAAAATCTTCTCTGTTAAAGCCAGAAATTGAAATCTTCAAGTGTTGGCTTTTCATGATTTCCAGGCATTTACTTCCCTTATGGAATACGTCTTGCGTAGACAAGTAATCAACCATCCTTTCCATTGAAAACAGCTCAGTGGAACTCACATTCTGCGTCTGGCACATATAATGGTTATTGTTCAATATAATTCTTCGGGTATGGTTTGTTGTTTTTTTTCTGTTGGCTATTGATAATGCTCTTCAACAAATACCTTATAATTTGCAATACTGATGCATGTAAAACACGGTGCATGATCTGGTTAAAAACTGAATGGTGCTATTAGATTTAGTACAAGTACAACCCGTTGGTAGGCTGATTGGTACCACAACAATTATTTATATTTAATAAATCTTTATCGCTCTCTCAGAAAATTAAGTTTGTCATATATGAATAACTTTCTCCCGTTTGGATATTGTAAAAACTCAGAAAGCTGCATTGCTATGTGGTAACTGAAACTGGGATGAGCCTAAATGAAGTTTAGTTTAAAACAATCCAGTGGACAGCAAGGTTGTCAGTCTAGTGAACACACAGGAAATATCCCCTTGTTCTTTTTTCTTTTTACACCAATGACTAAATACAAACAAACAAACAAAAAACCACAAGGCTGTGTTCCTGGAAAGTACACAGTGCTCGACATGAATAGTAAAACCCTGAGACTTAGCTGTGCCATTCCAATAAAAATGGTGATCTCCCCGCCCATGCAGCTCCCATGAAATATGTATGAACGCTGCGCTGGCAGTATGAAAGCAGTGGCATCTTTGACTTTCATTTCTGCTTTGAATTTCCTTGAGGCCCAACACAGAAATGAGAGACCCTCTAGAAGACATGCATTCTATATCCTTTATGTTAATTCTTCTTAGAAATCCTTGTAATAATGTTCAGGATGTTGGCACCACATAACTCATTATGCTCTGTCGTGCTTACAGTGCTGCCGTAAAAATTCTTACTCCAACATGCACTAACACTTTACTAAATACTATTATTTTAATCCACATTGAATAACTTATTGAGGCATCTCTTTCATTCATATAAACCTGATTTCCATCCTACCTAAGACAATTTAACTAGTTTGTCTTTCTTAAGAAATACTAATTTGACCTTTTCTTTTTCCCAAAAGTAAGTAAAGACCTTCATTTCCCAACAGTTCTGCTCCTCTCACACCAAGATTAACGCAATGAATGCAATGGAAGGGTCTCCAGTTTCTCAAGGCAGTAAACAGTTTGAATATCTGATTGCACAGGACATATTTAGGCAATGTCCTTTTGAAAGGTTCGCTTGTATCAGTCTTGGAAACCTGCCCGTTTTTGGTACCCATAAAAGCACAGGTAACCTACTAGGAAAATAATTTGAAAACTCAACTAGAGGAGGTGAAAACTTTGATTTCACTTCACTTAATATTCCAAGGAAAAAATAGTACTGTTTGTTCAGGAAATGTGGAAAAAATGAAAAAAATTTAACACAGTGCTTTGCTGCATAGTGAGACAGTAACTGATAGGAATTGGAAAAGTGTTGAACTTTATATATATAAAAAAAAAAAATTTCCACAAATTTGACAATTTTGTATTGAAAGGTATTTCTAAAGCTGATTCCCCCCCCCCCCCCAAATCTTTTATCTAATTCATTTGCTCATTAAATAAATATCATATAAAGATAATGCTGAATACCTTAAAAGAAATTACCGTTTACCCTTTGCCACCCCCAAAACACACCCAAAACACGTGTGACAGATCTCGCTGCTTCCCCTTTCAGTGCGAGTCCTACAGTGGAGCTGTACTGGAGCATCCAGCTGACCCACCCTCCCGCCCTCCTCCTCCACCTCCTCCCTTTGTTCTACCTTCAGCCTCCTCCTGCTCAAATTCCTCCCGGTGCAGCAGCCAACATGAGGCCACTTGAGCCTGTCCTCTCTCCCCCCTTGCTGTAGTGACATCGCAAGTGTGCAGTGGCCACAGCCACTACATGCCTGAGCTTCCCTGCTGCCAGAGCAATTTCAATGCCACGAAGCCACCGCATGAAAATACCAGAGCTTTTATGCTCTACAGACAACTAACATATTCTCAAAGAGGAATAATATCCCCACCTGCTTTTATCTGTACCATCACATTTTCTTCTGTGGATCATCAAGAAAAAGTTATTCATTCATTTATAAAATTCATAATTTCCTGCTACATTTGCACTGAGGACTTGGAAAAATGCATCACAGGTCATCCAATGGTTGAAATCAGAAGATATTCATGTCACTGGACAGCTAATTTTCATATGAAATGAATGAACTACATTTATACAATCCAGGGGACGTTCACTGGATGGTGTACAACCTCTCCATAGATGTTTGCCTTTGGACTGAGGACAATTTGCAGAGGTCACACAAGAACCCAACTTTTGAGAAAGATTTAAGTGATTAGAAATAGAAAATTCAGTTCTAAGTGCAATCAGTGACTATAGATATTATCCCAATTTGAAATGCAGTTCAAAACTTAAGATTTCCGAGAATATTAATTTATAATTTTCAGCAAAGTTTTAAACTCAGGTGCAAATCTAACAAAGTGAGCAGCCTGGTGCCAAAAACTAGTTGTAAAGAGGCTATGTAAAGGCTTCATTTTGGCCAAATTCATTTTGCTCATTCAGGGCCTCCCATCCACTTGGATTTCTGAAAGATTGACCCCAATTTACAAATTGCATTTACTGATTCTTAGCAGAGATTTGATTTATAAAACATTCAAGGATGAACATATAAAAGAATGAATCTTGAGGTCCGTATATCACGTTACAAAAAATACCCATCACTGCTAATACTATGTATCTTTTTTTTACCCCAGTCCAACTTTATGAAAGTGCCTTCAGCTTTTATCATTGATAAAGTGGTTGCTGAAACCTGCATAGTTAAGAAATATTTTCCAACTGGCTTGATATGTAAAATGCTATTAGCTGTAAAAACAGCTGGGCATTTACATTCGCAAAATCAACAATATGAACTAACTAAAATATTATTCTGCTTAACGTAGTACAGGATTTTAATGCTTTTGGTTCAAAGTCTACCGTGTTGCTATAAATTATCTTCTTCTATTACACATAACTAGGTTTGTTGGTTCTCTCATTAATGATGACACAGTGCGATTGTTACAGAATGTGTAGCATAATTTTGCTCTGTGTGTCAATCCAGAAGAATGAACAAATGCTTCAATGGACTGTAACATCCATTGGTAGCACACTTCATTTATCTGCTGTATTATTATTTTTTTTTAAACAAACACCATCTAAATAAAAGCTCGGTGAAATTATCATCAGCTAAAACATAATATTGATTCATGCACTGTACCTAAAGGAATCTGTTGGTAATTTAATGCCATATAAAGTCTCTTTTGGTATGAGATGTATATCAGTGAGTCTTCTGTCTTCCTGTTCTTAATCAAATATTGCTTGTTTATTCCAAATGCACAGGAGATTTGAATGTTACAGGGGTTGTCTTTCTACTTCCCTAAGCAGCAGTACAGAATCATTTTTCCTGAATATTCATTATAGCCTTGGGCTAGATGGAGCTTTTAATCCTAACTACTCATTGCCAATGGGTAGATATACTAGAGGAAAAACAACTATTCACCTTTTTTTTCTAAATGATCACATGATAAGCTTAACTACAACCATAACTGTAAGTCCTCAGAAATTAAAGCAGCAAGTTGTCTACTGATTGCATTTGGCATTGGTAATGAGATGAATCCCACGTCCTATCACCCTCAAGGCAGATACATCCTGCATGTTTAAAAAGGAGTGTGAAAATGCTGTGCTTGGAGTAGGTCACCTCTCCTTGTGTTTCATGGAAAGATACAAAACCATTAGGAGATTACCACAGAAATGTCTGGCTGTAGATTTTTAGAAATTTTGGAAATTTTTACTATGACCTAATTTCAGTGTTCTTGCAGGGTCCTCATTTTTACACTATCCTGTTTCTGCACAATCTTTATACTGTGTCCAGAAGAGGTAGGGAAGTACTACTATACATGTTTAATAAATGGAGAGAGAAGAGTCAGACAGACTGAGTTACATCTCCTCAAACTCACCTTGTTTTGGGGTGCAGTTTTTACCAAGTCATTTGCATAAGGATCTGAAAAGGTTTGGCAGAAAACTGCACTTGATTCTTCAGAATACCTTAAACCGTGAGACACTTTCCACATTAACAAAAGAATTTTTGAATACTTGAATCAGGTTTTCAGAGTATTTGGATAATGCAAAAGATAGAAATACAAGTTCTTTAGGGTAATGAACATGCTTTTCTTAGCTATGCAAACAGTCCTTGGGAAGCACACATGTGTAAGTGTATGTCCATATGTACGTGTGCATATATAAAGAATGCAAAAGCCAGTCTGAAAAGATGTCATAAAAATAAACCTGTTACAGAATTTTCCCCAAGAACTTCAGAAGGAAGGTTACCACTCAGTAGAACACATTAGCTGATCTTGTCTAATTAATGCTAGGGAAAATGGACCATGCCATGCAATCTTCAATCCATCCCTAATTACTATAATGGTGGCAGTTCTGTCTCACTAAGAACAGGATAAGGACCTTTGCAGTTGTGGAAAGTATAAAAATATAACTGTTATCAGACAGAATCCTGATGTATAAAGGCTTTCTGACATAGGACCACGGGAGTTATCATTACAGATCATGCTGATGATTCGTGCAAGTCCATTAACCTGACTGTGATGATGGCAAGTTCTAGATGGCACACAGAGTGATGCAAGACGTGTTAGGACTTTGCATGTGAAGTCCATAAATCTCATCTATCACTGACTACAATTACCTAAACAACAAAGTTCCAGAAAATAAAATACTTTATTCTATTTAATGCAAGCATAAGCCTGATCTTCCTCATAAACCTCAAGTCTTTGATGGCCACAAAACTATTCTCATATGTCTCTTGCCAGTGAGTTTTGTGGTTAAATCATGCATTATATCAACGCGTTTGCGATTTTAAATACTGATACTAAGTTACAGAGGACTTAATTTTGTCTTTGTATTAATTTAACAAACACGAAGCTGACGTGGGATTTCTTATACATTGTTAGTAGGCAAGTGGCATCAAAAGTCCCTCATCAGTGCATTCTTCTGGTGACAGAAGAAAAAAAAATTGTAGCCCCCTTACATCTATTATCATCGGAGGCATTTTTAGTGTGAAAAAATGTTCTACAGTTAACTTCCTCATTCTGCACAGTAGATACATTTTCCAAAACAGTACGGATAGGTATGGGAAAAAGAGGGAGTGCTTTCAGGAATGATGTAGCCTAAGAAAAACTTTGTAAGTGAGAATTTACAAGATTTGGCTTTTAAATTTAATTCATGTACTATTGTCACTTTACTTTTTCAACCCATCCTCAGTCAAATTGCTGTCTGAGAGCCCATGGGGACTCAAATGCACCCTCACCTGGAAAACAAGAAAGGAGAAAAGAATCCTTCAGTGTTGGCAAATAACCTCCATGCCAACAGGTAGACTGTCTTCTGGACCATGCCACCCTTTCCTTGCGAACATTACAGCGGCACTACCTGCCACGACCTGCAGTGCGGGCAGGCAGGGGCAGGATACATTTGGAGCAGCTTTAGAAAGTGAGTAATGATCATTTCTGTAGATTCCTTACCTATTCAATCCACTCCACTAGTTCAATGTGTAAGTCTGTATCTGCATCTTTTACAGAGATCCCACAGATGTTCTGAGGACTTGTTAGCCTGATAACTGGTTAGTTTAAATGCTTTTTATATGTGTCTATCACATATTTCTTTTCCAGATCAAACACGGATCCATAAATCTATTAGGAAATCAGAATTTAAAAAAAAAAAAATCAAAATTTCTCTCTGTGTGTGAAGAGCTACTCGTTTGCTATTCCTTCAAATGTGAAGAAAAAGTAAAAGTATGGGAATTTCTGCTTAAAGCATCGCAAACTAGTACCTTTAGCATTCATCTCTTTTTTTTTTTCATATTACTATTGATCTTTTCCACAGCTATCTTTTCTCCCTCCTCCTATGAGATGTCCAACATTGCCTTCCTAAAAGTATCTCGAGCCCTACCCAAAATTTTCACAGTACCTAAATATAGAACTGCAGTCAATTACAACAGCGAAAGACACACCATTCCTGAATCTCATGGTTAATTTTACTGTCTTCTCACATGCTAGAAAGGGGCAGTTTAGGTTGTGCATTTGTCCCATTTCAAACTTAATTAAAGCTAACAATTTTTTTAAAGCCTGTCAAATTAAGGGAAGGATTTCCCAGGATAGAAGACGAATAACTCTCTACTTCTCATCTGGAGTTAAAAATGCTTCCTCATTTCTCAGGAAATTTGACAGCTTTTGGTCAACATCTATTGACCGCAGCTGTCAAAAAGAAAGAAATGAGGCAGTTTAACCTAAGGCAGGAATAACAGTTTTCACAGTTGTATGTGAAGCTATCTATATATATTAGGAAAAATTTCAAAAAATGCGTAAATGACTTCAGAGGCTTTGGGTCAGCCTGGTCAACCCCACAAAAATGTAGCTGCTGGATGAGAGCTTATATTCTTCTGGCTAGAATCTATGATATGATGCAATGTGAAACCAATGCCACAAAATAAACTTTTAGAGATATCGACAGTATGTGAATTCGGGACTCTTTTTCAGTCAATACTGTACTGTCTTTTAGCATGAGATCCAAAGTGTATCAAAGGTAGTGAAAGCCCTTTCCATTAGCTTAGCAAAAATAAAATCAAAAATCAAAATCTCATTAGACATCTTCAATAAAATGGTACAGGAAAATCCCATTCAGGATAAAAATTCAAAAATGTCCATAAATGGATAATTTCATATTTTGTTCTGGGAGGATCAAGATGTTTCATTCCAGTTTAGGCCTTCAGCTTTTATTAATTACCTTGCAATTTGAAACAAGAGGTTTCAAAATGAAGTGAGGTTGTAGGGGTTTATTTTGGGGAAGAATTTCTAAAAGATCAGAGACTAATATGAGAAGAATTAAGCAAGGTCCACATAGTTACCATTTAACTACACTACCATAGCAACAATATGTACTGCGACTATTGCTCACTGGTTTAATTCAAGGATATACTCATTTTCTACTCTCTTACATACTCTAAAATATTCCTTTCTTTTACCAAATCTTTTAGAAGTCATTTACTGGGTAAATTAAGACATTTATGTTATTTCTACATAATAAGTGTTCTCTTCATAATTTGAAAAAAAACTGCAATATTTTTAACTTGAAGAGATATCATATGGTTTATATAACTAAGCATGTACTACTAGTGAAACAAGCACATTTTTGCTTACAAAATACTGCAGATTAAGATGTAAAAGTACAGCTTGGAAAATTCCCATTAGCTTTTGCAGACTATATTCTTTTTGTTTTGTTATAGTCTTTCACTCATGCAAAAAGCATTATCATTTGAAGACCGTGTAAAGACTATATATTTTTTATTTTAATGTAACCTTTATTTCTTTATATTTATAGGGAGTAATGACTCCCAATTTATAGATGTTTTTGCCAAAGTAAAAATCTAAGCAAAAGCGTAGCGACTGGATTCAACTTTCTTTTTTTTTTTTTTTTATTTCTGTGGGAAATTATAAGAACCAAAAAACCCCTGCCACCTAGCTCCATTCTTAGATGCTAGGACTTTATTCCTTTAAAGTAAAGCTGCAAGCATGGTGTCAAGATTTGATCAACTGCTCTTCAGATCAGTCGCTTCAAGTTCCACTTGGGGGAGCCTAATTGAGATTCTCTTTTTTTTTCCAGTGATACCAATGTGTCACGGGATAAAATCAAGTCACTCTGGATTAGGTCCAGACTTTGGTCATGGCTGACCTGAGAAGTCAAAGCTCTAAGACCCAGTCTATACTGGGAGAGATAACAGCAGGTATTGAGAAAAGCCAACATGAGACTATGACAATAATGTGGTTCCTACTTCTCACAGTTAGGCTACTTGGAAAATCTTAAATAAATTGGTGCACATAAAAACAATAGAATGTGAAATTCAACAGTGTTTAACCAAATAAACCTTAAAAGACTCATAAAAGGCTTTGGCAAAATCAGAATTTCTTAATAAATTTCAATTTAGCAGATCCCCATCTCCCTCTTCTTTCTCATTTGGTATCACAATCATTGCTTCTCCTCCGCCTCTACAATTAGAACCTCTGAAAGATATTAAAAACATAAGACAAATAGCCTTTGATCACTTCTCTCTATTCACAATTAAAAAATGGGAAAAAAGAAGTTTTTACAGCATTTCCTTATTGTAGTACAATACTGGAGCTGCACAAATGAACGATGCTTAACAGTACGTTTGAAAAAAACCCAACAAATAAACCAAAAACCAACACTCCAAAGCTTTTTAGCACATCTCATCTAATAGGTGCCAATATTAACATAGGTCAGTATCCAAACTTAAGAATATATTTATCAAAGTGCTGTGTGGGAGATCCACTTTGGATGCCTTATTAGCAGCGTGGCACTCCTACACCGTTCTTTGATAACGTGGCACCTAATGACTGAAAAGATAACCAACATGAAGAGAAGGTCAAATATGAGCTGGAAATTTTTGATTGACCGGTACACAAAAGTACAAAACACAGATTTGTGTTGGGAGTTACAGCAATGATAAGAGGGATGTCAAGATCAAGCGCAACTGAGACTTGAAAGGTTTGTGGCTGTCTTTAGTCAGCTTTGCAATTACTCCCTTTTTCAGATCACATAAAAGCTTTTTGTTTTCTCCCCAGCACTAAAAGAAAAACAATTGAATTTATTTTGAAAACGGAGTCCTCTCTCTAAATAGGTGGTAAAACCATAACATTTTTCTTTATTCCCAATTTGGTTTTTGTTTTGTTTTCTTTCTTTTAACAATTTAAAATGTTAATCTAAGCAACCGGAAGAAACATCACTGTTAAAAAACTTTCTACTTTTAAAATTAACTATAAGGCTTCTTAAAAATTGTTATACGATAGGAAAAGCTCTATGTTTCATTGACATAGGTCAGTTAAAACTGTCGCAATCATTATTTACAGCTATTGATTTTAACGCAACATTAAAGGAGTGAGACACAACCATTATTTTCTTTGGTTGTCAGAATAAAGGTTAATAATAGTTGGCCTGAAAGGGTGAAGCACAGATTGCCAGTTCAAATTAGCAAATAATTTGTTCTGATACCAACTGGGCCTAGACATTCCAAGTGAAAAATGTGAAACTGCACATTTACATTTTATAAACTTCTTGTAGATATTAACTCGAAAGATTTATTTATCAACAGCATTGGTATATGTAAAGTGTTGACTAATAAAAAATGCCTTTTTACCCCTGACAGAACAAAATATTTTATCTTGGTTGTTTCTAGCTAACCAAAATAATGTTTTTCATATCACTGTAAAAAAGTGGTAAGCAGCATGATTAAACAATATTTCAGCTCTTTAGTTCATGCAGAGGTTACCTGCTAGAAGGCAGGTTTGATTAGGTTTACGTCATACATGAAATATTTTAAAGGGAAGCAGAGAACTCAAATATATGAGCGCTGCAGCTACAAATAGCTTTTTCTTGTGGTCAGGTAGGCAAGCTCTCAGTCCTTTCCTATAATAAAGAGGCAGAAAATATCAAATAATTGAGGAAACCATAAACCGTTGAAACCACCAAACTAAGGAATTTAAAACCTCCACTCTGAGAAGGATTTCCCACTCAGTTTTAAAAAGATCATCTTATGGGCCTGTATCCAGATCGGGTCTACTGTAAAGAGCGTCCCTCCCAGCACACTGGCTAACTTTACTAGGAGGTGAGGCAAAATTAAAAAAGTATGAGCCTAGTCCTGAAAATTCTCATGTAGGCAGTGAAGAGACTAGTTAACACACTGTTAATTAACTTCATCAAATGGTAGCATAAAACTGAAACCGTAGAAAGAAAAAGCTATTAATGTGCACTGCGTAGTTAACTTTTATTGTGCACCAAGATGCACAATCTTAAAATATTTTATTTTACCTGCACGCAGATACTTGTTGCTGATCATTTCCTTTCCAATAAATCCTGTTTACCATACATCATGGGTATGAACAACTGCAACAGTTTATACTGTGACCACGCATCCAAAGGCAAAGCAGTACACAGGATCTGGACATTTAACCCAAATATTTAACCATGTAGACCACAGAAATATGCTAGCCTGAGTTTTCTACATTTCCCTTTTCTGGAAGCGTCTCAGTGCATTAAAATACAACTGCGAGAATAAGTACAGGTTGCCATTTGTTTTTAAAAAAAAAATCATGGTTGTCTGTCTGTCTGCAAAGCACTCGCTGTATATTCCATGACAGTTAGGCTACTGAAGTGTCATTAAAATAGCCCAAATCTTTTTGTTCATTTTTAAATAGCAGCAGGTCACTGATATTTTGGCCGAACTGACCTTCGTTGTGCCAGCTGTCATCCCTAATGTGAATTCCAGCTGAAATGCTTCCATCATAGTGAGGCTGAAAATAAGGTTATCCCCAACCTCCTTTCACGTCTTCATGAATTTCAAGGAAACTTTTGCTTTTTCTAAGAAAAGCCATTCTGTAGAGACTGCTTTCCATACATAAATAAAAAGTCACCACATATAAACAGTATTTAAAATGTTATTAACAGCCATAACATGTCATTAAAAAGTTTCAGCAAGTCGGTACTGCTGTTAACATTACTGTCCTATTTATAATCCCTTTTTATTTTCCATTTTGTCTTTTGAGTAATTCAATTAAAAATCCTTCAAAGCAATAACAGTGGATTAAATGTTGTCAAACCGCAATATAAAATTACAGAATAGTGTTCTGATGATGAATTTATTAAACTTTGTATCTTAATTCATTTCTCCTCGAGTGTATGAAAAACAGAATTCTTAAGACAAAATACCAATTAACTGTCGTACCTCGTTATTAAGTATTGTCTCCTTTTACATGTTACAAAAAATAGAATACATGAGCACATAAAGGACGTACGGAACTAAAGACATGGAAGAAATCCATTTAAATCACGACATTTAATCACACCTGAATCCTGTGCGGGCAACAGAAAAGGAAATGAATCCTCAGGTAGTGGAGGAAGGTGAGTGATGTCACCAACCCAGGAGTGACCACACAGGCAGAAAGCTTCTTCTGTTCAGATTTCCAGTGAAATAGCTCATGAGTCAATTGTTACTTTGAAAGCAACTCCACAAAGGGTTTACATTATGAGGGATATTTTAAAAGAGGAGGAAGTGGAAAGAGAAAGGGAAGAGACACATATAAAACCAGGGAAGGTGAAAAAATCATTCAAAGAGGTTGAAACAACAAAACTGAACTATCATAAAGGATGACATGTGGCCACGAACAGTGTGGGAGCAAGGAACGTAACCCCACAAAACACACCTCCTGGCCTGCGAAAAAGTGTGCTTAGATCTACGTGTGCAGAAGGTGGAGGAGTCAATCAGCAGCATCCCTTCTCCCTGCACATCCCAAATACCCTCCCAGCAAAACACCACCCAACGCAGCACATCTCTGCGCACAGAGTAACACCATCACCGCTTGAGGAGTCTGTGCTTTGTGACTGAATTTCCTGCGTCTGCCTGAGCTTTTCCTTCGGCTGGACTACTAAGGCTCTGTGGTGGGTTGACCCTGGCTGGACACCAGGTGCCCACCAAAGCCACTCTATCACTTGCCCTTCTCAACTGGACAGGGGAGAGAAGGCTTATGGGTCGAGATAAGGACAGGGAGAGATCATTTAACAATTACTATCATGAGCAAAACAGATTCGACTTGGGGAAAATTAATTTATTACCAATCAAATCGGAGTAGGGTAATGAGAAATAAAAACTAAATCTTAAAACACCTTCCCCCAACCCTTCCCTTCTTCCCGGGCTCAACTTCACTCCTGATTTTCTCTACCTCCTTCCCCCCAGCGGTGCAGGGGGATATGGAATGGGGGTTGCGGTCAGTTCATCACATGTTGTTCCTGCCGCTCCTTCCTCCTCAGGGGGAGGGCTCCTTACACGCCTCCCCTACTCCAGCGTGGGGTCTCTCCCACAGGAGACAGTTCTCCATGAACTTCTCCAATATGAGTCCTTCTCAAAGGCTGCAGTTCTTCACAAACCGCTCCAGTGTGGGTCCTTTCCACGGGCTGCAGTCCTTCAGCAGCTGACTGCTCCAGCATGGGTCCCCCCACGGGGTCACAGGTCCTGCCAGCAAACCTGCTCCAGCGTGGGCCTCTCTCCACGGGTCCACGTGTCCTGCAAGGAGCCTGCTCCAGCATGGGCTTCCCATGGCATCATAGCCTCCTTCGGGCATCCACCTGCTCTGGCATGGGATCCTCCATGGGCTACAGGTGAATATCTGCTCCACTGTTAACCTCCATGAGCTGCAGGGGGACAGCCTGTCTCACCATGGTCTTCACCACAGGCTGCAGGGGAATCTCTGCTCCGGCATCTGGAGCACCTCCTTGCCCTCCTTCTTCACTGACCTTGGTATCTGCAGAGTTGTTTCTCTCACATATTCTCACTCCTCTCTTCGGCTGTTGTTCTGCAGTTTGATTTTTTTTTTTCCCCTTCTTAAATATGTTATCACAGAGGCACTATCACCGTCGCCGATGGGCTCGGCCTTGGCCAGTGGTGGGTCTGTCTTGGAGCCGGCTGGCATCAGCTCTATTGGACATATGGGAAGCTTCCAGCAGCTTCTTACAGAAGCCACCCCTGTAGCCTCCCCGTGACCAAAACCTTGCCGTGCGAACCCAATACAGGCTCCCGTTCACATCCATCAGCTTGGGTGGCAGACAAATTCTCTCTGCTAACATGCTGCCTGGTTTTATGAAACTTAGAGAAATTCAGTATCTTTGAAACAGTTTCAACTCTGAGAAACATGACTGAGACAGGTCATTTGGTTGAAACATGCCCCAAAGCAACAGAGGGCACTGACAGACACAAAGACACAAAGACAGTGAGATCAGCTGAGACCTACCTTCCTAAGATCCCAGCCAAAATAGATGAAAGTGGCCAACGCAAGAGAACAAGACGACGTACAAATCCTGAAACTCCACCGCACACACCAACAAAAACCTCACTTTGATTATCCTGGTTTATACTGGATTTTGGGTGGCAATGTTCCCACTGCCGCAACAGCACAGCGTAACACCACCCTGCTGTACTTTGCATTAATTTGTTGCAGTAACTGATATAAAAGAGAAGAGAGAGAACTAATACTGCCTTCAGGACTCAATGAATTATACTTAACCAGCATATTATTGTAGGGTGCTAGTAGAATGCCACATGAACACAGATATAATCAAATTCTGTTTGGGGCATCATTTATTTAAAATACTTCAAGCTCCTTGCTGGCAGAGCAACAGCGAATTAGCATGCTATGCTGTGCACTTCAATTAAAAAGCAGCCTCATCTTTCCTATTTCCAAGGTACAGCAGAGCAAATTTAATTGTTCCATGCAGCCAGTTCTCATCTTTGCAGAGTAACCAGGGCTTTGGAGGTTTTTTTTGCTTTTTGTTTTTAACAGATTTGTCTTCTCCTCAATGAGGCAATGTGGGCTTTTATGAAACTTGCCTCCTAATTGCAGGCAATAAACATGAACACAGCCAGCAGCAGAGGCTGTAGCAAGTACAGTTTAAGTAAAATGAAAATAAAGGTAAGAAAAGAACCACAAAGCAAGTTCATTTTACATATGATCTGAATAGTTAAACCACCAGGATCTGGATTTCAGTGCTCGCGAGAGACACATGCATGCCTCCTTCAAGATAAACTAAAAAAAGCAAACAATTCCCCAAACCTATAGCTTAAATGCTGAGATAGGCAAAGATTTTTTATATTTTGGAGGCTAGAAGGTATGACTAATTAATGAGAAATATCTATAAGCCAGCATGTTATTAACTTTTAAAATATTTGCTTATAGCATACAGAATATCTGTTCTTGAACTCAGGCTGAGATCTTTGAATGTGAGATTTGTTTTTTTGTAAAAGTATAGAGGCATCTTCTGTGCTTTGGAAATTTAACTGATGCGTCGCTTTCGACTTGTGAGCTCGCTATCATACCGGTCACCTCACCCCAAGTGAACAGGTGAGTCCTCGTGCTTCCCTTTACCCACCACTCATTTCCTTTCCCTGGTACGAACACAGTACCTTCAGACAGGAACTGAGCAGGGTGAATCCACAGAAAAGTTTGTCTGAATAGGCTTCTGGTGGGCAGATGGTCCAAGCTCCAGCTCTGAGGGGGACTAGCGGCAACACCAGTTGAGGTTGCCCTTTGCCTGCCTGAGCCCTGAAAACTCCAGAGGTGGAGAGTGCACAGCCCTACTACACAACATGTTCCTGTACCACATCACCTTCTTGGTGAATTATTTTCCTGATGCCTAACCTGAAACATTCAGCCTATGAGTCGTGGCCATTGCCCCAAGCTGTATCATCTGACACTATGGAGAATCATCTTTCCCTCTTTGTAGCTACTCTTCCAGCATCTTTGTTATTACCTTTCAAGCAGCTGTAGGCTGCTCTTTCCTTCCCTCTGTTGTTTTTCACTCCCCGTTAGGCCAAGGAGACTCACTGATATTGTTAAAGACTTTGGATAGCACTCATCCTAGTTGGTTTTATTCCAATGATTCTAGGAATATGCACATTACATTTACTAGACCTGGGGTTTCATCTAGACAACAAAGAATGTCACCAAATTTAGCAAGAATGTAAAATAAAACCCAGATTATCAACTCAATTCAACTATTTATTCATTCTTGCCAGAGCAGCTGGAGCTGACTTTTGGATCAAAACCAAAAAGCCAAACACCTAAATTTGTTGATTTCACATCACAGTAATGGTTCTGAATATTTAATGCCACTTTTTGGAAGGATAAGTAAAAAAAAAAAATTAAAACATCTTAGCAGGGTTTTCAGTGAAGAGACAAAAAGTGCACCACAGATACAACACAAGTTAGACATTGAACTGTGAGTGCTACCTTCCCAGATGTTTGATCGATTTATTATTTTCATAATTTTATGCTGTAATTACTACGGTAATGAACTATAGTGGGAAAGCGATAGTGTCATTTTTTAATAATCTACTGTTCACCACGTGGTCTTTATGTTTAATATTAAATGTTTTGTACACTTACGTTATCCCATTCGAAGAAAATTTGTGCATTAGTGCTGTGAAACCTAACGATGGAAATTCTATTACAATTTTTAATGATACCCAACTTTTATACAGTTGCAGATTGTTATGAAAGAACACAAACCTTAACTTTATTATCATTAATCAGCATTAGTAAATATAATTGACATTTTATACAGAACCAGCTTTAAGTAACTTATTGGCAGCAATACAGATGCCTCTTAATATTACCCTCTGGCTAGCTATGCTGTTTGGGCGCCAGAGTGTCTGCACTAATGACTTGGAATTAAAATCAAATAAAATTTGAGAACTGTAATGCGCTATAAAACAAACAGCCACGCTTAGTACCAATTCTTTATACGTATATAATTTGGATATATCTGGAATTTTTAAAATTTACAGAGGATATAAAACAGTGGAAGTGTTTGAGTCTAGATAACAAAATGGGATAGAGAAAAAACAAATCTGATGTTCCCAGATTTCTACACTTACCCTTAGGCACACTGTAGGAATTGAAATGAGGAGAAAAAGTAGACAGTGTAATTAACCTTTCCCTTCCTTTTTTTTTTTAAACAACAAAAGAAAGGCAGAACATTTTAGACAATATAAATAGTAAAAAATACACATACTTGTTTTTCTGCCATTATTTTCATCTCAGCAATTTTTGTAGTTTCCTGAGGATTTATTGTGCTTAGGCATGAAAAAGGACCTAATCCTTAAAAAATTTTCCTATGAAGACGTGGATTATGTTATCAAAAAGATTTAAGAAAACCTGCTTCACTGTGAAACCAGGAAAGCTGCTCTGTCTTTCAAAGCCTCATGCCCTGACTTCTAGATATCGAGTGGTGGGTTTTTTTTTTTCACAGCATATCTGAGCCCTCTCTTCCCCACACCACCTATGTATGGCCTATCTGATTTCAGGAAAAAAAATAAAATTAGGAGTAGAGCCAAAATACTTCCTTGTCTTATGATGGGGCCTCCAGGGGCCACCACACGTGGAAGCCCCCTGAAGGGTTACTGATAAATCGCATTGCACATATTGTTATTTTATCCAGTTTATCCTCACCCTTTGCTTTGATAAACTACATTTAAAGCCAGTATAATTTAATTTTAGCTAACTCTGAGGAAGATCCTTGGGATCTGGCCCTCTAAAGATGGCTTGTTTTATTCATTTATTTGTCTAAAAGATTCTTTTCTGAGCTCTCATTTTGGTGAGACAGTTAAGAGAACACAAGAATATATTTAAGCAAGAGTAGTATATATTAAACATTCAAAAGAATATCCATATTGTATGGGGAAGAGAGAAATTTTATTATTATACAAACATATATGTATATATAATGTAATCTTCTTCTTGCTTTATGGATCTGATCTCCTCCAAGGAGAGTCACAAATCCACACGATAGCCCTGAGTGCTCAGATTTTGCATTTGGTTCTCTGATTTTACAATAGCTGAAAGATATGTAAAAACTCATGTAGCCAGACAGCTCCCTACTGACTACACATCTAAGCAACTTCACATGCATATATTATTCCAACCAGTGAAAGCTGGAAATAACATATGCCTTAAAAACAACAACAAAAAAAAAAGCATGCTTGAAAGGAGCATGTTTCAACTTCTGTAGGAAATCTTTGGGGCTCTCCCTGACCGAACCGCACCCTTCTACAGCGTGCTGCCATCGCAGGTGGGGATAGCCCAAACTATTGAGTTATGTTCTGCAGAGCGAAGGGTGGGAATTGCTTCATAAACTTATAAAAACCAGCTACTATAGCTCTTTGTTGTCGAATGCAATTCGGGGGGAAAAAAAAATAATAATAACTATTACCGCTGTGCTAGTTTGGCCTTGGAGGGTTTTTATAATTCTCTCCTGGTTTTAATCATAACTTTGCTAAATGACCACTGGCCTTTAAAAGCATCCAGATTATTTTCATTAAAAATAATAATCTGCAGCATGGAAAAGATTGACATAATTTTGTTCACGGAGAATAATAAAATTTCCCGTGCATTGTGCCTGACAGTACTGCTATGATAAAGCTACACCTGAAGTGTGCCTACAGTTGCATTGAAATGATTACAGCTCCTATTGCCTCCCTACTAAAAGTTTTAGAAAGTTATCGGTTTAGTTACCCAACCACACCTCAGTTCTGAAAAGTTTTGTGTTTAACTAAGGAAGTGAGGATGCATTAAGATATCTACTAACCCTCTCCAAGGGGATCAACTGAATAGTATGAGTCCATTTTAGAGCATGTAATCATGATTCCCGCTCTGCATCTCCCTCCTCTTCTTTTACCCCTCTCCCAAAATGTAGTAAGATGGGAAATCGAACAGGCTTCAGACTTCTGAAACTTTGATGGTCAAAATCTAGAAAAACCTGGTAGACTGTGAACCAAGATTTTTCAGAGACTTCCAAGCTCACCACATTTGGGCATGTTTCAGACCCAAAACAAATTTCAAACCATGACCAAAACGTGCAAAAATCTTAAAACTTCAAAAGGCTATTAGTATAAGAATTGGCTTTTGTGCATTTTTATTCTCTTTTCATGGGCAAAACAACATACATTCTCCTAACTGAAGTCACGGGATGTATTGATAAACTCTGCATCAGATTTTTACACGGAAAAGACATCAGACACAGATAGTTCCAACCTAAACTGTGTAAACCATCATATCTATAGGTTACAGAACACGGGCTCTTATAAGAGAAGACGTTAACTGTAGGTGGCACTAACAGAATGTATGCCCTATTCTGATTCTAAAATACAGTTAGGTTCATATGCTAAAAATTGTGAAATGAAATGTGTGCATCTCATGTCCTTCAAAACCATTATTGATATATGCAGTAGTTACCAGGTTGTGATCTAAAGGATATCTACAGGGCACTGAAATGGAAACCAACAAATTCTGTCCAAGCGCTTTTTGGAAATTACTTGTTTTCATCTTGTTCCTTGTCAAATACATAATGCATTTTTGTTCTAAGCAAAACTAAGCATTTTGTATATTCTCAGCTTCTGTCTTTTTTTTGCTTTCGGCACTAAATATTTAAACACATTCAACCTAAAAATCTCAAACTAGTAATCTGCTGCTTGTGTCTTCCCCTCGAGGTGTAACTATCAATGTGGTAGTGCAGGATTGCTGAAGAGACATGAAAGAGATTGTGGTCACAGTCCTACCTGCCCACAGGCCAGGCCCATGCCTCTCTCTCCCATACCATGAGGACACGATAAATTCAACTCCAGCGCATCGGCACCAGCAGCCTATGAAACATGCAAAAGGGAAAAAAAAAATGCAAAATTAACTTCAAGTAATGTACGCTTTCCTGTAGCAATTACTGTTCATGTTAAACAGATTTCTTTAGACATTTGATTATTTATTTATTTATTTTAAAGACAGAAAGTTCTGCTTACGATAGCCTGAAAAAGAAATGTGTTGATTACTACAGAGAAAAAATTCAAAAACTGATGTGGCTTCCCAAAATTACAAAGGAAATTGAAGTAAAAAATAAATTAAAAAGAGACAAGCACAATAAGGAGTTGGTTCTGGAAAATGTTAAAAAATGAAATGTAATTACAGGGCCTCAGGGCAGCACTGAGAGCGAGGTTTGGTAGTCAGTGTTACGCAGGTGCTTTTATGCTCTGAAGAACTGTGACTCAGTAGTAAATTTCTCCTTTCTGCTTTAATGAATTTAGTCTCTAAATTTTCTGCAAGCGCCTGTACTGTGCCATAGCTTTTGTCATTAAATATTTTGGTTTCTGAAGTCAAGCGAGAGAGTATTAAAAAAAGCCTATACAAACATATTATTCATGCTAATTTCTCTTTCAGCACCCTCTATTAGCTACAATTACAAAGGCACAGGAGCCGAGGGGTACGAGGGCAGCACACAAACACGCTCCTCTTCCTCCCTGCTGAACCGCTCCGGCCTGCGACCGGGATCTCTCCCGCTGCCTTCCACGTGGCTCTAACTAGTATTTTGGTTTGCATTTGCATTTTGTTTTTGCTTATTGAACTGGAGTAACTCTGCCTGCTGTGTGGCCACGGTTCAGCAGCTCCCCGAGCGCGTGAGCAGGGGAGAAGCCATCCATCACTTTCAGGAATCCTCCATGTCCTGGCCAGCTCTGCGAGCCCGGCCATGCCGCGCTGATGCTGGTGCTGTCGGCCGCCGTGACAAGCTGACCTTTTGTATGAATAGGTCGTCCTCCTGCCGAGAGGCACTGCGGTACCTTCTGGGGCTTCTGCTCTTTGGAAAGCCACATCTATTACCTTCTAGGTAGGATCCTACGCATGCCATTAAATATCACTGCTCTTCAGTTCTGGATTCCAGAGCGCCCCAAACAAGTGTGCTGCTCTCCACAGAGCAGAGACTAACAACCACTTTGCAGAAGAAGGTTATATCACACAGGTTACACATTAGTGAGTGCATTTAAATAACTATTTTTTTTCTAAAGGGGTAACACAAATACGAACACAGATTGGAAATATCTGTCTTAAAGTTGGATAGCAGTAGCACTGGACTAAAAAAGAGAAGCAAATGGCACAATAAAGCCATTCGTCTTTGTCAGTTTAAAAGTGGTACTGCTCCTGTCAAGCACGGATTCCACAAAAGATTTCATGGTCAATTAGGTAAATACAGGTATAAAATGGACTAGTGCTGAAGATCACCAAGCTAATTACTGATAATGTTTAATTTTACTTCCCTAAGTCCCCAAAGTGATTTTTTTTCCCCCCTCATAGGTTTCAAATGCCTAAAGAAAATAGAGAAGTGTCTTCCCACATCACCATAGGAGGGCTTAGGACACTGTGAATAAAGAAACAACGATGTCCAAACATACACATTCAGCCATATGAAAACACAATACAAAATATCCACACCCATATCTGCACATATATAAAAAAACCCACCCAATTTATAAATCATTTAAATCTGAGCTGATACTGGCAATAATGACAAGCTAATTTTTTTTTCTTTGCTTATTTGTTAAAACCTTCCTTTATTGAGCTGAAATTATTCCTTTTATCTTCTCTAGATACTTTATATGGAAAAAAAAGTTTTATTTAAAAAGAACAACTTTGTCTTACATTCAGATATAGACACCTTTTTGAATGAAATTATTGTGCTTTTAATCAAGTATTTCTTATACTATTCCCTATGAACACAGGTACATGTTTTTAAATAGATTTTTTTCCTTCAAATTGAATCGAAATTTCAGGTGCATAGTCTGTTTGCATTTGTGTAAGATTGGCTTTATATTATAGGAAGCCTGCTGACTGCTATTATATACCCTGGCTTTCTCTGCTATCATTTTTGAAAGTCTGTATTAAAACTAGAATAGCATTAAATGAGCCTTTTATACTTTAAATATTCACGAGTTTTATATTCAAAAATTCTTCTGGTGCTGTCAAACTAGTGTGCCTGTAGGCAAGGTAAGATCAAGTTAGGCTCTCAAAGGTAGAATTAAATTTTATCAGGGCATCCGTCATAATATACAGTTTGCTTAAAATGCAAATAAAAAGTATATAGATTCAAAGACTAAAGGCTTTCCAGGTACTGCTTGAAAATCCAAGGGACCATTTTTATGGAACAGATTTCCTTTAAATTTACATTTCCATCATTTTAATGAAAGCACAAAATAAACAAATTATAATGGACATGCTTTAAATTCTCATTTTTCACTTTGAATCTATTTCTTTCAAGAAATTCCTTATTGCAGCTCTTGTTTTTAAGGAGAATGAAAAAAAAAAAAAAAGATACAGCAACGCATTTAGGAAACCATTACCTCAGCCATTTTTGAAAGTTCAGTCCAGTCCTCCCTGCTATAGCTGCACATGATACTGGCAATCAGAACCTGAAAAGAAGAGATATGCAGTCATTTTAAGCCACGTTACCAGATTTTGTAATACAGTACTTTACTGTGACTCCAGAGATTAACTACCACTACTGCATATGGCAACTAACAGCTGTATACTACTAGCATGTATAGTGAAATACAGCTGTATATTTCACTGGGGATGAGAAATAGTATACAAAGTCATCTATTTTATCCCTATTTTTTAAGTCATTAAGGAAGACCAGCAGGTCTAGTCAAACATGTAGGGGACTTTGCATTCTCTTCCTCATGCGATGAAACGAGAACAAAGGCTGTCCTGGACACAGAACCCAGCAGGAAAACTGTCCAAGATACTTGTTTCTGAGCTCAGAGGAATTAAGTTATTTACTATTTATACTACGCCAGAAGTACCTGGGGCTCTTTAGAGGTAGGTAAGACATAAGTGCAAGAGTTTACGGTCGAATGTGGCAGCATACAAACACAATATTCCAGCTGACTTCAGGAAGCCAGGATACACCACAACCAGCCCCATGGAACCTCACGCTACGCAAGTTAAGGACAGTGACAGGCAGCCGGGACTGTTTTGTGTAGACGCAACCCGGAGGAGATTCGTAGGATGTGGGGAAAATCCAGGAGGACTGGCAGAGTGGCACAGGGAAATTCCAGCTCTTGCTTCCCCAGGATACACATTTTATTTCCTATTCGCTGGCTGTGGCCCCAGTTCCCCAAAAGTTCTTTCCGTGTATCGCCTTTCCTCCTCACTGCACTGAGCACCTTTTCAGGTCCAAGTTCTGCCTGTAGCTGCTGCTGCCTCTAATATCTTTATTGAGGTTCAAGTTTTCAGGTAAAATAAGTTCTAATAGGATTCTTCCGGGATGGCAGCAAGACACACACCTTTCCAGTTGCATACAGTGCTATTTACTGTTAAATGAATGTTAACTACTCCTCCAATCAATGTCCAGTTCAAGTAACAATGTTAACTTCTATTTATGACTAAGCAAAACCACTTGTTCTGGACCCATCAAAGATCATCAGACACTGAAACTCTGAAGCTGGTACATTCACGGTGAGATCAGCAGAGAACTTAGCCCAGGAACTCCTGCATGAAGGACTTCTTAAAATGATGAGGTTTGCAAGAAAAACGCATCAAAGATCTGTATTGCAGCAGCTAAAAGGTTAAATCAGAAAAAGAAATCATGCAACTTACGAACACATTAGGGCTGTCTGTGTCCAAAGGAAACAGCAGGAGATGAGAACAGAAAAACATCTGGCTGCACTGTTTTTATTTGACCCTCTGATGTGAAACATATGAAAGTTTCGCCGGCAAGTTTGATTCACAGGTAAGATAAAATTTGGTTTTAATCTTTTTTGCTTTGCAAACAAGTTTTACTGTCAGCATTAATATCTGGGATGAGCTTAATCTGTCACTCCCGGTCAGTACAACACTTCTCTCGAACTTTCCTATAATGCTGAAGGTTAACGACTCATTCGTTTAAGGCAAAATACTGAAAAGCATGGTATAGAAAAATTGTCCAATACACATAATTGTTGGAAACTGTAAACTCCCAAATTATCTCCATAAGAAGGATGAGATATTTAGTATCTTTAGAAGGGAGGGAAATACACTTGAAAAAGAAAGGCAGCTATGGAGAAAATTAGACATGGTGAGGTTACAATCTATTCATTTAAAAGGACAATACCACTTATCATCATCATTATTTCCATTCTTCTGCTCTGATGAATCTCTACCTATCAATCTACCACCCACCTACCTGACCTGCAGACTACCTACCCCTCCACCTTTCTGGCTGATGTTTGCAAGACAGGAGTCTTTTGAGAAGGAAAGCATTTGATGAAGTGCCTGCTTTGCCTGCAGGTGCCCATTTCTCTGCACCTCTGGCATAAATATAAGACCAAGCTTTTCATTTTTTCATTTCAAATGCACACAAGCTTTACTGGCCATGCTCTTATTCCTCTCTTGACAGAGGAAAATTCTCTCTCTCCTATACCATACTTTTTTCTATTGTGAAAAACTTTATGTAGCACTATAGGTCAAATGTTTATGAAACAAAATTTGCTCCATGTTCTATTTGAATATGCAAGATAATTTAAGTACCCCAGAAATAAATATAAATCTCTTTATAAAACTCTGATATTTTTAAAAACACAAATTGTAAAAAATCAGTTTAAGAAAGTATATATGAGAAAAATTCAGAGTAAGAAACTAGTTAAAATATGCACTAACTGGAAGTTAGCTAGAAACCCTATCTTGTCAAATTCACACTTTTTATAAACTAACTAAAGCAAAAAAAAAAACCCACCCCAACTCAGACACTGACAACATGATAAGGAATTTCACAGTTGCAGTCACAACCCAAAGTATATCAGGAATCTACACAATTCAGCTTTAAAACAAAGCAAATTTTTCAGCAGGGAAAGTTGTAAGACAACAAGGGCGGCTGACTATATTCACAAGTAGCTGAGTTAGGTTATGTCAAGTGTTATTAATGAAATTTGAAAATTCTGCTGGGAGTGTACAAAAGAGGAGGAACAAGATCGGTGATGTTTCAAAGAGCTGTTAATTAAGACAACATGTTTATTTAACATTGATTAGTTTTAGCATTCATATTTAAAATTAAGTACATACTTTTGACAGAAGCAGTGGTTTACAATAACAAAAATAACTGAAAGCAAAAATTACATTTTGCCATGACTATTCAGATGAAAACCACGATCTCAGAGGAAATAATGAAAATTTAAAAATAGTAGGGATTTTATTCTCCTTTTTTTTCCCCAGTGTTCTCTTATAACTTGAAATTAAATTTAATTCATAGGTGGAAACAGATCCTCCAGCACTCCATGCTAACAAAACTGTCCTTCCTCAAGTGACTACTCTTCCCCAAAATGCCTCTATGGTCTTTTCATTTGGAATCAGTATCCATGGCAAAAAAAATAGTAATTATTGTATGTGGACATTTAGGGGCACTATCTGTGATGTCTGAGGTTTGAATCTACTCCTAAAATCACAGGTGGGAATTTATAAAGAAAACATGGAATATTATGAAGTAAGAATCAGAGTTTTTATTGGAAAGTAATAAACAGAAAATGTATCACATCTCAGCCTCTTCTCACTATTTTAATTTTTTTTTTTTTTAAACTTCTTTGCTGCCTACAATGCTACGTACCACATTACCACCCCTGCAACTTTAATAGCCCCAAACAGTTGGTATCTCAGCACATGGCCCAGCCCAGGAGCATCCCCGGAGAGCACATCCTTCCTCTTGACTCCTGAAATTTGCAGTGGCAACCTGACATGAGTTTAATTACAGTTGTTTGAACCACAAGTGCGAGGCCGCACCGCGCTTGTCCGGCTTACAAAAGTAGACTACTGACAGATCTTACGATAAAGCTGCTGCTAAAGTGTAGTAAGTGGTAAATGAAGGTTGACTAAATTGCAGCTTTGTCATAGCTTGAGTGAGGGCTGCCTGCGAAACCGTGCATGATTGAAGCACAGTGGGACCCCTGGCCCATTCCTTCTTCCAGATCAGAAGCATCGCTGGCACATGATGTTCCCTCTTCTTCATCCAAACTGCTCTTTTGCCTATTGTTGAGAGATCCTGTCTACTCCGCCCTGCGTCAAGGAGCACAGCAGCCCTGCAGACACTGCTCCCTCCCCCATGATCACCGTGACAGACGTCGCTAGACAAGGTCTTTACACCCCGACATTACACGAGGTGATAGACAATTTCTCCAAATGCCTATAAAGGGAGAAACACACGTTTGTACCATCAGACGCTGTGTACAGGATTTTCTTGATCATTTGTGGAAGAAGGTCTACAATAAAACTTTTTTTTTGTTGGAGGGAGGGGAGATGGAAAAGGGATGGGTATATAATGTACCATTTAGGACATGATTACAAGATGAACATACTGTAGCTAAAGCACCTAGTAAAAAGCTACATTTCACACAATTCTGTAACTAATGCATTAGTAGTTGTTCTGCTTAAAAGGACACTGACAAGGTACTTCTCATAATCCTTAAAATATTTTTTCTCCCTGTTTGTAATAATCCCCTGGAAGCTTAAACTAGAATCTATTTCCCTTGCGAATGTTTTTTTCTCTTCCATTATCTCTATGTGGATGCCTCATGAATGCAATAGCATTAAAAGAAATAAAAAGGATAAGGTTTGCCACTGTGTATGTTTTCAAGTGAACTTTCATCCCTAACACACGGAATTCACTGCAAGACATTGCAAAACAAAAGGAAGGAGAAAAAGAAAAAAACTGGGCCTACTTTGGGTCAGACAATCCTGAGAACATCTATTTAAAGCCAGACAGCAGTAAAACTCCCGGTAGACAATTACCATTTGTCCTGTACTGCTCTGCAGGGAATAAGGGAGTTTCAGTACACTCCAAGAGTCTGAAAAAAATCTCAGGCGGCTGGATTTAAATGTGAACACTATCAATTCCTGCAAATTTAAGAAAACTTCCCAACAGACACAATGGAATCACAATCCTCTACCCTCATACCCGTAATAGCCATATTTATTTTGGTCATCTAACACAGGCCACAGCCCGTATTTGTTCCTAAACTATTCTTCCAGGTGTGTGGATAATCTCCCTGCACTTCAGGAAATGCAGCCACCCATATAATTTCTGCTTTTTCTTCCCTGTCTGTCCCTCCTCATTGTTGCACCAGGCTTGAGGACGGTTCTGCACCAAGTGTCCACAGAAGCTCTGTTTAGACACCACTGCTGGACTCAACCTGCACACCCCTCTGCTTTCTCAAACACTTGCAAAAATCCCCAGGATTTTATTTTTGATGTGCACAGCCCTTGCAGAAATAGAAAGAGATCCTTAACATCATCTTTAAGAGACCATTCCCCTGAAAGCTGTAAAATCAAGAGGAGCTTTCAAGAAGGCTGAAGGACTGGTTTTGTAACAGCCACCTGTTAGGGAAGCAGAGATGCGGAATAGGATAATTGCTGCAGATAGAGGGAGTGCCAAGACTGAAGACTACATTAAGAACCAGATTTCAAATACCTACAAAATTATTCTTGATCAGTCTAAACTTCAGAAGGTATTTGTGTTTGGGTCAGACGGAAAGACCTCAATCTTCTTTTCAAAACATGTTTCTTCTTCCCAAACAACACAGTATAGCCTTGCCACACGACCTGCTTAGTCTGAACAAACTCAAATGTTTTTAACTAAAATTCCTCAGGAAGCGTTTCCCAGGAAGACGCTCGGAACTGAACATACAGTCTTTCTAAAACAATGGCAAAAATAACGTATTTAGTTCATCACTTACTAGCGGAGAACACAGCTACATCTATACAAGCACATTAGGAGAGGAGAACTTCTTGGCAGCTGAATCATTATTTCTTAGCGTTAAAATCTCCCCCGTCTGCCTGAATGAGGGGTATGTGCACTCAGTTTTGACCCACGCCATCTCTCACCTGCACACCATAACAAGCAGACACACTTGGAGCATTTCCTGAAGGTTCTGCACACGTGTAGCTACAACAGCATGTGGTCCACCAGGTGCTTGGGGAAAAGTTAATAAAGAACGGTTTACTGAGCACTCCTCAGCTCTTTCAATGACACGATAAACAATCTTGTAAATATCTAACTGAAAAACACACATGCCGCAGAGAGACTTCTCATAGTTTTTTTCACACATGAAAGAATGAAACATACGGGCCATAGGCCAGACTCTGCCCTACCCAATAGCTCTTAGATGCAGCCTCAGCAGCAAAGAGCACGCAGCAAGGGAATCAACAACAGCACCACAGGACTTTTTGGGTTGGTACAGATTTTTCACCTTACCGAGACTTGCACCACTAGTCTGCCTCTGTAACCCTGCCTTCTCCTACAACGTCAGGGTCAGGACAAGTCACAGCTATGCTATGTCTTGCCCGCAGGAAGATTCTTGGAGGCTTACTGCCAGTCAGCGCCACTTGCAGCAGTCCTCTACTTTTCCAAATGGCCGCTGGCTGATCGTTCTCAAAATCATCCAGCCGGAATTAGCAATGTACAGAACATTCCTAACACCCACCTCACAAGATAAGAAGAGTACGACTGCAGCAAATATTCTGTATTGCACAAACACACTTAAACGCGCAGTACTGAAAAACAACGGGAGCACAAAGATTTACCGTTGTAAAAATAACCCTCTAGAAACCAGCCTGATTTTGATGCCTCGTAGACCCAACCAGGTTTCTCTTTTTCTCTACTTTCTTGTTGTAATTTTTGATTTGTTGCAGAACTGAAATAAAAATAAGCTTCTTATTAAAAACTACCTAGAACATCAAATCCCATGCAATAAGAAAGTTAACAATTGTAAACCCTGTCATGTCTCTGAGAAGCAGAGGAATTATCTTGTTATCAATTTAATAATGGAACATTGAAGTAAATGATGCCATCCACTGACACCAGTAACACTGTCTCTCCTGGGAAATTCATGTCGGTAGGAACTGTCAATCTAGATGGATATGGACATATTAAACATTGTACCTTCAGTCCATAAATCTATTCTTTCTATGCTGCCTTAATAAAAAGATTCTGCATGATGATAAAGACAAGCAATGCAGAATGTCTTGACATTGCTGACCTATAATTCTGCTTCTCTTCTCTCTTCTTTTTTCAGGGAGTGGAGAGTAAATAATTTAAAAATCACTACCCATCCATTGTTTTCATCCTTAACTTGTACTTTAAACACATTTAAGATAATTTGAGTAAAAGAAAATTAGACAACTAGGGGATATTAGTATGTCTATTATTTAGCTGGCTTTCTGTAGCAAACCCTCCGAATAAAGCCCTGTCTTTACCTTATTACTTTACGTAGAGATCTCCAGTTTGTTTTTCAAAGTGAAGTGGAAGTGAGATACAACAGATCGACACAAAACCAGGCCAATTATCAGCACGCAAATAAGTCTAGAGAAGCTGATGATAGGAGTTTGAAAATATTACCATTTGCTCACCCTACCACACGCACAAAATCAGCACGAGCAGAAAACAACAAAGATTCTCTTCTCAGGCTAAACGGAGACGCTTATTTTCAAAGGCAGCTGTTTTTCTATGATGACTCTACTTCTATCAATGAGATTCCATCTATTTAATGAGATTATTTGATGGATGTCAGCAAGTACACTGGGCTATAGCTTCAAATTAAGGCCTAGAGTTGTTAGGATCTAACACCCTCAGACAAATAAAAAGCAAGGGTTAGGAACAAACCCATTTCTTTGCAAAATAACAGAATGCCGTGCTTTGACGGGAGCACGAAGCTAAACAGATGGCTCTATAGGACTGGCTGCACCTGTAGCAACACCAGGGAGCAGCTTGGTGTTGTAACCGCTCCTCTGCCACATAAGATGCAGCATCGTATCAGCCACTATCAGGGCAGGAGTTTTGCTGCCATGGCCTTGGCCCTGCTCCTACACATAAACGTGTAGGCACAGATCACGCAGATGGAAAGTGTGGATAAATGAAAAGCTAACTTTCCACTAAAACATTTAATGAGAGTCCTACCAACCTGGAATACAACTGAAGGCAAAACGAATGGACAGAAGAATAAGAGACCTTCTGATGCACCTGTACCTTCCATGCTTCAGGGCACTCTTTAATTAAGACGTGGTAATTCCAGAAGAGTCAAAAAGAGACCATGGAATACGAGTTACCCAAAACAGATGTTCAATGAAAGAAAATATAGCACTTGTATGAAACACTCAGGGAAACTCAAATATTTTACATGATTAGAAAAATTATGTCCATTTTATGACAGACTGCTGAAAATTTTAGTGCTTCAGGTAAACCCTTCAAATTCCATTGAAAATTACCCATGTGGCTGAAGGCTTCCCTGGAAATTTGATAGAATCTTTGGGATTTTATTTTGCATAGGAAACCTATCCTAGTTCGACCTTTAGTCTCTTTGGTAACGAGTGAAAACGAATGCATGGGTGAATGGAAATTAGCATTACTGAAAGGAAAAGATGCAACTTAACAAAGGCTGAATTCAAGCGAAGAGTGAAGACAGACACTAATTTTCAGCGATGCTCCTTGCAGACAATACCTGCAAGCCCTCGTGGCTCTGCCGTGCCCCTGCTGTATTTCTGTACTTTCCACACTGACTTAATATAAAGAGAAAGCAGAGGAGGCCAATACAATATTGGAGAAGCTAACAGAAAAAGGATCTAGCTAATTCTACAATATTTCAGACACATGCTATGACCTGTAGCAAAAGCTTTACACCAGGGTGCTGACACGTTATTGATTCTTAAGACCACATATGGAAAACGAGGCTGGCAAAAGGCAACACAAATTTGTGGATTTCTTTCACTCACCTTTAAAAATTTTTCTCTCATCAAATTATCTGCCCAGATATACCCATAGTCCTTTTTAACACAGTTCTTTGAGCACCTTGCTAATTGTTACCGTTCATTCTCACAATAGCACAGGCAACTCTCTGCAGGGTGCCCCTCCGAGAGGGGAAGCCGACTGGAGACAAATACGTTCAAGGGATGTAGGCTGCTCCTACGGAGGGAATGAGCAGCCATTGACCGAAAGGAACCCTAAGATCCCTTCCGGTCCCTGACTGCTTCTAGATACATGCAGATATATTTCCCCTATTACTCAGCAGCAAAGCTGCTTAACTTATTAGAAAACAAATTCAGTACAAAATAAAAAGAGACAAAATGCACATTGAATAACTTTGTCAGAGTTCCCTAACTCCCGCATTCAGTCAGCTAGCAATTCCCCAGGTCAGATCTGTCTCTTCGCATCCCCGAGAAGTCCATCCTATCTATTCCCTTGTTCCATCACCCCCAGGGCTTCTTTTAATTCACTTCCTTGGATTTGAAGGCTCAAGAAAACTAGCGGTATCGGTGCCAGTAGAGGAGAAAAATGCAGCTCAGAGAGGAGAGAGAAAAAACCCTCCCTTTTACACTTTAGAGCCCTGTGATCTACTTCATCATGTGACATTGCTGGTGCCAAAGCAATGCTTGGGAGGAGTAAGTGATTTTGTCAGCCTGGTTGCATCCTCCACAACTCACCCACTCTCTCTCTGTGCACCATTATCCTCGTAGTGATATACTGAAAAGCACTGATAATTTACCTGATTTTGCACAAACAGCTCTTAGGTTAGGCTGTTCTGATAGATGAGGGTACGGTCATTAAGAAGGTGTGTGGGAACAGAATCACAGAACAGCCTATAAGACTTGTCCTTCCTTCAGGCAATTATCTGAGGGCTTTACACGCTAGCTGCATGGGGAAGACCTATCAGTCCCTTAACGCTATTCTCTCCTGTTTGCTCTAGGTATCAGACTTCACAAAGAGAAGAGCTTCCTTGCACTCCAAAACCTGCCTGACTAAGGGGACAGGTTCACCTCATGGCAGGAGACAATGTGCATGTGTTCACGGGGCTGGGAACATGGGATCTTTTCAATGGCCAGAGCAGGACCAGTGGGATCTATCTCCACCAGAACTTCACAGAGGACCACTTACATAAAGTCCTCCTGGGTTATTTTCCTCTTGGAAAGCATGGGTGAAAGGATGGTAGAAAGCTACAAGGCACACAGTAAGATAATAATAATTGTTCTATCTATCGATCTTCATTTTCTTGTGATACCTTTGCCTTCCTCCTCCAGACACTAGAATGATTCTTTTGAAGAGCAGTTAAGTTTCCACTTCTTTGCGTATCCTCTCCAAATTCATATAATTTTCTCTGAATGGTCTGACTTCATAACCAATTTACTTTAAGCAGAAGGTTGGACTAGCTTAGCTCACCTCACCTCCTAAGGTTCCTGCCAACCTGAATTTTCCTATGAACCCCCCCTGCATTATCAACAAGTATTCTTGCCTCATTCTCTTCAGGATCACTTCATACCTTTGCACCAAGCAGAGAGCCACCTATCTTTAGCAATTCTAACATTAAGCCTATCAAGCCTTCCCCGGGCATAGGAACCTGATGTAGTCTGGTATTTGTTCTTTTGTCTTTTATCTCTCCAATTTGCCTTCTGTTCTCTCATGGTGGAAGACCACTGTTTCTTGTTAGGCCCATGTTCATGGGAGCCCTAGGCTCATTTAATGACAAACCCGTATCAACAGCAGCATTTCTTACACAAAATTAATTCTTGTTGCGCTTTTCAAATGATTAGCAATAAGTTACCACTCAATAGCTTCTTGCCAGTAACGTATTTTAGGAATTTTTAAAACAGAAAAGAGAGAAGATAAGAAGGTGAGGCAGGCAAGAAACATGCTTCATAGACTATACAAAAACTTTTAAAATAAATAAATATTTTCATTTGGAAAAAAATGTTTCATATATAAATATTTCAATAATGAAAATTATATTAAAATACTCCCTTAGCAAAGACAGAAACTCTGCTTTCTGTCAGGCACAGAACTTTTCAAGGAGTGAAGATGAAAACCCATGTTTTCTGTTGAACTTGATCTCTTCATATATCCTTTCTATTATCCCCTGGTATCTCCCAGCTGGGCCAAAAATTCAGCAAACAACAGTGCCACTATGTACTGAACCTCATGATGGCAGTTCTCCAGTGCTCCCATCTGACATATGATCAGAAAATCTCATGAGTGGGTAGCTTTATTTTTTTTATACGCAGACATTACAATTTACTTAAGTAGCTAGCTGCTATGTCTGATGACCCAACTAGTTTTTTGGCTACACTCCAGAGCAAAGAAAATACAAAATTAAGGGCTGGAAGTTGGTAGCTACCTTCTGACTAATCTTTCCTCTTCAACTGCCAGTTCCGCCCACCCCTTCATCTTTTAGGGAAGCTTATCTGAAGAAGCTGAGCAACTGAAAGAGGCCTTACTATTTTCACTAAATATTTGGATGTTTAATAAAACGGTTACCTAACTTGTTCAGCATACTGCTATGTGATTGGACATTTCAAAATTAAAATGCATTGAATAGTCTATAGGATTATAGTCTCATTCAAATGAAAGCACTGCAAGACCACTTGCCATTGAATGTTAGAGAGATTTTATCAATGACCCAGCAGTGAGTACGTGTGTTCCCAAAAAGATAAACTGAAAATAAATCACGGGAAATGTGGATGCCTCTGGCAGAATCAAAGACAGAAGTCCTTCTAGGAACCAGAGGGGTGCTGACAGTATAACATTAAGACAATGCAAATGTGGGTCACATCCATTTTTAATGCCAACCCTTTACCTTGAGATGCACGTACCGCTCACAGGTAAAAATTTGGGGTACCAATTCACACAACCTCTAAATACTCTCACCTGAGCTGTAGTTAACTTAAATGAAACATTCTGCAAGTGTATTCAGATTTTAATATGGAGGTGTATCTGCATAAATGGCTAGGTGGCCAAGAATGGTGTGGGTAAGAATAGGTCTATCAGATTCTTACACTGCAAGAAAAGCGCCACAGGTTTTTAGAAATGCTACCATGAAATTTAGGAATAGAGCTTCAATATATTTTTTTTTTCAAACCTAAGACCTTAACTAGCTGTTATGTACAGACAGAAACAATCAACAGAACTATAATTTTATAACAAAAATGTTAAACAAAGAGAATTAAATGAAAATGAAACTTGAAATAGATTAGGAACCCTGTGCTTAAAAATATGAGAAAGATGTAAAAATAAACCAGCGAAAAAGCGTTCTTCCTGGGAGCTGTGGGATTGAGAGGTGCAGCAGCAGGAAAATAGGATAGAAAAGTAGTCTGTTGGTTTCTTAGAGTTTACATTTAACTTACGTGGCTCATAACAAAGGATGTATTTAGGTCTCCTTGAAAGAAGCCTTTAAAATATTTATTTGGGTTTAAGTGTGCAGTAAATAAGTACTTACTGTTGCATTTTTCCTTCAACAATTAAAAGAATATACCATTCCCACTAGATACGCACACAAGGTTTAGACGCACAAGCAAGTTACTGCTGATTTATGAGCTACCACCCATCGGCACACCTGCAGCAATCAACTACTTCAGGGCTCTTTCAAACCCAATAAAATACAAGGTAAATCCAGTTTGCTACGTCCAAATTTAAAGAAATTCAGATTAACTTGAATGAGCTTGTATTTGCGGCAAGTTACAAATATGCACACGGGTAGTTACCGTACTGACACACAGCAATTTGTTGGCATGTCTGTGTTCACATCACAGTAGATAAGGCTAATACTATATGAAGAGAGAGTTTTGCTTTTGGGTTCCTGCTGGCCACCTGATTTTGCACGTTCAGCACTTGCTACTTAACCTTAAGAGCAAGTACAGTTCATTAGTTTCAACCAGGAAAATAAAAAAAGTAATTAAAATACAAAAGCAGGTTGAACTGAGGTCTAGAATATGGAAATGTGACAGATACGAGAAGTTTGGTGAAGATGACTATGTAAAAGTTTATCATCATAGTTCTTAAACTCAATGTGCATAAAAAGTTCAAAAGCTACCAGCAGGGTTGAGGGTGTAGATTAAGATCAGCTCAGAGCCCACTAAGAATTCTGCTAACCTACATGTTCCTCTCAGTGGATAAGGAAAAAAACCCATCTTGGAACACTTTATTCCCACATTTTGCTCTGAATTTGAGATCTTTCCATTGCCCCCCTCCCCAGGAAGCACAGGAGGCTGGGATATAGTCCAGCTGCTGTCAATCAGACTGAAGAGCTGGCTCCAATTGTGATAGATTCAAGCATGTGCCTCTGCCTTTCTTGTCTAAGCTAGAAGATGTCTGCATCGAGCCAGCTCTCCTACTACCGACGGCGTTCATATCAGTCAAGTAAACTCTTTACTTGCTCCTGAACAAAAATAAACTGTTTGATGGTATAACTGCATCTACACTAGGGTTCTGCCAGGACAGCAGTTAGATGCGATTTTATTTTTAGTTTTCCTAGCCTACATAAGTATGTGAGCAAGACTTTTAAATATAGACCTAGCCTTCATATTTTTCTTCATTAGAGCTGTAGCAGACTGCTTAAAATGTAAACCACATTACAGAAATTAAGTGCAGAATATGAGCTACAGGAACAGCATATACTTACTACTTTTACCAGGTATAAATTTGCTTGCTTATTATTATTGTAATACACATAATATAAAAGAGAAAAAGCAGAATTATCTAAATCACATACACTCAGTGCCTCATAAAAGCCTAAAATCGTATCACAGCCAGTATAAATGAATGTCAAAGCTACTGTGCGTTTTAAAAGATCAAATTTTGTAATTTACCCAATTGCCAATGACAAACACGAAATGGGAGTTGGGGAGAAGTATTAGGGGGATAAATGTTTTGCGCAGGTAATAAGGCTAGCAGAATTTTGTCATTCTTACAAACTTTAGATTTTAATTTTGATGGATCATTGACTGTTAATAATTTTAAAATTTTGCCATTTGGGGGGTTATTTTTTAACAGTGCCACAAGGTCATTTTCTCCCCATCCAATGGCAACTTCTACATCCTAATATTAAAACAATAACTACCCAGAAAAGGGCATTTCCCAGGGAGTAATGACTGGCTGGGAGGAGTTGATGGCCCGAGGCACTGCTGAGGGCCATTAACCCTGGCCGGTTATTAATGGCCAGGAAATGCCCTGCACCAAGGTTGTTATTGCTATTTTAAGCACAGATGGGGGAGGGGGGGAGATGGACATCTTAGTGTACAGATTTTTTTAACGCATGATGCCACTTCCTTTGTTGCAGTTTATGGAGGACATTTCTAGAAAGAATGAATGCTCTGCCTGATACCCAGCCGGATTTCACAGATCATTTTGCAGCACTCTATTGTGCACACAGTAACTTACCAAACTGAGAAAACAGTTGGGGATTTTAAGAGCTTTTCTTTCCCCTCTAAATAATAGTCTGCATAGAAAAATAAAAGGAAATTCAAACCTTAATAAGATGAACAAAAATATGCAACTCCTCATGTCACTGTCAGCAGAATTACTTTCTAGAAATATCTTTTTAATCACACCGTCTTTATGTTTAGTGCGTTTCCTTTGTCGATACTCCTGCTTAATGACCATTCACATATCTTCAAAAAAGAAATTTTTAGCAGCAACAGCCAAAGCACATACTGCACCAGCTTCAGCTGATGCTAGCCATTAAGGAGTTTGTCTTTTCCAATAATCAAGCAGATTGGGTCATTTTCTAGGAGACGGTTGGTGAAGTATTCCAGAAACTGCTTTAATTTTCTCCTAGTTCTTACCCTAAGGCTAAAGTTTTAAAGATGGGCTCATAGTCCTCACAAAACTGTGAAAATTGTTCTTTTCTTGCAGGGATCAATAACTCACTCTCCAAATCAAAAGGATATTCTTAGCATATGTACAAATAGTCCTCTGCCTTACCGAACTACTTACTATTTGTCAAACCTTAGCTGTGAAAGTAAAACAAACAAAATAAGTCATGGCTTTATAACATGCATAGGAAGAAAGTACAGTTCTGCACTAAACTAGTTTGACAGGTTTCTCAACAAAGCTGTAGCTTCCAAGAACAAAACATAAAAGATCTTCTCACATTTCTCCTTAAGGTCCCAATTTGTCACCACAAACATGAACATTTGAATCATAGATTTGATTGTAAAAATCTCACTGAATTTACCATGTGGTTCTATTTTCAGTTCCAAATTGTGGTTTCCAGCAAAAGATATATGCTTTCTTAAAACAAAATTCCCTCAAATTGATGGCCAGAGTGTGTGTTTCCACCTCTTTGCCAGATTAATAACCATATTGTTAAAAAATTAATAACAAGAAAATCACCAAAATTAATATTGTAAGCAGTTGGGACCAATCAGTATGACATGCATGAACAGACATTGTCTCTGGGCAAAATTTTTAGCAGGCTTTCTTGTGTTTCTATACGTAGGATCATCTGTGGTGACCCTCTGGAAATACAGCTTTTCAAATCTTAGTAAATTGAAGACAGCACTTGAATTACAAAACCCTTAGCACATAATTTCAAACTAGTACAAAATATATCTTCATCTCAGCTTAGTTACATACTAATCAGGTTGTCAAAACGCAATACAGGCACAATGGTCCAAAGGTTAAGACAGGACTGGGAGGCAGGAGAGGGTTTCTGATCCTGGGTACAAATCTAACAGCTCTTCTTTGCGCACCGACAATGTAAACCCGTAGGAATGCATTATGCAGCTCAGTACCCCTTCTCCAACACAGGCCAGCAGCAGCTCTCCAGGGCAAGCTTACAGTAATATTTCCCAAGAAAACTCGCCCAGCGTTTAAGAAATCTGTGGTACAGGAATTTCCTGAGCCAGAGGTGATGCACTCCACAGCCTTCTCCAAACAATTTTCCCAGTCGGTTCTTTCTCAACCCTTACGTACCTCTGGCACTGCCAATGCCCTGTGAGAATGAGCTCCACAGCATCAGTGGCACATAGTGAAGTGTCTCCTACTGCTCGTTTCCACCTATCACCCTTCTGGTTCCATTCCAACTGCATCCTTGCTGAGACAGAAAAATCTGAACCGCACAGTAGATTCAAAACGTGCAAAAAAAAGAATCAATACACTGGCATAATGATGGTTTTTGCTTTGTTCTCTCTTCCTTTCCTAGAAATTCTGTGTTTGATATGCTTTATTTCAATGCTATTCAACATTAAGCTGAGATTTTCACAGTGCTCTCCACTGTAAACCTAGTATAGTTAACTTAGAATCAATCACTGTATATATAAATTTAGTACTGTTTTATCCCATGTGCATACTACATTTATCTTCATTTAATTTTATCTGGCAGTTCATTGGCCAGTCACTCAGTAATGCAAGATCCTTCACAACCCTTTATAGCCAGCTCTCATCTTTATCTCCCTACACTGTTTACTATTACCAGCAAAGTTTAAGTTCTTGAAATTCTCTCTCTTTTCCAGATCATTAATAAACATTTTAAATAGCACAGAACACAGCACAGATCCCTAGGGAATTTTACTGGAGCTCTCTATCCACTGTGAAAATTAAGTATTTATTCTTTAACAATGTTTCCTATGTTTAACTAGTTTTTT
This sequence comes from Anarhynchus alexandrinus, assembly GCA_008711295.1. Lineage (NCBI taxonomy): Eukaryota > Metazoa > Chordata > Aves > Charadriiformes > Charadriidae > Anarhynchus > Anarhynchus alexandrinus. Next base: position 7,603,445 of record VUYV01000002.1, read on the forward strand.
ATTCATGTGGTTTTCTTCCCTGTAATCTTATGGAAACTTAATTTCTTCCAAATCCTTCAGTGAGGGACCCTATCAAATGCTTTTGGAAACCCAAGCTCACCTTACCAGCTGAGTTTCTCTTGATGTCCTAAAGGAACTTTTTTTAAGGCATGGCATACTACAAAAGGGGTTTCTTTACTCTTTTTTTTTTCTTTTTACTAATCCTGTTTTTTAGAAGAGCTTTTACCAGTTTGCATACAAGGATAGAAGATTTAAGTTCTGTAGTTCCCCTGATCTCTCCCAGAAAAGAGGTGTTACATTAACCATGTGCCAGTTCTGCTACTTTTCAAGCCTCAAGCAGATCTGCTATAGCCAACACTACTAACAAAAAGTGCTGATGATAGATGAGAATTTTCCTGTATTTTCTCATCTTTTTTACAAACACCCAAGCCTCAAGAAGTTAAAACTTACAGCACCGTATTTTGTAGCTCAGTCCCGTCTCGATTAATATTTAGGTCATATGAGGCTTGAGCATTTTTTATGCCTTGTGGAAAAGCCTTGTGGAATGCCTTGTGGAAGTTTCCCAGGAAACTTCCTTCCTTATAACAAAATGTGATCTCCAAGACCAAATACATCAACGTTTCTGTTACTAGTCTTTGTTTTTGTTTGGTTTTGTTTTTGCAAATGGAAACTGCTGTGCCTACAGAAATAGACAGGCACGTCTGGTGTAAAATCCATTGTGTAAATTTGAGTCCTTGTTGAATTCCTCCTTAGACTGCATGGAGGAAAATGCATCCTGCTGGCTCACAAAGAGCTGAACCAGTGTCGGGAGCAATAAGGACACCCTCAGGACTGGGGAGAGTGGAAGCTCCCGTGGAATAGGTGGAGGTACGTTGTCAATGTGTCTGCTCTTCTTTCATGTCAGCTCTCTTCTCTCTCTTTTCTAGGAAGCATCTTTCTGTACTGTTTTTCATCCTCCCTTTTCCTTGTGGTGAAGGATGAAGAGAAAAAGGGAAGGTGGTCATACATCCCATGCTCCAAGGCCTCTTCCCTCCTACCCACCACAGTAATCACTGGAAATTGAGGAGTCCTGGCCGTACTTGCACTCCAAAGAAGCTAGTACCAAGTGGTTTAGTTCCTGGGCAAGGTAATCAGTACGAGTGTCTTATTCCAACCTTGTCCTCCCCCTTTAGCTAGGATTTCCTCTGATGTTAAGGGACTAAACCTACTGCCAGTTTTCTGTAGTGAAAGGGATCTTTTCCATATGGTGAATTTAACAACTGCTGTGTGGGTTTTTTCACCTCCTACTAAGCATCCATGACGGCTGGCTTTGGGAAGTTTAAGCTGCAGCAATAACAACTTCTGGAGGTTTTTTTTAATGTGATTTGTGGATCTGAAATTCAGATAAGGGAACCCAGGTAGCTGTTCTGCACTGCTGGGCACTTCCATGATATGAAGCGTGCAAGCTTCTAGGCAGCCCAGTTTGTCATTCCCTCCCCTTGTGGTCTATCCTTTTTAGTTCATCTGGAAAAGCATATGGGCTTCCAGCAAGGGTGCTCCGATAGGCCTGAGAATGTCTGGCAGGTACCCTCCCCATTCAGGTCCACAATACACCGGTTGCTGTTGGTACCAAGTGAGGTCCGCATGGGCACAGCCCTTCCTCATTGCTTAGAAATCTTTTATTCCAAGTTTGTAGGCGTTGTGACTTGTCAAGATGCCTGTGACTTATCATGTGGACGCACACCTCAGTAAGTATTTGGAGTACAATATCACTTCTTTGTGGTGGAAAGGCAAAGCTATCTACACTAGCCCTAGGAAGAGCAGGTCTTTACGGAGAGCAGCTGGCTGACAATTTGATCTTCACTTCTGAACACAACTCCTGCAAAGACGAAGATGAAGGTTCTGCCTTTCACCTCACCTAATAACCTGTATTACAAATGCTATTCCAAATTCCCAACTATTTCAAATTTGAAACCCAAATGGTAAAACACTATTACTTTTTATAACACAAATCAAGTCAGTGACTGGTATCTCAAAATGTAAATACTATGTACTCTACACAACATCCCACAGACCTCTGAACACCCATCAAAAGCAAAAGCTATAATAATGCCTGCAAAAATACACAAATTATTCCTAATACATCTAGTGAGAAAGTCAACTTTGACCTTCTCCTCACAGTAAAGCTGTGAAGTCGATGATTCCACCATATCTTAATTTTTTTCCCACCTAATGTCCCTTAATTTTAAGTCTCAAAGGAGATCTACAGTAATTTTAGATATTCTGGTTAATTGCTCTCAGTAACCAGATTACAAGGTCTATTATTAGTGCAGACTTAGAGAGTGAAAAGGTTTATATAAATATACAAATGTTGTTCACAGGCTGTAGACGAAACCTGCTATTAAAACCAGAGCTGGTCATACACGTAAGCTTGATATGTAGGACCCCACTTCAGGGATCATTTCAGCAACCTAATCAAACCTCTCCATGTAAACTATCCAAATAACTACTATTGCTGTTGCAAATCTATTTCTGCTCGTAACTTCAGGAAATCTTTTTGAACGTTGCATTTTTCTGCACCAAAAGTTATTCACAGGAGCAAGGCACTCATGCCTGTTTAATCGTATTTTTCTTGCCCTGTAATCCCTCATTTCTGTCCTCACAGAGTAGAATTAAAACAAATCTGCTTTGGTTACCTAAATTTAAAAATAAAAACAAACAAAGAAATAAAAACCCAAACAAAACTGGCTGCCCTATTCCGTATCTCTATGGTAGAAAAAACCTGCATAATATAAAAAACTAATTACAACATTCTAGGAGATTTAAAAACATAAAACACCAAAAAAACAATGCTACGAAGAAGTTGGTTATCAGTATGGGATCCAGCGATCTGTTCTCACACGCTCTCTAGCACGGCTACTCCTGACAGGTGTTCCTGGGACATTCTGAACAAAATGTTGAACAAAAATACATCTTTAACAGTCTCATCCTTGAAAAGCTGCTCTCTGCTGAGTAACTGTCAGAGAGACTGTCAGCAACATTCTGCAAGCAGCAGAACAAACATTAAGACGACAAGAGTTTTCAGCTTGGTTTTGGGGTCCGAAAGTACTTAATGTTTCTAGCAGAAGAGGTTTCTCAATTCAACACGTCACGACACTGATATCTGAATCACAGAATCAGTGTCACAGCTGACAATCTGGTATCCTATGTGCGTTCCTTGGAGTCATACAGCAGCCCAAACTCATTTGCGTTGTTAGGAGACCAAAAAGTTACTTTTAAGACTTCAGTATACTAATATAGCAATACTGAAAAATACTCGATTTTGGCATGGTCTTCCAAGATCCCAGTATATTCCTTGCAGTATAGATTTCTCAGACAGTTACTTGTTTTTTTGATGGGCTTCTGTTAGCCCTGTAGGGAATGACATTTCCCCTGCAATCTGTTTTTTTCATTGTGTCTTTCAAAGCCCTTTATCTGTACTGCTGTGACCTCCTGCACACACTCAGACCAAAACTAATTTGTATATTGAGGTTTTTCATGAATTTGCTTGCTTTTTTATCATCTACAGGGCACCAATTATAGTTTTGGGAAGGTGGAGAAAGACTACGTGGCAACTGTGTCCATCACCTTCTTACTGAACCCTCAGTTCACATTTTTCTGTAGAGAAGTGTTTTACCACTTTCAAAGCTTGCTCCTGTCAAGCTTGTTCTACCCAGTACAGATGCTAAAGAGCTTTCAGGGTAATATGAAACCTTAAAATATTTGGCAAGCTCCTAGATAGTGTGAACATATAGACATGCTTATGAGACTGGAAGAACCAACATCTGTGTAAGCAGGTGACTTACCAACTCAAATGAGAAGGCTGAGCTATGGCAAGCAAAAGGTTTTGATGAGGAACAGCAACAGTTTGTATGCTTTTTCTGATGAAACAAATGCTGCCACCAATATATCCCATTCCCTCGCAATCACCAAAAATGATTCTCGTGATAGCCAGCTTCACTGTGCATACAGCTCCTTGTTTTATTGGCACACAAAGACGTACTGCCACTACCAGTGTTCACAGTTCCCAACACAGATAATGGCTATATTGTAGCTAATGTCAAATTTCTGAATATGAAATTTCAGCAGTAAGTTCTCTTGCAAGGTTTTATAATTTTTGTTTCAGCTCTCCCAGCCACTTTCTACTGATTAAAGTTTGTAGACTTTTGCTAAAGTAAAAGTGAAATTTTTTTTGTCTGTACAGTTTTCATTCCTGATCATATAAAATCATAGAATCATTTAGGTTGGAAAATACCTTTAAGATCATGAAGTCCAACCATCAACCTAACACTGCCAAGTCCACCACAATACCATGTCCCTAAACACCACATCTACACTTCTTTTAAACACCTCCAGGGATGGTGACTCAACCACTTCCCTGGGCAGCCTGTTCCAATGCTTAACAACCTCTTCAGTGAAGAAATTTTTCCTAATATCCAATCTAAACCTACCCTGGTGCAACTTGAGGCCATTTCCTCTCATCCTATCACTTGTTACTTGGGAGAAGAGACTGACCCCCACCATGCTATAACCGCCTTTCAGGTAGTTGTAGAGAGCGATAAGGTCTCCCCTCACCTTCCTTTTCTCCAGGCTAAACAACCCCAGTTCCCTCAGCCGCTCCTCATAAGACGTGTTCTCCAGACCCCTCACCAGCTTCATTGCTCTTCTTTGGACATGCTCCAGCACCTCAATGTCTGTCTTGCAGTGAGGGGCCCAAAACTGAACACAGTACTCGAGATGCAGCCTCACCAGTGGCAGGGAGACAATCACTTCCCTAGTCTTGCTGGCCACACTATTTCTGATACAAGCCAGGATGCTATTGGCCTTCTTGGCCACCTGAGCACACTGACTTCTCACATTCAGCTGTCTGTCAACCAACGCCCCCAGGTCCTTTTCTGCCAGGCAGCTTTCCAGCCGCTCTTCCCCAAGCCTGTAGCACTGCATGGGGTTGTTGTGCCCCAAATCCAGGACCCGGCACTCGGCCATGTAAAACCTCATACCACTGGCCTCGGCCCATCGGTCCAGCCTGTCCAGATGCCTCTGTAGAGCCTTCCTACCCTCAAGCAGATCATCACTCCAACCCAACTTGGTGTTGTCTGCAAACTTACTGAATAGAACTTATTAAATAGAACTAGACCCAATACTGAGCCCTCAGAAACACCATGCTGATTGGGCCTGATCACTTGGTTGTCCTGTACGTGCCAAGTGATGGCACTCAGGATGATCTATCTGCTCCGTAGCCTTCTCTGGCACCGAGGTCAGACTGACAGGCCTGTAGTTCCTCAGATCCTCCTTCCAGCCCTTCCTGTAGATGGGCATCATATTTGCTATCTTCCAGTCAACTGGGACATCCCTGGTTAGCCAAGACTACTGATAAATGATGGAAAGTGACTTGGTAAGCACTTCCTCCAGCTGCCTCAGTACCCTTGAGTGGATCCCATCTGGTGCCATAGACTTAGGGGTGAGAACATTAAGTGAGTTCTACTTGGCAAAATTAACATTTCTTAAGTAAACTACTTTCTTGAATATACCATAAACAACCATTTTTTCAGCCACATTTTGGATGGAAAGTACACCAATACACCATATAATCAGGTATCTCCTTGGTAAAAAAACTATGAAAGTAGGACAGGCTGAGAGAGTTGGGATTGCTCAGCCTGGAGAAGAGAAGGCTCCAGGGAGACCTTATAGCAGCTTTCCAGTATCTGAAGGGCGCCTACAAGAAAGCTGGAGAGAGACTATTTACAAGCACATGTACTGATAGGACAAAGGGTAATGGCTTCAGACTGGAAGAGGGTAGATTTAGATTAGATGTTAGGAAGAAATTTTTCAGTATGAGGGTGGTGAGGCACTGGAACAGGTTGCCCAGGGAAGTTGTGGAGGCCCCACCCCTGGAAGTGTTCAAGGCCAGGTTGGATGGGGCTTTGAGCAACCTGGTCTAGTGGAATGTGTCCCTGCCCGTGCAGGGGTTGGAACTAGATGATCTTCAACGTCCCTTCCAACCTAAACCATTCTGTGATTCTATGATTAGTGTTAGTTCTTTTGCCCCGCTATCTAAAGCACTTCAAATATTACATGTCCAAATAACAGTCTAATCCTTTTAACATGAACTTCATGCATTTTCCATCTGTGGTGGGTTGACCCCGGTCAGCAGCTAAGCCCCCACCCAGCCAGCCGTTCACTCCCCACCTCCAAATCTCCCCTCTGCCATTTCAAACCAGTCTAAGCAGGCCTTTGAAAGGGAGAATTTTCCTATTTCTCATTATGATGTTGAGATAATGTTTCTGCCACACGGAAACAGCTTTTTATTGGTCTTGGCCCAAAATGTCCCTCTGCAGCAGGGAGTAAAGAGAACCGACTACCAGACCATGATTATGGTTTCAGTAGTCATTTGTCTCAAACAAGTAGTAATTAAATTTCAATCTTAAAATTCTGATTATTGATATTTTTCTTTCACTTTTTTCTTGAGCCTTAGGTTAATATAGCACTTTACAACCTTTTTTGGGAGAGCGGGGATGCCAAATTTGCCAATAAGGTGTCAGCTTCATACTAATTCAGAAGGGATATTTTAATATTACATTTTAGACTATGAAATATCATAATTGTCCCATCTTTTCTGACTGTCAAGTTCTTAGTCTCTACTACTAAAGAAAAAGAAAATCCATCTTCTCCTGATTAATAATTACATAGAATGATAAATCCTGTGGTATCAGATGCTATGTGTGGCTATAAGACACAAAAATATAAATACTTAACAGATTCTCATAAAAAACCTCTTAGTTAACCATGTAAGGAAGGTGTTCGGATATCACAAAGAGAGGTCAATATAAGTAAGTAAAACTACAGTATCTGGGAAAGTAAAAAGAAGATGACCAATACAAACAGACCAATTTTCTTCTCACTTTCACAGCTCTCTGACTGAAAGGTTGTTTTTTTGGTATACAGGAAAGCAGTGGACACAGCGTTTTTAAAACTGAGTCCTTTGAAAATTTAACAATAAACAATGCTGAATAATGCCATATATTTTAAACAGTTTCAGCCAAGCTGCTGAAGTAATACCTTACTAAGATGACTGAAGTACCAGAAGAAAAACAATTCCATTTTTAACTGCAAATCATTTTAACAGAGAAGCACCTGATTTAAAAAAAAAAAAAAATCATCTTGGGCCTGTACTGTGCATACCATCTAATTTCTTTTTGTGTGTGCGTGTTTTCTGCAAAAAATAGTAATAGCGAAATTAAATTAACTCAAGAAAAAAAATCCCAAAATTTTTTGGGATCCCAAAGCTTCTGATGATACTTCACAAGCAAACATACAAGATAGATACTTTCTCTTTCTGCCTTCTCCTCTGCTTGGACCCTTACAAATATTTCACTCATTGCTGGTGGCACTGAAGCAAGTTTCTGCTGGTGGCATCTTTTGCCCTAGTCCACCCCTAGTCCACTTGAAGTGGATTCAGGGCCGAAAGGAGAAGCTGATAGAAGAGAAGACTGAGAGACCGCCAGACAGAAATAATTGCAAGCTACAAGCAAGAATCAGGAGTCAGAAGGGCCAAAGAATGAGGCCACCCACTACAGGGGTGAAGACAGCACAGGGGAGATGCTAGCTCCTGATCTATAAAGGCAACATGTCACAGTTATATGACATTATCCACTTAGCTGTGCCTGGTGGTCCTCTTTTGCACAACCCCCTGCAAAATTTAGTTTAAATCCTAGGCTTTGTTGGGGGGATTTAGCTGCTCTTTTTGCACTAAGGTTTTCTTCTTCCTAATGGCATGAGATAGGATGCTGTTGTAGGATCACCTTCTAGTGAAGTAGCTATTTTGCTCATATCCTTTTCATCTGCAAGATAAATCTTGCCTTGAATTACTTGTATTACATAACAAAAATAATTATGTATACATTTTTATTTGTTTTTAATATTTACTGTAGCAATGTAAGATTTTTACTGTAATCACTTGTGTCCTCATCTCTGTTTGGCTTTCATCTGAGCAGAAAATGACATTCTTTGCTTGTTAATTAAGTTCACCCAAACAGTTCTCAGAAACTGGTTTTAGTTTTAATAAACCCCCCCAAAACCATCAAGTTTAAAAAGGCTTTCTGGAGGAGGCAACAAGATTTGGGGGGAAAAAAATTCTGCAAGCTCTAATTATACAGAATATTTCAAAACAAGCACCAAGAGATTTATACTCACTAAGCAAAAATCCATTTTAAGTTAGCAACAAATTTACCATTATAATTATGACAGTTCTTAGATGAGTTCACGGGCACATTTTAAAAATCCTTGTGAGCAAAGCCAAGGTCTACTGCTGGGTGCTGCTTCCCCCATGCCCACGCAGGCGTTACCAACCTCAAAGATGCCACAGCAGCAGCCACAGCCAACGTGCGGGAGCTGAATTCACATTCTCAAAGTAATAACTCACATAGTGAGGGATGATCAGAAGGTGCTCACCCTGGGAACTATTGAAGAGTGAGACTTCATCCCACACAAGAGGCTAGGTCTCAGAAAATTCAAATTTTCCTTTTGAAATTGTTGCTAGTGCTTTTCCTCACAGAAGAGAACGGTTTGGTCTCAAGCACAAAATGCTGCAAAAGATTTTTGGTGAAGACTGCAATGGGAAACCATTCCCAAAGCAGAAATGGCCAACAGTCTGCCTGCATGCAATATGCAGCACCTTGTCAAAGGATGTTAAGATCAGAATCAGAGAATTACAGTATTATCTTTCGATTCACACTTTCACTATTATGAAGCCCAGTCACAGTAAATAAAGTGATATGAACCTCAGCAAAGAAACACACAGTCCATCCATAGTGAAGTAGGTTATTAAACATGCAGTACTTAACTTTTACTATCAGTACTATGGGTTTGAACATTTTTGTACTGGCCGATGTGCACATTTAAACTCCAGGAATAAGAAAAAAAGTCAAATGATTGTCTTCATGCAATAATATATTCATCAACATTCACTTATTTTGTTCATAGCTGAACCACGGAGGTAATAACTTCAAGACAGAAGATATGGAGGCTCTGGGATTTCTAGCTCTATCCATTCGAGATAATGATTGAGGAGAATTTTACTTTCCACCTCGTTGTTCTTATTCACTAGAACAGTAGCTGAAAATTATTTATGCTATGCTCCCAACTTTGATTATTACCTTCTAGCCAGATATTCCCCATAGCCAAGAAGGCTTTAACAAAACTCTATCCTTGCAGTTAACTTAAGTCAGTGTTGTTTTTTTTTCTCCTAAAGCAGCCAATTGCTTATAAACATATTAGAAATATCTTTCACATTTAGATTAAGAAATAAAAGAACAAACATTATTTTTATAATCAAATTCAATTCACAATGAAAACTATTATTACAAGTTACATCTTTAAATATGACCTTAAATACAAAATTATTCGCAGCAGAACTGACAAGCATCCACGCTGGGATCAACTCTTTCCCTTGATATTATCTATTTGAACGTAAACTTCAGCCTAACTAAAAAATCACGACAGTTGTCTGTTTGTGTAAGAGTCATTTCACAGAATTTTCTGTCATAAAGATTATTTGGATGGGCTTTTCTGTTTTGTAATAACATACTCGTATGTCAGTAACACAACTGGCATTCTATTTAATATTAAATAGGTGAGTTTGCACAGATCTATAAACTGGAGATTCTAAGTAAGTATGTTGCATCTTTATGACTGAGTGGTACTTACATGGTTTGGAAAGTCAGCCTTCAGTTCAGCAATACTTTTACACCAATATGCCGCTGTTTTCTCGCTGATCAGTTCAATGTTTAGAAAAGAGCCTTGGCCTGGGCCGTACATAGGACCTGAAGTAATTCCACGCACAATCCTCGGAGAAACATTGGTCACAATATCCTGCAAAACAGTGAAACCATTCAGATTGGGTTTGCAAAGTGAAGCATACATATATCATGTACATATATCACACACATGTACTCTTACGATGAGTAAAAACTACAATTCTAGGGCAGTTCTCGAAATCAGCAAACTCTTAATTAGATTCTCTACATCAGAGGAGAAAAATGTTTGCTGTGTGTTTGAAAAGGTATGTCAACTATCAAGAAAATGCCAATATGGGGCACCAAAAAACACCATACAAAACATCATTTAAATAATGCTTTTGTGTTGGGTAGAGACCATACAAAACTTGGTGTAAAAATATGTGTAGGCCGCTGTCAGGTAACAGCATACATGTGAACTATCCTCCCCAAAGATGATCAAAGTCCACGTCCTACACTAATGGGTGAAGTGCAAAGGGGTGCTGCCCACCAGCCTCTCCGACGAAAAGTCAGGGTAACAGGTCCAGTCACCAGCAAAAGCACCAAAAGTATACCAGTGTACCAAACTTCACAAATGAAATGATACGACTAAAAGAGACCAAAATCAAAAAATAAAACCAAAAATAGTGAAAATTAGGATCAATATCGTAAAGCACGACACTTCTGAAGGTCAACATAAGGTTAACAAACAATTTTGAAACATACAGTAAACACACAAAATGTTGACTTGTTTAGTAGTCTTAATTAAGCTGCAATGTCACCGTATCTATATTAACAAAGAACTGTAAATTCTGACATTATTTAAAACTAAAGAGAAACATAGATGGCAAAATGTTCCTTTTGCCAATTTCCAATTAAAAATAATTTTGAGTAAAGGTCATTTATTTACAAATGTATCAGAATTATTTGTTTAAGTACCCCTCCTCACCATCTTGTCATTTTCAGTGAGATAACATGAACCTCCATTAGTATATAGCAATTAAGGTCAATTTACATATTTTAATTAAGAACCATCCCATATAAAACAATTAGGGTAATAGGCATACTAACTGGATTTCATAACATTTGGACGTTTTTCCAACTAGATAGACAGGAAACCTTAATTAGCATTAATTAGCACTGATCTGCATATGTTTGATAAGGCATACCCTTGCCACAAAAGATTATTTATTCCTGAATCTGCCAAATGCTGCAGTTACAGAGGATAAAGGGACTTTTCTTCACATTGTATGTAAATTTGAGGTAATCATCTGCTTATAAAGTTGAATTAATTATTATACAGTAAATATGCACTAATATTTTATACTGATAGATAATTATATGTCCATTTACATATGTAGAAATCATACAAAGTAATCTCCCCAGTTCATCTATTTTCAGGCTTAATAAGCCTGGAACATGGACATCACAATAATTCCTAATTTTCCTACTATAGTATTTTCCCTTCATCACAAAAGCTTCACCTCCCTCTCAACAGTTAAGTTATATTTTCAGAACAAAAATATTTTAGAACACTTTCTGAACGTATGCAAACCAAAACCAAACAGCAAAGTACACTCCCCTCACTCCCAAAACAAATTACAAAAATTGCAATTTATGCAGAAGCAGCGTTTACACCAGTTTGCTCCATATTATCCTTTTAAGCGTTTCACTTTTTTTTAAATTACCTGAGAGGAGCTTGCGCTTCGATTTCATCCCAGAAAGCTGTTCATACACCCAGACCAGCACTATCACATCATCCAGCATGAGAAAACATGGAAAGGCGATGACACATGCTGGCAATCTGACCTCACTCCTGCACGCACAGGGCGCACGTGGTGATTTTCCAACAGACAGGAGTTACTTTGACCATGCTGCAAGTGACTACGAGCTTCCTTTTCCCATGCTCCGAAGCAGTCGGAAGCTACGTAGCTGTGGTAGTATGGCACTAAGCCTGAGCTAACAGCCTGCCTCTTCTTAGGAACTGTTATTTTTAGGGTCAGTGCAAATTACGTGGTATGATTTCCAGTTTGTATGTGCGTACGTGTACACACGTGTGTACACGTGTATGCCAGACATTGCCTTGGAGCCACCTACAGTACTGTTTGTTATCCTACTATGTGCGTGTTTTGTTGTTCTTCCAGTCTCTTTCATCTTACTTCAGGTAAGAGTTGAAAGACTGAGATATTACAGCTGAGATTATACCTCTTGCGGGACACTCACAAAGCCTCAGTCTGCTTCCATGCCAAAACACTCTGAAGTTTTTGCATCTGCTTTGGGTCTCCAGGCAATCGCTTCCCTCTTCTAAGAACAGAGACCCCTGTTTAGACCCTGTGACTGCTGCCGAATCCCCATGGCTTTGACTCACTCTTTCCCAGAGTCAGGCATAGCCGACATCTGAGGGACAATTTATCTCTCCAGGATCCCACGAAGTTGAATCAGGCAATGCACAGACTTCGCAAACTGTCTCAAAAGCAGCCACTCTTCACTTTAATGTCCACAAGAGATACACAGAGCCACATGAAACAGTAAACACACATACATCTCTCTGCCTACGTTTCCCCACTCTTGAATTTTCCTTGAGATTTTGTGAGATCCCTTTTGGTGCTCAGGGACCTTCCCCTCCCGTCTCCCACCAGCACACAGCTGCTCCTTCGAACGGTGGCTTCCACTGCCTCCCTACTGCCTCTGCGTCACAGGACACCTCCGCTGTGTCCCTGCATCACTTTATCTTTCCTGACCAAGCTGCTTCTGCTTCCAGAAATCCTTCCCGGCTTTGAAATCCAAACATTACCACCTGGCTGCTTTGTCTTGATTCCTCCCGAGAGGGATACGCTGTCCTTATTTAAGATCCCACTCCTCGTTTGCCTCTCCTAGCTCAGAGTAAGCTAGATGGAGAGAGTCTGTAACGACTGACACGCTGGCACCTCTCCTGTCTCTTGTTAGCACATGACAGTCCCAGACACAAGGAGACTCACAGTTCATGGAAACAAAATGGAATTTATAACTTATGTGATGATTCAAGGAATCTGTCTATGCACATACAGAATAAAATCACACAAGTGACAGAAACAAAAATTGTCTCTTTGAGATGACTGTGAAATACCTACACAGAACTTGCCATCGTCTTCCTCTTCAGTCTCCTGCCACGTCTACGACAGCTAAACAGGGAGAGAGTTAGGCAAAGGATCTATTGGTGGGGCTTGGCCAACTTCATGTCCTTTGGTCTTAGAAGTGAATTTTACATGGTATCACAGGTTCTTTCACGGGGATGGGCAATTCTTGTGGCTGGCCAATTGTTACTGCTGTCTCCAAAACAGCAGGTAAGGTCAGAGCAGCTGAAATAGCCACAGTGCTCCAGCCCACGGGGTTTGTGGCAGACCATCTTCTGGCGTTTTAATCGAATACTGATTTTCCCTGCTTGTTGGAATTGCCTGGCCAAATGCTGGCACTCATCATTCCTTTTCTGTTCTGAAACCCCAGCTTTTCCTTTTACCCCAGCTATGCACACAATCCTTTTATTGGTAACAAAAATTGCTGGGTGCAAAAAAAGCCAAACAGAACTGGAGCAAGAAGCCTGACAGGAAGCACGTCAAGGTTTGAACCTAAAAACTTCTTTCATTCTAAAAAAAATCTGACTGCTATAAGAGAGATGACCTGATTGATGCATTGGTCTGGTCCCTGCATGCAGTTGAAAGTAGAGGTGCATGTACAGGAATAGAAGAATGCCCCCAAACTCCAAAACGAATCAAGTATCTTAACTCCCCGTGTGATGGAAGCAATAAACAGTCCGTGGGAAAAATAGCACAAAGCTTTCATGTACTCTGAAGACCAAGGACAGGAGACTTTTAATAAAGAGCAACTAGAGGAGAACAAAGCTTATATCTGACCACACTAAAAGGAAAACCTATGGAAAAAATTACTAAAAAAAATAATTGGCAAAGGTAGACAGAATAGCCCATAGAAAATTAATTTGGTTTATGGGGAAATCTTGCAAATTAATGTAGACTTGGGGATTAGGGAAACTGCATTCAGTACTAGAGTACAGCAAAACAACTTGGTTTGGGGGAGTTAATGGAAACAAAGAGAAACAGTGACAACAAATAGAATCAAGGGCCAACTGTGAATCATGAATATTTCAGTTACTGAATTTCTTCTTTTGCCTCAAAAGCTGATCCTTTTCCCCAGGAGAGCACAGCAGGAACAATAATATCAATCCCTCAAATATATCTAGCTCAGGACATCACCTGAGAAAGTGGTGCTACACAGTTAAACGCATCAATATCCTGTTGCTTTTGGATTCCTCTTTCCTGCTTATGAACAATTCTGGTATTCTGGTAACTTGAGACTGAGTTAATTTGCATTACACATATACTTCTGTTCCTGTTGATTAATTAATTAACACACTAAAAATAAAAAGACCCAATGCATTGATCAGGCCCCATTTGCTCTAATAATCTCTGAACTCTGCAATCAGATCATTGAATTCTAAACTACTTAAGTCTAATGGGCTGGGAGATTTGAGACAACATCTTAAAGATAAAGCCCAAACACTCAGCACTTTTTAGTCAGTTAAATTTAAATAAAGGTGCAGATCAATTAATCAGCCTATGCCTTAGTGTTCACTCTAAAAGTTGTTTTGCTTCACACTGTCCGCATTTGCAGTTAATAATTGCCACAGATTTTTGTATCGTGAAAACACAAGCATGCTGTTTAAGTTGAGAGAGAGAGACCTTTACGTTCGGGCAGCAGGGACATTTTGAATTTTAAGGCACCCAAAGGGGTGTCCAGCACAGTGCTAGATCCTGCGCTAAGCACATTCATTGTGTGTTTCTCCTAAACTAATCAGCAGAGAAATAATTCACATTGAGAATATTAACGTTGTCATCTGTAGGCGTGGAAGTTAATGACCCATGGAAATGAATCAAGCCATTCACCTCTCTCTCAGAGTTATTGTTTTAGGGGCATCAAGAAGACAGCTTTTCATTAACTGGGTTCACGTCTTTATTTCACAATCATGACTCCTAGAAACTAAAAAAAAAAAAATTTGGAGAAAAATGTTGTGTAAAGAGGTCAGTTGCAGGAATATATAAAAACAGTCTCCCAAAAGGTATACCACAGCCTCACACCTATTCAATTAACGTAGCTCTATTATGCAAATATAATAAAAAGAGCCAAAAGGATAAATGTATATGATTTTTCATATCAAAGCTCTGATGTGTTTCTATTGATTTGCAGAGCTTGAAGCATTCTTTTTTGCCCATTTTTCTCAAAATATTACAGCTAATGGTATTTTAATGAACACTTGAAATAATAAAGTTGCTTAAGAGAACACATAGGCACTTATATTTGGGATATGGAAAGAAAATTAATTAACTGTACCTTTAATTAATATATTAACCTGTTGTACAAGAATTGACTCCTAAAAGTACAGGTGTAAATATCTGCAGCACAACTAAGGTTTTGAAAAAGATTTTTGGATTTTAAAAATACATTTAATCACACTACACCAAGAGTTAACATGTGTTTTCTTCACTCTGAGAGGCTTCTGTGAGACACAGAGAACTTGCCTTGCAGCATTGGACCCCAAAGTCAATGAAAGTCACTGCATACTTCAAATTAAGCTTTTCTTGTCTTTAACTTATGAAAGCAGATAGGAATTAGTGACCTTTGTCAGTTTCTTTTCATTAATATGAGAAAAAGATTTAACACAATGAGCAGATTACTACTTTTTACAAAGTTAATTTATTTGACCTTTCTTTCTTCTAGGGAGGGAGGGCATTATACTTGCCAAGTGGAGTATGCAGCTGTACATTCCCGGGGTTACTACTTACTAAATGTCAATACAAACACCACAGCAGCCACACTGACCTCTTTGTGAAGAAGAGATCTAAGTAAATACCTTATTAAGGTAATTTTAGTCAAGTATCTCAAAACAGCATACTTAAAGTTAGTAGACAGTAAACTGCAATGTAAAAAAAAGCCCAAATGCAAGTTTCTTCTATATTCAATATACCACCTTCTTTACTTGAACAATAAAGCACAGTAGGTGAAAAATGCATGTATTTAAGCAAATTATGATGTACTCCTGTTCCCCAGGTTTTCAAAGATATATTGAAATGGCTGTAAAGATTTCAAAATCCAGTATGTGTGAAATGTTTTTAGAGCTTATTTTCTAAATGCTTTAATCAACCCCCCAACATCAAGATTCAGTTTTCCCTACAGTTTCTGCTAATTACAGTAGAACCTGATGTACACTTTCAACCTATGTAAAAATATGGAGGAGAAGGAGACGTCCCCCTTTTCTGCCTAATATCGCAGTTGTTAAAGCATTCTGGAAATCTGGCTCACTGCTGTTGCACACCCTCATAGATGCGAACAGCACCACAGACTTATGTCCTCGTAATTCCCTGCCAACTCTCACTCAAGGTCTTGTGATGATTTGCCTCTTCTGTGACTCAGCTGTCTAGCCAGACTGTGTCTAGTATCACCCCTTCTGGAGTTTTAACCATCCACAAAAGGCAAGTGAAACCTGAGGCAACAATACCACTTCACACAGCACCATTCCTATACAGCCTTTCCGAGTTGTTCCTCACCTTCTCTCCTCCGTCAGAGCTGAGACACGCGACAACTCTGCAGGGTTCCTCTTTGAGGCCCAAAGCACTGACTTGCTCTCCTGAATTTCCCCATGCTCAGATTTTTTTCCAGCTGAGCTTGTCAGGCTCCTTTTGACACGAAGCTAAATCCACAGCAAGGACCTCTACAATCAAAACCATTCCATCAAGTACAACCATGCAGATTAACGACTGATTTCCATGAAGACCTTCTAAGACCCTCTAGCAGATGCTAGAGTAGGATTTTTACAACACGTAGCGAGACTTAGAATCATAGAATTGCTGAGGTTGGAAGGGACCTTTAAGATCATCAAGTCCAACCATTAACCTACCCTGACAAAACCACTTCTAAACCATGTCCTTAAGTACCACATCTACCCTTTTTTTAAACACCTCCAGGGATGGCGACTCCACCACCTCCCTGGGCAGCCTATTCCAATGTTTAATAACCCTTTCAGTGAAAAAATGCTTCCTAATATCCAATCTGAACCTCCCCTGGCATAACTTGAACCCATTTCCTCTCATCCTAAACTCACTCGCTTCTGGAGCAAGGCAAGTAAATTTGCTTACGATTTCTGCCCAAGGAGGTTTGATGTAGCCACTGGCACTTTCCAGTGTACACACCACTGTTACTTCGCACACAATGACGCCTGTTGAATTCGTAACACTTGTATTTAGCATTTTAGCGAGGGAATAGGCCAGACTTTATTCTTCCCATATGAGTACAAAACCTCAGCAAATTCACTTCCTCACTCTTTCCTTCTCTTTCCCTTAGTGAATACGGAAGCATTTTTTAAAAACTGAAACCACCTTGACAGAAAAGCTTAGCTCAGAACATCCCACCATACAGAAAATGCTCTAATCTCTAATCTACCAGCTATGAGAAATTTAGTACCATAAAGACACCTCAATTTTTCATTGCTTTTGTGAATGAAGACTAGACCTAGTCCTCTCTTTCCTCTTCATTGCCTTCCTTCTCTTGAAGACAGAGACCATATAATGTTAAAATGATGTAAAATAATTATTTTTCAAGTTCTCTCACCAAAATAAGAACTGAATGTAAAAATCTATTATTTCTTCAGCTTTCCAGGATTGTTAACATTGGTGATTTAAAGCATAAGTGTTCTGATCTTTCCACTAGTACAGAACCAATCTTGAAAAAGGTCCTTGCTGTTACTTATAAATTACACTTCTTCAGCTTTTACGTACAAAATCTGATATTCTATAGAGGGGAAAAGGATACTTTAAAAAATATCCTTATCTGTCTTTTGACAGCTGTTTGTCACGTGTTTGCAAAAGTGAAAGTACCCAAATCTGTACGTATCTTATATCCCTAAAGTCTGGAGGACAAACAGTGCTTGTAAATCTTCCGTAATATTCTACTCTATTTCTAGACTGAGTAAGCTGAGTTATGCAAACTATTTTTAAAAAAATAGACTCTTACCTCATAAGTGTTTTTACAACATTAAACTATCCCATTTGTGTTTATTAAACCAATTTAACACTACAGCTCCAGCAAGCAAGCTAGCTTTCCAAATCAATAAGTTAGCACAGAAGACTACAGCCCCATAAGAGAAAAAGTAACGCATCAGGATTTTGGAGAAAAACTGCTGAAGCACTCATATTGTGTGAAAGACAAATGACAAGTTAGAGGTTTAGTTACCATGTATTTGATGTTTTTCTATACCGTCTCATTAGTGCTTTAAGATTTTACCATGAGAACCCATCAGAAACTTCAAAATGTACAGACACTGAACTTAATTTCTACCTAAGCTTTTATCATTGCTGCTTGCTCAGCACACCACTGCTCTTACTAATGCAATTTTCAGACAGTAGGCCATCACTACCAATAATTTATGATTAAAATAGCCAAATCCCAAGGTCTTTAGATAATCTTACTAGATTAGAGTATATAAAAAAAATAATTATTTACTCTCTGCACCTTAGAGTAATCTTGGGACAATCCCATCCCCATTGCAAGCCAAGTAAAAATGGTCTGCTGTCCTTCTTGACACAGCAGCAGTCTCCCAATCTTTATCAATTCATACATAACGGTCTGACTGGAAGTCCTAATTTTATAAACTAAAGCTCCCTAAAATAATAAACCAGGAGATTAAAATACAAAAGTAACATAAATTATGAGTAAAAGTACAAAAAACTGCAAGATTAACGATAATGTTCATGCCAAATGTACAAATATATATTTTCTGGTTGAGTTATATATTTTACAAGAAAATTAAGTTTTGATTCTTGTTTACAATTACATTCGCTTCAGCAGGTTTTTTTTTTTAAAAAAAAGCTTTAAATAATACAAGCCATAGTGCTTTAAAATTAAAACATTTAATATTTTTTCTTATTTTTGACATTTTTGCTTGTTTTCTAGACATTAGAATGTAAAGACACTTGTACTGTAATTACAAAAGATCATTTTTAAAATGTAATATGTCCTACAGCACTTTGCCTTGACAAACAATTACTGGATATCACATTCAACAGAATACAAAAAGCAATCTTTATCACAAGGTTAAAATTAGTCTTTGAACAAAAGATGCTTTCAAAGCAAATCCAAATTCTCATCAGCTTTATATCAGTTTCTCTGGGAGAGACAGGGAAGTGAGGGAGGGGGAGAAGAGAAAGGAAAAAAAAACTGTGAAGGACATTTGAAAAATTTCTTGCTAATGTTCAGTGTGAGCACACATTTTATCAGTTTTCTGATAAAGGTGTAAGCAGCAGGACAAGATTAAATTTCTGCCATCAAGCTGCATTGTGGTCAAAAACCATACCCATAGAAGAGAGAAGTAGACTTACAGTTCTCGAGAAAAGTTGTATCTGTATTCAGACATTCCCTTTTGGATCTGTTTTCACAGTGTATGATTCTTAGATCTCAGTGTTTTGATACAGTAAACTACCTAATCGATGAATGGCTGCTTTAGCTGACTGATGAGAAAAATGTTCAGTAATTGTCTTAAAACGTTAATTCATTTTCAGAGAGGGGCCACAAGAACAGAAAATCAAGTTTAAACATCAGAGACTCCTGTGAGAAAGAAATCTGAAGCTGATCAGCAGATTTCTCAGGCTTTGTTTGTGGGGATTTTTTGTCATCTTTTTTTTTAGAAACAAATATAATTTCTTTAGTCCAAGAGCAAGCTTTCCCAATGTTTGGAACAAATAGCATACAAGCTGTAGCAGAAGAAACCAAAAGAAGAGGAAAAGTTATTCTTCAGCTAACAAAAAAACTCAGAAGAATAAAGCATGGCAGAAAACACAAAGTAAAAACATCTAGTACAAGATGTTTACAACTTCTTGAAAAATGATACAATTTCCAAAAAAAAAAATAATCTGATTTTTCCTTCGCACAAATGTTGGTTTGTCTGAAGGTTTTTAGTTTTCCATTTAATTAAGCAACCAGACCTTTCACAGTGCAGCATTTTTTTCTGGACTGTGCTCCCTACCTCCCAGGAGACAACCCCATGAAAAACAGTCAGTGATGAAGAACTCAGCACCGGATGGTCAACCCTGCTGTTTTAATTGAAGAACAGAGTTCAAAATACCAGAAAAAAGCACCATCTTCAGAACTTTAAGTAACCCCAGCTCCAGGAATACACCTGAAACTATTCATTGTACTATATAGACTGTACTGGGATCTACAAAGAAACCATATCTTTCAGAAATCACTGCTTCAAACTATATGAAGTGAGGTGCTTGAGACTATCTACAATGAAACAAAATGCTATATCATAACGGCACAGATAATCCCTGGGGTACTAAGACAGAATATCTTGAAAATGTGTAAAAATTTAGTTTTACTTTCCTACAAGTCATATTTTTGCGTCAACAAAGCACTATTCGTGGAGCTTGGATGAAGTACCTGATGAGCTTTATTGAAAAACCTAAACTCTGTATCTGTAACTCACTCATGTTCTCTAAAATATTGACAAGGCATTTCTGGATAATAACCCAGAGCAGATGCTCAAAAGTGATCAACATGACGACACTGGATTCTATTACTCCGCTGCAAGCAAAATGTTGCAATGCTAATGATTTGGGAGGAACAGAATGGAATAAAATAGGAGTACATGGATAAATAAAATACCTACATGGATTGCAGCTTTTGATCTGTATCCTAAAGTGAAATTTCTGTGGCATGGCTTTTAAAGACTTGTGTACATTCACTAAGGTGTAAAATAAATGCATACTAACCAAAATATACTAGTCCAGTTTATAATGCGTACCCTTTTGGGACTCCAGCGGTTTTAGATCATAACAACTTAGCTTGCCTTAAGAGATGTATTCTTTCACAGACATTAAAAATATTAGTCTATTTTCAGCTGTCAGGGAATATCATCATCAAATCAGTGATCAAAACTTGTTGTGAAATGCACCTAACTGACCAAATAAAGGACCAGCAATTATTAGGGCTCCATTCTAGACAAGTACTATTGCATGGTCCCATGAAATGGGAAGGAAAAGGCAGTTTTAAAGTACGAATTTAAGAAAACCAGGCAGGAACCAACATAGATAAGACCCAATAAAAAAAATAGGGAAGACCCAGGAAAGAGAAGGAAGAATTACATGTTTGTAGCAGCAAATTTAGGAGAGTCACTAAAGGAGTTATGCTTACAAGGAGAATACAAATGGATTCTCTTCTTGTACATTAAGAGGAGGCAAGATTAACATAGCTTTTCAATCATCGTTAGAGACAACTCAATAGTTTTTTCTCTAATAGTGTTTTCTAATTGCTAAACAAAATACTGTAAGAAGGCAGTGGAGCAACACTGGCAGCGGAGCAACATCGGCAGCGGAGCAACATCAGCAGTGGCCGATTCCTAAAGGGATGAACTAAAAGCCAAGATACGTAATGACACAAAATGAGCTCCTCTAGGTAAAAAATGGGAGAGAATTGCAGGTAGTCTCATAATTTTAGCAGAATCCCTGACAGAAACATCAAACAATGAGAAAATGGGTTCTTTAAAGCCCACAATATCTAGGATTTTGCACTCAATGTATAGACACAGAAATTAAACAAACAAACAAAAACTCTAATACAGGAATTGTAATGTCTGCTAATTAAGCATGTAACTTCACACTTGAAAAAAACAAGGAGGTAACTATTTATTTAAGAGAAAATACTACATGGATTAACAAAGCTCCTGTCAACAACTCCAGACACCTGTACCAAGCTCACTTATTGCCTAATTAAATATTAACATGTCCAGATAGAATGTGTGGTATAATTTTAATTACCGTTTTCTCATAGGGAAGCCATATAATCAATGTATTTCTAGCTGTTCCTAGAGGCTGTTTTGTAAAACTCCATTAGTAAATTGTGAACCATCACTAAAATATTTTCCTCCAGATTGCTATAAGTAAATCCAGACTATTATATTCTCCTAGGAGGAGGGGAGAATAGATGCTTCCCTTTAAGGGGAGAAATATATGATTTCTTCAATAATCAAGAAGAAAAATATTTTAACTACAATCCTATTTAAAGCGTTGTTAAAATTCTTGCACAAAGAATCAACATCAGGGAGTTACAAACCACCAAATTTATATTTAAATTTATGTATAATCTGAAATATTTTTATTGCTGGATTAAGTAATTAGGAGGAGAATCACATGACCCCCTTGAAGCATGTATTTAAATTTTCTGCTGGGGATGAATTGCAAATATTGAGGTACATTTTGTACCTACCTGCAGCATTTTCTTTTTCCATTAGGATTAAGAATGCTTAAATACTATAAACATTGATTAGCATTTGTGTATATTTAGGGGTGAGAAATTAAAGGAAATTACACCAATTCTATTTGGGAAAGGTATTTAAATAGCTAGTACTACAATTTTCAAAGTATCAATACTCCAAGTGGCACTAAATAATTTCAAGTCATAGATAAAGGGGTACAGGGAAGATGGAAGGGTTTCAGTATCTAGGGGAATATTTTGTTTTACATTCCAGTGATAAGATATCCATAACACTTCTACTTTGATAACCCGAGCTCTTAAATGTTAACTTTGTTTTGAACATAGTCCTCTTATCTTTTCCTATGCAAAAGTACTGTTGAAGCCAAAGGGTCTTTTGCATGAGCAGGGACTGCAAGGCTGAGCCACCTACCACTCTCAGAGCCTGATTATACACAGATCTGGATAACACAATTGTGCAGAAAACCAAACCATTAAAATATCAGCCCCTATGAATTTTAATTTAGCACTTTAACATCTTGTAAGACATTCAAACCAATTTTAATTCAGCACTAAATTTTAGACAGGATCTTTAACATAGATTTTGATTTTCGCTAGAGGCCTCATTTACTTTAAAATACATGAAAGAAAACTAATATTTTCCTTTTTGTATTGGCTACCAGAATGGGGACACACATAAGAGTATTGCATACAAAGTGTTGAATTTTATTTTCATAGATATAAAAGTAGTTGAAATAGTATTGGAATAGACTTAAACCAAACAAAACCCAAATAATTGACAAAACTTGAAAGTACTTTCCTATGAATCAATGTGCAAGGAATCTCAAATCTTCCAGTTCGAATTAAACTATCTTCCTCATAGTTTATTTTATTTTATATCCATTTTTGTAATGAGTAACAGATTTTTCCTGACCCCCTGAATCATGGAACGAACTCTGCTAGTATGTTATGATTGATGAGGACACAGTACAGCCCTAGCAAGAAAGCCGAGACTGAACTTGGGATATCATGTATACATCCCTGGGAGCGTCTTTGGGAATGCAGATCCTAGGTGGGCTGTGCTCAGGAAGGGTAGAGCCAGCACATCTGGATCTGCCATAAGGCTCTGAGAACACTGTGTCTTCATCCATCAGTCATCACAAGAGGCACCACACATAGGCTCCATAATCTAGAGAGAGAAGACTTTTTCCTCTCGAAAGCCTCAAAGCAGAGATTTCCAGCCTGCTGGGCTGATTCTAGTTTTCCAGACTGAGCTCTTAATAAATAAACATTCAGTGTTTGCACATGTTTTAACTTCCCTGACAGACAGGAATCCACGTAGAGAAGTGCTGAAGTGTACATAGAATTTTTATGCCAAAGGATAAGCTCTGATTCCCATCCGCTTGTGGCAGACACAGAGGCCCCAATCTCAAGTGTGATTTTCCTCCAGGTTCCCCTGAAATTTTCATAGCAGTAGGTTAATTGTTGTCTATTAATTTTTTTAAATTCCCAGGAAAAATGACACATTCTATTGGCTTTTAAAAATCAGTCCTGTGGGGCATAAAGCACAAATTTAATAAAGCAAAAAAAAAGCAAAGTTCATTAAAATCTTTCTGGAAGAACTGAAAGTAGCCACGATACATGGAAACTCCTAGGAAGACGATTCTGTTTACTGCTGAGAAAAAAAAATGATTCTGAGCTGGCCATATTCTTTCTCATTAAATGTATAATAGGTCCCAAACCCCAGAACTCTTTGGATTGAGAGACTGCTCAGGTCTGTCAGTTAAGTAAATATGCTCATCAGAGGATCTAGTAGGCACACATAGATAGGGTAGACATGAAGTCCGTTCCCCTTGAAATCAATAGGAAGGCGGTTGTTAGAGACTACAATTGAGTTAGGGTTTCATTTGAGGAATCTGTGGTAAATGTTCCCACTACTATTGCCACAGGGGTGTAAGAAAGTATACGACGGCTGTGGTTGGATCTCTGGCACTATTAATGGCAGAGCCAGCTGCAACGTGCTACAAAAGCCTTATGCATGCTCGAAACTGGAATACTAAGAATAAATCTGTCCTCAGCTAGAGAGGGCAGCCTGACCTGCAGGCTCTTCGTTTATTCCAATAGAATATTGATTTAAAACTGGGACAGGGATTCAAAAGCCTTCTGATGCTAAACATAAAAAGTCATGCGCAAAGTTGTATAAGGAGAAATTTTTTTTTTCGCCCCACAAGAAATCCTTGATTAGAGACAATTATATTAGTGATAAATAGGACACAGGGAATGTCTTCCCATCCTTTTTCCTACCACAGAATTTTGGAGCTTAAAGCACAGCTCACTGCAAAACCTCCCTGAGGAACAGGATACACCTCCTGCTGGCACACGAGCTGCCAGACCACGCGAGCCATGCCACGCCAAGAGCAATGAAGCCAAGTTTGCATCAGGACCACGGAGAGCGCCATAGCGCAGAGCTCCAGCATCCCTCCCGACAGCCCTAAATCACGGAGAGACACTCTCAGCCCAAAGTTGCATCCCCAGGTATGGAGATTAATCTATACAGTACAGTCAATGCTCACTTATCTTAATGTGCAAAACAAGAAAGTATATAGGCAGGTATGGATTGCATGTTTCTGCTTTTGGAGGCAGTAGGAATCTGGGTTTTTTTACATCTCTGCTTATCTTAGACAACTTTCCCCGAGCTAACATTGGTTTGTGCGGGCAGTACAGAGCAGGGCAGGCTTCTTTGCTGCACATCTAGGAACAGCAAGGATAAGACCATTTTATGCACACAGTGATACAGCACAAACTTTAATCCTCATGGTATTTAAACAGAATTTGTAAACTAAAATGCAAAAGCGCAGCGTCCCAAGAGTATCGACAAACTTTTTGACAAATTCTTAAACTACAATCGCAGAAACTAGAGTTATTGTAGGAGGGGAACCAACCGGGCATTATGTAAGCTCTTTATTCCACACATCTTTTCATGACTGATCTTCATATCTTTGAATTTTAGATAAACATATATGCACTATATATGCATATTTGCAGAATAAGTTGCATAATTTTGAACTTGCATAATTCATACTTTAGTGAAACATTATTTTATTTTGGTACTCTTTAACCCACAGCCTCCTTAAGGGAAAAAAAAAAACCTGTCTGTTTTAAATCTGAATCATCCCATTATTCTATGATATTTAGTGTCACCAGTGATAATAACACTTCTTAACGGGGCCCATTCCTGCAATTAATTTCATTTTCACAGTTCCCATGAACTCCAATATGCATTCCAATATGGCTTCATTGCCAGATCTGAGCCTTATTAAAGTAATACCATTTTGACGTATTTTTTTTCTGTGAATAGAAGGATGCTGAGAATGGCCAACTTCCTACACATTGTATGTGTACAACCAGCAACAACCCAGCCCTTTGTGAAAGTATTCATATATAAACATGAGTGCTGCTTGTACTGCAGTTCTTTAAAAGTGACTTCTCTCTTACTGCAGCCATTCTGTTCTGTAGTAACATAAACACAATTTGTTTGTGAAGATATATTCATCTACTTTTTATTTACACATACTGGATTCTATACCATGAACTCACCTAATTTTAATTACACATCATTACCTAGCAATGCAGACAGCAGAGTTCCCCCATCTAAATTGTGAATACAAGCATCTCAAAAGATTTTTTTCTTTTTTAAGTGAAGATAAGTTACTGCATTAAAAATAAATGAGCTATTTTTGTCAGCTGATTGGACACTGAGTACACATAATAAATCACCAAGAGCATTGTATGCTAGTCTACGTGCTAACCTTGAGCTGCAGTTTATCTATTGCCTGCAATTCAGAAGACAATAAGGTATTTTAGCCAATCAGCTGATCAGCTGAAGGAACTCAAAAGAGTGAAATGGCTTTGAAATACACAGGCTTTTAGATATCAAATTACCTCTGGAACCCTCTACCCAGAAGTAACTCGAACAAAATCCATTTGAAATACAGCTTCAATATTCAAAAAAATCAATAATTTAAACCACAGGTTGAACATTTTTACTGCTTCCACTGCAGACTGTCGTTTTTTGAAATGAAAATGCTAATGGCACCAAAGGGGAAAGCTCCAGCCAGAAGAGATCCACGTGTGCAGGCATGGATTGGCTAGGAATGCTGGTTTGCTTTCCCTCCCCCAGTTACGTTTACATAAGATCTCTTAAAATAAACAACTCTCATTTTCATGACTTCAAAAAAAAATGTTTTTCTTTGTTGCACTTAACGTTTCTGTCCATGAGAGCTTAGCTATATCAAGACACTTTGCTGTAAACACGCATGCTGAATGCAAAAACTACATCCTTAATTATGCTATTAAGTTGCATTATTTTGAAACAGGCACTAATGTCGTGCTTTTGAATACCAGCTAGCACACTGTGAACTCTTGTTTTATACATAGAAAAGCAGGAATATAGGTGATGTTGTGTTCCAACATCTACATCAGAAACGGGAAGCAGTCCAGCGCATCCTGCAGAAAACAAACAAGTGTGGATGGTCCACTGCCCGTGACAAAAGCTCATTTAAGAGCAGAAAAGGCTGGCTGACAAAAGACTTCTAAAAAGATAAGGAAAACACATAAGGAAGAGGCACGGTGGGAATGTGAACCCTTGAACGTAATTGAAACAAGCTACACATGGAGAATGTCTGACACAGAAGCAAGTCTCTCCTCTGCATGAATTCGACCGTCAGACAGATTCTTAGCAGAGCTTGAAATCTGTCAGTCTCTTTGTGTAGAAACTGTTATCTTTCGGTAATTTACACCTCACTAAATCCTTGCACTTTCCAGCACTAATTTTTTTAATTATGCTAAGGGAGGAATACAAGAAGCAAAAAACCATCCAAAAAGCAATGAAATATACATCACAAGACAGAGCTTATCTATCTACAGGTACGCAACTCCCAACACACACTAAGAACAATTTTTGTTACAGTAGCAAAGCATCACTTTCACTACTGAAGAGAGGGGCATAAGAAATAAGTTGCAAGATTGATGTTCTTTGCTTTATAGCTTTAATATTTTACTCTCAAATATATTCCCACTCTCTCTTTCATATACTTTTAGAGCCCTCTTGAACCATAGGGTTAGAATGGAAAAGAAAATGTAAGTGATGTTATGAGGGTAAAGTTGCTCAAGTTAAAAAAAAAAATTAATTGGGATACATACAGTTTTACTGTAAAGTGAATATTAAGTTTGCATTTCCAGGTTAAACTTTCTGTTCTAGAAAAAAATCGTAATATTCCCTTATGAATTTTCTGGCTGATAGATTCGTTCAATTTTAGCCCAAGATAAATGCAGACTTTTAGCCTGGAATGAGAAATGACCAATGTATAGCCATTAAAAAAAAGTGACACTCAAAAATGCATACTCCAAAAATTTGGACATGGACTCCAATGCTCTGCTCTCCCTAAAGGCACAAAACTTTTCTGGCTATCAAATGAAAAAGTCTATAAATGTAAGCAGAGAAATTCATCTGAGTTGAAATATACCCAGAATATAAGAAAATAACATTTGTTTATTTATGTGTTTGAGACCTGCATTACCTTCATGTGAAACCACGTATTCCAGGTACTCCTGACTGTCTTTAAAATATACCTCCTACACAATAGCAGTGATCAACTGACCTTCCGAGAACACTGCTCTTGGCAGCAACATAAACTTAAGGAGAATAATAAAAAAAAAGTAGCATCTAGGAACCAAATATTCACCCTTTCCGCAATTCTTGCAAAGTTAAGGAGGAAAAACAAGCTCTTCAAGTTTGTGCTGGAGTTAGGAGACTGGGGCTGTTACAGATCACCCCGGGCAAGAGCTCCAAGCATACGCAACAACAGCGCTCACACGAACTGCCAGCATCTCCTTCCCCTCCACCCCAGGGTACCAAAACAGCTAGTATGGGCTGGGTGCGTTTTTAATCCCCCAGTGAGGCACTTTGTGGGGTTCAAGCTGTGAAGTTTGTCACCACTGACAACATTTGGATAGATTTAAGGCACAGTCCCATATAGCGTGCATTGGCGGTAGGTAAACCTTGAAATATAAAGCATGGATACTCTTAGCAATGCCTGCATTCAGAAAAGGAAAGGGGCGTAGGCTCCTGGCTCTTATCTGCTGTTGCAGCTACAGCCCAAAATGGAACTACATCCCTCAGCCGGAAGGACTGATAATTCTCTTGCCGTAGCCTCTGGACGTTTCCTCTAACGATCCCAGCATTACTCCTATCTTGTCTGGATTGACTTTTGCTCAGCATGCTCTCAACCATGCCCCAGTCTCCCACAAACACTGAATAATGCAATCAACTGCTCAAGCTAAATCAGCCGAGAGTTATAAAGCTGAGTTTCGACATATTGAAAACACTTCAATCAATGTCACTTTACTAAACCTTCTCTATGGCTTGATATACACATGAAATAAAAGGGCGGCAAACAGGAGCCCTCCCGAACTGCACAGGGAGAGAACCATCACACGCAATAAACCGGAACACAACACCAACAACGCGCTGACAACAGGCTCCTCTCACTCCATTGTTTAAGCGTGAGATTTGCAATGGACAATAAGGATGCTTTGGGAAAGAATGTATTAGGGACATCTGGGAAATGTTTCCATTTTTGATCGAGTCCACAATAAAGCACAGATATACTATAAGATACAGCTACAACTGAATGCGAAAACATTAATACATTTAGAAAAAACATGATTTCTCAAGAAAGTTGGTAATTGATGCTGTTTAACAGCAGCATTATTGCCACACATTTTTTTTGTTATTACAGATTCTGATGTTGCAATAGGGCTCTACATGCATACATTTACTATACCGTGTGAATTACTGGAAACATCCTTTTCTATGTTTGTGTTATATATTAAATCATAAATCATAATAGCATGTGCCAGAAATTCCGTTTGAAGGACATAATAAGGTAACAATTATCCTCTGAACTCCTTTCTCTGTCTTCAGAGAACAAAATGCATTAGCAACACATCCGTTTGCTGCCCCATGATAGAAAATGAAAGCAAGTGTGATGGTTGCACCGTATGCTCTCAATTCCTGCAGTTGGCTGGTGAAGTGAGCTTTGTTCCTGAATGTGCTGTCAGAGACAAAAAGAATAGTTTCTCCAATATTTTTAAGGAATAATCCCTAAAAAAACATGAGGAAAAATGAATTGAAGAGGTTTGGTTTTGCACATGTGCAGATGGATGTGGAAAAACATACACGTAAATATCAAATGGAAATTTAAAATATATTTTATTTGAAAGAAAATTAGGTACATATGGCCTCCTTGTATGGTTTTGACTTGAATCAATGAATTACACCTTTTTCATTTTATGCAACAATTCACAGAATCTGATGCAGGGAAATCATAGCATTTCATTCTGTGCAAATATACACAGAGGAGCAACATTACAAGCATTGTTATAATCCCCTCAGAGAAGGTTTAAGGCTTTCTAGATCAGCCTGTTAGTGTTCGGAGTCCCGTGTCTGATGAGTGGCACAGTGAGAATGTTCTTAGTATACCATGATTTTGCTCAATTATTTTTGAAGGAAAAATCATAAACGAAAATTCACAACGTAGAGGGTGCTACATAAAGGCATTATTAACTGTGCAGGTGCAGGGAGGTAAAAGCAGCAAGATCACAGGATAAAAATGGCTTCATTAATTCAAAGAAAGTATAATTTACTCCCTCAAATTTTGATTTTTTTTTTACAAAATTCTATTTCTATGGGAAACATATCTGTGATTTAAATTAAAAAGAAAAAAATAAAATCGACAGTTTCAGCAGTAATCCATATCTGGAATCCACTTTGTTTTCTTTTTTATTCCAGGAAGACACTATGCCCAAACCACATATTGGAAATGCTGACAAGTAAAAAGATGGGGACCTCCGAAACAATATTTCCAAGTGTGCAAGTGGATATTAAGCTTCACTTTGCTCAAGTGACATCAAAACATTCTTAATAAATAAATAGACCTACACACACTTTCTTTGTTTTAGCTCATGATATACAAAAGAGTTATTTTTTCTTAGATTTCGCTGACACAAAGCTCAAAATTAAATCTCAGCGTCCTGTAAAGACTCAATCCTGTATTGTGCTATGCTGATTCTGCGGGAAGCTCACATTTGTAATTAACTTTAAGAAAGTGCATATAACACATTATTTTACTGAATTACGAATTTAAATCACAGTGAATTGATGCTTTGCTGAATTGGTGTCTGTACTCCTGTACTGTCCAAGTTCCCACTGTTTAATATTTCCAACAGTTTCCATCGGCTTTGGGTCAGAATCTGGAATCTAGATACTTCCATTCATCATATTATAGTTTTGCATACCGCATACACATTTAATTCAGAGCATCATTATGACCTGTTCACATGTTGCCACATATAGGGATGGACGCAATGTCTAATGAGGACTCAGAATATCATATATGATGGCTGGCGAGCATCCTTATTAGCAGCTCTACTTTTTCAACATCGACGTACGAATAGAGTATCCTGGGAACCAGTAACATTTTGTGACTCCACTAAACAGTTCACAATACACTAGTTAATGCCATGGTCAAATTGCACAGGTTGGTGAGGTTCTTTATATGAGAATTTCGATACTCTGTGTTTATTAGCAGAAATTCTAATTAACTGGAGTCCAAATTCTGACTAAAATATGAGAAGAGCACAAGTCACTGCTTTTGTAATAGTACACACTTAAGTCTTATTTTATTTACAGCTTCCAGCAGTTTTCAGCTAAATTTCTCGTTGTGCCCGCTGCCACGTAGCTGGAGAAGGCTAACAAACCCCTCAGTGTTCACATGACAACCTTTGTGCAAACGCATCCTTATTCTGTCATCTACTGGCAGCGTGCTTCCCAGTCATGTTCTCTGCCAGTCCTTACCAGTTTGCCAATTACACAAGCTGCTTCCCAGACATCAGACAAAAATTCCACAAGACTGCTGTGCGAGCGTACCCTAATTAACCATCAGCTTAATTAGACAATTTACTGTGTAATTAGCAGGCAATTAGTCAACACCTCTCAGATCTTATTGACTGCTGTGACAGCTTTCCTTAGTCTACACATTCCCATACGCTTCCACGACCGTGATCCCAGCCCCATCCCGTACGACAGCAACCCTTCCAAGGGAAAGGAAATCATATTACATAACAAGGGAAGAGGGAGAAAAATCAATATATAGTCTGTTCATTTATTGAACTGTCTTCTAGCCAAGACTTTCTTTTTTCTAGCAATAGAAGGTCAGTTACTAACAAAAACCCATCCAGGTATAACATTAGCCTACATCTTTTTCATCTGTAGTATGTTTTAGGATATTTTTTTTTAACTCTTCTATTCCACTGAATTATCAGAGAAGTCAGGCAAGCAGAAGTTAAGGAAAAAATAATTTGTAAACTTACTTACGTATTGTAGGTTTAAGTATATGGCCGAGAACAGTGAAAAGGTGCTGATAGCTGCTTTTGAAACCTACAGCTAGCATTGTAATTATCTGCTTCATAGTCCAAAATGCACCAGAAAAGTCCAAGTAGATTAGCTTTAAAGTATAAAAAGTCAATACTTGATAATAATTCAACTACATGAGTGTAATTCAGTTGAAATAATTTTTTGAAGTATTATTAAATCCTCCACACAAATCTAAAGTTGTATGCCCTTATAATACATGGTATAAGAATGTAAAATTAAAGACTATCATAATACGTATATTAAGGGAATATTATAAATGTGTGTTCCTTTTTCTATAGACCAAAAATTAGATTTTGCATTTAGCTGTGACGACTATTTTGGGTAATTCTTAAAGTAGTAATTCCAAAGTTCATGGGATCGACACCCTTGTATCCTGCTGCAATTAACTTTGGAAGATTTATTCACAAAAATACTACACTTTCTGACAGAAGGATGGAGTCCCATAAAACCACAATCTCTATTATAGTAAAATATTTAGATAATTATAAATCTCAAATAATGGTAAGTAATTTTATTTAGAATACACTCACATACACATTTGTATTAACAATAGGTATTTTAAAATAAAACCTATCAGGTTTTTTTAAACATATGGGACTTCATTCTGCTCTTGCAACAACGTCAATCAGGAGTAAATGCAATTATAGCACCATGAGATTCAAAAATCAGCTCTTTGCTTTCTTAACTTCTTGTGTGGGCAAATCAAATGTTAAACACAGCCCTACCAGTTTCATTTACCAAGTGAGAACTCAAGACCTGAGATAACTCGAGCATTTAGGAGAAGCACGTTGCCTTTACATAAAAACTAGACTGGTATAACCAAAAAATCCCTTGAAAAATGGTTACGCTGAAACCCTGTAAACCAATGTGTGGAAACATATGCCCATTTAGAGGTGACGATATCATTTCAGCTTATGTCTGCAAACTTTTTAACACAAGCTATACACCACCACGTACATGCTTGGCATTGATTTAAGAGTGTCCCTGTAGAGTCAATTTGGGACCACATTTCTGCAAACGTGTTGCAAGGTTGCATGGTCCAACCGGGAATCTTTGGGCAATAGCTGTTGCCTGAGATGCTTCAGCTCTCTTATGTTTTTCTTTCTGGAGACAGGGAAAAGTGCTCATCCAACAGCAGGGCTGCCATTTAACGTGCACAGCTGAAGCAAGAAACAACTAGCTGGTGCCCAGGGGAGAAGGCACGGTGCTGAAAGCACGTCTTCCCCAATACATTTCCAGCCTGACAACATTTGTGGGCAGAGGTGGCGTCCCAAAGCGTCATCTAGATTCTTGCAGAAGCTAACATCTGGCCACAGCTATCTACTTCACGTGTGGATTCTGAATGTAGACCTCAGGAAAGATGCTGAACTGTAAATGAGAGCAACTGGAGCATAAAGACCACTTTTCCTTTATTCCACTTCACTATCTCAGCAGACCTACTGAAGTCTGAATTGCATTCTGGATTTTCTTACAATTAAAATGTGTAAATGAGGAAAAAACCCAAGTCTGTCACATGCAATTAACCAAATAGGGAGGGGGGAAAGTTGATGACTTGACAGGAGGGAAACTTCTGAATTCTATAATGACAAAATAAATATTTAATTTTTTTCCCCGAAAGTCTGTGGTTATCTATTAAAATGCATCATGACAATTCAAAAAAATAGGGAAGTTTATGTAGTTTATGCTGAGAAAAGTCCAAAATGTTAAATATGTCCTCATGCTGTGATTGTCTTGGATAGGCATTTTTTAAATATAACTATTAAGAAAATATACAACTTTTTCTAATTAATTAAATACATTAATGCCACTTAAGAAAGTTATAAGCAGTCAGTTGTTTTGAAGAAAGCAAAATACTAAAAGGAGTCTGCAAAAATCTGAATTGAGAATGAAACTTAAGTGCGAAAATTCTAAATTTCAAAATTACACTTGGCAATTTCTAGCTTACATTGAAACTGCCTTTTTAGCTGAATTCCTTTCTGACACAAAATTATTTGAGGTATTGCCAAGATTACCAACACCCTTCCAAGGGCATACAAAACAGCTACAGAAAATGATATCTGAACGGTATTTTACACAAGTATGTTACATATTTGCTGTTTAGAATCCTGTTTATTCAGGATGTGACATTCAAAAATGTTGAGTACTTTAGATACAGCCATCAGGAGCTGCAGATTCTCAGCAGGTTTGGAAAATCATGCATGTGTGCTCTCTTTGTCTCTCTTTTGTTAAATATTTGCAGATATTTTCAGAAGAATGAGGTAAATAAAGGAAAGGTAGTAAAGAGCAAAGCAGCTTCTTCAGCAAAAAAAAAAAATAAATACTGTTCAGATTTTTAGCCAACTGTAAAATTTGCATCCATTTTGTTTGACTGATTAGCTAATAGTTCCACTATGAATAGAAATCAAATCTTCTCTTAAGCACTGGTCACTTCCAGAACCTCACAGATTATGCTGAGTGGGAATGAACACTCCTACTTTTGGCAGCTATTTTTTTATAGAAAGGCTTATGTAGCAAAATACTCAGTATTGCAATCTTTACACTCTTCCAAATTTCACTGGAACTGCGTCTTGGTTATGCCACTCTAGAGTCCACAATGAGTTTCATTAAAATATGCAACAGTTTTCAGATTAAAAACTGCCTAAAAGACTGGTTTACAAGTCTTTTATATATAAGCTGCCTAATCAAGCTCGAGGCCAACGATCAAGTTTACACGTTGTATATGTTAGTGCACTGTTGCTCTCCTGTTTTAAACCATTGGCTCCAGAAGAAAGACATGAAAAGGAAACAACCTCTAAATACTGTGTAAAAAACAAGCAGATGAATGGAAAAATGAATCCTTAGACAATTACATAATTAAGGAACCCATAGCCTACCAAGAACCAGTTTTGCACATATATCTAGTTTTACCTTTGATGGCCAGCTATGTGTGCATCTTTGAGGAAGATACGTCATTGATGGCTCAAAGACTCTATGGAACTTACGAAATTAGCTCAAGAAGCATAAGACATAAAAGTTACACGCAAGCGTACTCTTCTCCATGCGAGTGAATGGAAAGAAAAGAGAAAATATGGGAAGCAACTTGCTGATTCTCTGTTTGTAAAAATCTGTCCTTCAGCACGGCCGAGGTTTACCAACTCAATGCTCACGCCCCTGCGTGACAGATCCCTCTTTGCCTTCCACTGATGAGTTGTCACATTGTGCTCCACGCCTCGAGATAACAGACTTCTCCATGACAGACTCTGTACTGTGGCTCTCATTGCAGAAGAAATGCAACACTTCTGTGATATTTAATGCCATGGAAGAGCGAGACTAAACATTTGCCCAGAGGTTTAATTTTTATCATGAACCCGTAAAAAGTAATAGATACAATCACAAAGAGGGGGAGGCTTTTTACAGATAGTTGTTAAATTCTTGCTTTAAAAATGCAGTTCATTATCTTCAATGTTCAAAATATTAATTGGCCAAAATAACCAGACTTACTAATGGTAAAAACAGATTATTAAACTGGTCAAACTACCTCATTTGCAAATTCATTGGTGTCAAGAAGCAAGCCTGCAACAATTTAAGGCATACATCTACTTGGTGCAGGCTTCAGCTGTGGTAGGAAGGGATTTGGATTATCAGTAATGACTTGGTTAAAGTTCTCAGTCCTGGATTCTTCAGCCTCTCTGCTTTCACTGTGTTGTTCAAGCTGTGCTACATCTCTTCAGACCGGGATTCCTCCAGGGTGAAGATGTGCCAAGCCCCTACAGCCCCAGGTGTACGGATTGAGGAGAAAGGACGGTCAAACACAGTCCTCTCCAGTTCCTCAGACAGCAATTTTGAAGCTGTTACAGTTATTCAAGTTATTAGCATTTAAGGACAGCCTCCAGGCTTCCTTATACCAGGTCAGGGGTAGGGTAACACTAAGCAGAGATCAGATCTGGCCCTTAAGTTGAACATACCAGAGAAATACTTTTTTCTTGAGGAAAAAGGAGAAAAATCTGTTTTCCTCCCACTTACTAAGATTCACAGAATGATTTGTTCCTTTTTTTTGTAGCCAAATAACACATTTTCTGTATAAAAATATTCAAGTAAAATACAATGTTGTAGCTACAGCATTTTAAAAAACAATAATTACATTCTATTGCATTTCCCTAGGATAGTCTTTTACCGCCTCTGTTAAACTTTGCTAATTTTATGCAGTGATCTCCAAATGTAAAAATTGGGGAACAAGAAAGCTGGTATTTCTTATTAAAATTCTTTCAGAAATATGGAACAAAATAAGGTACGTAAAGAACTCATAAGACTATTAAGACCAATGATAATCATTTTAACGTTTGTAAAATCAAAAAAAAAATTCAACTCACAGAGCTTTGTATGCTAAGGAGTCCTGTAAAATGCCCGTTTTCCTGTTCAAAAAACGTAGTTAATAAAAGTCCTCTGATGTTATTTAGTAGAAAGGCAAACAGTCCTTCTTATATTTGACATTAACAATCTGATAATTTGTCTCCCCAAAGAAAGCCCATACAGATTTCATACAGACCACACAATAAAGAATAGTAATATTTCTGTTTACTGAGATATCAACTGGCATTTCGTTGCAAGTCAATGGTCTATCTTCGCTACAGCATACTAGACCTCAATCTGGCATCTACAAATGTCAAGAGTATAAAAAAAAAAATTATGGGATGGAAATCAAAAGCATGTTCTAAATTCCTAAAAAACGAAACAAAGTTCACCTAAACATATTTGCTGCAGAAATCAGTACAATATTCAGCTGTCAATCTTGAAAAACAATGAGGGAGCGATGCTGTCAGTAGGACAGGATAATAACATTTCAAGCAGATGTTCAGGCAGGGCTCTAATTCTCACTGAACTCCCTTGGTAAGCATTTAATTTCTTTATCATATGCAAGCTAGGCAAATTGTACTTCATCAAAACTGTATTGTGAAATATTAATATTTCATATTATAGCAAAACTCCATAGAATAACCTTTGTCATATTAAGAACATCAGAATTTCAAATGTCATGGTTCTGCATTTTAATGCATCTTAAATAGCTTTTTGGCTTGGCACCATAAATTATAACTAGTTTAATCTAAATTACTATGCTGTAATATCATACAAAAATATACATTTTGTAATACAGATTCACTTCTGTGAAATACTAATGTTATGGAAAACAATGCGTCATTGTACCATGATTTTTTTACCACCTTCAATTATGAAGCGAGGTGCACGCAGTGCAAATGTACGGAGAGAGAACTAGTTGGAGCCTGAATATGTATATTGTAATAACAGCACATAGAAATGTGATATATCCTGGGTAAATTAATTAATTCTCTACCAGCAATGGTTTTAATTTAGAAATGGTTCTGAAAAAATATTGTAAAATGTACATCAGTGAATCGTATAAACACATATTATGTCTAGAAAGTTTTCTCCACTATGGTTTAGTTCAAATTTAATCTAGTTTTAATTGTAGCTTTGTTTTTAAAATCATCCATGCAACTTGCTCCATATATAATGAAAAAAGAATATTAAAGATTAAAAATGAAGTTAGTCTGCATGTTGATTTCTGCCGGTTCTCATAATAAAGGCAACTGTTTCCACATTATTGAAAGCGACAGCATCACAAATCAACGCATGTCACAACAGAATAAAGACAGATGTATCTGATTAATCAGAATTAAATTTTAGAAATGAAGGAAGCATCTAAAAATCAAAGCAAACATTTCTGCTATCCCAGTTGTTTTTTTCCTCTTTCAAAGCAGCCCATAAAATGCAGTGAGAGCAACAAAGCCTGAATTCTGTTGATAAAACCAAAATTTCTGCTATAAACTTTTCACTCTGGCAACGGATACGGTATAGAGATGTGCTCATTTCATATAACTTCTGCCTTATTTTGACACTATGTTTATACAAACTTTCTGATTACAGGTTTTAATGCAAATTTTGTGTACTAAACAATACTCACTAATAAATTCTAAGTAAATAAACCATCTCAGTATAACACTTCTACTAAAAAAATCCCACTCACATTTATTTGTGTAATTAATGCAGCATCTCTTATTCTGCGGGTAGTTTCTGTTCATCTAAGCTCTAAAAGAGGTAATAATTGGTATTCATTTATTGTGGACTCTATGATATGCAGCTCCCCCATTTCCCATCAATAGCTTGCCAACAGAATTTACAAAGAATACATTGCAGCACAGAGTTATCTGAATAAGACAGAAATACTATTTGAACCAACAGAGCAATGAGCTATTGATCCTGCAGTCAAAAAGGGGAAGACATGAATGTAGGAAAAGGTGTGTGAATGGGCATTTTTATTCTGCTACCATTTGTCTTTCCTTGTGATAGTCCATTTTAAGAGCAGTTATTCTCATTTCTGGAAGAAATCAAAAGTACTTGATACTAAAGCAGCTGTGCAAAGATGTTTAATTTGGTAAATAAAATTCTACAAGTCACTATCCCCCTCACAGATACCTACGGACACATACAGGTTCAGTACCCTATAATTAATATTTGCATTATGCTATAATATCCAGTACCTTCTAAAATATTTAGAGTGCAGTATACTTACAAATACTCTGAAGGAATTTCAGCTATTTCTCATGTGAGCTTTTTTTAAGTTTCAACAATAGTATAGTAGTGCGCAAGAACAAACTTTTGCTGAATCACTCAGAGTTGAAATCCTCACCCTACAAACAGAAAACACTACACCGGTTGTCATGAAGGCAATTATGCAGCAAAATATGTGGGTGTTTTAGAAGGGAGTGAGCATGGCACGAAACAGTCAGTGCTATGCTAACTCCCTCTGCGGCAACATGTGATGCTTCCAAGGTGAGGCCAAGACAGACGAGGGTTGGGAAGGCTGGGGGAGTAAATTATGGTCCAGGGACTAGAACTGCAGCATTGCAATCCAACAGTTCCCCTATACAAGAAAGTGTGGCCTCTCCTGGGCCGCAGGGATCCCTAGCCTAGTATTTTAGAAGAGTTTTCTGTGCTAGGTAGTGAAAGAGGGAAAAAGGAGAAGTTGTTCAGATGAAATGAATCTTCTGTCTTATGAGAATCACAGCTCCCCAGCCCAACTCCTTTTTCTCTCTGTCCTTGGAACTCCTTCTTGCAAGATTTCTCCTCCTTTCATCTCTGATCTTATTCTACCACACAGTAGTTAATGCAAGGAAATTTGTGGTTAGGCTGTATGTGCTTTTCACTAGCTATACGTCACTCAAATTTAGCCTGCATCAGTCACTTTTGCTGAAGCGCCAAAGGATGCCCATGGCCAACAGGGAAGTCAGCGGTTTCCCTATCAGTGACTGAAGGCAGTGATGAATTCAGTAAATCGGCTCTGGAAATGGGAGCGTTTCTCCTGCTGCTAAGCTCCCCATTGACATATAGGCAGTTTATGCTTGGCCCTCAACTATTGCAAATAAGAAGGAAGCCCACAACTTAAACCTAACCAGGACAGATAAAATGAAGAGACAAGAGGGATGAGCACAGAATCCTGCTTGTATCACATACAACCACGGCTGAAGTGGAAGAGCTGCCAAAAACTGTGTCTAGCGAGCTCCCTTCCTCCCAGAAGCTGTTCCACTCTTGGGAACTTTACTGTCTGGGGAGCGGCTCTGCCTCCTCCCACTGATTCTGCAGGCTTAGATCAGGAAATCTTTGCTCCTGGTCCTGCTATGCAGTTAGCCGGGCAGGACAGCCCAGTCTGAAATCTCTACTTCCATAGGTACCGCAGCCCAAGAGCATTCTGCTCCCTGCTGAACGCTGCACAAGATTTATGTCTATGTAATCAGAAGCTAAGTTCTAAAACAAAAAAATAAAAAAAAAAGGAAGTTGGCACATTATGCCAACCTGTATTATTCCAAACTCTCTACCAACTCCTTGTTCTAGCAATTAAGTCAACGAGAGCAGTCTTTGTGTAGTATTCAACGTTCACATAAGAACTGCTGTACCTCATTGAGCTTTTCTTCCCATTTGAAATATTTACTATTGTAGCATTAATTACCATGCTACTATTACAAATAAAGGCAATTTTATTTCTGCAGCACCTCACAGCCAAGCATCTCAAATCATGTCACAAACACTAAGGCTTAACACCTG
The DNA here is from genome assembly GCA_008711295.1 of Anarhynchus alexandrinus. Taxonomy (NCBI): domain Eukaryota; kingdom Metazoa; phylum Chordata; class Aves; order Charadriiformes; family Charadriidae; genus Anarhynchus; species Anarhynchus alexandrinus. The sequence continues at coordinate 7,643,120 of VUYV01000002.1, forward strand.
CGGGAAGAATACAATAATAGAAAAACTAGGTAGTACTTGGGTGGGACACAGTCCTACTGCACACAGCAATATATGGTTCAAGAGTTTAGGCACCAGAGAAAGATTACTGCCTCCTACTGAACTTCAGAAGAAAGTTAGCTAGAAATAATGATCAGTGGACTAGAATTCATCCAAAGCACTTTCCTGAACTTTTTCTCTTTAAAATAAATACTACCTGCAATATTTTGCATCTTAATGCAACAAATATATAAAAAAAATTATGTATTTTACAACCACTTGAGAAACTTGTTTTTAGCAATCCTCTCACTTGAAAGATCTCCATCCAAGTCACACCTCCAGAGCACGGCATCCAGTGGAACACGTTGCAGTCGCCATTTGAGAGATGACTCAGAGTCTGCTGCTTAGTGGAGTACCAACATCACTTCCTACAACATGCATGTCTTTCCTCCTGAACTCCCACCCAAGCTGGAACTCAGCCAGTGTCTGTTTAGCTCTTGAGATACACAGTAATCAACGTGCAGTCTGGCAGGACTGTGAGCATACCAGCAATAAAACTGATAAATAAATAAATCTCAGTACTTGCTATGAGTTGCCTTTAGCCTAGGCACTGAATAATTACAGCTGACGGTATGTTATACGCATAAGTCAGTTGTAAACATACTTGAGTGACATTTATGTCCTAAAAAGTGTTTTAATAAGAAACCCTGTGAAGTAGATTGGACTCTCCATTGCAGTCCAGAGGAGCACTTACTTCCTTAGGGCCGCTTCAGGTGTAAGTGACAGCAAAAGGCAGTCTGACATGCTTTACAGTATGCTGTAGCAATACAGTGCTTTGCGCTTAGACCTTCCTCATATTAGAGGGTCATCATCTATCATCTATCACATCTATCACTTACGGTACTTACCCATGTAGAGGTGGCAAAATTACAAATCCACCTTTTCTCTCCTGCTACGATCTCCATCCATCAGTGCACTTTTACATCCCATCTCTGAACCAAGAATAAAACCTCCTTGTTTCCAAATTAATCTCAAAAGCTCTCGTCAGCCCACGCTACTGTTTGTCACTGGTTGACAACACATTACCATTATTCATACTGTTACTCAGGCCTGTACCCAAGGATTTACCTTTGATCCTCTTCCTCTCTCCACAAGTCAAACTGTATCTACATCCCAGCCCAAATCCTGTTTCTTTTCTCTGCAATACATTTATCAAAACTGGTGTTTTCTTTCACTGTCTAAACTTCTTACTCCATCTCATTTTGCCATTTTGAATGTAAAAGGAAACCCATCCTGAATGCAATTCTCAGGTCAAACAAGAAATTACACACTTTAAATCTACACAAAATGCCTTATTTTAGGTGCTGCTCTGAGCCATAGCTTTCAAGGCTTAATTCTAACTCCTTCTTCTTCCACTACACGTTACTGAAGTTTTATGTCACTGTACTATAAACCTTCAGCACAACTACTCTTTTCCTCATAGGGTTGTTTTATGTTGCCTCCATCTTTCTCTTCCACTACCAACCCAGCCTCAAGCTTACACCCACATTATCACACTGCAACCGCAACTCAATTTCAATGGCTTATCTTGGCAGTCCTTGGCACAGAACCCGCCTTTCATGAGTTGCTTGAAAAGCTGTTACTCATTCCCTTTGCATTCTGATCCTTCACAGAAAACATTTTCACTGCAATATTTAAAGATAAAAAAGGACCGTTACCTTTACTAGTTGGCTATTATTAAAAGGTTGGGGAATAAAAGGGAAGAATGTGACAGCAAACAAACCTAGAAATTGTGTCACCTTTACACTGCACTGTTGGAACCTCCCGGACCAGTTGACCTACACGATGCACCATACCCTTCCCTGCTGTCTTCACGCTAGCTAGATTTAACAGTGTCACTCCCAAAAGATTCAGATTTTTCAAATATACGAAGAAATGGTTACATGCTAAATATACCTTAAAACATTTTCTTACCTTATCCAGGGAGAATGTTTTAGTGACAGCAAAGCCCCATCCAGCTTCAAAAGCTCTTCGAATCATTGAAGAACTAGTAGTGGGGGTCGCACTGGCAAGGCCGAAAGGATTTGGAAACTTCAGTCCAGCCACTTCTACACTGATGTCTACTAAATCGATAGGAGTATAGAAGAGTGGTAGTTCTGGAACAGTAGAAACTGTGACACCATGTAAGGACTGCAAAAAACAAAGAAAAACCACAGAATTTTTTGCCGATTCATTTTTATATAACTTATTATTAACCCTGATAAGGGAATAATTCATATATAATAACCCAAGGTTTAAGTCTTCTATTGTGTGTTCAGACTTGCAAATCAGCAAACCATGCAAACACTTGCATATGTAACATCTTCTGTCCAAACAGCACGCGTGCTGCAATCCTCTGCCGTGCTGGAAATAACTGAAGAATAATAATAATGAAACAGTTATTTCACACCCTGTACTGCTAAGCCTGGTTCAGTTCAAAGGTTTGTTCAGCCATTCTGAACAGCCAGTTCTGTTCCCTACAGCAGCCAGCAGAAGTGAGATTAGAAAAAAGCCCACCAGGCTATGCACAGGCAGACCCTTTCTAGTTTTCTTCCCAAGTGCCAATCTATAAAAAGTGTAGGGACTTGTGAAAAATGAGGGAAGGCATCCATGTGCAGGATCACTTAGCCCTAACTCAATGTATTTTGAACTCCTGCACCTTTTTTCCTTGCTTTTAAAGATTTTATCTAGCCTACACAATGGGATACATAGCAACATATGCAAAACTATTATTGTTTTAATATTTAACCGTATTAATATGAATACTTTAAGGATGACATAAATTAGACTCTGATTTGGGATCACAGAAGAACATACACATTATGGCTGTGACACCACAGTTACTTTTGTTTTCATTTTAAAGACAGCCTTTTCTCTGGAGAGTCAGCGAAGAGCTTTCAATGTAAATGTTGCATCTAATACTGTAAAAATTGTAGAGAGAAAATCATTTTCCGTGTAGGGATACTGAACAGCATCCTAATCAGGCTGTGGTAGGTAGAATTAAAATCTTTGCTCGCTCAGATGGGTGACTCAATAAAATCAGAAGGAAATAAAGCAGGAATTTCTAACACAGAGAAGCCTTACACAGTCTGTGTTCCGAATAAGTGCTAGCATAAAATCACAGCAGTTTCTTCTATCCTTAAAATGAAGATTTCTTCAGCAGGACAAAAAGAACCACTACTGGAGGTGTGGGGAAGATTTTCTGTAACAGTAAAAACCTCAGCCACTTCCAAATTGCTGCGTTTTAGGTTGTTCGGAGTTTTTTTGTGGGTTTTTTTGTTGTGTTTTTTGTTTTTGGGTTTTTTTTTTAAGGAACTTATTTACCCGATTTTTACCTGTGAAAACTAATAAGCATGGATGGGATGAGGGTTTTTTTTGGTTTCTTTTCGTGCCTTTTGTTTCCCAGGCTGGTTCAAAACCTGAGAGTTCACATGTCTCTTTTGTTTTGGGACTGCCTGGATTCACGTTTCAAATTCTGACCCCAGATCTTCGATTCCTTAGACAGAGAGGATATATTTGGGGGCCAGATTTTCGTATGGCACTGAAAGTAGTGGAATTCTCCAAGCCTAAATGATGCGAACCTGAATGCATCCTTAATGGTGGACCTTTTGAGAAAAGCTAAGTTTTAAAGATTCCTAACTCATGGGACCAAACTCCCTTCAGCATCACGACCTCTCCCAGCTAGCAGCTGCTGCAGCCTGACTTTATAAAAAGCCAAACATCCCCCATTTCATCCCTGCCGAGTGCTCACTGCTTCCTGCATGTCATACTCCATAGGGCTGTTTTCCTACACCAGAAGAACCTGAGTTCTTAGAAGACCAAACAGCCCAGCACTCTGCATCTCAAAAGCTTTTTGTTAACTGACACATCAAAGGAGAATAAAAGAAACAAAAAAAGTATTGTCTTTTGATTGTTTTGGGTTTGATTTCACCCTTTTAACTTTTTTTTAGTCTTTCTTAACTAAAATTTCAACTGCAAAATGTTGTTTGTAATGCCAAAACAGAACTTCCTGGATCACACAACTGAAATTAAAGCACTTTTTAAATGTTAGCACTTTTTGTCTCCTACATATTTGGAAGCGGGAAAATCTGCTGGAACCAACACTGATATATTGAACTCTTACACTGAACTCTCTGATTTTGATTCTGTAAGAATAACAGCAAAGAAAGACTTATGGAAAAGTTTTTTTGGCCAATTCCACTATGTGCACGTGTGAGTAATAAACCTAACTTTCTATTTTGAAAGCAGTTATTTGTTAATTCATTTGCTATCCAGAATTGTTCAAATGTTCTCTGTGAATATATTTCAGTCTGTGGGTCGCTCAAGAACTATTCATTGCTTGTATAACTGTAAATATTGGTTGCTATAGCCAGATAAATAGACAGATTAAGTGCTTAACATGCAGCTTAAATTAGAATCATAGAATGGTTTGTGTTGGAAGGGACCTTAAAGACCATCTAGTTCCAACCCCCCTGCCACAGGCAGGGACACATTCCACTAGACCAGGTTGCTCACAGCCCCATCCAGCCTGGCCTTGAACACTTCCAGGAATGAGGCACCCACAACTTCTCTGGGCAACCTGTTCCAGTGCCTCACCACCCTCACAGTGCAAAATTTCTTCCTGATATCTAATCTAAATATACCCTCTTCTCGTTTGAAGCCATCCCCCCTCGTCCTATCACTACATGCCCTTGTAAAAAGTTCTTCCCCAGCTCTCCTGTAGGCCCCCTCTAGAGACTGGAAGGCTGCTGTAAGGTCCCTCAGGAGCCTTCTCTTCTCCAGGCTGAAAAACCCCAACTCTCTTAGTCTATCTGAGAGACACTTACTTTGTTTCTTTTCCCAAGCAGGACAATTTAATCTCTAAAAGTTGTTCTCACCTAAAATGAGTATGGCTTGAAAGTGCTTCTTAACTAGAGAGCTTTCTGTGAAAAAACAGAAAATAGATAAAATCCACCAGAGCAGTGAAAGACTTTTGAACAAGGTGGTTGAACACACCCATGCAAAAATAGGCCTTGCCTCCTGCCCATCAGGCTAACTGGTCATAACCAACTTTTCAAACCGTATGCAAACAGGTCTATTCTTCCTGCCAAACTCCCCTCACAAAGAGCAAAACCACAAACAATTCCACCCAGACACACTCAAGCTCCACAAGAAGCGCCTAATGGTTTGTTAATGACGAGGCGACCCAGGTGGAGGTGGCAGGAGGAGGACAAAAAAAAAGGTTTCTGTGGAATAAACCAAATCTTTATAAACACACAGGGGCAGGACGCAGCTGAAGGTTCAGTAGCCAGTGGCTATACATCCTCGTAGATTTATCTCCCTCCTTCCTATCACTTCCCTTTTTGCTCTATTTATTTTTTGCTGGTTGTTCCTTTCAGCACAATGCTTATAAAAGAAATAAATTTACTAAGCCCTGATGTGTTGTTTTCTACAAAGCAAAACTTTTGGCAAACTAAAATGTTTTATAGCTTCCTGAAAGCAAAATCATCTTTATAATGAAGGATTTCCCTGACATTGCACAAACAAATAGGGAAAGAAAGCCCGCAGGCAAGGGTTTATTTATAATAACTCTTCCCTTGATTTTTAAAAATAGAGGACAAAGTCCTCTAATTTGTTGCCAACCAGCCGAGCTAACAATATTGCAGGTACTTATTGTTCCAGTCACGGCAATTTTTTGGATACTGGAATAGGGTGGTGAAAAATCCCCAGCACGCTGCACGCAGTGGCCCTACCTTACTCTAAGCAGGATATGCCTAGAGGCAAAAGCAGCACAGTCTGTAGTGCAGGGCTGAGAGACAGGAACTCAGCTTTAGACCTGATACAATTTGTGACATTCATTTGCTTTAGATGGAGAAAATTCTTAACCACAGCGATATGGTCTAACTCCATTTTCAGGCCTTTAACAAAGATAGACTGTGAAAGTGAGTAGTTGTATTACTGTTATTTTTCACAGAGAGCCTTCTCTACTGCCTGGAAGAGTTTTCCTGAATACTTTCATCTCACTCCTGCTTTCTCCATTTTTAAGTCTGACCTTAAAACATATCTTGTCTCCCTTGCATGTGCTTCTTCCATCCTCTCTCTGATTATCCATTATTTGACTTTGTTAAATATGTTTAAACTTTGTTAAATATGTTTATCTTACTTCATACAGCCTCAGAACGGTTGTGGAAGGGATGTCTGGGGACCATCTAGTCCAACAACCTTGCTCAAAGTAGGGTCAACAGAGCAGGTTGCTCAGGGCTCTGAGTTGTTGTACAGAGATTTTCTAAGCTCCTTCATGGCTTTCTGTTTCTGGAACAGACTGAAACATACTGCTTACTCAGTTGTAAGCAACTAAGATACCAAGTTTCCTGCACTTGCTTTTAGTCCACCTTTTTGCAAATGGTGCTTTGCTACTCGTCTCCACGCTAGTGTTTCATATCTTGGTCTATGTGAGCAAAAGGACATTCAATTTTTCCTTTGGTTATTCTGAAAAAAAAAAAGCAGACAACATAACTAATGGCTTCAAAGACAAGCTTCCTGGGAACCACCCATCTCTGACATCGATTATGAAATAATGTACACTCATGCATGCTTGAGGAATATATCAGAATGTTCAACCTTCATAAAAGAATCAACAACTATACTCTTCAGATAAAAAGCCCCTATATTTTTTGACAGCATGAAGAAAAAAAAATAGCAAGTATACAATACTGGTTCAAAATAACACAGTGATGTGCTCAAAATTCATATTGAATAGCATCTTAGTGAAGTGCAATTTATATCAGTTGGGATCCAGCCCTCCATTCTTTAAGTGTATCATGTACATTTCAGTCTAAGAAAAATATAAAAGTCCACACTGGGCAGATTACAGTAAAGAAAAAATAGATTTAAATAAAAGAAAACTTATTGTGAACCAGAGAGGAAAAGTCACTTTTTAAGAGGGATTTTAGTGAGAAGAAGATGGCAGCCTGACTGCCACATATGGGAAAATGCTCCACAGGCAAATGTATGAATAGAGCATCAAGGCTGGCGCAGTGGCCCAGGAAGAAAATCCTAGAAGAATCGCGATGCGAGCGCTGTCTTTGCTATCAAGGCAGGCATAGAAAATTAGAAGTTAGGGCTGGATAATTGTGAATTACCCTGAATATAGCTATTATATTATTAAATCCCATACACCGATCAAAAAGAATTGAATGGTAACCAAGGCACAGAAGAGAACAGCAGCCTATAATGCTTCTGCACAAGATCATAAAGTCACTGTTGGACAAAAGTGAGGGCCATTGCAATCCTCAAACTAAATAAATCACCAAGACTATTTTACAGAATTTTTTACATCATTCATGGAATAACAAAAAAGGTTGCATTGTGAAAAAAACGGTGCGAATAGTAGATAGTTGCATGAATTGGGCTGAGTTTGTCTGAGTCTCTAATGACTTGCAAAGAATGGTTCTAGGAAGACTGACTACATTTTCTGACAGGTTCTACTACAACTATCCTTAGTTAGGCTTTGACTGGTCATGTTTATAGAAACTAACCTGACACAGCTGCAGGCAACAACTTCTGAGATGAACCTATGCTTCATATAGTGGGAGGAATATGTTAAGAGGCAGGAGATATTTAGGCAACTAATCGTGGAAAGTTTCCAGCATAAGAGCAGCCAAGAAGCTTCTGTAAATAACTCCCAGTTTTGAACATAAGGTATTTCTGCTGGAGAGTCCTTGAGTCTGGATCTCATGCTTCACTTGTCCATGTGCCAGAGCTTGCAATGACTGGAGTTGCAGGGCACATATCAGGCCCATCTGTTTGCTTAGCCTTTTGCCTGGAGTAGGTTGGGATACAAGCAGTGTGCCGTTCAAACAGCACATTCTGCAAGAAGTCGGGATGGTGTTTTGAGTTTCAAGTCTTTGACATGGTCTTGGGTTGGTTGAGAAATCCTATGGAATAGTTCTACTTTGCTAAAGGCTGACTGCATTATTTATAGAACCTGGTGCTGAGATAGTTGGAGATTTTAGAAATGGCTACCTATTCCTGTAACTAAAATTCAAATGAATAGATGGTATCAATGTATTTATTTAAAATTTAATGTGTACTCGGATTCAGACACTGAGATCACAAGAAGGTTGCTCGCCTTAGAATCTCACAGTAGAGAGAAAATGAGGTAGTGTGTAAGGGTATTTTTTCATTTGATATTGGAAGTTTCCAGAATACAGGCGCACAAAGGCATGCACACATGCACATACCTACCCCTATAAACATGAGGGTAACACAATCCCTTCTAAGCAACTTCTTTAAAAAACAAACTCTCCTCCAGTCACTAAAATTTCTACCAGGTCCAAACACTGGTGAAGTAAATTGCCAAATTACATCACTCTGCACCACAGCAACCAGATTTTACAAGGGCTGCACATCCAAATAAATGCCCCTGGGCAACCCATTCATCTAACAGCTGGAAAGGTGACACTTGACATTTGGAAACCTTCCTGTGAAGATTGCTGTAAGGCTTTCCCATTAGCTTCCTGGTGAGACTGTAAGGTCGAATAAGCTGCCTTGAAACCTGCAAAGGGTAACGAAAATGCTCTAATATCACCAGCCTGGCTTGATTTAAAAGTCTAATTCTCAAGCCATGACTATTCAGATTTTTTCCAAAGTATTCAATACATTCTAGAGGGAAAAAAACCCCAAGCTTTGAGGAGGAAGCGACACGATAAAGGAGGGGTTTCAAGTGATGCATGTATTCCTAGAGGTTTAAGAGGAAGGAGACAAAAAGGAGGAGATACTCCCCTCTCCCCCTATAACAGTTACCCAAATTCACTGTGCACTGAGAAATTAGGCAAGCAGGTCAGGGATTAAAGATGTTTCACACTCAGCATCTTCATAGGGTCTAAGAAGGCAGGACACAAACAGTGCTTTAAAACAAGTGAGAAAAAATATGCACAGATACTAACAACAAGCTTTCAGTTGAAGTATTTTTAGGAAGTGAAATCAGACCCCAACAGCATGAAATTGCACAAACATGCAATCAGAGAGGCTTTGAGCAGATGGATGGGGGAGAAAGACATCGAGCTGTTACAGTCCCAACTTCAGTTGTTCAAATCTCTTTTTGTGGGAGAATGAATCATGTATCATGTTTCTGAAAAGTTCCTTGCACTATGAACACGCTCTTTGTCAGCTGGTTCTCCACACACAGGCTGTGTCTCCTGTCTCTGCAGGTTCCTCTGCAGCTCCGCTAGACTTTGTGCTCTTTCCTCTGCTGGAAAAATTAGGGCAGAGGTGCTCAGTCAGCGACACACAAGGAGCACCGAAAGGGAACGTGCAGTTACCAGGTTTTTCAAGTCTATACCCCTTAAACTCCCATTTTCCAGGTAAATTCTCCTTTGCGTTGTTTTCCCCTGTGCATTCTCGTGTCCAGGTTATCAGCCTCATCAGAGCCATCTTTGGTTCCGGTGTCGATAATCAGAGTGCTCTGTAAACTGCTAGTACACTCGCGCTCTAAAAATACTAAAATTGTCTTCCCCAGGTAACAACATTGGCAGTATTTAATTTTTATTTTATACACTACTGAGAGATTCTTCTTTTTAATACTCGAGGGCTCACTTCTTTTCCCCAATTAACTAATGAGGACTTCTACTTGCACTGTGTATTGCGCAGGAAGGCTTCCTACCCTTGAGTGGAATTCAGAGCTGGGGCCAAGAGAACGTTGCTTGGATTTCAGCGTTAAGATAATGTAAGAAAGCCGGGCTCAACTACCCAAGCTCAGGTACGTGATCCAAGTTGAATGACTCTATTTTGTTCAAATCACCAGATAATCTGGATATTAGTTCCTTAAAACTTGAATTTTTAATCCGAACCACAACGGAATTATTTTAACAATCACAAGAAAAGTATCTAAAAGCAGATAGAAATGGGAAAGAGAAAAGTACATTTAAAAAAATCACCTGTATGTATCTGTGCATGTACCAGGAAGCTTGTTTTCCATCGTTTACTGATTCCACCGTAGTGTTAGCAAGACCACCAATGTCACCCCCTGCAAAAACCCAGGGTTCGCTTGTTTGCATAGTTTCTGGATCTACTTCGGGAAGACCCCATCTGTTAAACTTGATAGGAGCCATGGCCTCTTTAACTGTAATTAAAGTGAACGACAAGTACGTTAATAGAAGAAACAAAAAATCGTTGCTAAGATCTGTCAAATATACACCGATAACAATGAGAAAAGCAGTTCCAAGTCCTAGTTCTTTCACTTAAATGTGAATTCACAGTAGAAATGAAAAGTCCTTATATATATATATGAACACTTTTGTTGAGCTAGTGGAAATATGTAATTACTAACAGGACTCAAGACAGAAGAACAACCAACATTATACAGCACAGCAGTTTGGCAGTATGGGAAAAGTAACCAGTTCCTGTGTGCCTGCAAAGCCAGACCTGCGTCAACGATAAATGTACACAAGCGTCACAAGAAGCGACTGACTCGATGCAGGCTCAAGAAATAATTGGTGCTAACGTTCTTCTGGTCACTCCCTGAGAACACACTGCGTATCCCAGACGCTGGGATTCACAAAGTCATTCTCACCGGCTTTATTCATTGCCCAGGCAAGAAGTCCAGCGCTTCTGAAAATCCTACTAATGAAGCATATTAACAAAGGAAAAATAAATTTCCCTTTCCCTCTGCTTACCATGTCAACATGCTTAACCTATTACATGAATAACCTACCATATACTCGCTTGTGTAACTTAATACGCAGCATATGATTTTTGAGGTTTAAAATGAAAAAAAGAACATTTACGATACAATTTCCAGAAATTAATTTAGATCTCCAGAATTTACTTCCCACATTTATTAACCCTCACAACAGAAATGATACTCTGCTACTTTTTGACAGGTCATTATTAAACCTGAATGAAAAATTTGAGAGGGAACGTTTTCCCGCCAGGAAATGTTACACTATCAAAGCTTTGGCTTGACAAAGGGTGTTGGTTTTAAAGAAATTTAAAAAGATAAATCTCAGTAAAATCAAAACCATTCTGACTTAATATTTAAACCAGAAAATACTGAAAGTAAGGCTCACTTTGAAACTTGTTACATATATTAAGAATAAAACCATACAAACACAATCAAAATGAAATGCTTAGATGAAGAAACTATCTCTTGTATCTTTTTCACTGCGATTTCTGATGGTTTTTAGAGCATGCATTAAAATATCTTAATTTTTTCATGTTAGTAAACAGCATATATAGGCATTCTGCACACAAACTATTACTGTCCTTAAAAATAATGTAGATGTGAAAATAAAAAAATATTTTTATACTGCATGGCATTATACAAATGGCATTAAATACACATAAATCCTCATTTAAAAAAATCTTGCTCAATATTAATATGATTTTTATTATGCATTTTTAAATTATTTTATTATAAACACCAAGACACTTCAAAGTAGCTTCGTGAAGAGAATCACTTTTTCAATAAATATTTTCAGCAAATGTTGATGGCATGTATCAAAATGAGGGGGTTTTATATAGTTTTGTCTACAGGAACTGAAGACTCTGCAATAAAAGGCAGTTTAAAATTGCAATGTCCCTCAGGGACATAGCACTAGCAGATGCAGATTGCCAAGGTCAATTAAACTGATGTAGTTGTGCTGTCATATATGTAAAAGAGAAACCTGCCAGTTTAGGGCAAGAATATTTCTCCCACACGAGGGCAAAGCAATAGTATTGCCCCAGCGCACACCTGAGCATACAGCAAGCTTCAAACGCACCTTTCTCGCACATCATTGTGATGGAATTTTCTTCCCAGGCTCTGTATCTCCCTTCACCTCCAAATCACATATTAGAAGTGTATTTGAGAGTGGGGGCTGTGTATAATCCGGTGCAAAATAATAAAACAGGAAGCAAGGTACGAACATTGTCACCTACTTGTCCCACCTACGCTCTCTTCCTCACCCTCGGCATACACAAATATCCGGAGGACTCAAATCCAAAGGATTTTTTTGCAACTGGTTCAGACGCCAAAATCACAGAAGACAGTTTTAAACTGAAAAACTGTAGCAGGTTTTCATGCCAGGAGTATTTAATCTATCTTCAAGACCTATTGCTTGCACAATCCCTCCCACCCCGCGTATACTTGTGGCTTAACACAGCAAAAATAATATTTGCGTAGTAACAGAATCAAAACCTTAGGAACTGGTTTCCTTCAAAAATATTTAAATTACTGAAAGATCACACCAAACACAACCTTCAGACTGAAACATTTTTCAGTCTGGAAAATGAGTTTTTTGGTTTCTTTGTTTGTTTGGGTTTGGGTTTTTTTTGTTTCTTTTTTAAAAAAAAAGGAAGTGCTGATAACGGCTGATAGCAGTTTTATTAAGAATGCTTCAGCAATATTTATAAATCAATACATTAACTTTCTCTTTATGTCTCAGACTGTCTATACTTCAAGAAGGCTTTTGATCATCTTATGTTTGTCACATATAGGATAACTTACTGCATGCAGTGGTACCATCTCAGCATGTGGTCCAGACAGCTCTTGCAAGCTAAATACGTACAGGCTTGTAAAGACATGTTTGAAAAAAACCCAGAGGAAAACTTGGTGCTGCAGGATTTGGTATTGGGGATTTAATAGATGACTTTTGTTTCTCTGAGACAGGACTGAACCACAGTAAAAGTGTTAAAGGGCAACATGCTATCGGAGATGTAGTTTTTGAGAAGAAATGATGTAAAACTGGAAGTTCTGACTACTTATTTCATCTTGTGGAAAAATAGGGTATTACCTCTGTAATCCTGGATCTATTACATTTCTCAAATCTGTCTTTGGATTGTTTTGTGCTAAAATAGCTGTCTGGACATAATTACACCAAAAGCTTCTCGAGTGCAAAGATTGCCCAACATACCTTCCCCAGAAACATCTCCCCAGGACCTGGGGATTTGTCTGCCTCATCAGTATTTTTAAAATTGGGAAAGAACATTTCCCTGGTGGCAAGGCTGACGTGGTATCCGGCAGCTATTTCCCTCTGTCTTTTTTATAATCTCCAAGATTTAGGTTAAGTAAAAATTAGGGCATGATTTAAAAGCATCTTATATAAGAGTTCCTAACGTCCTCACAATTTGGATCTGGTACCCAGGGCAACTGTGAGGCTGAAGCGACCACCTCCTAGACCACCTGCAGAAAGGAGGGGAGAACTTTGGTCTTCACAAAGGGAAGTCCCTTCTGTGCCCCTGCAAAGGCTGAGAGAGAGTCTAAGAGCCAAACCTGAGCTTGAAAGGAGGTGATCCCAACTATCAGTTCTCTGATCTTCTGTTTGACACTGAACAATAAGAAAACTAGATACCTAATGTTTTTGTTGGTGCATGATTTGGGACAGGGGTAAAGAAAAGAGTGTCCTTCAAATCCCTGCAGCCTCACACCCTTTAAAGTTTAAAACTAACATAGCTTTTCACTTGAAAATTCAAAGTACAATCCTGTGGCTGTGCTGTCTTCTCCTCCATATCCTGGTGAGATATTATATATCATTCGAAAAGATCCGTCTGGACGAAAGTCAACACACAATTGAGTTATTCTAATGCTATCAAGTGACGCTAACACAAATAACACCAAACAAAAGGACAGTTCTGAATATATATTCCAAATTTGCTATATTCACAGAGCAAACAAACACAAATGGAAAAGCAGCAGCAAATTATAGCACTTGCAAAAACAATATTAAAATATAAGTGAATACAGAAAAAATATTTTAATTAACAAAACAAATCAAATGGAAAAGATTCCTCAAATAAAGCTTTAAAAGTGAGTCTGTGTGTGCGTTTGACTGCCATGACTAATTATGTATCCATGTAATGTGTGTTCAATTTGGGCTTATTTAAATAGCAGAAATGCTCATTAGCTGCAGTATATCTGTGAAGCTTCAATAAACAGTTTAATGGTTTTTATGTTTAACCAATTTCATAAGTTCCTGTAATTTTAGCTTTAGTAGCTCATTAATGTTATTTTTGATATCCATCTTCCAGACTTCCTTTACAGTGAATAGTAGCATTACTTCAGAAAAATACAAATATACTGTAACTTTTTTAATCTCAAATATGAAACCGCAGCTGTCACATGCACCAATAGACTGATTAACTGCTGACACTGCCCAGCCTAAACGCCCAGCAAATAAAGAAAAAGGCACAATCATGCTTCCCACAGTCTCTGCCCCACTAGCGCACTGAACCAGGATTAAAAAGTGGTTTGACTGGAGAAAACTGGGTCCAGGTATGCTATGGGGGGTGGGTGCTCCTGCTGCAAGCTGGTAGTGACTTTATTTTCCGCCTGTCACCAGCAAGCAAATGTGTACTGGTGCCTCTCAGGTGAAAGAGCAGAATCCCTGCTCTGAATTAACAGGGCTTTAGAAGTCATCATGAAGCCACTTTTGGAGACTGGAAATTGGTAATCATTTCAGGGTGTGGAACTGCTGCTTTCAAACTCATTCAGTAAACCTATTCGTGGAGAAAAATCCTATTCCAAATGACTCAGCAGGAAAACTCCTACCTAGTCCACTAGGAATCCTTTAAATCTACATAAATTTCAGTTTTCTATAATAATTTTCTAAAAAGCCTGGGGACTAAAGGTCTATTCTGTGGGTGCGAGGCAGATGCTGCGCTACTAGGGAGACACCAGGTCACCCCCGTGGGCATTCCCAGCTCGGGCACCACAGCCACCTCTCCTCCTCTCTCCTAGTCTTTCGTTAGACGGTCAAGGCTTCAATGCTTTGAGGCTGAAGCTACTTAGTTGTCCGAGCAGGTTGCACGGAGAAACTCAGCGCTCCCTGCAGGTCTGCTGGCATCTGTACCATCTGAAGTTCTGTATTTGTACAAAGGAAATCTAAAATCTTTTTTGTTTACGAGGTCAGAGCTCTGCAACCTTTTTCCCTTTTTTCCCTAGCAAACGCTTCTCAATGTATAGAAATAAATATTAAGTAGGAGTGGATTAAATAACAAAATTTTAAACTGTTTGGGCTAATTTATCTTTGCTGTATGTTGGACTATGTTTGGGGGGGGGGGGTGGGGTGGGGGAGGAGTTATACTCTGGTATGCCTTCTGGGGTTTGCTGCTGCAGTTTCCAAGCAAGACGACAGTCATACTAAAAGTAAAAAGAAAACATCTGAGAGTTGTAGCTGATTTCCAGAAATGCAAAATAAAAGTTACCATTCAGTTACCATGCAATAACTAGCTACTACCAAACATTTAATAAAACACATTTTTGCTCACAAATAGCCTACTATTTCGGGGGGGTGAGGGGGTATGCAAAGGTGATATTGGGAGTTTGCTTGGACATTTCTGCATTCCCCTCTTTTGTCTCTCCAGGAAAATAAAATAGACATTATCACGCTAAGATTCAGTGTTCTGGAAAATGGGAATACTTCCTCTTTACTGCTGCCTGCTAAACAGTGTTGAACTAAACCTTACGTTGCCTATCCTGTCTTAGTCCCCTGTCCTGCACTGCATTTTGCAGTGAGTTTTGAACAAAGGTACTATTTTCCACGGTTCTCCTCAGAAAGTCCAGGTTCTCCTCAGAAATTCGGGAAACTAAATCAGAACAGGGACATTTGTTCCTGTGCAAAGTTTTGCAATCCAAAAATAGATCAGAAAACGGTTACTCAAAGTTTAGACTTTAAAACCTGGTGTTAAATAGGATGTTGAGGCTGTACGCAGTGCTAGGGAGTACACAGAAATACATTTGTATATATTGAGTAGTGGCAATTTGGAATGGTGACAGAGGATATTTCAGTAATTCATTAATACATCATAGGCCTCCAAAATAACAAACCGGGCAAAAGAGCAGGAACACGAGCAAAGGTACAAAATTCTCTCACAGCTCTTTGTTTCTGCGGGTCAGTTATGATGGTTTGAAGGTGTTGGTAAGCGATGCAATAAAAAAAAAAGCAGCTTGTGCTTGCGTAATGGTGTTTTTTTTTTCAGTAAGCAGCAAAACATTTTTCTTACTCCATCCGCAGTAGTTTGATTTGAACAATTTGTTGGGGTTTTTTTTACTGGTTTCAGTAAAGTGGTAATGTTCTTAAAATAGTCTAGAAGGCAACTCTCCTGTTTTGTCTATTAGCAGCTTCCCGAGCATAAAATGGACTTAGGAGTCCATTTTTTAAAATTAATGATGCATTTATATGATTCCCAATGGGAGGGTGAATACCTACTAGAACTGTTGCTTTAAAAACACAATAAGCATTTTATTTTAACAAAACAAAAAAAGACTAAATACCTACTGTGAGCACATGGAATCTCAGTTGCAAATTTAATAGTTACTGTGCAAGAATAAGAAACACCTTGTTGAAGATAATAGACTAGAAAAAGCTTTCTAACCTATGAGCTACCTCTGTTCAAAACAGCAGTCACCCACGTGCTTACGCCCTGAACGCTTTGCGGAACTGGGGCTAAGTTGATTTTAATCCCCCTGATTTTCATACTATTTTCTTTATCCTTACATCAGTAGCATCAGCATTTAACAATATAAATAACAAACAGGATATATCCTGCTAGCTCAGCCCATACCAATACCGCATTTGCGGTTCCCCGAGGTGCCTTATGAATTAGGTGAATTGATAGATGCAGGTTGAACAAACGTGTTAATTATTGCTCGTACAAAGAGTTCTGAGTCATGCAGTCATAGAATAATTCAGACTAGCAGGACCCTCGGGGGGGTCACCTACTCCATCCCCTTCCAAAGTTAGATCAAGTTCCAAGTCAGATCAGTTTGCTCACGGCACTGTCCAGTTTTCAGTACCTCCAGTATTTTCATCTCCATCTTTTGATGGAGAATAACTGAATATCTCCATCTCTTGAATACAAAAATGCGCTTCATTAAAAAAAGAAACAAAACACTAAGAATATAAGATGCTTTTGGTAGTTTCTTGCTTTTTTTTTTTTTCATTTCTTTTTGTTATGTATGCTGAGGCAGCCTGGAGATTTGGTTGTAATCCAGCTCAATGGTGAAAAGCGAATTTGACTTTCATTAAGACAGCTTAGACAAAAAATAAAGATTTAAAAGCAACTGAAATGGTATGCTGAAAATAAACACTTTATTCCCTCAAGTCTTAGTTTCTTTTCACTTTCACAACATCCAAAACAAATGCCTTGCATTTTTGCTTCTAATTTGATTGCTCTTCTAATAGCAGTTTCACCAAAAATACAGTGTGAAACTGAAGTGTATTGCTTACCCCCAAGGTAAACGACTCTCTTCTTTCATGATCATCTCACTGCGTGACTTTGTACCCCTCCCATTTTATGTTCCTATTTAAAACCTCACAACCACTAATTGAGAGAGTGAATGCATGCTAGGAGATACAAGACTGGCACAGTATTACGGTTAAGCAACACAGTAAGTTCAACCTTTTAGCTGATGCAGTTTTTAATGTGGGAGAAAACAGAATCACTGCTTTATCATAGGGTCTATGAATCACAACAGAACATACTGATTGCATAGGCTAATATTTGATTTACCACATGAGGTTCTAGAAAACCTTCCAAAAAAACCTAAACAGAAGGGTTTAAAAACAATAACAAAACTTTTCAAAATTCTCATTCAGGTCAACTCCACCAACAGAGTAGCTCATGAATCTCTTAAAGATCAAAAAAAAAGTTTATCTCTTCTTCCCACGGATTAGACTGAGCCCTAAAACATGACCAGCACAGACGGCAGACTCTATACAGCAATACATCTCCAAGTGGAACGGGAGTCTGTTCTCTCAAAGAGACGTAGACTGCACCTTCTGTGCCCTGTAGAGCAGGAGACAGCCCTGAGTAATTAGCACTGTACGTAGCTGGGTGCCATTGCTGTCCAGGTAACAGCCTAAGCTGCATGAACCTATCCCAAAGCAACAGTAACACACACAAGACAGGAATGCTCCTGGAATAAACCTCAGAGGTTCCTCAAGGAACCAGGTTGATCCTTCTTTTTTACTGTAGGAGAGAGTTTAGACTCTTCTCATGGCTGTATGATGGTTTAACTTTACATACAATTGGACTGGTGAATTGGAAGCACTGAGTACCTCATTCCGATTACAGACAAATCTGCTATTGGCTATATTCTAAAATTCTTCAATGGGACCTATAACCTATCTTTATTAACTAATGTTTTGTCTTCCTGTGAAGTCAGTACACTTTTTGTATGATTTTACCAGTAACTCTAGAAAGTCTTACTATCAGAAAACTCATTTATTTAACTTCATTTAAAACTGCGTTATCTATAATGCATACACAGAAAATGCAGATGTGAGAAGTCACACGTTTTATAGGTGCCTGAGGTACGTCCAGAAATGCTACTAGGCTCTGCTTAGATTATTTTAGATTTACGAATCTCCTTGATTGAAAGGATTCACAAAACCACATTATGCTAAGAAATTTTGAAATTCCCTGTGCACTGGCAGAGCTACATCTGATTACCAAATTTTCAGGTGACTTGCACTCTGAGGCACTTGCCAAGTCCTCTGTCAGAGCATTTAAACTCAAAGGACCAGGACAACATGTCATGGGGTAATTGGCTGGCAGGACCCTTGCCCTGGAGAGGTAGGCACACTGATCACTAAGGCTTTCAGAACCTGCTAACCTTGATGAGCATCTCCAGCATCGAGATCTATTCATTTTATCAGTCTGTCTTCTGCTGAGTCAGTGTTTTTTACTTTCGAGGCACATTGGATGTATGTGCCTGAACTCTTTAAATCTAACCTAGTGTCAGAGGAGAACAGTCTGAGCTCTGCTCAGTTCCCATGTTCTTAGTCGTACTCATGTTCTTCAGCTCTCTGCTACGTCCAGACAATTCTTTCAATCTCAATGCCATCTGTGTGCCAATTTCTGCATCTTTACTATCGAATCATGTAACTGTTAATTTTCAAGACCAAAGCTTGTAAAGTGCAACTAAATAATGAGACAAGCTGAGACAAGCACAGATGAATTTAACAAATACTGTATATATGAGAGAAGTCACAGTTCTCTTGTGTATGCATAAGAAATGAGTGACAGCCAGACCAGCTAAACCAGAGTAAAGAATCTGTCTTAATTCTTGCTTAATTTAATAGGTAAAAAAAAAAGTTTCAGAGATCAGATCAGTTCAGTTTAAAGTTGTAGTATAATGAGTTTCTCTAAAGATAATTAGTGAGACCAGAAGAAATCCCCAAGAGTATTCTTTTGAGATTCCATTTGCATTGAGAGGAAAGCAAGAGATATACTGAGCAACTGTACCTCTAATCTGAATTTGTGCTCTATACAGCAATACACAGAAAACTGTTTCGTTATCAGACCCTCAAGTTTTGTTCTAAGAGGTATACCTAAAGGCCAAAGAAATTCCTCTGGAAAGGACCAGCAGTCACAAGCTTCGTAGTCTCCAGAAGACTCATTTCAGAAAACTGTCAAAGGACAGGACATGGCTGCAACTACAATAACAATCAGCATTTACAGAATGCATTAGTCAGGGTTACCTTTAGTGTCACTTAAAATGGAGCCAAAGGCACTGATAACCACATCAGCTTTCAGACGGACAACCTGATCCTCATCTTCTTTCCAATTTCCATCACTGTCTTGTTCAGTTCGAACAAACTCCATAGCAACAATTCGTCCACCTCTAAGTACAACTTTCCGAGGGGAGAGGAAAGGCAGAAATTCACACTTCTCTTCTTTTGCAAGTTCCATCTGTAGAGTAGAAGCACAGAAATATATAATTTGAACATTGTTGTGTTTTTATGGAAAAAAAAGCACAAAACATTTTTTGACTCAAGATGCTACCACGCATTCTGTAGTTGAAGTCACCTGTGTACAGTATACAGTCATCTTAATACCAACTATTTTACTTTTTTTCAAGGCCACTGCATGATTGGATGGAGTATAAACATTGACAACTTGTAGGAGTTTACCCAGGCTGCTAACAAAGATTTTGGTTCAGAGCGGCAGCCGATTCTTGATTACTAAGAGTCTGAATACCACTTGAGTCAGTCTGTGCAATGGCTTCAGTAATCTCGTGGTGTCTAGAATTCTTAAATGAAGTGCAACAGAAACAGAAGTATGTTATGCATCAAGAAAGCCTCTATTATTTTTTTTGCACCTCCATTTCCCTTCTATAAGATCTCTAAGATGCCCACCTTCTTGAAACAGATGACCAAACTACCATAAATCTCATGATAAAGATGCATTAGATGTCCTGATATCTTCAAGTATGCGAAAGTGTACAGTATGTACCAAATAAATGATAATAGAAAAAGACCACCAAAATAAGAAAATCTAACCTGAAAAAAACCTCCTTTTGTACAGATACATTGAGGAAGCAGAGTCAGTTTCGAAATGTGCAGATGTCCTGATAAATGCCAAAGTGCAAAGCCAAACTAAAACCCAAATTGAACGCTGAAATCTGTGATGAATGACATGGCTCTATTGCCATTGGCAGTGATTCAAAACCAAAATCACTGTAAGTAATTTTCTTACAAGATTTTATAGGCTCCCAGGGCAACATCAGGATCACTGAGATTCATTAGACAGCAGCCAGAAGGTATCATACTAGGATCTAGCCATGACCTGAAGAGTCACCTACAATACTCAAATGGCTGTTTGATCTCTGGGGTGCTTCCAAGACTAAAACTTCTACTGTATTTTCTAATTTACAAGAAATTCTACCCCCCTGTATGCAAATGCATCTCTCTGACTTTACAGGAAACAGGTACAACAGAGGAAAATTATTTATACAGAGACTATATAACATGAGCCTCAGATCTTTAATAAGCATTTATACATTTTAAGAGCATTTTTATAAACAAAACCTTTAGTAGATGTCTTTTAAGTACCTATAGCACACTTTCAGGCCCTGTAGAAATTACAACTCATATTCCTTCTCATAAATGCTGTTATTCAATTTTACCTCTTCTGGGACAGCCCTGATATTAGTGAATCCCTTCCTGAAGACCACAAACACGCGACGAGCTCCACAGCGTAAAGCAGATGTTGCACAGTCAAAAGCAGTGTCTCCTGCCCCAAGTACAATAACAGTTCCATGTATTGACGGCAATGGAGAGTGACAGGCACACATCCCTGAAAGATGAAAGGAAAACCCCATTTTCAAGTAGAGAAACCATTTCTGCATGACAGCGCAAAAGGTACTTGTACCCAAAGCAGTGTAAAATTGCATCTTACAGTTTCCAAGCATGGAGTGTCACTATCAAATTATTCTGCTTCACAGAAAGACAGTTTTATTCCCATTTTTAAGATATGCTCATATACATAATTTCATAGTCAGTACTCTAAGCAGCTGCACCTTTCTATCTGGAAAGAATTCAAATGACAACACATTTGTAGGATTGTGGGTCCTGTCAGGTTGAAATTAGCATTGTGAGATCTTAGTATTCAAAAAGTAAGTTTCTCTCTTATCAGATTCATTATCCTCCCAGTTAAAAAAAAAAAACACCACCTTTTAACTGATTATAAGGAATAATACTTGGTATTTTTCAAAAGGCGACCAGTCGTTGATAGCTTTGCGTAACAGTTTCTCAAAGGCAGTCAACCTCAGTCAGTTTTCTACAAGGCACTGTCACTGTTCTGGCTATGACATGTTCGCAGAGGCTATTCTTTATGGCAGCTGAACATAAGGCAGAAAGAATATTATGATTTCAGTGATTCCTAGATCTTCCACTGGGAGAAAACACTTAATCTACAGTGGCTTTCTACAAACGATTTGCAAAAAGTTACATGGAGAGAATGACATTATGTGTTCATCATCTACAGTTTGTATTTGATGATTTGATTATATAAGAAATACTTAAGTAAAACGGAACTGTGTGTGTTCCTTGTAGGAGACTGCACTTTATCACAAGTTTAAATACAACTAATTGTTATTAGGGAAATTATTGCAACTTAAAAAATAATGCCACAAATGATATAAAGCTATATTCTCAACGAGCCTGTGGTAATTTCAGTCAGAAGGTGCTAAACTGGCCGTTTAATCAGTGCACTGCAACTCTAGTATCCTACTATAGTAGCAGCAGATTCTCACGTGCAACTGTAAATAAACACAAGTATCATTCAAGGAAACAATGCTTTTAATTTAGACATATAAACGGAGTTTGAAACAACATCCTAATACATATTCTCTCTCCAATTGTAAAACACAATGTATGGCAAATCATTGTCCCCATTGTACGTACATGGCATTGCATTTACTATTTACTTCGTAGACTTCTTATTCTAAAATTGTCTCTAAACTTTTCTCATTTATTTTTAACGAACTTGATCCATCACAAAAACTGTACATTGAGCAGTGGAAAAAGCACAAGTGCAGGAAGGCAACGGCAGCTCAGAGTGCCATTACGGGACCGGTCTAGAACAGGTCAGTCACAGCAGCCCACTTTGCTCTTGGTAACAAGGCCACTCCCAAGGTAAATTCACATCGATGTATTTGCAAGGGGAACCCCTTTTGGAGGGAAGTGTATTAACGAGTGGTATTCAGAACTTAATAAGCAGGCAGAATATGTATTTTACTGTGAACAAATCTATTATGTCTATTATTTAGAGAACTGTCACAGTAATAAAAGAAGACAGAGCAGGGTAGAGGATGTGTATATTTTATTTTAAAATTCCATGCTTTAGAGAGCAAGAGGTGGCTACAGCTACAGACAGACAGGAGGAAAATTAAGTAAAAGAGACCATCTTAATTAACAGAGAACACCAAAGAGCTATCTATTACTGTCAGTCAGAAAAGGTTAGTTCTTCAAAGTTCATCCTTTTTTTCATTGTAGACTTAATATAAAAAAAATATCATTACATATCCTGGCAAATCGAGAGTGCTACTTTGCAACATTTTAAAAGATGAGGATCACAGTATACAGAACCTCTTGCAGGCAGGCGACTTACAGTACATGAGCGTGATGTGTCTGTACAGAATTCTATAGTGTTTTGAGTCAAATTATTACAAGAGGGGATTGCTTTGCAGGATTTATTTTTCCTTTGTTGATCTACAAACGTTTTGCAGTGCAGATTCTCAATCTGTTTAATTTTTAAACATCCCTTTCTTCAAAAAAACCCAAAAAAACAACAAACCAACCCCACCCTTTTCTCCCAACGCATTTGAGCTTATTTTGAGCTTAAGAAAACAGACAGAAGTAAGCATTTGATCAAAACAGCAGAGAGATGGGACAGATGGATGCAGAATTTCCCTTCCTAAATATTTTGCATAAAACGGGCTAATAAACTTTACTTTTATATGCAGAATAATTTGCCACAGAAGATGTATTATTTAACACATTGTTTATCGAAAGTCTACTAAATAAGCAGGCAACCCTATATGATGCTAAAAGAAATTTCTGAATGCTCAGAAGAAAATCTGTTGTAGATAAGACAGGTATACGTGTGGTTAAATATGTGGTCATACGTACATGATCACATACTGCACTAAGCATACACCCAGAAAACTGTACGTGGAATTTCCTTTTTATCAGCACATTGGGGAATCTAGACCACGAGGGAACATGGCGTAGAAGTCAGGAACCCCATCTCATACATCCTTCTGGGGCTTATGACTTCCCATTCAGGGCCCCTGAAAGCAGCTCTGCTCTCTGGGGAGCAAACGCAGCCATCTCTGTTCTCAAACCAAAGATGTAAAAGCATAAAACAAGACTGCATTTGGTGCCTATGAACTGAGTGTTGTCTTATTAACTCCTGGCATACTACTGTTGTTCTGAGTCTTAGACTGTAAGTTATTTGGGTAGGGAACTAGTGCTCCCTTAGATGTGTCTGCAAAACATGCAGCACATGACTTGCGATCAAGTAAAGTGATTTATCAACAATATACAAAGCAGCTTCTTATATGGGTCAGCAACACCTTCTTTAATATCAGATTTTTTCAAGACCATCTTATATACACTATATCAAGATAATTTATACAAATGAGAAGTTTATGACATCTTTTGAATATAATTCAAAATAACAAATATAACTTCTTAGGGATAATGATTTACCGTGTGCTTAGATTTCTACATATGACTATTTGCTTTACAGTCTCTAGGACTGACTTTCCTGACCACACTCCTGAGGTTGCAACTCACCAAGAAAAAACCCTGCCCCAGACCTATTCATCAGGAGGTGCTTCATAATTGGATGTGCTGCTGTGTAACCAGCTGTCCACTCTGATATATCAATAACCGCTAATGACTTACTGAACACGATTACAACAAAAACATAATATCACACACCTGGTTTACTTGCCATTGCTACCAAAGGTAGGAAGTCTTTAGATGTGTAGAATCCTTGATCCATTCTCAGTCCTTGGAATATACTGTCTCTGTTTGGTTGTGGCAAACCTAAAATAGATAATTTAAGGCATATCAGAACTACAAGGGAAATTTCAATACCCAAAATATATTTCACATTACATACACAGTCTGAAAAACGTCCTCAATACAAGTGCTTTAACAAACCCTCGGATTTTTCTAAAAGAACATCACAAATGACTATAGCTTCATGTTTGGAGTCTGTAGCTTACATAACTGGTGATCTTTTAATAGCACTGGCACTTGAAAAGAAGGTTGTTGGATAACCTGTGTACTCATATAATTCATACTGAAACAAAGGGTTAGAGAGAACAGGATATACATGGTGCGAAAGCAGGGAAGCTACCAGGGAAGAGAAGACTCTTGTAAGCTTTTCTTGTATTGCTTTGCCTGCACACCCATGTAGCTCTTGCTGCTGTGAAATGGTTTTGTTCCCTTTGTTTTGAGGGATTTTTCAATACAGCTAGTCTGCAGATAATACAAATGAGGCAATAATAAACAGCTTAACTGATGTGGAGAGGAGGACAAATGGCAACGCTGTAGATCTGTCTTATCTACGAGTATTTGTATGCCATCATTTTTTGCCATTCTTGATTGCTTTCTCAAAACCCCGAAGTCTTTATTGGCTGACATTTATTTATAGTTATTAATAGCACACATTTATACAGAAGCCCTAGGATACAGACAGGGATACACTTCACAACCAATAATAGCACCAAATACCTTTCAATTAAAAGAAAGCAGCAAAACGCATCTTCCAATTATCAAAGAATATCTTCTTGTTGCTGTGTGAACATTTGAACAGCACATGGAAGTTAAAACATTTTTTTCATGCAAATGCAATGATCTGCCAGGGTATTTTCAACAGGGCCCTGACTTTCATATTTACATCTAAAACCCCATAATATAATCAAAGTATGCTAATTAATAATTACATATTGAAATGGTGTAAATGTCAACAATTTTTCTAAGAAAACACACTAGAACTGAGGAGTCCTCAGAGCGCGCAGGCAGAATTGGAGCGTGCAAAGCAATCTGTGTTCCCTCTGTTCTCAGGCACGGACGGCAGCAGACTGATCTTTCTCCTCTGAGACATACTGCTCTGGAAAACCCCAATAACACCACGTTACTGTCAACGATAAAGTAGGATTGGACCTCCAGGAGTGCTGTTCCAAGTGGGGAAGGTTTAGGGCCCTTTTATATTGCTGAAGCAGCAAAAATCTGCCTCATTGCAGCACTCAGTCGTAAGAAAGCTTAGGATGTTTTCATGAGTCACCTGATATGAGTTAAGTTTCTTAAAAATTCTAGATCCCTGAATGAAGTTACTATAATACAAGAAGAAAAAAAAAAGTATGTTTTTAACAGTTTCCGTGAAGAAAATTAAAACATGCTCTCAGTGAATTCAAAAGGCTTACAAGCCAAAAAGCAAATTAAAAAAAAACTGAAATTTTTGCATTTCAAAAATCTCATGTTATTGAGCACTTTCTTGATCTCTATTCATAAAAAAAAAAATCATGACTCAATCGCTGAACACCTGACTTTCAAAACACTGCTCATCTATAGCTGGATATTGAGAAAAATAAGGTTGGAAAATACTAGCACGTACTGAACTTCAAGACCTTTGAATGCTGTACTTCCTGGGTAGACTGGAATATCAGCTAATGAAGAATGAATAATGGATATCTTAAGAGGCTTCCAGAAATACTTCATGCCATTGAAAGTACAATAGGTAAAATGCATTAAAGAAATTATTTTTAAAACTGCATAGGTTTTCCTCTACGTATATATTGACAAATTATCTATGGCAAGAAGAGCACCTCGGAAAAAGCTCTCAGTGACTGCCTACAGGCAGAGGACAGAGTAATGCAACTATTTCTATTGAAGTATCCACAAACCAGCTCAGAGGCCGCAGTTTACTCTTGGGAGAAACACTCTTATCATTAGTGGGACGTGCAGCCTGCATTAAAGATTATTTCCTTTCTACCTAACGTCTAGCCCCATTCAAAAACAAAGAGAAACCCTCACTCATACTTTTTTCCCTCGTATTTTTGCCACTTTTATCATCTCCTAATTAACATGATTTTGTCTGTAACAGCATCATTCATTTAGCTCCCATAGGCTGGAGAAAGAGTAGAATTAAGGGTATGTTGCAATGTTCATGGTTCAGGTTCATCACTAGTTCGGTATCACTGAAATCAAAGGAGTTGGATTAAGAATACATTGAATTCAATAATGTTTAGCCTGACTGATATGACAAAAAAAAGCCTAAGAGGTAGTCAGTATACATGGCATTTTCTGCTATTTATTTTACTATTTTCATTTTGCTGAAAACTCCACGAAAACCAATTTTGCAATGTTTACATCTGAAGGAAATGTGGAGGATTTTTCTCTTATACCTATAAACACCTGGCACAGTTTCAAGCTCTTTGCTAAGCATCTGCTGGAACTTGTACTGGATTTTGATGTATCTCCTTTTGCTGTTTAGTATTTGCCATTATAATGATTGAATTTAGTTCTGTTAAAATAGAGAGACTGAGTACTTCTTAAAGGCACTAGGCTAGCTAAGAAAGACGCAGACAGGCAGACAAACAGAGAAAGAGATCAAGAACTGATAAGATCCACTTTAGAGAGACACCATTTCATAATAAACAGCCACCCCGCAGAAGTATGCTTTACAGACAGATCAAATATTGATAAATAGCCAACAGCCTCTCAGGAGAGAGAACATTTGACGAAAAAACAGCTGCAGAGGAAAAATGTAGTTTTGAGCAAACGGTTTTAGAGAAGAAATAAAATTTAAAAAACCCCAGTCATCTATGAAAGACACAATTTAGGTCAAAATAATGAACCAAGAGAAATACCCTTTGAAGATAAATCAGAGAGATCCTTTAGCAAAAGGGAATTCACACACCAGTACAAAATAGCCAGGAGCCACCCAAGAAAAAATGCTTAGAAAAACATGAGGTCTTTCCCCTAGGTTTTAGGCTAAAGCCAAGCGTAGTCAGTTCTCTGCTCTCCAAATCCACCTGCAAGCCATCTAAAAGGCTTTTTTATTTATTACTTGGTATTTCTTGTCCTGAAACAATCTTTCACTATTCTAGGTCTCCAAATTCTAGTGATAACAATTACTTCCTTAACCTGCACTGAAGAGCAACTCTTCTGAAGGGCAATCAAGAGGAGGCAGCCGCGACAGACAATTCCACTGGTGTTGTTCGGATGGACTCTGCACGCCCATACACAAGCAGAGGGCTATGCCTGGTCCCCCCGCGCCTTCCGCAGCCAAAGCCCTGGACTCCCTGGAGCCCCAAGTCCCTTTACCTGCTGCTGCCAGGGAACAAGCTTCTAAAGCAACTGATATGCAAACCACACAGTGAAGCCTCATGGGTTGTAGAAAATGGCATTTACTAAGAATAGAGAAAGTAGAAACATCATCAAAATAACAGCTTGCGTGACAGATCTAGTTCAGCTTTGCAAAAGCTAATCTAGACAATCCCAATCTGGGTCAGGTACAGCACGGAAAGCAATTCAGCTCTGTTCCTCACCCTCTGCTTTGCCAGGCCCTGCCCTTCATCTCCAGATGCTCCAGCTATCTCTCAGTCAGCATCACTCTCTTAGTATGAAGCCCTCTTTCCTTCTTTCCTTCATTTGATCCCCACAACCCCTTCTACAGTGGGCTATACCTCAGCATCAGTGTTTCTCCCATGTCTGACATACCGTATACTTTCCAAAGTCATTAGCCACTATAACAGTGGCTCTGGAAAGCACAGACTTTAACCTCCCATTTTTATATCATTTGTATATACATATATACATGCATATATATATTCAAAAAAACATCTGCTTTCTATCAAGACCTTGCACTCTTTCTTCTCACAATACCCGATGCATGCTAATTTTCTTAACTGGCAGTGTCAAGTCCATCGTCTCCATTTAAAGAGACAGAATTTAGATCCTCTCACAATGCCCTAGTCCAGATGAAATATGAATCGCTAAACGATTAGAGTCAATTTGTCAGATGTACAAGGCAATATAGAAGAGTGATGCATACACAATGTAAGGGATTGGCATGCAGAGCAATACACCTAGTCCACTTGGTTGCTGCACCAAATAAATCAAGGCACGTCAACACATCAATCAGCTAAGCCTGAGAAGGAAATACACACTGCTGCTATTACTGTAACTATTAGCCTGGTCTGGAAAGGAAAACTAAAGTGCGAGTAGAGGCACAGCATCTCTCTCTTTCCTATTTTGATCAAATCCCGTCTCCCCAGAAACAGGAATGCCTTCTCAACCTGAACTCATTGTTTGGATTACTTAAATCTGACACGTTTGGGCAGATTTGCAGTTTCAAATGAACTTCTCAGCCGGTCTTAATAACTGACATACAAAATAAGCCCTCTTCCTTGCTAAGGGTCAAATGTAGTTTTCGCTGGCAGCTGACTGAAAACAATTCTCCACACAAAAAAAAAACAACCAAACCAAAATGGAGCTGGAGTTGAAGTATATATACACAGTAGCCTACAGGGACAAAACTTACTAGAGAACTGTGAGGTTTCCTGGTTTTCCTCACATCAAACACTGAAAAGTTTGGTGTGCTTCAGTTTTAATTGTGAACATACCACATTTTGGAAAAATTTAAGCTGGACCAGGTAAACAACTGAAGAGCTAGGATCTCTCAAGCAGTATTCCCTCTCTCTGGATTATTAGCTCTTGCTATCCCAACAGCAGAGAGTTTTCAAGATGAGAACTGGCTGAATTGTTTTTACCAACCCCTTATTTTCAGGTAAAAATGTAAATTCAGGCTGGTGAATGCAATCCGTGTTTGAATGTACTAATTTTTTTTAAAAGCCAAGACACTCTATTTTGACATTTTTTTATAATGAATCTTTCAACTTTGTTTCAAAATGACATTACATTTATAAATTTATCCAAATTGAATTCAAAAGAAAACAAAGAAAATTGGATTCACTGGTTATGCACATCCCTTTTTCTACCTTTTAAAACTAGAAAACCAAACCAACATCAAACCCCATTCATCAATTTATGAAACTTCTATTTTTTTTTAAATGTTTTCATGTCATACAAATATGGAGCATTAAGTAGAAATTTAGAGGGAAGGGAGGGAGATCTTTCCACCTTTTGCCATATCTATGAAAACTAGCTCATGTTTCAGTGTTAAAAAAGATTTTGAAAAATCACATTTACAGGGAAAACCCTGCTAGACAGAAAAATAAATCAAACATTCCTCTTCACTACACATGTTCTGCCCTTTGCAGCCTCCACGACAGGGATCTGATGAGGAAGGGGGGCCCAGGAGATCCTTGGACCAGGTGGAAAGCCTTGAACCGTCAGAGTCTACTAAGAATGAGAAGAAAAATGCGTGGATCTCATAAGAAACTGGATGTAGGCAGAAAGAACATACGATTAGCTGTGTATCTGCTCTGGTGGCAATGCAAGTCTCCTGAAATAATACCTGAGAGGCCAAGTCTAGACGAGCTGAGACACAGCCTAGCACTCAACATAAGAAACTTGAACACAGCCCAGTAATGAGGTAGCACAGGTACTGCACCAGCAAGACCTCACCTTTGGGCAGCTTGAAAAATAGGAATAACAAGTTGTGCCCACTCATGTGCCCTGGGCAAAGGAGCTGTGGAAGGCTGATGGAGAGAGACTGAGGAATTTTAGAGAGGAACTGACGTGGTCTGGTAAGTTACTTTTGTTAACAATATTTGTTTATATGGGGTTTTTATTTTCTTAAAAAGATGGGCTAAAGTAGATACAGAGCTAAGATAATGGCCCCCTAAAAGTAGATTTCTAAATCCACCATTTTCCTTCTGAAAGGGTCCTTTTAAATTAACAGAAAAGTATCCATTTTGTCCCATCTCCCTGCCCTTTTACACACTGAGTATTCCAACTTGCTCCTTGTGTTACCACATAAAAATATTTCAGATGTAACACTTCTGATAGCATTTCACACTTGCCCAGAGACTTGCAGCTACAGGTACCATATGGTCAGAGCGTGACTACAAAGGTGCATGGCACAGAAGAAAGAACATATTGTAAATTCCAACTGCATAAGCATCCTTTAATTTTTTTGAATGCTCTGTTCTTCTTCAACGAGTCTAGTTTGTGGTCTGGGAAAAAGGAGATCAAAATCTAGGTATTGAAAGCAGTTTTATTTTATGTCACACAATCCATGAATTGTATAAATTGGACCATGAGTTTTACGTACATTAAAGTATTTTCTTGAAAGATAACATTGAAACAGTAGATTCTCATAACTGTCAAATTTACAGTTTTCCCTAGACGTGATAGAACCTATTTGTATGCAGCGGCATACACTCTACCTATTTGTTTATAAGAAGTCACATTAATTCATAGCAATATTGATAACATTGCTGTCTGTGGATCAATATTACACAATTTAGATGTGAACTATACTGAAACGCGTTATCCAAATATGGTACGTAAGCTGTGCCACAGAGCGGATTATATTAAACACACCATTACAATTCATGCTATGACATTCATCAGAGATGGAACAGAAAGCCATTGGTATCTAAAGAGTTACTCTCTCTCCATTTTTTTAAAGGTTTGATTCTGCAAGACTAAGCGCCCAGTAAAGTTGCAAATGCTCTGCAGGTGCTCAGCTTCTCTCAAGGTCAGTCCATTAGTGATTAACACATTAGTAAATACTTTTGAGGCTTGTATTTTTAAAGGTTCTCTCTTGTTTTGCTGGAGATTTTTTTTTATGGTGGCAGCTTTGTTACTTCCTGTTGTGAGGTTCAATAGAGTATGTTTTCTAGGTGGTTGATTTTTTTTTGTTTGCTATGTATGTCGATGGAGATAAGTGTTTTAATTACTTTTTTAATGTCTATGCTTTTGTATTTTCTTCCTCTCTCCGTTTATTTCCTGCTGTTGAGATTACTGCCTCATCTCCACAGCAGGTGGCTCTTTCAAATTTGTTTTCTTTGTAAGCCTGGCAGATTTATTTTGTAATACAACTGCTCCTTTTTACTGTTTCTTATTAATGATTTCTTTACTTTGGAATAGGTGCACTTGCAAGGTTTGTTTATAGAAAAAGAAAAGGGAGAAAAGTAATAGAAGTACAAGAGACTTAGGTTGGCCTTTTCTCACCCTCAAGTTAGAATGACCGCTGTACAGTATATGTGAAAACCCACCCTTCGCATCTGTCAACGAGAGCCATTCACAATTGCTGCACTGCATTCTAAGTCGAACAGCTATGTCCGTACCATAATGTCTTCTAAAAGCATCTGCATAAGCAGCTGAACCTGTAAGTAATGCAGTCTGTAGGTCTCACACATTACTTTGTTGCTAAATTAGACAGAGAGACAAGGATCTGAGCTCTTGCAAATGGTATTGAAAGAACAGGAATGAAGTAGTCAGATCAGCCACAACTAAAGTTGTTCTTATAATCCAATTTCTTTTCGAAGCCGACTGTCCGACCCCGGTTTAGATGTAGGCAGAATTTCACAAGAGCTAGGCATCAGAAACTGCACGTGGGGATCACAGACAGAGTTTAGAATCAATCCACCTGAATGACAGAAATTAGGATTATGAACACGCAGTCAGCGTTGTATGTCTGAGCTTGGATTACAAAACACTGCAGCTTTACGGTCTGTCCTCACCACATTTAGTGATCCCATGATCAGATTAGATTGACATCTAATGTCAACCAAAATGTCCAAAGGTGAACTGTAACTCATTAGCCCCATCAAATATAGAGTCCACCCCTAATTTGGTTTTACCGTGATCAATCCAGCTTTTCTCAAGGCGTTAGCCTACCCTCCACAGTCTACCTCTCGTCTTAATTGCTCTTCTTAATTTTACTACCGTCAACGTCTGGGACCTGCACTCTGAATATTACTGGGGTATCACTCAAGTATGACTAAGCTAAAGTATTTTAATGAAAA
Source organism: Anarhynchus alexandrinus (assembly GCA_008711295.1). Taxonomy (NCBI): domain Eukaryota; kingdom Metazoa; phylum Chordata; class Aves; order Charadriiformes; family Charadriidae; genus Anarhynchus; species Anarhynchus alexandrinus. Next base: position 7,675,359 of record VUYV01000002.1, read on the forward strand.
TCATCAGTGTTTCAAGGTAATTAAACAAAGATCTGATAGATGATGTGGTGATTTTGCAATTCTCAATATCTGGGTATTCAATTAAGCACCATGAAGATTTTCAACTCTCAGTTTGACTTGTGCATTTATCCCCTAAAAGCACTCTTTCAAAATGCATACCTCAGCACTTTAAGCATACGGTATCACTCAGCGTTTTTAAAACATAATTGTTTAAAGGATACAATAGAAGACGTGACACTAGGTTGGACAAAGACACACAGCTTCCTAAGTTAAGAAATGGATGGTAATTCTATCTAGCCTTTCTTCTCAGGTTGGAAACTGATTCATAATGTTGCCCATATTTGAAGTAATAGTTAAATTGAGGATGCTAGCAAGTTAGGTGGTAGTCTTGGTGAAAGAAATTGCTGAAATGTGAAGATTACTACGAAGTAAACCTCATCATAGAGAAGGATGAACGCAGAAGTCTGCTTACCTTCCCTCTGGTTCTGCTCTGCCTGGTATTGTTTATTGCAGGACTTAAAGCGCTGAAACAGTTTGCTATGAATCTTGATTTGTAGAACATAAGAGTTCTGTAAATTGTAATACAGAGTAACTGAAGAAACATCTGCTGTAAAAAAATAAAGTGGAGTATTGCTGCAAACCTTTCTTATGTCATCTTGGTAACATTTATTATACTGGCGACAAACCTGAAAAGGTCACGAGCAAAAATGCATTTAGTAGTCTCAGTCAAATCCATCTCTAGCATAAGAATGTACCATTCACCCCAGGAAAAGAGCTTGCTCCAGTCTGCTTACAATAGAGCTGAACTGGATTTTCAGTCCTGACTGGAATTTGGTCACTTCTCAACGCTGGCATAAGCTGTCATTATTCAGGAGCATCCTCGAACTAGCAAAGCAGGGATGCTGAAGTTTAAGATCTGACATGCTAATGTTGTGAGTTCCTTTCCCTCTTCCTTCTACAAGTATGTTCCCAGCACTAACATGCCAAAGGAAAGACACAGGGGGGCTGTGTTTCCTCCAGACACCAGCCAGACGCTGTTTGTCAGTGTGCTACGCTGCACTGTGCTAGAGAAGGAGAAACTGGCCCCAATGCTTGTTCAGTAAACGGTGCTGAAGTGAAGTGGCCACAACAGCAAGATCACCTCCTTGGGGACTGTCTATCAGTAACTTGACGGACACAAAAAATCTATCATCTCAGAAACCATATGTCACAGAAAAGGGATTTTTGTACAGTACAGAAAACCTGAATATGTAGAAGTGAAAGGAAAATAAACGTGACGGAGAGTTTAGGAGCAACAGACTCCTGAAAAGAAAATATTAAAATATTAAAATAGCTGTTTGCAATAGAAACAATATATTTCCCCAAGGAGATTCATTATAACTTACCTGTCTAATACGTCCAGTTTATACACAGTCATGCTGGCATATTGGAATAATCAAAGTCAATGAAAATTTACAAAGGGAAAATCAAATGTTAGCATAGAAAAGATCCCTTCATATTAATTTTTTATTTTAAAAAAATGGAACAATATCTTGAAAAGCTGGATCAATAGAAGCTACATATGGTAAATATGCAGGGAATGGATAAAACGAGAACAAATCTGATGGAAAACATTCACAAAGAAAAAGCCACAAATGCTTAGTTGGCATCACAGAGAAAAATAAATACTAGGCCTCTACACTGTTGCAAAGCAACAGTTGGAAAAAATCTATCAAGGCAACAAACTCATCCCGTGGAAATATATGAGGAATAATTAAGACATTAATATTCTGGAATAATACCTTTGGTCAGATCTCAGGCACTGTACAGCAAGGACGTTGCAATGAGGTGTACTGAGACAACACCAACTTGTACTGGCTAAAATCATACTGCGCTTTTGGTATAATACTAATACAATAGCTGATAGGTGGTATTGAAGCGTTACAAATATAAACACTGATTTTTATAATATTGTTTCCTAAATTTGATGAACTAGAAGAGTTAAGAATCACAGAAATACCTAACTATAGCCGTTTCTCTTAAACCCACTACAATTCCTTCTGTTGCATGCTACTTCCATAGCTTCCGTTCTATTTGAATATGGTGACTATGAAACAATCGGCTGGCTCAATTACAGCTTTGCACCCTATCTAACTCTATCTGTACTAAATGCTTGTAAAATCTTAATTATCTGGGAATCCAGGAAGAAAATCCCACACGCTAAATAATACTTGCAAAATATAGGACATCCTGGCTATTCCTATTTTTAAAATGTAACACTGATTCACTTGAACCTTTTTTTTTTTTTCCAAATGTGAAAGTCTTCAGTGTAAACCAGCAATGTCTTCCAAATGCTACTGAATAATTAGCGCTCTATCCGAAATTTCAAAATAGGAAACAAATATTGTTTCCCAGTTCTCTGTTAACATATTATATTGTCTTATCTTAAATCTTAGAATATTAATACACTGGTTTTGTCCACATGGAAGAACAAAAACATGCTATGAAGCTTATTCAGTAATTACTCCCATATCATTCCGCCTACACTGCGTTTTTGAATCACTTCAGGTAAACCATCTCCACATGTATTTTAAAATGATGCCTCAAAAAAAAGCCTTCTAAACATTATTCATTTTTCTGCAGCACAGATCTACAACCGAAACCCTATCATCAGTGCATTCTGATGAAAAGGTAATAATTAAATCTTTTTTCCCCTTCTTCTACAGCACATTGTTTGACCTATGATAAAGCAACCTATCAAATTTCCATTTATTATTTCTACCTGAAGGGCTTTGCCAGCTCACACAAACATAAATCTCCATTTGTCAGATTTAAACTGTACCTGTCCCAGCTGCTAGGAGGGTTCATAGCTCTTGTCCCTTAAAAATTACCGAATAGCATCAGGCGACATAACCTCCCTCCAGCCTTCACTGACCCTTGCAATCAATAATATTTGTAACCTGTATGCGCACAGTTAAGTAGAACAGAAGCCGTGCACTATCCCAGTTAACCACATTGAGCTGTGATACTACAATCTGCTCCCTTGTGTCTCCCGTGATCAATTTTAATCTCTGGACCAAGAATAAAAGAATGCAGCCCCTTGTTTCCGAATTCATCTGAAACGGATGTTATAGATTTGTAGGTCTGCACAGAAGCTGTGGATTTAATACAACCAACAGTTCAAGGAAAGAACACATCTAAGCTATCATTCATTCTCATTATCCTCAGTGTATTTTAGATCTGCAGAAGACAACACAAAACACAGGAATTAAAGCAAGCTTGCTTTGTTAAAATACTGCCAGGTAAGAGTTATTTGTTAGAGCTGTATCCATTACTGCCACTGCAGGTAAGGTGGAGGTCAGTCATTCCATTATGATTACTTCGTTTAAAGGTTTATAAATAGATTGCCAATATTAATTCCTTCTGGAAATGTGTCATATATAGTAAATTAAACAGAAATTCCCTAGAAATAATAAAGACTAGTTCTGCTCTGTTAAAAAGAAACAATTATCATGGAAAGAAAGAGTAATTCAGGTTTCTGATGGTATTTGTTCTCTCACCTCCAAACTAATTTTATTTAAAAGAAGGCAAATTTGCCAGCCAATTAGTCTAATTAGACAACGGTATCTGAATGTAGAACAGGAAGAAAGCAACTTTAGAAGCCTACTCCAGTAGAAAAAGTGCTTTTTGAATCTGTCACACTACCAGAATGCGTGTTTCCAGAGTTCTCGTAACTGCATATTTATAGGCTTGGCTATATTGGCTCCTCGACAGCAGCTCCAGTGCCATGAATCATCTATCAAAACATTTGAGAAGACTTTCTTACTCATTTCTTTAAAGCAACATTCTGAAGAGACACTTTCAACATGATTATGCTCCGGTGTTCACTATCAATTAAGAAAAATAGCACACAGAGTTTTATAATTGCAGGTGAATAATAAGTATGCATCGTCAGAGGCTTTATCTTCTCAGATTGTCACATGCTGTGTGTCAGTACGGAGTACGCTGCAACAAATATGACATTCTCGTATCATGCTGGAGGGTCAATGAGCTTTCTCACTCAGGTCATTTACCCACTTCACATCGATGTCCTTATCATTAAGCACATATTTACCTGCCTTTCCTTTTAAAAGTAGCTGTAGCACGGAGTTGTATGTAAATACCCAGTTAAAGTGATACTCTCCTACACAAGTAGATCGGCTGAGAAACATTAAATCAACCATATAGCTACCCCTGTATGCTTTCACATATTGGAAATAACTAAACAAGGTCATACTTTGACCAGACCCTATTCTGAATAAGGGTCAATGACAGAAAGAAGTCATAAATTGCCTAAGGGGTTTTTAAATCCATCAATTAAATCTTAATTCCTTTCCCAACATCAGCATATGTTGCATTTCATATGAAATTTTCTTCAAAGACAGAGTGTCTTCATTAACTAATTATACCATTTTCATCAAGTGCCTTAGTTTTCCTTGGATGTTTCACATACTGCTGACAGAGCACTAAATCTGGTACTGTGGGTCAGAAATATAATGCAGTCGAACTTCAGATGCTGTAGGGCTACTATCTAGAGCAGTGAAAGGGGAGAGAAATGACGGTGAGGATCTCCAAATGCCCCCTCAATGCCCAGCAGTCAAGAAAATGAAGTGAAACATTGTCACTGAAGATCATGGATCAGGTACTTGGCTTGTGGGTGCAGAAATCTGCAGAAGCATGCACACCTCCTCCCCTTAAGCTTATTCTTTTGGTGGCTACGTAAAAAATTCAACATGAGAAATTTATACTTCTTACGTTAAGCAGCTAATTTTTGAGATACTTAAGGCGTCAGAGAGGTAAGAACCTATGTCCCCTTTCAGTCCATGAAGAGATGGCAAAGCATAGGGAGATGACTGTGTTTCAGAAAGTCAAAACTAGATGCCTAAAATTGCCTGCAGGCAAATGGGGCAATAATACCCAAGAGAGCGCACGCTTCCCCTGCACACAGGCATCCGACCCATACTCCTATTATTCCAGCCACACAAAAAACACACCAAGGAGTGAGCACGAGTCCTTAATGTCTTGGTGCCTATTTTTGTATTTGCAGTGCTACAGCAGTAAGGTCCCAGTGGAGTTTCAAATGGTAACAAAACCGAGAAGCATCTGATCAATAAATAGAAAATCAAGTTACACAGTCCCAATAGGTCTTTCTAACAAGGATTTCTCTCTGAAACGTTCATGCTTGTCTAATGCTGCTGCTTTTAATCCTTTCACACCAGTGGGTCCTACATGCTTGCATTAGTGCTAATGTAAAACAAATGAACATTTTATACAAGGATATCCACTTTCCCCAAGTAAAGGGGTTAATACCAAAGTAAGCTTTAGGAATGTAAATTATTTTCCCCGTGTGGCTGAAAAACTACATGAGTTATTCATTTAAAAATTATTAGCATATAAAATCATTATTATCTCTGCAGTTAATGTACAGTTCACTGACAACCTTTTGGACCATTACAATTAAGAAAGGCAGCATCCTTAATGAAGTTACAAAACACATTCTTTATTAAATAGCAAATTGTATCTTTAATTACTTTAAATATTATAATCCGATGAAAAATTATTTCATAAACCTCAAGACAAATTATGTCAGAGATGGAGTATGCATTTTGTTCCTCTATGAATCCTAAACAGCACTTTCAATTTGCTTACAGGTTTCTGTTGTATGCAAATCTGCTCTTGAAATTGCTTTCAAGTGCCTAAACCCAATGCCGCTAGCATAAATTTAAGATGCGGTTTGTGCTATTCTTTCTTTTTAAAACAGATTTAATTTTTTTTGTCAAATGTAGAATTTGGCAGTTCTAGTAAATGCAGCTTTTCTATTAATCCTCGGGAGGTAAACTGAAGATAGGTTTCTGTGGGGGTCCCGAAATCATTGAAATAGAGACTATTTGGGGGTCTACTGTATTTTATTATTCCACCGATCTATTTTGAGCTAAAAGACAACTTTGTTCAAAACTGTCAAGGGCTTTGAGGATACACTATAATGCCAACAAGCACATACTGAGCTCATTTTAAATATTCCATCTTTTTTTATACCAAGTAATCTATGCACACTGTCAAGACAGTCTGTCCAATATTAGCCCTACCTGCTCGATGTGCTGGTCACTCTCTGACACAGGCTGAGGGACACACAACTAAAGAAAAAGCTTAGTTGTTCACAGCATTTAGGCCCTTCATTGGCCTTTGGATCAAACCCAGACTAAGTCAGTATTAAAATACATTGATTTCTGTATCACTAAGACAAACTTAATACATTCAGCGTCAATTATGTCAACATCAACTTGCCACTGAATATTTTGATGCTGTTTGGAAACCCTCAGTTAGCTCTCAGACTTTCTTGGGCTCATCAATGAATCGGGGAAGAACAGAGATTATCTCCAATTCCTTTATGCTATATGTCTTCTTTAGCAGAAATATTGTCCCTGCAAATCATGAAGAGAGACTGAGGAGAAGCAATTATTCAGTGTAATCCTATAATAGTAAAACTGAAATTTAAAAAGCACCAAACTTTTTTTTTTTTAAAGCTTCTGCCCGCGGTCAATAATTGATATTATGTAATTATATATAATTATCAAATTCAGTCATGGACAACGTTGTTTAGAATTGAAACAAAAATACACTGAAGATCAAAAAATAAAAAACATGCTTACTTGCACAATTAGTGCAAAAACTTCTGATCATGGAAATCTGTTCAGAAACATACTTGGCAGTCTTTTTGGACTACCTATGTGCCAGAAGAAGAACATAGCTGGGAATTTTAGGCAAGCTGGGTAGTGAAAGTCAGATATGTTTGTGAAAGCACTCACAACAAAATCAAGTTATGAAAAAAGTTTCCCTGTAGAAATCTAATGTTAACTGTAACACAGTTAAAGGTGTTATGGACCAAACTGAATACAGTACTTGAAACGAACCCCTTCCTGGGTGTGTGCCTAAATACTCTGGTTGATTTGGGCCTAAGTATCTTCGGGGTCTGTACCTTGTCTTCCAAAAGATCCGTATGTCTGTACATTACTGACGCACTGTTTAGCAGAGAGACTGCCTTGGAGGCAAAGAACCTCAGGAGTGCCAGGAGATTTTCAGAGCAAGCCTTCTTACGTATTCAAAGATGTTCAAAACCCGACTGGATACGGTCCTAGGCAACCTGCTCTAGCTGACTCTGCTTTGAGCTGGGGGGCTAGACTAGACAATTTCCAAAGGTCCCTTCCAACTGTTTTACGATTCTGTGAAATATCCCCCGGCTGAGGTCCTAAGCCATGGAAAGATTTCTGAATTTTTTATCTGGGATTTGAAAAATCCACTAATACAGTTAGGTAAAAGAAAAGTATTCCCTATTAGGGCACAGATACCAGACATTCGCAGAAAATTAAGAGAAATTCACAGGCATCTACAGGCATTTTCTACGGGCCCTGTATGTTTCTATTGGTTGCAGAGCTCCCCTAGCCAGTGGCAGTGTACTAGGGATCAGATCCTTCATCTACCCGTGCTACAAAGAAACAAAGCTCAGGGATGGAGAACTAGAAAATACAGTTCTCACACAAGGTTGGAAAGTTAGTTTTTGAAACTTTTCGGCTCCAAAACCTCCTTCCATGCTTCCATTTAATACCATGCATACTTTTATGCAGAAACCACATCTTACCACTCACGGTCCCTTTCCCAGCAAGTGATGGAGTTGGTCTTGTCTTATTCAACAAAAATACACATTAATATTGTAAGACAGGAGTGTAGGACAAGGACAAGGACTTTAAACCAAACCTGAATACAATTTTCCTCCATTCTCAGATGATTTAAGATATCAGTATTTAAAAACAACTTCTTAAATATCACTGCCTACAGTTGTGGATGTTTGCAACATGTAAGAACACTAATTCTACCTCTGATGTCATTTTCTAACAGGTTACAACTGATACTGCTCGATACTGGATCTTCCTTAAAGTCCATGTAAAAATCCCACCGTGCAGACGGAAAATCTTAGTTTTCACATCCACTGCCCTGTTGACAAAATTTTCTTGCCGAAGTTTGGCATTGCCAAATCAGTTATACCAAACCAAGCCTTTCACACCAGTATTTGGAGTGATAAATAAGTTTTGCTTCACATATAAAATTAGACTATGCCTGCACGAACACTTGAACCTTAGCAGCAACAGTTCTGTGAGAAGAGAGACACTCGGATAAACAGAATCCTCTGCTAAAAAAATCTACCTCTGACTTCTGCATTCTGGCAACCACCCCTGTATTTCTGATTATAGTATACATGTAAATAGAAAACAAGTATTCCCTTATGCATTCATATGCAAAACCAGATCTGGATGTTAAAGGTAGAGGATGTGCGATGAAAACTATCAGCTGGATAACCCTGCACTGACAGTCACATCACCAAGCACATGCACAGATACAGCTCCACACCTCTAAGTACAGGTCTTTGCAAAAGCTCATGCCTTCACATTTTTGGAGGGAGGGATTAGAATTAGAACATCTCTTGAGTCTGCAATCAAATGCTGAGCAGGTACATATTTATATATCAGACAGCTGCTTTTTTTCATGGTCATCTCTGTCATCAATTTAACAGAAAAGAAAAAGTCATTTTCAGAGACTCATAGCTCAGCAACAAAGTAATCAATTAAGCCACATTTCAGAATATTTGAATGAAGAAACTGTTGAATGGGCAAGAAACAAAACTACTTCTAAATGCAGTCTTTGCAAGACAAAAAGAGATTACTACTGAGGCACCACAGGGGAGGTTTGGGGGACTTGACTGTTTACTTATTTATTCATTCATCCATTTACACAGATAGTTTAGAACACTGCACTGAAACCAAAATTCCCAATTACACAGATTTTACAGAATAGGGGAATATTAATTAATGAAAGGTAATTCATACATCCAACTAAAATTACTTAAAAACCTGGAAAGAGATAAACGGAACAATGCACTCGGCAAATGGAGCCATCAGAAAGATGCCATAAACTCAATGCTCTCATGACATTGAAGAAATGAAGAAAACAGAATATTTAAAATTTCTGAAGCCTTGTAATTAAATGTCTAACAAATGCAGCATGCAGTATTCCTGGCTGTACTGCAAAAAGCATAAAATTTATAAAATGAAGGTAGTGATATTATAGCAACACCTTCCCATTTTCATTGCATGTAGAAATGCAAATCAGTTAGGCAGACTGCAAGCTATACTCTACGCTTGGCTGCATGAGTTATTTCCATACCAACAGTAACAAATAACACTTACTGTTTGTAGTGCTTTCTATTTTCAAGGTGCTACACAAACAGTCAAACCTCAAAATACAACAGATAAACATCTATCCCTGTGCTTTACAGATGTGCGAAGAAATTTTAAGTGATTTGCTGAGGACCATACATTAGAAGCAAGTTTGTGATGGCTCTGCATTCACACAATAGGATTTTAAAATGCTGGAACAGCGGGTCTTTCATAACCAGAATCTTTACAGTCCAGGAAGCATGCAGACTATTTCCTGCCTACGACAGTGCTAGTGCAAGCATTGTTTTAACAGTTATCTCCTTGCAATTGGAGCTCTGGAGGCACACGGACCACCTCTGCCCTACGCAGGAATCAAGGTGCTGAGAGAAGTGGGCAACGTCCTTGAAAGGCCACTCTCTACGGTCTAAGAAAGACCATGGAGACTGGAGGAGCTCCCCAATGACTAGAGACAGGAACCAAGCCTCCAACATCTATTAATTATCGTAAAATGCTTATTTTTGCAACTGTTTTCCCTTCCTTGTTTTAAGGAGATGGATCATGTCTACAGGCCACGTCACATCATAGCTATTTTGCCAGTAGCCTGTACAGAGTGGACACAGGTAGAAAGACTCGCACGTATCGGTGGGCAGCTACACCCTCTGTCTTTGGGAAACACATGTGAATGCTAATATTAAAAACCTAGGAGTAATACGTTGTCAAATGGTTATCCAGAAAGCAAATCAAAATTAGCACCTAATTAAAGGCCCTCTAGTTCCACTGAATCCACACAGAGTAGTAAGAGCAGAGCTGCAGAAGCAGAGCAGGAGGTGACTATTTAATGAACCGTACATTGAATGAGATGGTCATTTGATGTCAGCACAGACAATGGCAACCTTCCTTCAGGATTACTACTTTCCACTATTTGACTTTTTTTGGACATGTCTAATTATACATCTTCTCTTACCTGTCACCTAGCAACCCTCGCTGTAATTTAATCATGTTTTGAAAAAAACCCAATATATCGGTTGATGTAACGATATGCTTTTTTATTTTTTAGTTGAATAAGTAATGCAATTAAAAACAATGTAAAAATCCTCAAAATACACACATTTCCCCATTTTTCAACTTATTGCAGCTGACCAGTCAGGAGAGGTATTTTATATAAATATTTCTTTTTTTTTTTTTAAACTTTAGATCTTACTTATTTGGTATATGTGACAAACAATATGTTACAAAAACAAAAAGGACCCAAATTCAACAAAACACATCTATTCCATTCATTTGTTCTTTTTCTTAGAAGAAAAAACTGACATCTATCTTATCAAAAGAAGGAAACTATTAAAAATGTGGCAAAAATAGCTATATGAGCTTTTTGCTTTATTTTAATCCTTTCCATTTTTATAATCTTTATGGATATTGCTCATGTCTTTTGGCTTTTATTTCTTCAATTTGCCTTTTTTTTTTCCAGTTTATGCATTCTATTATATCTAATTTGTCTTTCTTTATATTTCCTTAATTTTTTCAGTTCCGTTTCCTTATAGATATATTTTTCTTGTTTGCCACCCCTTTATCTACTCTTTTTTTCCAACTCTCCCTCACTTTTTGCAGGGCTTTCCCCTTCAGCCTCTCCATTCCAGGCTCACACCACCAGCACTGTCTCTGGGGCAGCTGTAAGTAACAAGACTCAATGCCACTTGCCCAGGGGCCCAGGGATTTGTCAGCTACAAGATGCTTTGGAGAAAATGTTTTCTTATAACTTAGTTATATCACTGCCTTAAAAATGCCAGGAGAACTTACAAGTACTGTAAAATATTGATAATGTGTATTTAAAAAAACAAACAAACACAACTAAACAACACAAAAACCAAAGAAGCTTTTTCTAGCAAAGCAGTAAGTCTACTGGAGAAGTAATACCTCGCATTTGATGATTTTGAACCTTTTCAATCTGTAGATCACTACGAGGGATTAATGGGTCTGTGTAACTGGCTCTCTGAAGAAGTTATGATGTTGTAAGAGCTGTATATGGCAGTATTTGTCACTGACTGCTGTACTGTAGGAAGTGTGGAGATGGCATGAACATACCTGGTACCAGTTAAAAATATCATATATACTTTTGGCAGATGTCCCATTGGCTTAAAATTCTACATTAAAAAAATACATATAATTTTTTTTTTCATGAAGCAAGTGCTTTGAGCAATTTTTTTCTTGCTATCACTTTTCTACGATATAGGTTATCATACTACAAACATTTACACATACTGAAGTCCACGCACTGCAAGTTGAAGTGGTCTGTTGACACTGTATATTGAGGTAAAGCCCAAGTCAAGACCAAGTTTGCTCCCTATACAGGAGGCAAGCTCCCTCTCAAGCAAACCTTGTTCATAGATCAGTCATTCCAACAGGACAGAGTGCAGCATTCGTAGTCACCCCAGACACTGCATCAGAGCTGTGTAGACATAGCCATAAACGCCAATGGAATTACTTACACTGTCTAAAGTGAAGTCTGTGCATAAGCTTTTGTGTGAACAAGGCCTAACATTGTTTTTAACATAAAAACATTTTACGCAACTCCTCCCACACTTCTTAAAACTGCATCCCTAATTATGGAGTGTGGAGATCTACTATAAGTGATTGATGTTGTTTTGTATGTTGTTATGGAAACAAACCAAGTAGGAGTCTCTGCTTTGCGTATAGAATTTTGAGTCAGATTTTACAGTAAATAACTAAGCTTTCCAGTGTATAAGCAACAACACCATATGGCCATTAATCTCCACCCAAAGACTATGTCCTCACTTGCCACTACTTGTTAAAATAAAGGTCTTTCCAGGAATAGAGTAAAAATCAATGGACATGCTCCATCCTGTCACTGGTCAGTGAGCAACAAAATGTGGTCATCTCAATTAGGGACAGTTCGTAAGCATGAACATTTGACAAACTCAATCAAAACATTCATAAGAAAGCAATGCTTAAATCAAACTTGGGTTGACAAACTCTGCAGCTCTCAGAACAGATCCTCTGCCCTGGGGATGCTACAGCCATACACAGGAATTTATGGCATGTAAGTTCCCACCAAATGAATGAAATATCTCAGTTAAAAGATATTAATTCCTAAAGTATTGTTTTGGTATCAAACACGTGTGATGTGGGTATCTTCTAAACAAAAAGGAGACCAGTGCTCCCTAAGGAACTTACTACTCAATAAACAGAGGTTCGCAAAAAGGTTGCGAGTGAGATGAAAGGTGAAAGCCACATGAAGAAAAAAATATCAAAGGGGTGGGGTTTAGTAAGAAAATAGCAACATTAATTTTGCTTCTGGGGGAGCTAAATGACCTGAATAGACCAGATCATGATTCCTGTACTAATCATTTTTGGACCCTCTCTGCCACCAAGAGGCATTACTGATTACCTTAGCTCTTACTTTCTACACTCCTGGACAGGTTCCCAAGCAGATAAAAATTGTTCTCCCCAGTGTCAACCCAAAAAAGGGAAGGTGCATCCATTTCCTGATGAACTGGAGTACCAAACAAATCGCTTGTAAATGTAGTGGCCACCAGTTCATACGTCAGTGGAAGTCCACTGGTTTCCTGCCTTGCCCACTCCTTTGTCCCTTCTCGGAGTCACGCCAGAAGCACTACTGAATTTGCTCAAAGTGAACATTACTAGCCCAAGCAGTAATAATCACTACATGTGGCTGTTTCCTGGCTTCTGAGCAGTATCAGACAGGCCTCAATTGGCCTTAGAGACATGCACCTTGATCAAATCAAAACCTGCCCTGCCGTTAAGGCCCCTCAGCAAAGCCCAGCAACAGAGGCTCCCTCATTTGGGTGCAATGCACATTGTCAAACACACCATAAATCTGCCTTTTTGATATTGCATCAGTTCCTTGCCCAAAAGCCAGCCACTCCACCTCCGCAGGGATGACAACTTCCCTTACAACGCCAGGAGCTGCAGGAGGGGAATGGAAACTGCCCCAGCCCTGCTTCATCATCTCCTTATTCTGGCTCTTGATTCTACCACCGATCCCAATTTTTCCTGCTCATATTTTTGCTCTGAGGGAGCATAATGTCACTCCGGTTAGGGTGACAAGCTTCCTCACCCACTCCTGACCAAGGGACACTTCTGCCTGGGAAAACACTAATAATGAGGCTCTTTTGACATTGGATATTTATGCTGCCCTAGCGCCCTTTGCTGCATCCCCGGGTGATTTCTAACCAGGCCTTAATGTGATCCCATTAGTTATCCTGCAGCTTTGGGGACATCTAATATACACCCTGTCTGAGTGTGTGCAGCTATGGATATAACCCCTAGAGTCCTCTGCTGCCTCCTCCTAACTCTTCTTACCGCTAATTCAGACATCAGGCAGGAATCTGGCTGAAGGACAGGGCTTAAAGATCCTTCCTGGTGCACAGAACAACAGTTTTTCCATCATCTGAATAAGCAGCGCAAAGTGTCTTTACAATGAAGCATTCAAGAGGACTAGGCAAAATAAACAGTAGTCTTTTGTTCAGGCTTGTTTGCCTGAGCAATGGTTTACAACCTTTGGGCCAAGTTTTTCTTTTTATATTAGAAAGGAAAGCAATGCCTTTAATATGGCACAGGAGGTGAATCATAGGACTTGTAAAATTACAGAGGCAGGTTATAAGGATATTATAGGGTGTTTTATAGGTGATATAATTGCAGTTATTTTTGATAATAAAAATCCGTTGAAATTAGGATTTAAATTACACATAAATGTAGCCATAGGGCTGCGCTTCTAAAATCTCAGCTGAGTACTCGATTCTCATCTAAAAGTGAAACCAGGACTGAATACCCAGCAGCCAATGCTACTCCTCTACAGTAAGAATAACTAATACAGAGGGAGTGAAATGAAAAGAGCTAGCAATGCATTTCCCCCCCAGCATATCAAGCAGGTTTTCATACGGAAGCAGTGGTCATCAATCACTACCTCATTACCAACCTGTCATCTGGGTTTAGGCTAAATGTATTCTGGCTTGCTGCCATACTAAATGTTCAATGAAACATCCTTAAGGCTCTCTACAAGTTCAGCTGAAGTCGCACATGCTATACATCAAAGAGGAACATTAGCGTTATCATAGCTTAATAAATAGTGCCATTCTGGCAATGTAATCCTATGTTCTAGAGCTATCTTCCATTCCCAGTATTATACTGCTTAAGTAAACAATCTTGCTGTCTTGTGTGAAGTTTATTTAGTGATAAACGCATGTAAAGATAATTAGTCATACTGTTATAGATACACTTCCATCCCAGCTGAAGCACACCAGTGAAAATAGCATAGGATTTTAAAAGCACCCAATGACATAATGAACTTTATCTTGAAGCATTAGTTCATAATTCTTGCATATTGTAGCTTACTATCCAAGTTTCACTGCGTTGGAAAACAATGATGACAGCTGAAGGACCCCAAATCAACGTCTTCTCAAAATAACATTGACTTGAATACGGGACTTCTGCACACCTCTGGGATGCAATACAGCCACTGAGATGACTGTGAAATATATTTCAACAGCTGTGAATACTACTTGCTTTGGGAATAACTCCTGATTTAAGTAAGGATACTCATAATTAGTCATTCATTTCCATGCACGCTTGGAGTACTAAGTCCTGAATCTGGTTTCAAATTTAAAAATGCCAATAAAACATACATCTATATTCTAAAGTGGCAGAAGCTTCAAGAGGCACCTTAAAGCAAAGCTTAATAACAGGTTTTTATATATGTGAATCAGTTTAGCTACTGAAAATTATTACAAATAACGAAATATCATCTAGAAATATAGGAACACTTTTTTGTCCTTGTACAAAAACTTTCATTTATAAACACTATATTTGTCATGCAATCAGGTCACGTTATTCCTTCACTAAAATATGAGAAATCGCTTCAATATGTCTAGCCACCGATTTTCCAAACAATTTTAAGTATGTAGCAGGAAAACTGTCTTGAGTAGTAAGCTGGGCTTGTTCTATGCAAAACACATTGAACTTAAATCATGGATTCAAGCCCTTACCTCTATCTGACACTGTTCTTTCCCATTGTGTACTGACCTAAATAAAACAGTAGCTGCACCAACCCCTGACATAGGTACAACTGGTAAGGCGGAAAAATCACGAGTCGGCACCCTTCCTTTACTAATACAGATGTAAAGAAAAAGTTACATAACAGAGAGTGCTCCCCCCATTACAGTAAGTCAAGAGAAGTTGGGAACACTTTTCAACAAGTAAACAATAAAAACTGCGTGGTGTTTGGATCGTGTCCTTCTTGAGAAGGGATGGCAGAAGGTGCTATTTTCAGAGTGTGTCCCCTGCTTGGCAATAACAATGCTGGATCCTTCTCCCACATGTTCACTGAGGCATACATACACGAGGAAAGGCAATTCACTTTTTTTAACTGAAGTTCTGACAGACTGGGGAGAGAGGCTGCTAAATGATTCTTTGGTCTGAACGAGGCTTACGATGTATATTGCTTGCTTAAACCATGCTCTCTCTTTCCTCTTCTGTTGCCTCATCTTCTAAGCCACTTAGCTAGAAGTTAGTCTTGGGATGAATTTGGTTGTCTGTGGAGTCTTAGCAACAAAGACTGGATTTCCGGATACACACCCGGAGAATTAAGTTGTCCTTTCAACTTTGAGTTGTCTCGCTTTTTGCTTGCCTGTTCCACAACCTTTAAGTTCTCTTGTGCCTTTAAGGCAAGGTCTCTGCTACAAAATGGTGATGCTCGAATAGTTGCATTTAGTGCTTGGAAAAGGTGATATGTCAAGAAGCAGTAGCAGTTGCACAGTTGTGGCACTCCTGAGAGTAATAAGAGTGTATTTTGTGCGGTTCCTGCTCAGGACTGCAAGGAAGAGCCGTAAGATTTTCCTTTTCCTCTTTTTATTTCTGCATATATACAAAGGGGACAGGCACCAAACTTGCTGTTAATAGTAATACATAGCTTAGAAAGATTTCACTTAAGCCAAACATTAGATGCAAAACACAAGGCTTCCATCAACTGCTTTAGTAATAACTTCAGTGGAAACAAGATCAGAGTTTATATTCTTAAAAGTTATACATTGTTAGGCTGTACTTTTTTTTTTGTTTTTTTACAGAGATGCTAAAGAAAAAGTATGCAAAAACCCCCATGTTGCATGTGAAAATCTCACTAGATCCTTGACAAAACCAAAACTGTTCTCATAGGACCACAGCACTAAACAGTTCTGTCCTTAAACCTAACCTTAATTCAGTGGCATTTTAGAGGTCTTCTACAACAGTGTTAGCCAGCTTCATTCAGAAGCTGAAAGTAATCACTGAACACAACAGCAACAAAAAAGGGCGCTGAAAGATGTATCAATTCAAGGTGTACGATCGTTTTCTTGTGTACAAGGGAAGGGGGAAAACTGTGCTTGGCTGTCTACACACCTTTTTTTACAAAAGAAGCCTGCAAATGGACTTGCAGCAGGTCTGTCCCTCTTCCACGCCTGACAGCTTATAGACTTAGCTGCCTGACAAAGGAATTTGGATTCAGAAAGAAAATTATGGGATTTACAATGCTTCTGACAGTTTTTGCTTCTGAAGTTTCAATTTGGCTGCAAGACTAAATTATTACAACATCCATCTAGTATTGCTATAAATTCTGATTATCTACTTTTTTAGGTTTGTTTGGTTTGGGTTTTTTCCCCCTCTCCCTATAAATATACATGGGTCAGGATCCTGTGAGAGCTCAGAGGACTTAGTGTCCAGCTGTTCTTCCATATGTTCTCTAGGCCAACACCTGCTGCAGAGATACTACCAAGACCTCATGGTTGGCAAGCTGCTCTAATTCCACTCAGCTTGTAGGTTGAAAGGTCACTCCTTTAATGTAGTCAGTTTGTGGCTTCCACATAAAAGAGAGGGAGTTGCTATCACTGCTGGAGCTCTATTTTATGAAATCCAGTGACAGTAAAACCAGATGCCCTCCACTTTCATAATTGCTTTAACTGCCTAGTACATCTTAGAAAAATAACTTCTAGGGCCTGATGAGAGGACGAGCCAACCTCTCCACGAACAAGAGAACCTTCTAACTCAAAGCTATGACTTACTCAAGGACCCTAAAGAACTGGCTGAAGGCATGGTCCGAGGACAAGATTAATTTCCTCTTCTTTTTATTTCAGAGATACTATGAAAAGAGAATTGTAGATAAAGAGGCTTTTTTCTACTCTCTAACTGCCACTATAGAGGAGCCCGTAAGATCAAAACAAGATGAAGAACAGAGCAGAAAAGGCTGTATGTGAAGAAAGCAAATGCTATGAATAGAATTTAACAGGACCTTAAACAAAACTTTTGATAAACAATGATGACCCTAAGTAACCAAATACAATGTGACTACTACGCTGTAGCCCTTCAGCACTAAATTCCGCAGAAAAATCAGGGTGTGTAAATAGCAAGAAGGGGCATAGCAATAGCTCATCCAATTTCACTAAAAATTGGTACACCTTATTAAAAAACTTTACCAGGTTATACCTTCTTTACATGACAGGAAAAGATGTCTTTTTCTGGCTGGAGTTTATACACACTTAAGTAATCAGTGCTGAATCCCAAGAGGAAAAATATTTTAGATGCCTAATGAATTAGACAGAACAGAAAAGTAATAAAGTAGATAAGGTATACACAAATAATAGGTGTAGAGTTACGGAACAGCATAGACCAGAATTTGCAAATATTCCCCGTTGCAGAGAAGCGCTCCACAGTTACTGACCTGGCATAAGATGAGGAAAGTAGGTTGTATCTTTCCACTGTCCCACCTTACCTATTTCCAAAACTAGAGAAAAGGCAGTTTTCTCTAACATGGGAGTCAGGGCACTCCAACTTGTCCAAACACACGTTGCAGTTCCATGGAGGTGAGTCTGCACCATCATTAGCTCTATGTGATCCGAACTCCATGGTAGCTCTGAATAGAACCAAGGGACCTGACACCGGATCGACACGTACCACAGACAGAATAAGGTCCCTTTATAAACCAAGGGCAGTCTGGAAGACTACCCAGAAACTACAAGATGTGCGCAAAAGCAAAACCTCTATCTACAAGTCATTGTTAATTTTCAAACATGCAGCTTATGTGGGGAAAAGCAAATTAGACCTTTGTTCTTACAAACACATTTACAGCCAATTTAACAAACTTTAATGACATTGCCTTTTAATGACACTACAAATTAATTAATTTTCGTGATTTCAATGTTAAAATAGCATCAATACTTTTTTTTTTTGCTTTTATGACGCTTCTAAAAGCGAATCCTTTCTGTTCGTATGTGCAGTTTGAACAACTGTATATGATGCCAAATGCAAACATGTAAGGGAAGTTCCAGCATATTAAGTTTAACCCTCATTTCTGTCTCAATGATAGATGCAAGAATTCCAACTAGGTTGATTTTATGAACCAGTTAAATGATTTGTATTCAGAGCAACATTAAAAATCTCCATGACAAAGTGTACTTGAACAAAAATACCCTGCTTGTGACACATCCTTTACAAGTAATGTGTTTTCATTTTTCACATGTTGCATCTCATTTATTTTATTCAGGCACACATAGTTAAATCTACAAGATACGGTAAGCTTCCAATACCTTTGAAATAATAAATCATTTCTTACAGATGTTTTCACCCACTGCAAGGCTGCTGGTCATTAATCAAACATTATCAGTATCTATCACTGCCCAGTGCTAAACAGGAAAGGCACCTCATTTTGAGTTTTGACTTTTATTCACTGGTTAGTCCCTGACCCTTATACTACCGCATGCTTATTAGAAATATGGAAGCCCCTACTGCATGGCACATCTCACTACAAGGAGTTTTAGGAGGAGTATTATACAAGCAGAGGCATAATTTTCTTCGAGAAGGGAAGGAAACAAAGTCACACCGCTCTTCAAATTGGCAACACAACTGCAATCACATTGTCTTCAAAGCTCTTTTCCAACACGTAAGTAAAATGTAACCATGTAAACAAACTATTTCTGGTCTAGATCTTTTCATATATGAAATGTTGAAATAAATATATATATCAGGCACTATGCAAGATATGTTTCATTTTCGATAAATTATTAAAATTTCATTTCTGAAAGCAGTACATAGGATACAATATATCCTTAACAGCATAATCCTATGAGGGAAAATATAAAGAAAATGATGCAATGTGAGTAAGAAGTTAACTGATAAAAAATTTCAACTTCCTTGTGGTCATTGAGGAATTGCTGGATTCATGCCAATAACGCAAAATAAAATTTGCATTATTAAATTTGCTGTTTTGGTCATTACACATCTTTTTCAAAATACTGGAATAGAAATGAAATTTGGGGAAGCAGCATAAATTGCGAGTGGTTAGGAGTGAAGACTTCTGTAGGTCGAAGAAACAGCCTGAATGTTTGCCAGCAAGAACACAGTCTAGCTTCTCCACAGCACTTTAACAGTATTGAGCACTTTTATAGCCCTTTTAGTGCTAAGTCTCGCTATTCCTTTATGATAGTACAGAAGGACGAAGAGTCAGCCAGGAGGCCAATAGCCAGAGCCTAAGTGTCACTCTCAGCAGAGCATCACACCACACTGCTTCCCTCCCGTGATCTACTGTGCTGCATGATTTATATTTTTGTTATTAACCAAGTGAAAAATTAAAGGCAAAGAACGTGGCTTCCTGTTAAAAACAACTACCATCTCCTGCCACAGCTGCAATTCACTCAACTCTCCTTTAACTAAACATTTTGTTTGCATATTCTACAGCTTTCTGAATGAACACTGAACACCACACTTGTATCTTTGATTATTCACTCTGCAAGGCTGATTAAACACATTCCATTCTTGCAAGCATGGCAGGTCTACAGAAGTGACTGAGCTACAATGTGTATTTTCTATGCTTCAATACAATAAAGGGCACATTCAGCACATGCAAAGGCCCATATTTGCATTTGAAAAATAAGGAACCAACTTGCCAATGTCGTGGCTGTATTAAGACTCTTATGCCCCTATGATTTAAAAAGTGCTAAGATTTCAAAACTTTCTTTACTTAATTTTATTGGGCTTTCCAGAAAAAGCTGTGCAGAAAGAAGGCATGGATTGTCACAATTAGGGGTGATTTCTTTAGACTCTGTTTACTGGGGGAAGGAAATCGGGGTTTTTTAATGCAAATTAACAACAAGGTTTATTATCAAGCAGCTACTACAGCATAAAACAGTCAGGAACTTTATCCCGGCGATTAGCACAGACACGGCAACCGAGTACCTTACGCTTCCTGCACAGAACTGTCGTTGTGTCTGTCTCCCCAAACTCTGCGAATTTCTTTCTGCTAGGAACAGGCACGAACTCAAACGCTGAGTGTAAAGAGACAAACCAGCAATTTAAAATCCTGTAATCTGGGACAACTTCAGGATCTGCAGGAGTCTTGATCTCCAGCTAACCATCCTACCCGCTGGCGTAGCATGCCATGCCCCGACCTCCTGTACTGAAGGTGCAGAGGAGGCTGCAGGAACCAAGCTCAGCTATCACCTCAGGCTCCCGCATGGAAGAGCTCTGTCGGCACGCCGGTGCCTTCCCAAGCTTTGCATGGAGCACATCGGGAATAAGCCACCTCACCCAGGGGAGGATCAAAGAATTAAAACTGCCTAAAATCTATCCAGAATAGGCACCACAATGCTTCACGCTTTGGACTTTCCCTTTTTCCTTAGCCACCAAGATTGCTTCTTCTACCATGCAGTTGCAGAATATCAAACTCAGGAGCCACAAGCAACACAAAAATGTAAACAGCTGCTATTTGGTCACCCAAGTATGTAAAATCTTCTTGGGAGCATTTTTTGTCGTTTTGAAGCAACCCTTACCTAACTCTCTAAAGGTTAAGAAATCATCTCCCAGATAAAAATTAAGCCATCATTTTTCATCTACAAAAGAGTTGTATTGGGCCATAATAGCAGCATCAAGCCTGTGTTTCCCAGCGAATAGAAATGCAATCACGTTTAGGTCACCTGTATACTGAAATAATGAATTTTGATATTTTCAGTGTCTGACTACTAAACAATATACCAACAACTATAAAATTAGAGTAACTGTTTCTTTTAGAAGGTATGTTCTGTTCTCGTTTAAAAAATCCAGTGTATTAGAGAAAAAGCTATAAATATTGTATTATAGAGAAATGGACTTTGATAATGGTTAATGATTTCATCTCAATTTAAATAACAACCAGGTACTGAAAATTCACTGTCTACTAAACTGTTTGAATTTATTTAAAAATACACATCACATTCAAATAAACAACCATCTATTATCATTAGTCACAAACCAACAATGAATTATTTCTAACAAAAAACCCAAACCCTAAGAAATCGGCAGTGAGTTATTCCGTTTTCCATTACATCAATGAAACAGTAACAAACAAAACCTTGACAATTCTTAGAAACGTAGTAATACATCGCAACCTTCTACTTGGTAAGTGACTAGTAATTTCAACGCAATTGGAGTATTAACGTTAAAGATGAATTGGCTGAAACCCGCTGATCTTTAAATTCTCATTATTCTTTTTTTTTTCTACCTATGAAACTAATCATCAAAGTTCATTAGAGGGAATGTCAAACCATTATACTAGCTGTTGAATGCATTTTCACTTTTTCTAATGGTTCACGTTCAGCTTACTACATTTTTAGCACAAATGAATGAACAATAGCCAAAGGATTTCCTATGAAAGAAAACACTGTCAAGGACAATGTTTGGAAAATATTTTCCTTTGTTAGGTAAACATGTAATTTGTATTAGCATTATCTGAACACTCTGAGTACTTAGTATGCTTATTTCTGTCTTCTAATCTTGTAAACATTGTTTTATAAAGACAATTTACAGAAAATTTAGCATTAATACGCTGAAAGTAGTAACAGTACAAACAGTGAATCTTAATTACTGTATATTACCCCACACCTTGTGACATCACCAAGAAAGTGCCAAATTTGAATATGGTTTGATACTATAAAACGTGCACAGAAGACTATCTATGCGACTTTATGCACAAGAAATGTCAAATTTGATCTCAAGCCTATAGGACACACCAGTATGCTACACAAACCCAGAAAATATTTGCATACATGTTAATCTTTCTTTTAAAAGACTTGCCATGTGATACATACTATAATATTTATATGCTTTATCCTAATTATATACACACTCTTACTAATCATTAACATATGTATTTACACAGCATCTTTTAATTTCACAGTAAAAGCAACCATATGACTGGCATCTCCGAAAAGTATAGATTAGAATAGTAAAGAACAATTTTCAAGTATCGTGACTACAACAAGTGGTTCAAAAGCCTGGATAATCTCTATCCACTCAAAATTCGAGACACAACAGAAAAAGTATTTACATAGCTTAGTTAAAGATTACTTACTATAGTGAACATGTAAAATTTTCTTCTCAGATATTTGTTGCCTTTTAAAACTACCATCCCAGTAAAACTGAAGAGATCTGGAAGGCAGTGGATGTGCCTTCCCACGATGGTAGAAGCTATTATATTGGATAAGTAAATTACAAATACTACTGGAATAGAAAAGCTTTTCAATGGGTACGTTGAGCCTGAAGAAAGGACTGAGGGATTCCATCGGGCACAGACTACGGGCAAAGAAGGCTACAGGTCTCAGAACCTCAGACTCTGAATCTCACCCAGACAAAAAGAATCACTAGTGAGTGTGCCCCAAGTTAAATGAAGGACCAAAACTGGCCTCAAGCACACCCCAGTGTCAGGATTTTCCCCTGAAATTAGGTCATTGTCCTTCATTATACCAAAGTGTTCTAGATGAAAAAAAGGCCTGACTACCAAGCAATGATTAAAAGGGAAACAGATGACTGAGAAGGACAAGACAACCACCAGGCCAGACGGAAGCCTTGAGCCCTGCCTGTGCCCAGCAGTGGCTTCCTAAGGACCATCCTCCCGAGGCAGAGAGGTAACAGTGCAAGAAGTGCTCCTAAAGCAATCTTGAAAACTTCTTCAACAACGACTATAAATCCACTGCACAAATCCAGGTTTTGTCTTAACTCCTCAATTCAATTCAACAAGTAGATACGCCCCTTGTTGAGTGGGCAGCGAAAGGAATACGAATTCATAAACATTGTATTTACGAGACATAAATGTGTACAGGAAGACTGCTTAAAACTTTATTCATTTACACAAATAAAGCACTTGCCATCTTCTCACCAATAATTGGGAATAAACAAGTGAGATTTTGATACACTTCCTACTTCTGTACAATCTTTAAAAATAAAAAAAACTAAATGCGACAAGCCTAGGTTTTTAACCGGCATTTTATCCTTCGTAAGCAGGACGAAGAAAAGTAAGGAATTTCTAAACCTATTGTTTAACTTTTGTATTGTGTCAGTCCTCCTATAGCATTAGGTAGAAAAATATTTCAAAAAGTGTCTGATTGCATTAAATACACGTTGGACCACACGCACTCTCCTTACAAGGAAAGAGAGCTCAACTAAAGTAAATAGATATACACCAACTTCCAGCTGTATTTTAGATGGTTGTTCATTCTGTGTCTGAATATTAACGTGGAAGTAAAAAGATGGCAGCGTAATTAATACTTGTACATCTAAAAGATAAAAGTAACTGACTTGTGGAGTGAACTTTTGGAAACAACAGGTAAGCAAGCAAAGCTCTTTTCTTTAGGTGTAAAGCACTGAAGTGTATAACATCAGAATATGAAAATGCAATATCTAACATCACCATCTTGTTCAGCATTTTATTTTCTTTTGTACTTCTCAAACATCAAAATGCTTAAAAATAAATGCTTGAATAGACTTCTGAAAAGTGCTAAATGATGTTAGATGAATTAATCTACTAAGATATTAAAAAAATTAACTACTCTTAAAATAATACGAATCAAATTGATTTTGCATTATATTTAGATGAGCATTTCTTCAGGGGAACTGCCCAGCATCTTGCAAAGAGCAGAGAGTTTTGTAAAACATGTGCAATAGAGATTGTTATGCTAAGTAGTTTTTTGGTAGGAAAGATAAGTAAATAAGAGCATGAAAATCTGTGTAATTTGCAAGTGAATAACTTAAGGATGCCCAAGGGCAGATTATTAGTATTTTTTGAAAGTGTCCTAAGACTATTAATAATAAATAAGGTGGTTTGTGCATCTGAGCCCTAAAAGCTTTCAACTGCCTACCGCTTCCGATGTGTATTAGGAATGTTCCACCAATATCCAGAGCAGTAGTGAGGTCTACAGAACTGGAAGAAGAGCTTACTACAAATGCCAACAGTAGAAAAAGATGCCTCAAGCATAAAAATTCTTGCGTGTATGTACATTGTTGGTCTCCAGGAAAGATGCTGCACTGGGAATAAAGGCAAGTTCAAACATCTCTTATAAGCATGTAAGAACATGTTCTTTCACAGAGTTCCTTTTCTAATACAACTATATTCCTTTTGCTTTTTAAGAACAAAATGTTTTTAGATTAAAGAGTAGCAGAAGATGAGAATAACATGAATATTGAGGACTAATAAGTTTTGCATTAGAACCAATTTATGGTGTAAATTCTTTATAATACCCTTCACATGAGACATGAAAAAATTAAGAAATGTGGTGTTATAGAAGGGTGCATATATTCTCCAAGCTGCAAGCCATGAGTTAAGGCTCTCCAGGAGGTAGACGATATGGAAGTCCTATACTTGACTGCACAGACTTGTGTAGACGTTCTTCCTTGGGATTTCCATTCCATGCAGTTGCAGTTCAATCTGCAGTTTTGATCCTGTTTTGTACTAAATTGCAAATACATCTATCACTGGCCTTCTCATGGATCTTTATTTAAAAAAAAAAAAAGTTTTAAAATTTAATATCAAAATTATTCAGGTTACTGTAAGGAGATTGTGAAAAATTTTGAATTGGCTTTGTCCAAATCCTGCCACTGCTGTGCGTCACTGCTGCTCTTCAAACTGTTCAAAGTATTTTCTCTGATTTCATTATGCATCTTGATGACTTCATTCTCATTATATTTAATACCAAAGTCTCACAGCTTTTCGCAGTTAAATGGATTTGAATATTTTGTTCTGTCACAATAAATGCAATTCCAAGTATTTTCCCTGGCTCTGCAGCCTGTATTATCTTTTACTGCATAAGGATACGGAAGCCTGAAAGGCCACCGTTGTCACCACTTAAAATCCTGCGTGAAGAGCACTGTCAGCGACAACCCTTGTCTACAAGCGTCAATAAAACCAACCCAGAAACTAAGCTAGGCACACATTTATTTTGAGTATCTACCTCATCATGTTTCCAACATCATTCTTTCCTGCACTACCTTCCAACATACTGTTTTTCTCCCCTGCTTGTTCTGTTTTAGCTGGTCTTTAGGCTTTGGCTTCCTTGCAGCAAAAGCCGTATAACCTATGAAGTGTCAAACTACTTCTGAAATTATAAAATAATACAAAACAACACCAAAAAAACCTCCAAAAATAGAGCTGAAGATGCTAAGAGCCTAAGGCCAGGCAATGCTTGTAGTACAGTTCCACCTTTAACCAAGATGCATTATCTTTTACATGACTTGCTACATTACCGCTGAGCTAAACAGGTCTTTGCAAAGAGGCCTAAAAGCATAATTTTAGGGAACATCTTAAATGCCAGGAAGCAGAAAAGAATTCTGAAAAACAAACAATCAACAGATAAATCCTGGAGATGTTTTCAAATGATTCTGCCTCTAAACTTTCCCCTTTGGAAGTGATAAGTGAAATAGCAAGTGAAGAGAAAAAGAATACTCAGAAATACAAGGTAAAACAAAACCAGAGAAGCAAACAAATAAAAGTCTGTTCACCACCTGAAATGAGAACTATTTTGAATATGACATATTTCCTTCATAAATGTCTGTGCTGGCCATGGGCCTACAGGCCCCATATGCAGATTTCATGTCCTCCAAATTTAGTTTATGAATCAGGAGTACGATGCACAATTTTTTCCTATAGCACAAGCAAAATGAACATCTGTTCACTTTTTGCCATGTAGGTTTATATCTGTGTGGGTGGGTGTGAACAGAGCTCTTGATGTGTAATATTCTTCCCATCTGCACACCAGGTGGCACTGCATAGTTAATCAGAAGATAATAACAGGCATGAGGAGATTACTTACTTTTTGGGGAAGAGACAGTAAATCAATCTCACAGGGTTTTTTTTAAAAACAAGGTACATCAGTACATCAATGCTTGGACCTTTAATTTCTTTTTTTGGTGTGTAATTTCATTCCAATCAATGGAATCATCTGATTATATTATTGTTTGAATGCTATGTTAATTAACTATGAATGACTGCAATTATCACAAAGGTTCTCTCCACAAGGGATTTCATTTTTTTTTCTTTTTTATGTACGGTTTTAACCCTTGCAAGCAGGATACACTATTTAGAACACATCTAAGCAACAATGTCCTTAGACTTACTCTGTACGCTCATCTAACCTACCATTTTGCAGCATTTAACAGAACCTCTGAATACCCTAATACAAGAAAACTGACTTTATAGCAATTCAGCAGCACAAGATGGAGGAAGAAACAAGAAAGCTTCATTACTAGTTGCATGTGCCCTACAATGAGACGTTAACAAGAAAGTTAGTGCTGCAAGTTTAAGCCTACAGACACTAAAAATTAGTGTCTAAGCAATTTCTGGGAACGGGGACTTAAGATTTTTTTTTTTTAAATATTTTACCAAAGAAAACAATTTTCGAAGATATATTTCTATCTGATCTTTACATAAAGAGAATGTAAATGTTATATAAACCCCCTATGTTATGATAAAATGTTGTAGTATAATGATAGAGGTTTGTGTAAAAGTCTGTGGAAAATATGTTTATGGCGATAGCCTTTCTATGTATTTGTTTGAGATTCATATGAAACATGTCCTTAAATACTTTAAATATTTAGGTCATTCATTTTAGTTAAATTAAACAGTTGTATAAAAAACCATTTTGCATTTTCTCTTTCAAAAAGAATATACAATGCTCTATGGAGTCTTAAAAGACAGAACCACAGAATCCTGTTTTCCAAAGAATGTAGCAGAACTTCAAGAAGGATGAGTAATAAAAAGCCTAGTATCTCTGCATTTGGTCTGATAGCCAAGCGAGACATATACACAGACATTTTTTGTAAAAATTGTAAGTATTCTACCCTGAAAATCCACCAAGAGACACAGTAACACAAAGTGTTCAGACTACTCTGTTCTCCGTAAGATACCTTTCGCTGCCTTACTTTGCTGTCTCTGAGGACCACGTGCTCTCTCCTCTAGCCCCTCACCCCATCATTGATTTCTCCTTTTGCTCTCAGCATGCCGATTCTCTATTGCCCTGAGTCTCTATGGTGTTTACAGAAGGCAGCAACTGATGCAAGACTTTTTTTTTTTTTAATAGCAAAATTTTCAAACTGACTTGTCAGCTCAATGACAAATTCTTCACAAACATTTCCTATCAAAAAGCAGAGCTGATTCTAGGTAGAGTACGTTGAGCGTAGTCTATCAAATCTGAAAAGATTTTTTTTTCCTAGGTTAGTTTTAAAACTTTGAAAGTGCAATTGGGAGATTTAATTCCTGTTCATAACAAAATAAAACCAGAAGACTTGTAACTGGAAGATAAATTGAATTTTAAAATGAAAATTTTAAGGAGTCTAATTCTACATCTTTAATTCTTAATCAGGATTTTTATTTGCCCGTTGAAACAAGACTGAATACATTTAGAAATTGCACCAAACTAAATGACAATGAATTGAGAACTAAAAAATATAGTAGAGGCTCCCAGAATATATTTTGCAGGTTGTTCCTCCCTTTGTTTGGCTGCTGCCTTTTAGTCCTGTGAAAAAAATTCTCATGTGTGCTATTGTCTATGATTACTTTTGATGTAAGAAACTAAGATTCATGGACTACCCTTTAACCCATATGTTCGCTGTAATCTGAAACCAGGGCTGCTGGAGAAAAACAGAAGAATGGTCTATCTCTTAGGTCCTTGTATGCAAAACACAAGATATATCTGTTGCTAGATGTTGCAAAATATACATCTTTGTAGAGAGGAACTGAGAGGACATGAGAGTAAATCATGGACAGGGAAGAGGTAATTCACATGTTGATCCTCTAGAAAGAAACAGAAGTACGCGATAAGGAACTAGTTGGATGAAGCACAGTTCAGATAAAGGCAAAAAACCAGGAGACTGAAGAAAAGAACGACCAAAAGGAAAAAAAGTAACAGGCAATCCCGTGACTGAGATTCACCTACCATTTGTTCTGAGGTTCTGCTATCAGACGGCAGCATTGGCTTCCAGTGTGCCCCTGCCCAGATTGACCTCTTTCATTACCGCTTATCCAGGTAACCATGAAAGCTTTTCCTCAGATCTAGTCTTTGCTAGTTCAACACATGTCTTCATAACCCCAAATTCCACATCAGTCTCTACAATGTTATACACAGAGTCACAGCCTAATTGGGAAAGACAAGATGGTGCAAAATAAAGTAGTATGGAGGTAAGGTGTGACTCAAATTGAGACCCTGGAAGTTGCTGGTGACACATACTGGCCATTTGTTCATTTTCAGGTATAGTACAAGGTGTTCTGAGCTTCAAACAGCGACTTGTCAGTGACCAGACATACTGGCTGGATAGAGTCTTCTACCTTAAGATACACCACTGTAGTCTCAATGCCTCAGTAAGCAAAGACTTGAAGCTAAGCATCTTTTTTTATTATTATTTATTTTAGAATAAGGCTGTTAACCTCTATCCCTTTGTGAACTTCTTTACCCTTCAGGTCTGAAACAGAACAAATACATTGAGACTAGAGCACATTTTTAATACCTTCCAAACAGCTGTCGTAAAATGCCTTTGCTATTCATTTTTCTTCAATGTGGTCACTTGCTAGAAGTGATCAAACCTCAGTCAGCTATACTTTACCTTCCCCAGACCCAGCTGAGGAGTGTACTTCCCCTACTTCACGTGACATTTCCAGAGAGCAATAGATTTTTCCTGATGCATAACTATGAGGAAAATAGCTTTCAAAGTTCTCCTTGCATCTCCACCTGCCCTGATGTAGCTGGCTATTTACAAGTGCTCTTCCATTTCATGAATCACCCGTGGAACTCTCGTACAATCCTGACTGATAAATTCTTGAGTTCCATCTCATTTGTAAGACTAAAGGTGTGCTCTCCAAAAATCACAATGCTATGAGAAAATCCTTTCACAGTGTACTCCCTCATCCCATCAGGGACTTCATCTTCTTTTACGCACCCATTCACTTTTTCTTTTTCCACTAATGAAGAAAACTGAAAACTACCACATTTATTTTCCTTCAAGGTACAGATTCATTCAGAAGAAAATTACAACAACCTTTACAAAAAAAACCCTTCTATTTTATGCAAGTAAAGTAAGTGTTCTCTAATTATTTTACTCCCATGATTCAAATGGGACATTTCATTGAATAGATGTTTGCTCAGTAGGCCAAGAACACAAATAGAAATACAGTACAGACTCATGGTGGAAAAACTGCTGTTGTTGAGAGTTTATAAATGCTCTATTGTATTAATATAGCTAACCCTAGAAAACTGTAACCCCTTGGTTTGTTCTCCATCTTTCACCACCAGCATTCAAGGCCACATAACTGTCCAGTACCTTACACAGTACTGTAAAAGAGAGATGACAGGCAGACAAGGGGGTACAGAGAGGGACCAACTTCATCATGAATGCAAGGTAGCTTTGAATTACAAAACTTTGTAGGAACACATAATCCTTCATTAGCATTTATACCCTCTGTTTCCTAATACAATCAGTGAACACATGGTTTACAAGAGAATTATGCTTCAGATACCTTCTCTTGTTTATTAAAATTCTGGCTGTGTCCCTTTACCTAGCATCTGTATGGCACATGTTGTCTATACATATTTCTAACCAAAAATATTTCATATTAGGATAACTTTATTAAGGTCAGAAAATAAACCCATATACATAAAATAAACATTCCAACCCTATGTGTAGTGCTCAGTGGTCATATTTGCTAACCTTTAACTGAACGGTTATTTTAAATTTCTGAGTCAGAAATGCAGGGGAATCATGCTGCTATTCCAAAAATAACTGATAATTTTTTCATAAATACTAGACTCTCAGAAAACAAATGTTTATTTATTAATTAATCCCTCATTGGTGAGATTTTACAAAGCAGTTTGAAAGACATAGATTAAAACAATAAAGAAGATAAGTTGGACCATTGCCTTGTATACTATTACATCAAAATATGACGCATCAGAATTCCTATACATGGAAGGTCTCTAACAATGTGAGGATTTAGGACTGTATAAATCACAACGCTCTGTACTATAATCACATGACAGAATAGACCTGCAAAGCTTATTATACTGCATACCCAGATGGTAAACAACAGTTGTCACTGTACTAAGAATTACATCTCTGTAATCAATAATAGGAAGGAGGAACAGTTGGACAACTTGTTTCCTATTATGTTCACTTAGGCAACGTCTAGATCAATAAAGAGCATTAAGCCTCATACCAACTGTAGATGATGCCTGCTCAACATGCCTATCATATGGTAGCATTGGGTCCAGCTGTACTTCAAAATACTTGTAAATGGATAACAATTCTAATCTAACATTAAAAAGAAGCAATGATTCAAATAGCAGGCAGGTGCAGGACTTCTTTAGCATATGAGAGAAGACAGACCCATGATGCCAGCTTTAGTGTAAGCCAAAGTCAGCTTATTTTGTTAACCCATCCCATAATTACATTTCACTACAGTCTATCTGAAGGATATTACATGTTTTATATGGAGGAAAGGAAAAAAGCAACCAAGCATGCTATCACTGGCTCACATATAGACTCAGTAATTACGTGGATATAGTAAGCTGCTCGCAAAAACGGAAAACTGAATTTGTGTATCGCTCTAGGCCAATATGGCAATTAATTATGAGTAATTTTTTAGTTAATCCATTTTTTAACTACTTAAACAATAAATGAACCCATTCAGCTACATTCTCATCTTACTTAAGAATCTATCATATAAATCTGAAAATTTTAACAAATAACTGTATTACGACAGCTAGCTTGAGCTTCCCTTTTTTAAAATTTTCCTTATATTCCATACTTTCAAAATCCATCAAATTGAAACTGTCTCACATCATGCTATTAACACAGATACAAGTCCCAGTTCATTCTTAGACAGCCATTCAACTTCAAGATGACAAAACACAGGACAGTGAGCTCTTCTTACCTATTCCAATAAAGACCGCTTCATACCCATCTTCTTTCAAGGTACGGAGTGTCATCCCGTCCACTGCAAGACCTTTACTAAAAATTATCTGAAAAAATTAAAGATTACTTGTCTTTAATGTGATAACGTGAAAATAATTTCTATCGTGTCCTGCCTACAGACATCTCACAGGATTTTCTAGTGAACAAAAAAAGGAAATTATTAGTTTTTTCCCCCAAACCAGGCTTAAAAGGCCAGACTGGCTCTGATTTAAGCAAGTGGCCCAAATTAGATATGGGTAAAAGGTACCTTCAGATCATCCTCAGATGTGAGCCACCACAGGCTAGCTTGGTTTCTGCTGTACGCAAAACAGTTAAAGCAAGCTAAACAAACAAACGAAGTCTGTCTATGGAACACAATACTGAAGTAAAGCTGAAAATGGCAGTTTTTCTACTGTGAGTAAATCGCTGTATTTGGTGCTGACTACAAAAAGTTGTATTCCCATGTGAAAATAAGAATTTAAGAAACGTGATGTGGAAGCAAGAATCTTCTTTATGGAATATGCCCCAAACAGATCACCCAGCACACCAGATGAAAAACAAGCAGTTTATGTTATTGCAGAAACATTAGTGAAAGTATGAACCTCTTACAGGGAAATGAAAACCATAGAATCATAGAATTGTCTAGGTTGGAAGGGACCTTTAAGATCATCAAGTCCAACCATCAACCTAACACAGCCAAAACCACTACTAAACCATGACTCTAAGCACCATGTCTACCCATCTTTTAAATACCTCCAGGGATGGCAACTCCACCCCTTCCCTGGGCAGCCTATTCCAATGCTTAACAACCCTTTCAGGGAAGACATTTTTCCTAATATCCAATCTAAACCTACCCTGGTGCAACTTGAGGCCATTTCCTCTTGTTCTATCGCTTGTGACTTGGCAGAAGAGATTGCCTCCCACCTCACTACAACCTCCTTTCAGGTGTCTGCAGAGCAATAAGGTCTCCCCTCAGCCTCCTTTTCTCCAGGCTAAACAAACCCAATTCCCTCAGCCACCCCTCGTAAGACTTGTGCTCTAGACCCCTCACCAGCTCCGTTGCCCTTCTTTGGACACACTCCAGTATCTCAATGTCTTTCTTGTATTGAGGGGTCCAAAACCGAACACAGTATTCGAGATGCGGCCTCACCAGTGCCGAGTACAAGGGGACAATCCCTTCTCTAGTCCTGTTGGCCACACTATTTCTGATACAAGCCAGGATGCTGTTGGCCTTCTTGGCCACCTGGGCACACTGCTAGCTCATATTCAGCTTTCCAGCCACTCTCTCCCGAGCCTGTATCACTGCGCGGGGTTGTTGTGACCCAACCGCAGGACCCGGCACTTGCCCTTGTTGAACCTCATACCATTGGCCTCAGCCCATCGATCCAGCCTGTCCAGATCCCTCCGTAGACCCATCCTACCCTCAAGCAGGTCAACACGCCCACCCAACTTGGTGTCATCTCCAAACTTACTGAGGGTGCATTCAATCCTCTCACCCAGGTTGTTGACAGAGATATTAAAGAGAACCAGCCCCAATACTGAGCCCTGGGGAACACCACTTGTGACCAGCCACTAACTGGATTTAACTCCATTCACTACCACTCTTTGGGCCCGGCCCTCCAGCCAGTTCTTTACCCAATGAAGAATACACCCATCCAAGCCATAAGCAGCCAGTTAAAATAAAAGACAAGACACTATTCTGTATTAACAGGGGGACCGAACAGAAAACCAAGCAATGCTTTCATGTACAGTATCAGGCACTTGGTAGGCCTACAATGGTGCAGAATACAATGCCAGTCCCATAGGAAGGATGGTATTGCCTTTGTGCTGCGCTCTCAAAGCTCACAGCCTGAATTCTGCGCTGACACCACTAGCTAGAACACCTTTATGCCAAAAACCCTCAGTGAAGGCAATGGTGGTTTTGTGGATGCAGATAATCTGCCTGCAAAAAACTGGGCCAGAGATGGCATTAAGTCTGAAGAATGTTCTGTGCAAACTACAGCGTGCCCTACTTGCTTGTAACAAAGGAGACCCTTCTGAGTGGTAAACTAACAGAGGTTTTCAAAATTATGAATGAGATCAGCTTTGATTTAAACTTGCAATTGTTAATTCTAATTTAGACAAACAACAATGCCCAAAGTGCAGTGACTGGTGTTCATTTATTAAAAAAAAATAGTCACAGTAATAAAAATATACCTATAATCTATATTTGTTTCCGTTCAACTATTATTTACTTCCCGAAGCAAAAGCTGAAATTTTTTTGTAGAGTAACGTTCCATCAGCAATCCTGCTTTGAGCATCCATTGCACAGGTTGAGCAACTACAGTTGTCGTAAGAGTGAGATGAGGAAGTGTTTGCTGCCTGTTCAGCAAACCAACTACAGCCGCCTCCTGTGTAGAGGTCGTGCAATTGAAGATACACATACCTTTCACACATCTCTCCTAACGCCAAGGCTTTTGGGCACATAACATGCGTGTGATTCCTCTTCTGATATTTTGTACTTCTTGATGTGGGTATGTGTGTTTTTATCCCCATTTGTTAGACTCTCTGAACTTGAATGTTTTCCCCCAGTTTTTGTTATATCACTTGTGTATTCACTTTATAAAAAGCCACACTCTATTGTGTAAGCACTAAACTTTGTGATGTTAACAGTTTAGTCTTCATGACACTGTATATCTTGTTTGTTATTGAATTTGCCTATATTCCATTTAATATACATTTCCTATTGGTGGAAAAAAAAAAGGCAGATGTAAAATACAGTGTACAATACTTTAAAAAATGACTTTTTTTTTGGTCTTTGGAGATATGGTATAAATTTTATCAGAGGTGCAAAAAGCCACGTATAGCTGTAATCCTTTCAAGAATACAGACTACATCCTCACCGGCAACAAAATACATTCCATAAATTGTCATTACATTTTTTTATCCTATTGTGTACATATGTTATGAAAACCTAATGAAGGAATTTAAATGGCAATACTATTTTATGTGGGGATTCATAATGCTCCTAGGGCCTAGCTCTGTAATCCTTATTCAGCTGACTAATTCTTACTAATTTCAGTAGAATTACTTGAATAAACAGCACTACTGAGCATTTACACAATACAGCACCTTCTACCAAAGATTTGAAATGCTTTAAGTAAACATGAGAAAATATTTCCAGCTTATAGAGGTATAAAGCTAAGGTACTTAGTTAACCAGCTTGCCAAAGGGTCAATTGCAAACCAATGGCGGAGTTTGGAAGCAAATTTACATTGAGATTCTCTGCTGCACTTCAAAACTGCAGAGGACTTGCAGGTAAAGATGACATGGTGGCTCTATGAGTCCATTCTGGAGACCTTGTCATAACAGGGAGCCCCGGGGAACTGAGTTTTGCAGAGGATTCCCAGGAGCCCATGCCCAGCAATTTTGCCCAAAATTGTCTCACTGCTCTGTTTTTAGACCCATCCCTACCTCAATCTCCATTCTGTCAGTCTTTTCAAGGGTTGCAAAGGGATCTTTAGGGTAGAAAAATAGACCTGTAGCATTTAAAGCCTTATCTTACATCTTACCCGCATTTTTATAAAACCTGGGCAGGATGAGGTTCTCACTTGGGTCTTGTGACAACAGTCTACTGTTTTTACAATATGAACCAACATGAAAGATTCCAAGAGGCATTGCTTGCTTCCCTGAGTGCTTTAGTATCATGTTAAAAATATATTATCCCTCCTGGTACTCAAAAATTTGATCCAGTGATGCATTCTACATTTGTAACTTCTATTAAAATGTGCAGCAGTTGCAAATACTATCTAAATCTTCAGCTCAAGCCCTAAATTAACAATAAAGCAATGTTCCTATTATCTATAAACAGCACACATTTGTTTAACAGAATAATGCATAACTATTGCTTTCCAAGAAGTTCAATGACTGTTATTGTTTACAATAGATGATCATGTTAACACTTTGTTTAATTTGATGCATTTTATTATAAAATTAACTTGGATGCAAGACTGTATGATAAACCGCTAAGAAAAAAGTTCAGGGAGTGAGCAAAAGGAGAAGTACCAAATATGAATGTTTTAAGTAGTGCCAAACTTGCATGAAAAAAACTCGATTAAAAAAATCAAATCATTCCAATAGCTACATTGAACCCCTAAAGCAATTTAGGAATTTGTTTCTTACAGACAATTAATCACATGCAGGCATGCCAGATGAGAACTATTGATTGCCCTTTTCCAAACTAGTGGCATTCAGACAGGAGACAGACAAATGCCCTGAGCAAGAGGAAGCATCTTCCTGCCTCTGTCTAGCGTAGCTTTTAATTGTTCTTTACTAATGTGCATGACATTTTGCTGTTAATCTTTGGCAGAGTTCTTGTTCTTTTTTCTTTGAGCTATATATAGGCAGGATATATTTTTCATTACCTTCACTCCAAGATCCTTCATAAGCTCAGCTTCAAAATTCACTACATCATACGGCAATCGGAACTGGGGGATTTCAGATGTACTAAAACAAATAAAAACACTTGTGAATTACTTCCAGCTATGACAAAGAAAGGATTATTTTTTTTTATTTCTTAAAAATTCAATAATTATAACACACCTTAATTAATTTTGTTGTATGTGAATGGAAATGTGCTGAAGCTTGACCATTGGCATTTTTAAATTGTTAGAGTGACAAAACAGCATTAGTCAGCAATGCTAAATATATAGGCCAAGAAGGCAGTACCTTGAGGCCAATCCTGCCCACACTTGCAGGTAACCATTTAACGTATGTTAAGCTGAGGTCCAAACCAGCTTCGGCTCCATTCCTTTTGTTCAACAGAATATATAACACTAAACAAACCTATGACATCCATTTAAGAAAAGTTCTCATGGCTATTAAAAGCAAAGTGATCTTCTAGCAATCATTCATTAAGCTATCCAATAGAAAGAATCAAATTTCCCATACATTTTTTAAAAGAAGTGTTGCATATGCTATTTTGAGCAATGGTATTTAAAACTGTACCCTCCTCCATTTCTACTTCATAAATTTTTTATGATCTTCCAGGATGGACAAAGCCAGTAATTTTCTATCAGCTCTTGGTTTCAAGTCTGGTTTTTGGCCTCATGTTTATTAGCTGGCATTTTTTCCTCCTGGGAAAGGTTAGGAACGTCATCTTCAAGTTCCCAGAATCACAGATCTCGTGTATGGGAAACTGCAGTGCCAGCATAGAATCTCAGTTTATATCTACTGGTACAGATTTTTATCTCCAATGAAACAACATCTACTTATGCCAGTTCAAAATCTCTGCCATAAAACACATTAGAGGTAAACATAGTGAAGTTCTATTTAGATACTTTTGTTCAATGAAGATAAAAAACTGAATATGCAGAAAAGTGAAAGTCTCTCCCCAGATATTTCTAAGCTTCGAACAGTCTAATCTGTTTTCAAATTAATGGAGCTATAATTTCCATAACAAAGCACTGGCACAAGAGATTCACAGTGGCTTTATTTTACATATTGTTAGTTACCACACCATCTTTAACATCTAACTTTGACAGGCCAGAAGGATTTTAAGTTGCATCAACTTTAAATATATTGATAAGAAGCTGGTGTTCCTCCTTATCACTTCTATTACTGCCATTTTTCCACCTTTCCTGACCAGTGTGCAATGAAAAGTGTTCTAAATAACAGATATAATGAACGTGTCATGATGATACAACTTTCACAGGTCATGCTAAGTAAAAAAGGGTCTGAGGCAGAAACTAATGTATCAATATGATTCTGCAACACAGATTCAATAAAGAAATCTAATAAAAAAAAAGGAAAGTTCTATTTTCCAAGCCACCTATATATTTGTTGAGGGCCTGTCATGTCCATGACTCTTAGAACGCAGAACAGCACTGGCTGTGCTACGCCCTTGTCAGAATTTGTAAACAATTTTTTGCTCTTATTTACTTACAGTTTTATGCTGTGGAGTATACCCATATATATGTCCATATAAATGTACGTGTATGTTCATATGCAAATACACAGAGTTCTGTGGGGACACATGCACGCACATTTACCATAAAAATAAGCATTTTATGAAAGTCAACTGGTACATCAGTAGTTCTGATACAACTTCTTTCAGCAGCAGAAGACAGTCTCTGACGCTGCAATGAAGAGACAGAAGGGGAGAAGGAAACGGGGCAGAGGTGCTGGAGGGATGCAGTGGATGGGAACAGTGTCCCACAAATTCACCTCTTCATCAAATCTGATCCAAGTTAGAGGTGCTTGGACAGGTGCTTGGTGTTTCTGAGAAATCCCAAATCACTTTTGCTCCAGGGCCATGCCTTTGGCCCAGTGAAAGGAATATTTTGGTATGTTGTAAACCAGTGGCATAGCCAGGAGTACGAGCAGTGAAGCTTGTTCATGGTGTCTAAGCAAGAGCATGATCTGCTTATGCCTACTCTACCATAAAGCCTAAATTTTACACAACTGGTGAAATGTAGGGAAACGTGCCCGTGAATGTGAAAAATTCAGACATGTTCAGATAACCACAGACTTATGCTATGCTTAAATATCACACCACAGGAATTACAATCACTAGACACCTTTCTCGTGTTGCAGTATCATTAAAGTTAGCTATGATGTAACATATATGTGAAGGAACATCCTAGTTAAAAACACTTAATAAATGGCAGAGCAAACTAAAAAAGGGCACAAGCACTGCCTTTTCAAACAGCTGATTCCAAATACAAAATTAATTTGTTCTTGTTAGCTATTTGCATTAGTTTATGAAGCTTTGAAAACACACCCATCAATAACCTAAACTTGTTAAAAGATGTACCGCAAAGACTTACAAATGGAATAATGGATGATTGCTGCCACAGGCCAGCCTCCCTTCTGTTCCAAGATTAAAATAAGGACAGAAGGAATTGATGCCCTTAAACCAGATGTGAAACTTTCTTCAATAAATGGGAGTGAAATTTGACCTTGATTGCTATGTGTTATTTAAGACTCAGAAAAAAGAAATACATTTTGAAATGCACTGCTTGACCATTAAGGATACTACCAGAACAGGCAAAACTTACTGTAAGGCTTTTTGCAGTAGAGCAAACAGAATAAGCTTTATTTTAAAATCAACTTAAAACTTGAAGAACAGATGCAACTTAAGATCACATTGCTTCAAATATGAAAGCACAGAGTAAACAACTGCAGAAAGTACTGTATTATAATGCTGAGTCCAACCTGAGCCTAACCTGCCACCAAGTAAAGCTTCATTGTTAGAAACACCTCATGATTTCTTACTACTTTACAGCAACAAAACTGATTTTAAATACGGTATTTATGAAAACACGTGCTACTCAACAGGTATTTCATATACTAAATTTGCAATCCTCTATGACAACAAGTTCAAGTAAAACAGCTCCACAGTTAAATGCCTATGTATTAACACCTTGATAATTAGGTAAAATGCTTCTGAACCTCACTCGAAAAAATGCAAGTAATCAGTTCAACTTCTCCAGCATTGATTCTCTATCTTTCAGAGCACTGAATAAGTATTTGACATTATGACATTATGGATCAAATTCATTAACGGTGTCAACTCTATTGATTTCAGTGATGCTGCAGTGAGAAATGCGAGCGTGTCACCCTTCTTTCTCTCTGTTTCTTTTCACTTTTTGTTTTGTAAACACTTTAATGTGAATACATCTTCAACATGTAAAATTTAATTTTGATTTTGAATGGGTTGGTATCCACTATTGAGTTTCTAAAATATTTTATCTTATACTTAGGGATTCCAACAAATTTATAAGACATGATCTCAGCCATTGTTACAGTGGTAAAATTCATCTTCTAGCGTAGAGGACATTACAACATAAAAATATCAGCCAAGTGTTTACCATACAGGAAAACTGCAAAGGTACCTTCCTTTGTGTATTTGCAATTTGTCAAGGGTTTAGAATTGTAGGGGGTTTATTTCACTCATGGTATGGTTTACTAAAGCTGCAAGTCCAGGCATACATGATGGGTTTATTCACTGTCTCCTTTATTTGCATAAAGTAGCTCATGAAAGCATTCTAAATTTAAAATTCTCCATGAAATTAGTATCTGTCTAAAGCACTTTAAACGTCTACTAATTCTTTCACTATATAGAGCTACAAATACTTAATCTTGCTTTAAAAGTTTTGGATAAGGGAAAATAGTTCCTGGCATAATTTTCTAAGTTGTTAATTTGATGATAAGAATTGGACACCCTGGAATTTTAGAGGTCATTTGAAGAGAATATAGGAGATAGCCAACCGATTCTCTGTTAAAGCTTGCCTGTAATTGTACCTATTTTGACTTGAATGATGAATTATTTAAATAAAATATAAGTTTTCCAGATCTGAAATTTCCTACTCTCTTCCTCTGGTAAAAGTAGAGGAAGTGTGTATAAACTATGTTTGCACAATATTTTTTGCTATGCTCTCTACAATCACTGGAAACAGTGCTTTGTTGTCATTGTTTTTTTTTACCTTAAGCCACCAAGGTACTCCTGCTTTTCAAATATGGTGATGTTCGAATAGCCCAATCGAGCCAAAAAGGAAGCACAACTTAAACTTGCAGGTCCTGCACCAAGGAGAGCTATCTTCACGTGATAGGCTTCAGGCATATCTTCTACAGGAGGCAAGGAAGGGTTTCTGATCTGAGGAATATTCATAGCTTTGAACACCTGAAAAGCAATACAGTCAACAGGTTACATACTTTACGTTCCCTCCTTAAACTTTATTATGAATAACATGACGGAAGCTTCTGCTAGTACTGTCACGTATCATTAACGCATTATCGCGGATCGCCGCTTCCTATCATTACAGGGATTCCCAAATGACATGATGTGTGCATTTGTAAGGGATGTTGTAGTTGCAGGCTTTGGTCCTTCGATGGTTATTCTGTCTTAAAAATGTCTGAAGTCAGATCTTTCACTACTGTGAATTTTACAGAGAAGATGGAAACAGACGACCAGTAACAGAATAGTAATACAAAGTCAGCCAGATAGCAGAGAATCTCTGTAACACCAAAAATTTCCTTCCAAACAATGTTCAGATTATTCTTACTACTAGAAAAGTATTTTAGAATCATGGAATCATCTAGGTTGGAAGGAACCTTTAAGATCACCTAGTCCAACCATCAACCTAACACTGCCAAAACCATCAGTGAACCATGTGCCTAACCACTACATCCACCCATCTTTTAAATTCCTCCAGGAATGGCGCCTCCACCACTTCCCTGGGCAGCCTGTTTCAATGCTTAACAACCCTTTCTGTGAAGAACTTTTTCCTAATATCCAATCTAAACCTACCC
Organism: Anarhynchus alexandrinus; assembly: GCA_008711295.1. Lineage (NCBI taxonomy): Eukaryota > Metazoa > Chordata > Aves > Charadriiformes > Charadriidae > Anarhynchus > Anarhynchus alexandrinus. Next base: position 7,716,119 of record VUYV01000002.1, read on the forward strand.
TGGCGTAACTCGAGGCCACTTCGTCTTGTACTATCACTTGTCACTAACGAGAAGAGGTTGACCCCCACCTCTCTACCACCTCTATGTCTCTAAGCACCACGTCTACCCATCTTTTAAATACCTCCAGGGATGGTGAATGCACCACTTCCCTGGGCAGCCTGTTCCAATGCTTAACAACCCTTTTGGTGAAGACATTTTTCCTAATATTCAATCTAAACCTACCCTGGTGCAACTTGAGGCCATTTCCTCTTGTCCTATCGCTTGTTACTTGGCAGAAGAGATCGACCCCCACCTCGCTACAACCTCCTTTCCGGTCTCCCCTCAGCCTCGTTTTCTCCAGACTAAACAAACCCAATTCCCTTAGCCACCCCTCATAAGACTTGTGCTCTAGACCCCTCACCAGCTTTGTTGCCTTTCTCTGGATGTGCTCCAGTACCTCAATGTCTTTCTTCTAGCGAGAGGTCCAAAACCGAGCACAGTATTCGAGGTGGGGCCTCACCAGTGCCGAGCACAAGGGGACAATCACTTCCCTAGTCCTGCTGGCCACACTATTTCTGATACAGGCCAGGATGCTGTTGGCCACCTTGGCCACCTGGGCACACTGCTAGCTCATATTCAGCTGTTTGTCAACCAGCACCCCCAGGCCCTTTTCTTCTGGGCAGCTTTCCAGCCACTCTTCCCCAAGCCTGTAGCACTGCGTGGGGTTGTTGTGACCCAACCGCAGGACCCGGCACTTGCCCTTGTTGAACCTCAGCCCATCGATCCAGCCTGTCCAGATCCCTCCGTAGGCCCATCCTACCCTCAAGTAGGTCAACATGCCCACCCAACTTGGTGTCATCTCCAAACTTACTGAGGGTGCATTCAATCCTCTCGCCCAAGTTGTTGACAGACATATTAAAGAGAACCAGCCCCAATACTGAGCCCTGGGGAACACCACTTGTGACCAGCCACTAACTGGATTTAACTCCATTCACTACCACTCTTTGGGCCCAGCCTTGCAGCCAGTTCATTACTCAGTGAAGAGTACACCAATCCAAGCCACAAGAAGCCAGTTTCTCCTGGAGAATGCTGTGGGAAATGGTGCCAAAGGCTATACTAAAGTCCAGGTAAACAACATCCACAGCCTTTCCCTCATCCATTTTTTTGTGAATAATGCAAAGGATTGCAATATCAGTGAAGAGGCTTTGCTTCTTCAAGAGATGTCTTGCGTGATCCTGGATAAATCACTTTGGCTTGACTTTTTAGAGGTGGTAGGTAACCAACCTTAGGTGGTTTTGCAACTTTTTTTAGGAACTGCCCCTAGTCTTCAGTGCAATATTTTCACAGGTAACACATGCTTTAAATGCCTCCTCTTAGATAATTCTAATAGGACTTACTTCACCTCTTTCAGATGTTCCCCACTTTTTAATCAGGTGTCCAAAAGTTGTAAGCATACCTGAAAGTTAGATTATTCTCCCTGTGCCTCAATTCTTCACCTGTAAAATGGTGATGAGCTGCTCCATTCTGTCTTGACTATGATTCTGTGACTATTACAAGTACTTCAGGACACTCTCTGACCACTTATGTACAGAACAGAACCCAGCACAATGGGCTCCTAACCTAGTTGCAATATCACACAGTTTATTTCAGATTTGCATTAAATAAGTTCTTTGTTTATGCACACAGGTAAGAGGCTAATGCAGAAATATTCTACATTCACTGAGCTAGACTTCCCTGTCCTATGCATTTACATACATTGTAGGCGAAGGAATAGAGTCTCTATCTTGTATGACCTATAAAAGGAAAGAATAGGCTCACAGCCCTTGCAGGCTACTAAAGATTAGGAGCATGGAAGAGCATAGTTACATCTTTGTTTTATTTTAGGCATTAGGGGGAAAATATTTAACCCAAGGAGCATATCTTTGTAGCAGAAGCACAATATTATACCAAAAGGATACAAGAACTCATTGCATTGGGATTTTCAGTGGTATCATAAACACTTCAGGGCTGCACCTCAAAAACTACCAGAAGACAACGTTGTTCCTTGTCTATTTCAATGCAGAATGTGTTCCACAAGTACTCACTCATCCTCTAAAATACATACATTGACATTTGTCTTAACAAATAGCATATCTAAGCTATTCAACAAGTTTACGAGCAGTTTTTACTTTCCTTAGAACTCGAGAAGCAAAGGTTTTTCAAGTTAAACTTTGGCAATTCCACTGGTGAATAGAATTTTTCATTTAAATTTTGAATCAATGTTCATTTTCCTCATGCGCACTTGAGCACTCATGCTAGCTAAACCAATGATTAGTTCCTTCCCCCTCTAAAATTTCTGTGTCAAATTCCCCCAGTCTTTGTAAATTGACATAGCATTTTAACAAACTGCAAGAAGCAAGAGACAGATAATTGTTTTAAAAAAAGAATCATTTAAACCTGACAATTCATACAATATGGGAAGGTTTAATGTGGTTATTAATGGATTTCACAGGCTGAAAAGCTTATATTGTACCGTGAAACTAGACTGTGATAACCAAAATGCAATATTTCTAAAATGTCTGCTTTGTTACATTCACACAGAAATGGCTTGAATGATACCAAATTTCCATTAAAGTCTCATGCAGTTGTTTTAGAAAGCTACTTGGTAATACAAATTCTATAACTTGCATATTTAATTTCTGTATTGAACATTATGAATATGCATATGCTTAATAAATTTCGCATTAAATTGACTTTATTGTTAACAGAATTATTTTTATATTTATTATTGAGTAGTCACACCCATCAACTAAATGTTATACTAAAGTGCCACACTACTGCAAGTGCAGCGTTAAGCTTCAGAAACCAAGCACTCACGCAGGATATATCCTAGTAGTTCAGGCTGAATGGTCAACTTTAACTCTGCCTATTTGCAAATAGGGTGAAACTGTCTTTATGCAGCACAGCCAGCTTGTGCAGCGATATCTTGCCATCTGGAATTCAGTGGCAGTTTTGCATATTAAGGCTGGCAGAGTAACTGTGTGAAAATAGCAAACTGCTTCAATGCATTTCAAAAGATTTTCACTCACCTCATGGTGAAGTTTCCCTACACTGTAATTCACCTAATTAAATATCACTGAATTCTCCTCTACAAATTCTTTGGTGTGCGGAGATGAGTACTTTTCAATGCCACATTACCCGCAACTGTCTTCTCCGATTTTAACCTGCTCAGACTGCGGTCAGGATGCAAGTAAAGTTCAACGCTACTGCCTTTCTTGTCCACCTTCCTTTCAAAAAGATGATTTCATTTTTGTTTGGATGGATTTTTCTTTTGTTTCGCAGTGCTTTTTAACCAAGACCCATTCAGGAAAACGAGACCAAATAATGATTTTTAAAACCGAATCTCTCAGTGGAAAGACTGAAATGAAAGACATCAGCCTCATGTCTGCCTTTCCTTCTGGCTCTGTCTCACAGACAAACAAAAGAGATTAGATAAGTTATTAATAGACATTAGTAACACTGGGCATTTATTCTTTAACTTCTAATGAAATAATATGCAATCATCATTACTTCACCACCCAGAGCCCATTCAAACTAAACCCACATAGATTCTGTCCCCTTCTTATGCTTCCATGTCCACTAGGGTCCACAGAAAGAATATTCCAGTTTACAAAAAAGATTATGGAGACTTTGTCCTTAAGTGAGATACAATTTGACCAAACCGAAACAGTCCATTTATTCTGCTAAAGTTCCAACAACCAAAACAAATTCTCTCTTGATTGAATTATTTATAACATATCACCGTTTCCCTATTTGCATTACTTCAGTGTGTAAAGGTGTGAGTGCACTTGGTCAATGTTCTCTCCAGGGCAAAATCTGGGCATTTGTTCCCCTTGTGAATCAAACATGCTTTCACTGCAGTGGGGTTGGTTCTTGTTCCAAAACATTCAGTATACTCAACAGGGAGCATAATTCCAGGCACTGTATGCAAACACAAGTTTGTATTAAGGTTCCACAATATTTCCCACTTAAGCAAACTATAGTGGTTTCGATTGCTGAGCATCTGATTCAAGTTTAATTTTCCTGGAAAGTTTTAGCCAACTCACTTTAGCTGTTTTTCAGAATGCAGACAGGGAAAAGCTTATTGTTCTCCTCACATAATATAATTCTGGTTCTTTTCTTCACCACATGACTCTAGTATTAGCATGTTTTGATGAAAAGATGTGACATTTGGCAGAGAGTGGCAGGTGACTCACAGAAATGCATTTTGCTAACCTGATGAAAATCATTTTATGGCATAGTAAGCATGATTTAAATGAATCTAAAACATTTAAAACCATTAGAGCAGGTTAGAATTGTTATTCAGAATCATTACCTCAATTTTTATATAAATTAGAATAAATTGAAGTAACTCGTTCCAGTCACTTTTGAGTTTTCCGATCAGAATTTTTCTAAGAGGAATATACTGTAGATACCCTTCGCCTATTTGCAGAATTCAAATATGGTCAGACAGCATTGCTCGAATTCACATTTATTTAAAATTATCTTTGGACTATGACAAAGAATGCGTTAAACAAAATAGTAAATAGACTGAAAGTTTAACCTCAATGTTAAAATGTAAAAAAAAACTTTGCTTAATCCTGTGAAACTAGATGGGACGCTAAAAAGCATATTTGGTAGTCTCCAAGACTGTGACAGAAGGTCACATTTCTTAAGTAAAAAGTGCATCTGCTTAATCTCTCATCTCCATCACAAAACCTTCATCAACAGAAAAAGGCTGAAATGCAAAAAAATGGGGAAAATAGAAGGAGCAGTGGGAAAATTTAATCTTTTAGTAACATAAGTTTCGACTTCATAACTAAATCCTTTATATTCTTGAGGCATAATGCTTGCTTCCATGCTTAAAAGGCGATAGAAAACAGTTTATCAGTCAGGTTTGCCGTTAAATATCCTTCACTCAGATGATGAGATACCGAACAGCTACTGACGTAGACATTAGCATCTAGCTTGTATTTATTTTAGTGTGAAACATATTAGTATATTCTGAATTGTTATCAGATTTTGCTAGTGCACAGAAAGAAAAATACAGGCAATGAAATCAGTAACATTTGGGAACTGTGTGTACTAGTTTCACACTTTCCCACTGGTTTCCATGGATATTTATCTGTAGGTTGGTTTACATTAATATGGGGCAGTTCAATATTTAAAAGAGAAAATAGTATTCTGCACAGATTTTAATAAAAAAATGAAGCAAACTGCATGCACAGTAATCTTCTTGAAGTTGTCAAATTACAGGATGACACAATGGATTTCATTTAATTGCAGTGGATAGCACAGGATGTGCAGGAAGTGGTTTTTCCACAAACATGAGCTAGTTCTGAAAACTTGTGGATCCTCCCTCCACAAGTTAACAGCTAAAGTTGTAGTACTGCAAACTTTTATGCAAGTAGGTCAGTGTTGACAAAACTAGGACCTAATGCGTCTCATTAAAGACTTTTCAAACCTACATAACAACTACATGTTAGTATTATCCCAGTCCCAAGAAAACCCATGGATCTCAGACATTGCAGAGTCCATACCTCAACGTTTCATGAACCCCACCACTAAAATGGATTTAGCAACATTCATGTAAATGCCTTAAATAAAAAACCACAAAGTCTGTTTAATGTCTGTAAAACATGCTATTGAGAAGTTTATATAACTTGTCGAAATATCAGCAAGTCTTTCAGCATGGGCCTAAGAAATAAGAAGTCCCCAGATTCATCCCCTGAACTATTGTAAAAGGCTACATAATCCCTTTCAGACAAGCCTAAAATTATATAATTGATTAGTACAGATTTCAACATGACTTAAAAAACAACCTAAAGATGTGTTAAAATAAAATTTAATAGGGACAAATAGAGTTTCTTTCTGTTTGTCCTACTCTCTTATCTCCCCAGAACAGTCTTCCTCTGCTGATGCAGCATGCCCATCCAAGCATGCAATGGTGAGGTGCCCAGGAAGACATCCCAAGGCCATCCGACTGCAGGAGTTGCAGCTCCACAAGAACCACCTTCTCCCACCTATGTTAAGACTGATCAGAGCTGTCAATATGCAGCTAAAAGAGGGACCCTGAGCCCGAGGGCACAGCACACCCCTCCATGGCAACCCCTCCGGGCAGCCACTGCTTCCTTTTCCGTGGTGGGCTGGGGGAGAAGGGAGGTTCAGCACTCGGAGGTGGACCCTCACCATAGCCCACCTCCCAGACCAGGTGCTCCGCTGAGATGCCCCCTAGGTTAACAGCAGGTAAGGTCATCCGATGCATCTTTTAGGAAAAAAAAACGTATCAAGTTTCCTTTTCCAATTTCCTTCTGCTGCAACAGCAGCCGGAAGATATGTCCAGAGAGGAACAAATCACCAGAACTGTAGCTGGCACAAGAGTCACAGTACTAAATGAAATAGTATTTAAATCTAGCATGCAGTGATTAAAATAATACATTTTCTATTTAGCTTGTGCTGCTCCACTCAGAATGATTAACTAGAAACACAGGAGAACCTTTATATTCAGTAACGTCTATACAGAAATGTAGGATTTTGAGGGCTTCTTACTAATACTACAACTGGCAATTCTTTCCTGCAGACTTCTTTTTCTACTGCAAGCTTACAAACTTGTACTTGAGTAACCAGTAATTTTAGTTTATTTTGTGGGACTGACAGTCATATAGCTCATGCCTGTATGTATTGTCACTGCAATCTCAGTATATTTTCACTGAACTTGTGTTCCAAAACCAGAGATGTTTCCTGATTGTAAAGTACTTGGGCAAAGGAGACAGATAAAGACATTAATATAATTTTGACCTGTGCAGTAGCAGGTGTAACCTGTGCTTGACACTCATCATTTATAATACTGAGCTTTTACTCCATGTTATTCTCTAGATGCAACAGTTACCGTGGTAACTGCATCCCAGTATACACATTCTACATCACAAATACAAACGGACATTTCTTTTTTTCCCGTTTGAACATTTAATTTTTAAAATCCACATTTTTTCAGACGGGATTACAATTTACTTTGAGAACGAGCCTAACATAGTTACAAAACTATATGGAAGGGTAGAAGGAAAATTCCCTGAATTTTCCCTCCCTGGTGTGAGGTGCCTTTTTTTTTTCTACCGAATGCAAGACAAATATTTTACAATTAGGGAGTTTTATCTGCAGTATGAACAGATGATCAGTCATTGTTCAGAAGCACAAAGGGGCATACGTCATACCCATATATTTTCCATTTTAAACCCACATTCCTGCTTTACTGCAATTTTATCTTTTATCTCAGCTAGCAGTTGTGCCTTTTTATTATCGCTCGCTCTCGTAATGCATCAAGTGTAAGATCCTCAGACTAATTCCAAGGAAGAAAAGTCCAAAACTGGCTTTATGCACAATGAAGTTTTCAGTAAATAAGGCCCTGTGGGAAAAACTGTTATACAGGGCATGAGAATTACCACGCAGCTCTCATTAAGAGTAACACATGTTGCATGCCTAAATTACACAATTTGCGAAGTTACTCATATAGGTAAAGCTGTGAACACGCTTCCCTTCCAGTATCTGGGCCGATTTTTGTATGAGCAGTAGCACCTTATGACTTTCTTCAGTATTTTAATCTAGATTTTTATAATAAGTGTTACTTGGAAGCGCTCATACCATTACATTTTTTTCAACTATACGTACTTTCATAGTAAAATCTAACAACGAAAGCTAAAAAAAGTTTTAATCACAAAAATGACTGCCTATTATTACTAATTATGAGTACTACAATACATACAATTTTTTTTGTTAAACAGTAGTAAATCTAAAGGTCATTAGCAACTAAGTTTAACATTTTAGGATATTATAAAAATATTAAGGATACTAAAATTTACTGAGATGGTATTTTTGTTGGAGTGCTAAATAGAACTGTAAAACAATTTTATTTTGTTAGAACTCTTGACACTAATATCTCCTTAAACAAACTTGAAACATTAGGAGCAAAGCCATTCTGAGCTATTCATCCTCTCTGCAGTTTTCATATCAATCATTGTGCTAGCACTGAGCTTTTTTAATAGATTTCTAAAGATTTTTGAAGAAAAATGGCAGATATTTAGCATTATCTATCAAGCCATAATTCCTCTCTATTAATCAAAGCATTAGGGCTAAAAGGAGACACAAATCAAGTTTTAAAAGATATTACTTGCATTTGGTTCCTAAACAGTAATATTTCACCATTGTATTTATCATCTACTTGACAACTGTTTAATCTTTATTTCTTTCTTTTTGGTTTGGGGTGGGTTGTTTTTTTTCTTAAGAAAAAAAAAATAAGTCTTTTGCTTTGCAACAAATATTAAGTTTTAACATATAAGGAATAAAGGCCATTAGAAGAAAAGCTAATAAAATTGGCTCTTGATTCATAAAACCCAAATATTGAACATACACATAGAACAAATACAGTTCAGTGTCTCTAACCTCATCTTGTAAATGGCAACTTTGGTCCAAACTGTACTAATTCTTACGCTTGTATGTTCAAATCCCAAGAAAATCAAAGTGGATAGTTACTTAAATGACAGAGGGGAGAGAAGGTTCAGCAACAGCTAGCAGAAAAGTTTAGCAGCTGCTCCAGAAGCTTTACAAGTCTCCTGGAGAGAAGAAAGAAAGGATACAAACAGATAAAAGGCGAAGAACTGCAGCAGGTAGGAACGTTTGCTCATCGAACTATGACCCACAGCCATTGAGAAGGGGGTGTGAAGTCTATGAATGACAGCAGAGGAAAAAAATTGGCCTTCCAGACATATCATCTGCTACTTCCAGATTGATTCGCGTTTCTATTTCGGTCTGTCCTACAAAGTTGGGTTTTTTTCTCAGGCTTTGTAAAGGTGACTGGAATTTCATTGTGTGTTTGTAAATATGATCAGCCAAGTGGCTCAAGATACGGAAGAGGGACATGCTCATTAATTAAGGACTGTATAGAAATGTGCAATCTTAACACATACATATGCCTTTTTTTTATACAGCCACAACTTCCTCAGTTTTACAGAGACCAAAATCACAAATTTTACCCAAAGATACTTGAAACAGATCAGATGAGGTGCCAGCTGAGACCATGAGTTTGGTGCAAATTCTCCATGCTGTCAAAGGAAGTTAACAAATGAGCAGTAGCCTCCATCTTTCTTCAGATGGAAAACGGAGCACTGAAACTATATAGTCACAAATAATGAACATGCACCTGAAAAGAAACCCTTGAGAAGACTCCCTAACACCAAGCAGCAACTAAGTAACCAAAATATACACATAGCTTTATGAACTAATAAGTGTACACATACACACATGTGTGTGTGTCTGTATCTATCTAGACAGGCGCACAGACATAAATTTCAGGTCAACCTGAAACTACTTATTTAGTTTTGGCAAAACAGGGCAGTAAAAAGTCTAAATAATCTGAAACTTTTCCTTTGCCCCACAGCCAGCACAAACGCACACTAATTCTGCTATAGGATCTACCCTATGCCCAGAACAGTTCTACATCTCCTTAACAAGCAGTTACAGATGTAGGTGCACTTGATCTTTACCCTTATGCACCCTACTTCAGTAACATCCACAAGTTCACCTGGCTTAGATAAACATTTCATTAAAAAACAAATTGTCTCAACTACTAGTGTTTCTAAAGAGTCATCTTGTTCACAAATAATGTTCCTTAAATTCCTATGAAGTACTGCATTATGAAAGCATTTCTAAGCTTCTGAATGTGCTGTAAGAAAAAGGATAATTATTCTAACATCCTACACCTTTATTTTATTAGTACCAACCTTTTTTTAAAACAAATCAACCTCTTAGACAATACTCATTGGTACATACAAAGAATTTAATACATTTGCAGGTCCTACCTCAGTAGCAAACTGCTGCAATCCACCAATATTAATTGGTCCCTCCTCAGTGGCATACAAATTGCAGCCACCAACACAGAGATCTGACGTTGGACACACCATTCCACATGTCAGGCCAAGTGGATTGTCAGAAAGAATCATTTTGGCAGCTCCATAGTAGTTCTGAAGGAAAAAGGAAAAAGAGGAAAAAAAAAAATAAAAGAGAAAATAAAAAGAGACAGAGTCACATACCAAGGAAGCAAAAATTTAAAAATCCAAGAGAAAATAAAAAATACTTCTTCTTTAATTGGCTAGAAGAACAACATATAAATATAAATATATTAAATAACACTGACATTATTTAAATATACCAACATGTTATACAGCATTATGTGAAAGACACTGGAAAGAAAGTCAGCAAAATTGTTGATTATGCAAAGATAAAACTGTTTTTCTTAGCTTGCAAAATAGTTCAAAGCATCTTCAGTCTAAGGTGGTTGTAGGATTTTTAGTGGCTTAAGAAATCTACAATCAAAATGTACTGTGCCTGCATTATGTACTTGTAAATACTTTCTCCATTTCTAGGTCAATTGGGTAGTAGCTGAGTTGTAACCCTTGTAGGAGGTCTGACCAGCAAGTGCCAGTTAGATTATCCGTTCTTTATGACACAGGGAATGAACAGCTTATTTTACACATCTGTGCACACCATCTCTGCGGATATGCCTGTCCTTCACACCAGGTCAGTAGTGCCAATTGTCCCAGACCCGTGATGAGAAGAGAAGGTTTCCTAGGTAGCTACCTGTAGATATTGCACTACTGAATTCTTTTTTGAACTCTTTTTTCTCAGCCACGTACTGATCAGGGCAAACACTTATTTTCCTGTTTCTCTAAATAGCAAACCAGGGAACTGATTAAAGAAGTTATGTACAATTCACAGCTTCACAGATCGTCAATATTCAGTGCACATCTTCAGAAAAGGAACAGTTTCCTGATATATAAAAGCTAGCAAGCTTTCTTTCCTTAATAAAAATCTAAGGAAGGGACATTAGCAAGCTCCCAGTGCGTGATGCTGGGAGAAAACAACCCCTGGTTGTATTTTTAGACTGGATAATTCTCTTACGAGGGAGCATCAGAGGAAATGCCAGGAGTGAATTGAAGTCTCATTTAGAGGGGGAGAAGTACTGATGGCAGTTCTGCATTTACATTACATTTACATTAATAAAACTATGGTGAAATTAAAGCAAAGCGTTTACATCCTATCTTTTCTTCTGTATAGTCAATATAGAAGTTTACTTAATTGCAGAGTCTAGTAATTTCTTCATTTTACCACTCCTCCCACCCACACTAAAAGCCTCACCAAGGAAAGTCCATGAAGACGGGTTAATGCTAGAGTTTAAGGGCCAGAAGACAATACAGTACCCCTTAGAATTAGCACACGGCTGAGGTTCCACAAAAGGTTCTTCAGTGAGAAATTAATGGTGGGATCACATTCCAGCTTTCTCCAAACTAGCAATAACTGAGAGATTAAAAATCCATACGTCTCCGTCCTCTTCCACCACCTCTTCCAATATCAAGTCTTCAGTAATCATCGCTAACATGAAACTATCTTTTATAACAAATATCTTTATCTCTCTGTCCCAGGACAGCTGACTCAGAACAGCCAGAAGATGCAGCATTCAAACAGCATGAAGTACTTGGTCACAGCAGACCCTATGCAATGCCTGTGACTTACTGTCTGTCAAGTAGGCTAATGTACGCAGAAGTGTTTATTAACACACAGAGCAAGAATCCAGTTACAAATAAAAAGAGCAGTATCAAGATCTGAAAATGTAACCAACAATGGGTAACGACATTTGGTTTGGGTGGTTCAAATTCACTAAAGGCATATTTAAAGACTGAGCATAAAATTCTTGAAGTTAAACCAGATGCAATAGACAAAGCTAGAGCTTCCCAAGAGAATGCCAATGTTTAAGAAATGTATTTGTAGACAAAACTGGACCTTTTGCTTACAGATGCTGGTCTACTGCGCAGCGTGAGCCCCTGTCCATCACCTGGAAACACAAACAAGATACCTGGGTGTACTTTGATAGGGTTTTCTTAGACACTATTAAAAGCCACTGATATTCTAATCCCAGATGAACACGCAATCCCTTTACACAACTGTTCTGGGAGAACTTTCAACCATTTTGTCTGAAGTGACTGGTAAGGCATTTATCATCCCCCGATTCTCATTTATTCCAATGCAAAGGAGTATTAGCTAAACAGAAGTCGTACATATTAGCAAATATTTTTGCTCTTCCAGATGAATGATACTATTTTGATATGCCAGAGATTGTTAGAGCTGATAAAATCAGCCAGTAAAGACACTGTAACCTCAATTCAGCAGCAAAAAACAGAAGTCTAGCTATAATGAAGATGTCCCTGACACACAGAATCACAGAATGGTTTGGGTTGGAAGGGACCTTTAAAGGCCATCTCATCCAATCCCCCCTGCAATGACCAGGGACATCTTCAACTAGATCAGGTTGCTCAGAGCCCCGTCCAACCTGGCCTTGAATGTTTCCAGGGATGGGGCACCTACCACCCCTCTGGGCAACCTTTGCCAGTGTTTCACCACCCTCATTGTAAAAAAATTCTTTTTTTTAATCTAGCCTGAATCTGCCCTCTTTTATTTTAAAACCACTACCTCTTGTCCTGTCACAACAGGCCCCGCTAAAAAGTCTTTCCCCATCTTTCTTATAAGCCCCCTTTAAGTCCTGAAAGGCTGCAATAAGGTCTCCCCGGAGTCTTCTCTTCTCCAGGATGAACAACCCCAAGTCTCTCAGCCTGTCTTCACTGGAGAGGTGCTTCGGCCCTCTGATCTTTTTTGTGGTCCTTCTCTAGGATTCCCTCCAACAGGTCCATGTCTTTCCTGTGCTGAGGGCTCCAGAGCTGGACGCAATACTCCAGGTGGGGTCTCACGGGAGCCGAATAGAGGAGCAGAATCACCTCCCTCAACCTGCTGGCCACGTTTCTTTTGATGCAGCCCAGGATATGGTTGGCCTTCAGGGCTGCAAGCGCACGTTGTCAGCTCATGTCCATAACCATGCAGATAGCAGAGGTCACACAATCAGTGCAGAAGACCCACATCTTTCTGAAGATGAGACCAGCCTAGATACCCTACAGCGTCTTAAGCGACACTAGATGTCTGTTCCCCAGGCAATTACATCTAGCCATTCCTTTTTTCCATACTAAAGGAATAATTACAAACTAGTAGTGGGGATTTTTCTCACTAACTCAAAGACAAAATGGTTTTCAAAGAATTTTTGTTTGGTTTGGTATTTCACTACATATGAGAGTTATATTTTCCCTTCTTGTGTTGTCCAGGATTATTATTTTCTTTTATCTTCAACTCTGGTTCAATGGAAACAATTACAACAATGTGCATTTCCATTTAAGTAACTTGATTAAGGATTTTCTACATTTTTAGGCTTTGTAATTAAAATCAATATACAAAGCTAGTAGTTATTATGCCTAGAATGCAAAGCTGTTAAACTATTCCTTTTTAAAATTAATTTTATTACATATCTGTAAAGTATATTCTCACACTTTAGCTGTGCCACTACAGGCAGCGTCAACACAGCTGGCACATTTTACTTGATTTGCAAGCTCAAACCAAACTTCGAGCACAGCTATGCTACAGAAAGACAGGGTATGTTAAAGTAACAAGCGACTTCAGAGAGATGGGACCAGGGTTATTGTGGGTATAGGACCGAGATCATGGCTTATTGAGGGGATACCTAGGGAAACCTGTCTGAGAACATCATGCCAGAGTTCGGTAAGGAAGAGGCTGGGATTAGTCCTAATAGGGGTAAAGCCAGCTGCTGCTGGACTCTTAATTTGGGGGAAATGTGATGGAGCATACAAAGGCGGGGTCCTGATTTGGGAAGTTTTGAGATGTTGCTGTCATGCTCATGAGTTGCCGCTGATGCTACTACTAGTGGTAGCACCTGAGAAAAAGGGGAATGCTGTCCGCTTCAAATGAGAGTACCAAAAGATATACAGTATGTGTTACCATGCTAAATATTAAGACATTAGATAAACTGTATCAGAGAGTATGTATCTTCTAATCTTAACACCTGAAATAAGTTTTAATGATAAATTAAAAGACAGTAACACCCAAAGTCCAAAGTATTCCACTTATCTTTGGGAGCAGCAGGGCAAGTCTTCTGCACTAGTGTGCTCCAACTGTGCTAAAGCGGACACCTCTAAAGATGAAAGGGAAGTACAGGTTCAGTGCTGTCTTGGTTTCCCTGTCAGCTGACAAAAAGTCACCCTGTGTCAATTTTACCATTGGTAAACGTACAACATACTCGCAGAAGAGCTGCAGTTCCCTAACTCTCCTCTTCCACCTTCCAAAACACCAGTGTAACCACTATTCCGATTGACATTGATACTGTCCACTACCAGTGAAAGGATACGGCTACACGCTGCTACCATCACTCTGTGCAGTGGGTCGAGAACAAGCCCATCCGCAACCTTCCTGACACCCAGGGCACAGCCCAGCACAGCGACTGGGCCATGGGCAGGACTTCAGGAGCCCAGCTCCGAGTTGCTTCATCTCTTTTTCCTTCCATTCTATTTAATCATTTATCCTGCCTCTACTGTGTTGGTTTATTATCTGACATATCAAACGCGATTAGAAAAATGTTTTCCAATACTTGACAAAAACTGGCAGGGAAATACAGTATAGTCTAGTAAGTTACACGAAGTGGTGTTATACAAACTGTGTTACAAAGCTGCAAACCATTGTGTTACTACAGTAATAGATGGGAGCTTGTAGTATTATTTGCTGTAGTATATGTACAGTATCTTCAGTGTTTAGTTACACAAACACTTTGTGCTTGGTTAACTTTTTTTTTAAGCTGAAAACATGTATTAATGATCATTACATTTACCAGTGACATTAAGGGTAGATTATTCATAGAACATTCACATTTTATAAAAAAGTTATGGATCGCTTTTATTTCGTAAAACCAGGGTGTAGCAGGCTGCGTAGAGAATAGACATGAGATGCAGACCTGGCAAGCTGGTAACTACACACCACATGTTGTACACGAAAAAGGATCAGAATTAAAGGGAGGCTGGCTTCATTAAAATGACAGAGTTACTCCAGGGCATGGAATGATGCAAGCTACCTTAACGGTTTGGAGTGATTTTTTAGATGCCGAAATAATAAGATGACTCAGTTGGCTAGTTTCTTACAGACGTCACAGAGGAAGCCAGTCTAAAACTAGAATGTTTCTGAATTTTTTAATGAGATAAATGTCTGCTCGTGCCTTTGTTCATAGAATCTTTCTTTCCTGCACACTTTCATAGAAATAAATTAATCTAACTGAATAGGATGTTTTGTGGTTTCCTACATCAAAATGTCAATAAATACTACATTGCTAACACAGGGAACAAAAAAAAAAAGCCTTAAACAGACATCAATAATCAGTGGAAACCAGGCAGAGGAGGATCTCCACATGTATCATTTGGAAGCATTATATAATTTGCATGCAAATGAGACTGGTTTTTACTTGAAAAAAAACTATTAAAACACATAGGATCAATACTGAGAGACCAGAAGAAATTGCATTTACTATCAGGAAATGCTTATAGCATCTTTTCTTTCAATTCAGTTCAAGAGCTTTTTATATAAATTCATTATGCATCAGGGTGTTTTGATATTGCTGTTTTCTCAAAAACAACGAAGAATATGCATTATTATGCTTTGTGTAATAAAAATGAATACACTGACTTCATCAGGATTTTGGGACAGAGTGAATACTTTAAAAGAAAAGAAGAAAAAAGTGGTAATTTCCTTTTCATCTGGGTTTAGTTTAAAAAAAGGGAGACATAGCAAAAAATATGGGAAAATATCACCTCCTTCTATCCTAGTTCATGTTCTGCGACAGCTTTAAAATTTACTCAAGATGTATTGGATTAAAATATTTTCACATACCGAAGAGCCACTATTTAAAGTACGTTGTTATATAAGTACCATTTTTCACACTGACACACACCAGTTCAAATATAACAAGAAACGCCCCCAGTCTGTCAGCCCCCCCAAATATCTTCTGAAGAAGAATGAACAAAACATAACAGCAACTTATCAAATCATACATATTCTATATTATAATGCTGATGATTTTTAATCAATCCAGAAATCTTTCACATCATTTGACTTGTGTCATCATAACAGGACTGTAATTTCACACAGTGTCACTATCTTTTTATGAAAAAGAACGGAAGAAATATCTTGTACTGTCATTTTGTCCTTTGTAGTCTAGAATGTGAGAGATTCCTTAATTGACATAGTGTCATCGCAAAAGTCTATTCTACATAATTACACTATGGCAACTGAAACCAGCTGTCAGCCATTCCATTACACTAAGTACAAACAGACATCTCAAGAAAAGTCACTGTTTCAAGTGCATCAATTTAACACCATTACTACTTTTTCTTTTAAATGTTGTTTTGTATTTAGTGACCTGAAATATACAAAGATTAACAGAGAAAGCTGAATAAAACAGCACTTTCAAAAACCTGGGGCCTCAAAGTACTACTTAAAGATTAATTGTGATGCATATCTGTATATAATTATTACCAATCATCTAGCAGCTTTCTGACTTCCACAATCCTTCATTGTATTAACAGTATCCCACTTACAGTATTTTACATATGAACTGTGACTCATGATTTTCTACAGTCTTTGCCATGGCATATAGATGTCCTTTGTTAATTTACTCAGAGTTCCTCCGGCACAGAAAAACCATCATTCTGTTTCTCTCACCTGTCATAATCCTATGTCTCTCACCACCTTTTCTCCCTTACAATCTTTTCTTCATTTCATTTTCTCTTAATGATCCCACAGCTTTTTGTCTCCTGCCTTCCTTTGTCTACCCACGTTTCCTTCTTTCTCATTTCCAGTACATTACCACAAACACTTTTTTCTTTACTCCCTCAACCTCCCAAACTTCAGATTCACCCTTATCCCTTGGTATCCACCTCTGTCTTCCAGTTTGTTCCATCTCCCATTTCTTCCTTAAAAAAACCAAATTTCTCTCTTGAACCCCTCCCCCCCACATTTCCCTTGGTTTCATTTAAACCTAAACATTCCTCTGAAATCCTAAAACTTACTTTTGTGTTCCACAGCTTCGTCTGTACATTGAATGCCTCCTAGCATTCAATTCTCTCCCCCTCCCCATTTCCATGCCAGCATTCTGCACGGTCCAGGGACAACCTTTCATCCAGAGGGCAGCATGGCTTTGTTGGTTTGGGGCTCTGAGTTGGTTTTTTTTCTTGTTTTCTGGTAGCTTTTGGGTTGGTTTTTTTTGTTTGTTTTTTTAATGCTGGCCAAAAGAAGGCTTACATCCACTTACAAAGTCTGTTAGAAAATGGTTGACCTGTCAGCTCAGACCAGTTTATCATTATTATTAAGCGATATGGGAGAAGATGGTCTTTCTGAACAAGGAGAAAACTTGAATCAATGTCAGGAATCGTTGTAATACCACAAGACTCGAGATAAAAATGTGAGAGATAGTAACAGAGGGCTGCAGCGACAAAGCGTGATTTTTGAGTACTGATAACACAAAAGATACTTCTGCACCCCCAATTCTTCATTATAGACTCAGATTCTGAAGGCTGAGTCATTCACTCCTTCTGCCTGTGCCATGTAACACAACTTAATAGCCCCATGCCTAAACTGCACCAACAGTTGTTTTCCAGTGCGACTACTCAACCATAAAGGTGTCTGATAACAAAAAGCTCCAGGACCGTCTCACTGAACATCACAAAGGTAGAGCATGTGAGCAGCTGTTGCTTTCTAAGCGGCAGCTTCCTCTGGCACACACTTCTGCTTAACAGGAGGAAAGCTGGACAGGCTGCAAGTGTTCAGGCTGAGAATCGCTTCTGGGAAGCTGTAGGATTTTCTGCTGCTGTGCAATATTTGCTTCTGTCAGCCCTAAAGGATGACAGGTGCTGGAGCTCCATTTTACCAAGTCCTTCTTGCTTTGACATATCAACAGGGGGAAAGGAGGACAAAATCCTAAAATCACTCCTGGTACTCGTTCAGAGGTAGGAGGACAAAGCTTTCTCCTGCAGCAGCTGAACACTTTTTTTTCTTAGTGTTTTTTTCTTTTTAAAGAAAGAAATAACTAAGATGGCACTTGTGCATTATAAAACAAAGAATATACACTTTGCAACGTGAAGGCTGTATTTAAAGAGAGGACAGCTGGAAGTCAGAATACTTGTTTGTCATCATCTGATGTTTAGAAACAGAAGTAGTAATACGTGCATGGTGAATTTGAAGTCTGGTCTCTGAGAGACACAATTGCTAGTGGTCTGTATGAACTGAGAAACACTGACTGGGAAGACACAATAGAAGAGATTGTACCTTTATAAAGTGGAGTTATAATCCAGTTTGTATGGAAAAAGAGAATGGAAGTTGTGGCCTAAACTCTACTGAGTCACAGCAGCTAACACAATACAGCATAAGTGACATCTTTTTTCTCCAAGAGGCTCAAGGCTCATTGAGTCTGGCAATTCAATTACCCTCTCAACCCAGAAACAACCCCTCCTCCTCTGTCCCTCTTCTACTCCTGAGCTCAGGTCTAATGGCAGAACAGCCAGAACAGCTACATTGTACATGGCCTGTAAATATCTAAAAAGCCTCAGGCTTAAGAGAACAAGAATCCCTGACCTTTTATGATTGCTATAGCAGTTTTCCAACAAAACAAACTACATACAATAGAGCTCTTAAATACCTGACAAAGTAATTCATTTTCAGTACGCTGCTGTCTAAATACTCTATATTAATAATGAATCATGTTTAAATAAATACCTGCGTGTACTACTGCTTACAGCTTACACTGGGATGAGGACAAGGAATTTATTGAGCTGAATCTCCTCTAAACAAGTAGAAGGGTAACCTACTGGAGGGAGTTTCTCAAGTGAGTAATGAAGAAAGATTCAGAAGCAGGAGAGGGACTTCAATAATCCTAGAAAGAGTACCCCATTTTCCTGGATTTATGGACCTCAAACAGCTGAATCTTCTATGCTTCGCCTATTTATTTTGTCTAGAAGCTACCAGCTATATTTATAAGCTTTTGGATTTAAAAAGAAAGTTTATTTACAAGGTGAAAACAGCAAAAAAGATGTATCATTTTGAAGACTATTTTCAATGACACGTAAAATATCCTTGATCACCTGAGGTAAATACTTTTATGACAATAATAGAAATGTATTCAGCAAGCAGATTGCTGAATGATATCCAAATTATTAAACTTTGGAAAAATCAATAACAAAGTGAAAAATTACTTACTGGTTCCATTAAAAACTTTCCAAATTGTAAGTTAGAAGTTTTAGTGTGGTTTTCAAAAGCACACCGTTCTTGTTTTCTGTACGCTTTAAAATCGTATGGTGTAGGTACCCCAACCACCACAGCAGCAGAACAAAAGAGGGGAGAGGACAGTGCAGGAGCAGCCATGGTAGGGGGCTCTCACACAGACTCTGCCAGGGTCATGACTTCAGGTGAACCATTTCAACTTTTGGTACACCTCTCTCAGCTTCCACCTTGTATCTATTGCTCGTTTGGCAGAAAGCAAGGAGTTTCAAAGTGCAGTAGTGTAAAAACAGTAGGACACACCTATACCTGGAAAAAAATCCTATTAATAAAGGAAACCAAAAGAATTTACTGTTACTTTTTCTGAAGAACAGAATTTGTAATAATAGAAATATATTCTAGCAAAGGCACCAGAAGCTAATTCATCAAAAGGAAAATTCAGCCTAGCAGACTGCAGCCATCAAGTCAAGGTTGGGTTCCCTCTATGCAGTGTTTATTTCCATAAGAAGTTGCTTGGTACATGAAGTGCAGGAGGCACAGCCATTGACATGGAGGCCACAAATACGCAGGACTTCCTAGCCTTGTTTCTCAGCCCACAGCTTCAGCTATTTGCTAAGCATATCTGGTTGTGGGTTTTTCTCACTTCTGGCTTTTGGGGTTTTGTTGGGTTTTTCTGTTTTGGTTTGGGTTTTTTATTATTTTGTTTTCTGTTTGTTTGTTTTTAAAGTCAGCATTAGAGTTGTTGCGGAGAAATGCTTCCACTACCATGCTGTATTAGATTTCCTCCAATAGGGTAAGGCAAGAAAGCAAAGTGTAAGACTATATGTAAACTCACACTTGAACTGGATTTGACAGAAGCAGTGCTGATTTTAGTCATGCAATTTCCCATCCTAACATCTTGGCTAGCAGAAGCCGACTACCTGACTTTAAAACTTCCTCTGTGTGAATACTTCCTGCTGTCTATGCAATTATCAGGCATCAACATGACGTAAAAGCAGTTACCAAAATGGTTGTATACATTTTATAAAAACTAGTTTCACAGTCAATACAGAAGCTATAGATAGACACAGATGGGGTCCAAAAAGAAAGGCTGTAAGTACTTTTCAGTAATCTAAGATACATAGGTTTTTCCATAAAGAATGTTAAATCTCCTGAGAGTAGTATAGTGAAATTCTTTTCTAAAGCAGGATTTCCTGATAAAACAGCATGTGATCAGGTCACCCACTCAGGGCAAAACCAGAGTCTTGCCTAGCATCTGCAGCTTCCAAGATGATTTAAAAGAGTTATCGTCAAACAGCCAAAACTCTATAGGGTTGATCCACCTCACTGACCACCTGAGGGTTAAATCTGGCCCTATTAAAATCTGTAAGAGCGTACCCATTGGCTGCAGCAGGGCAAAGACTTCACTTCACACCTTTGAGGCAGTTTCCTGATATTATTCCAGTATACCTTTACCAAAATACAACTCTCAAAGCTCTGCAGTCACCCCACCTTGATTTTCTCTGCTCTGTAACGGATTCACAGAATTCAGAATGAATCAGCTGTTAAAATGACGTACCCTTTCTGCCAAGGCACAAAGGGGCATCGTATTTCTGAGGCTATCAAAGACCTCCCAGATTTCTTGTTCCAAGATGTTACTGGTGTTACTTCTTCTGACAATTTCTGTTGCAGTCTTCAGTCCATCTTCCCTGGTTCCTTGTTCCCAGCTTTTATGTTTTGATAATCAGGCCCTTTTTCTCTCCTCAATAACACACCACCCTATCCTACCCAAAGCAGTAGCATAACTAATCCTTAATAAGAAAAGACCATCCTGGTAACATACTGTCAGAAAATTTACTTTAGGTTTCCCAAACAAACTACAGCACAAAGACGAGATGGAGACTAGCAGTTTCATTACTGCTTTGTACCTTCTCTGTTCAGTTTACCTGCTTCACGGCGCCTGGAAGAGGTAGTAAGCAGCAACACACCTCATACTATACTATGGCTGCAAACAGATGCCTACATTCATGAAAATAAATGCTGCACTGACAGGGTACAAATTATATAAGAAAACTGTCCATATGCAGATGCCGGGCATAATGCCATTTACTGTAAACCACATCAACACATAGTTATGTTATAATTGATACATGTATGTTAATAAGGTGAAGAATCTACCAGTATCTGCTCCATACAGCACACAGTGTAGTAAAAGGAACGTGGCTGTTAACTCGCACATGGCTGTGCTGCTGTTGCCCACTTCGCTCCAGCTTTACCTGCATTGGCCCTTTCAGCTGCATCGAACACTGAGACATGTTAGAACATAAAATGCAGCCAGAAAATCTTTGTAGCACCCCCAGTAGATTATGAGTCTAGTTGGGCTCACACAAATAAATCACATGGCAGCTAATGATTCCACAGATGGGAAGTAAGTTTTAAAAGGTACGGGGCAATCAATATCCAGTCGTCTTTAGGCTATCCCAGACAGCCTAATTAATCTTGTCATATCAACTTTCCAGTCATCTTTATTTATTTCTGACTGTTAAAAGTCATTTGTAAACCACAAATCAGAATAATGTTCTTAAGATTTCATTATGATTATAGTATAACAGCTTATTAAGAAAGGAAAAGGTACAGTACCTCCAAAGAGGGCGTTCAATTTATTCCTGCAGTATTTTATTAATAGTCTAAATGAATGACTACATTGCATTAACCAAAGCATCTTATTATAAACTACAAGAAAACATTCCTTAAGATGACCACCTTCATGCCAAATTTCTGTTCAAAGCAAATTTAAACTAGAATCTCTTCTTAAAAAGAAAAAAAAATCTTTAATGAAAGAAAAGGTTTGCAACTGTAATACCTCAGGTAACAGCAAAGTTAAATAATTATGTTGTAGTGCTCAGTTTTTTTAATATCATTATACTTGAAAACAATTAGAACCAAAAGCTTTATAGAAAAAGTGACCTGAAGAAATAGATTTTCACGATCTATACAGGCACAGAACAGCACCAAAAATAATTAAAAATTAGATGACTGATGAACTTTAAAGCATCTGTTGAAAACATTTTTTTTTAAGACTTTACAAAGATAAACCTTGAAATGCAATCCCACTAACAGAACTGCCAATTAGCGCTTTATCTGCTTCCATGTACTACCGCAAGCCTGATTTTACCTTGTTTGCAATACTTGTGATGAACGACTTGATGTCCAGATTAGTTGGGCAACTCTTCTGACAGGGGGCATCTGCACACTTTAAGCATCTAGGAATAAAAGAAAATGCGTCAAGGAGACATGCAATACAAATGCTGCCAATAGCATGAGGTTTTCAAGTTAACACGGTAGAAGATAAGCCACAAAGGAATAATACAGAGCATTTTCATAACATTTTTATTTAAAACCTCAAAACACTACATGATCATTATTGACTTGCATTCAACACTGATTGTTTATGTTCTGTTGACTTCACTTTACACAGGAAGCAGTAGGGTGCAGGTACAAACATATGGACTACACATCTAAGCACTGGGAAACAACATCTAATTACAAAGAAGTAATTTTTTCCCTGGAATCCAAGATTGCTAAACTTGTGACCACTTCTTTTTTCTGTTTGAAAAACATCTGTGCTGTGAATCTGAATTTATTAACGAAGTTCTGGAAGTGTCACTGTGGATTAAATTCTGGATGTTGGACAATCAGATGTATGAAAGCAACAGTATTTCGACAGAGGAAGGAATTACTTTGCACTCCATGTGCCAAAAAATAAGAATGGCTAATAAATTTTCAAGTCACTTTTCTATGAGTTTCCGGTGATATGTCTGTGACCTCTGAAAACAATTCTGTCTTAAACATACACCCAACTGAAATCCATAAAACCCTCTTCTTGTCATCCCGAATGACGAAATCTAACTGTACATTAAAACATAGTAAGTAGCAAAGTTTCATCGTCTGTTTCTTCGTAGTCATCCATGAGGAAGCCCTGGTCTGGTTGCTTGCACAATTCCCATCTAAGGATTAAGCCGTCAGGGTAACACAGGCAATTAGGTTTGCAGTAAGCAAACCTAACAAAAAAAGGTAAAAGTCAGCTGAAGAATTAAAATGGTTCTCTAATAAACACAAAGGTATTTGTACACACTTTTGGTTTTACATATCAATGATTATCATAGGTCAAATGCCACACTACTAATTATCTCAGAATTCATTGTTATTCCAGATGCTCTTTCAATATTGTTTTACTAACATACAGAATTTATGTAAATTGTGGTTTTAATGATCTATGGAAAATGAAATAAAATTTGGTTTTTCCATGTTATCTGAGCGCAACTACTTATGTAAGTTCCACAAGTTCACCTTAATTATTGTTACGCAGTGATAGATAATAACACTGCGGAACCGGCTGGGACGGGATCTTTTCAAACACACAAAAGCTGCAGAGGCCTGTGGACTACATGTACGAAGAAATTAAGAGCACATTAAAAGGAATGAAATGCTTGAAATACCTGGAGTGAAAAACCAGCCTGACTTTGTCAATTACACGCATTGCTTTTGTTCTCTTTTTTTGTTTGTTGGGGGTTTTTTTTGTTTCTTTTTTTTTTTTCAACTAAGGGTGGAATAAGAAAGAAGGCAAAGCCAGTTAAGTGAAAGATTAATTAATCTTTCATCTTCCAATTCATTATCATCTAGCTGGGTATTGCAGACACCATGGCACCAGCAAAATTTGAAGGCACATGCGGTAGCGGCTGTTTGGATTTTCTCACAGCACTAGTCATGGGGAAAAGGTCCCAGAGGAAATATTTAAAGGAAAACAGGTCTCACAGGCTGCAAAAGCTGAGAAATCCGATGAAGCCAAATCCAGGTTGAACACCAGGGTGGGTTACCAGTTCAACTAGGATGTCAGAGGGCTCTGGCAGAAGAGCACCAGCAGGTTTAGCTGTGGCAGTTAAATATACCGCTGCCCAGTAGGACCCACTGACAGGCACGTGTTACAAAGGCCCTAACAAGCAAAGGCAGGCCAGTGGGGACCTCAAAGGGTTGATGTGGCCAGAACACCGAGTCAAGAGGATGCTCTTCGCATTCTAAGCAGATTGAAAGAGAGCAAAGTTTTTGTAGTAGAAGGCAGAAAAAAAGGATATACGCTACACAAAATACACCACTGTGAGAGTTCAGATGATCATTTTGCCTGTGCAGGCAGAAAGGAAATAACAGAAGTGGCAAATCACGCATTTAAAAAAGGCAACAATTCCATTCTGACTTTTTGCTCTTCACTTTCCTGAGCGTGGTTTCCTTTAAAATACAACAGTCCTGTATCCAACACCAAAAGAATCGCACTTAACATAAAATACATTTCTGTGGATTATATATAGAACAATCTCATGCCAAAACTGACTGGAATGGCACCTAGCAGGATAAGCAGCGTACAGATTACCCGTTGTGGCTAGCAAGCATCTTTCCCAAATTATTTCTCTTTTGATTTTTGAGCTGGTTCACAAATAACAGCTGTTGAAAATGTCAGCTATTGGGGGGGCGGGTAACGCAAACTTGAATGTGAGCTTTGGGGAGGAGGGGAGGGTGCCATGAATATGCCAGTCCAGACTTTCTCTTATAATAATACCATCTTCCGATTCTCTAAGCACTCTGCAGACTAAAGTGCACCAGGCTGCCATTAATCCCACTTATCACCCTGACAGCTCAGTAATTACACTCCTGCTATAGCTAGGTACTGTAGTCCTAATAAAACATCAAGCACTGTGCAGAATGCATGCTGGTGAGGTGTTTTATTAAACTTGGGGGGTTGATCATCAAGTGACATTAGTGTTGACCTATTTTTCTATCTGACAATAAATTATCCTTTGACCATACCATAATAGATATTACAGAGTGCATTTACTGTACCAAGGAGCAAAGGTATTGCATTCTGGTGAACCAGGCAAAAAGCATAAATAAAATAGCAGAATCACCCACCAGAAAGTTATTACATAAATTGCTGCAAGTGATTGATCCTTTCAAAAATCACAGGCAAAATACCGTGCTTAAGGGAATACGCCGACAATTACCATGAGCTTCAATTCCACGTCCATGTCCCCATATGAGGAAGCATTAAGTATTACACTTCTTTCCTTTTTCTGTCACTGTTCTCCCACCTTATGAAATCCCACCTTTTATTTTACAAGGTTACTCCGTTACTATGGTTTTAGTTCAAAATAGTGTAAACAACAAACTAGAAATTTAGATTAAATTTCTGTAATTAACCTGCTAGCTCCTACCAAATTTAAATGAAGAGCTACATGCTTACTATTTAAAAAAAACAAACAAACAAACACACACACACACAAAAGGCAAAAAAAAAAAAAACCAAAGAAATGAAACATCTATGTTCTTAAGTGGTCATACTATTCTGGACTGCATAAAAACATTAGACAAAGCCAGGCCTGTGCTAATCTCCGAGTATATACCTCAGCATTTATTTGTAAAAATATAGGAAAAATGCTTCCAACTATCAGAAAACACCCTATTATCAATTTTTCCCCTATTTGTTCATGGAACAGCATCTCCTTTAGAAACATATAGGCTATGCTGAATCTTAAAAGATACCATATTCACTTCATATGCATATTGATTTCCACGTAAAAGGCAACACCACAGTCTTTGCACCACTAAACCCCAACTTGAGGAACTCAAAGAAAAGGAATGATATTTTCCATTTTGGAAGCACTTCGCTGTTGGTTCAACTCAGTCTCATTGTGAAATGGTAAATTAAGTTAGATATAAACCCCTACAAATGCTATGCAAGTATAGCATATTTATATAAATATTTATGCAAATATTATCATTTGGCATAGCTTTATAGACATGCCTGTGACTATATAATGACAGAAATTCACGTTTCCCACACATCTAAGCTCAAAATTTACATCTCTTACTGAACAGTGTTAAATTATACATATGTATCCCCAGTGAACTTAAAATCTTTTTAACTTCTTATTTTTAAATGTTGCAACACTGAAGTTATTTATCGTTTAAGGTGAGCATGCTTGTAAATCTCTTTCAGGCACAAAATAACGGATGCAAAGAATATTTATGCGGTAGTATCAGCTATCAGTTTGTACCTATCAATTCTGTCAGTGCAAAATAAGCACCTAAAACCATGCATGTACACACACAAACTCACTTAATCGACCTCTAATAGCACAGGTACCAATAAAATAAAACAAATAAAATAAAATAAACCAAAACACACAACACAGAGAGCAGTAGATTGCAAACATCTGAAGACTTTAAAAGGAAAAGACACTTCAAAGGTAGTGAACTTTTTTTCAATGTAATAACAAAGAAAAATTGAATAGACAAACAAAAGTTGCAAATTTCTGGAACACATACTACCCATTGGGAAAAAAGATGCAAGAAACCATGAGGTATGTCTATGCATAAAAAGGAATAGAAAGCAAATGAGGAAAAGAACGGATAAAAAAGTAACTAATTTCTGTACCAAAATCTTTCCCTTAGGAAAAAATTATACCAGGAACCAGTTCTCTACTCCTGTGTACAGAAGAAAAAGAGAAAAGGAAGCCATGGCCAAGACTAATTTTCAATTAATAGTTTTCATTGCTAAATTGTTGAAATGTTACCCAATATTTTATTTTAAAGTTAAAATATCTGACCAAAATCTAGTCTCATTTCTACATCTAGACCAGCTCTTAACACATTTTGCTTCTAAACAAAGAAGGACAATTTAGTTATATCATTACCTAAAACTGCAGCAAACAATTGTCTATCTAACTGGCAATATTACCTGAAGTTCAATCACATGTATGCTGAAAAGCCAAGGGGGAAACAGATAACCTGGAGTAATATTCCACAACGGATCATTGCTGATAATCTATCAAATTTTCATATATCACAAAACAGACCAAATAACCTTTATCACGGTTACTGTTGGCAGAGGTTTACAAGCAGATTAAATCCTAATCCATTTATGTGGGTTTCTGCAGGACACATTCATTTTGAAAAAAAGGCTTCCAGCTCTACTATTTGTAGAAGTTTCTAAAACTGTATCCGCGACTCAGAGAAATAGCCCAGATACCCACATAACAGTTTTACACAGATATACACTTCCTGAGGCTTTGCTCAATTAATTTTAAGAGAATGGTAGAGCTGATTCCACCTAACAAACTAGAAGCCAGTTTGCACAGGAGACCCAGTTCTGATGTCAAGGCTCTTCTCGGTTCCAAGTCTCTTGCACCACTGTCTAAATCCTGAGGTGGGGAGGGTAAACAGTGGAATAAGAAAGCCACATGTAAGGAAGAAATAAATCTGTAATTTCCAAATACATCTGTAATTCCCAAGTTGAATGTCCATTGCCTTTGATGATAGAAGTGAAGAGCATCACGTAAGTTTGTCTCTTGAAGTTCAATCCTTTAACCACTTATGGCTAGTCTTGCAGAACTTAGGCTTTCTTCTCCCCATTTGATCTTTCTGTACTTAAACAGGGTCAAGGACAGCCCTAAAGAGATTTGGACATATATACATTTATTTAAAAGAGATGTCACGACAAAGATCTGCAATGGAAAGCCATTGGTGAGAACCTACTGCCGGCAGCTGTAAAAAAAGACTTGCTGCCATTATTTTCTTTATAAAAAAATCCAAAACACCCAAAACTAACAATCAAACAAAAAATCCTACAGCCTTTTGTCTTCCTGTTCATTACATTTCACAATGGATAGACGAGGTGAAAAAGATTATAAAGCAACAAGAAGATTTTATTGCCAGGTTTAAACGCCAAAACACAACAACAGTTGATATAAGGGTTTGATGAGTACCAAAGACAAATGATACTTAGAGGGATATTTGTTTTCATTCAAAGTCAAGAAGCACATGCAAGGCTGAGAACGCTGTTGTGTATGTGCAATGTAACAATGAAGACAAAATAATCTTAAATTACAATCAACTATGAACAAATAATTTTGAACCGTAGGAGAAACATAAAATCCCCAAGAAATGCCTCTGAACACAAAGGGCATCAGAAACTGTGTAGAAGGCAGTGAACACAGACTATACAAGCAAGCAGGTATCATGGCCCTGGATATGTAATACTCAAAGAGAAATGCCCAGCCTGCTAGCAATGCACAGGAACCATAAGAAACAAAACACTCAGTGTCACGTAGATTGGCAATACTAGTTCATATCTGAAGAAAGAAGGAAAGACCGACACCATCACTTCTTCAGTCACCTCGGGGTCCTGCAAGCCTTCTGCAGACCCACAGAAAATAGGATGACTTCTCCGTCAGTAAGTTAAGATGACCAGAGGAAGTAAATTTTAAATAGAGGCACTCTGAAAGATTAGAGACCGATATGACATTGCTGTTGGCAGCTACAGGAGGTGTAAGGGAGGCGCGTTTTATTGAAAGGAAGAAATGCTCCGAGTTGAAAGTTAGTCTTCAGACACAAAAACCTCCTACCCTAGTGCAGAATAATGGCACTTACAGACAAGGTTATTTTTGGACACTTAAGAGGTAGTGAATCATATGGACATAGACTCCAAATCGTTCCATTCATCAATGACTCATCTTTCTCTTTTCTTCTTTGGCTCTCTACATGACCATAATACTTCTTTTCTCATCTACTTCTGAATCCCCCTTGAGTGCAGGAACTCTCCTCCCCCCTTTGCATCTGCTTGGCTGTCTTCCTGTTTTCTGTAGCCTTTTTTCTTCTCCACTTCTCTGTCCTATAATGTTTTATCATTCTTCAGCATAACTCCATTTTAATGGATAAAGTTGATAACAAACAAAGTGTGACCCAACGTCAGCCAGCACATATTTACGACACTGGTGTAGGAGAGTGCACACCAGTCACTTTGCAATCAGTTTTCTGAGTTCTGGACATGCACCATCCAGCCCTTCAGAACCTCCATTTCTGGGAGATTCCTGCACTAAAACTGTCCTTGCCGAGCAATCTCTCTTCAGCGTATTCAGGACCATGCTAGCCCAGCCTGTGATCAGACATAAGAAATAATGGCCACCAGAAGAAAAGTAGATTGGTGGGATTTCCTCTTAAACCCTTGCTGAATGGTGGGAACGCAGCCAGGCAGAGCTGTGTAGTCAGGCTCAGAGGTACTGCTCTGAGCACCGCCTGCTCCGAGTCAGTTCATGGGAAATTATATTCTGCCTGTTCTTAAATTCCTTCTGTCAATTTTACTAGGACAAAGAATTTTTCACTTACCATGGTGCAATACAGCCTCAAAGACTACTGCCTTTCACCCACTTCATTTTATATAGCTTGTATATCATTACTTTAGTCGTATTTCTCCAATTTATAATGTTACAGTGTAAAACTGCTATATAGAATTAGAATTGATTAAAAATAGAAAAAGCAGTGTGTCTTACAGGATATTGTAGCACAAAGCATGTGTATCAGCACATGCCAAATCAGAAAAGCTGTAGCATCCTTTTGACATATCAGAAATCAAAACAGTTTCTTTTATATATAATGCAAATCTTTTCAACCATCTTATGCTTTCTCATAGACTTAATCTGTGAACAAGCAAATCAAATAAATGGTTTATATTTCTATTATTAATTATGTTATATGCAGCTTATACCAAATCAATATTATTGCTAAAGATATATTTATTTTAACATCACCAGCACTAGAATTTGCATGGAATACCTTTCACTAGCTCCTTCACTCCCACACAGACTACCTCTCTTTAGAGTTTTACTAGGCCAATTTATTTACAGCATCTTTAAATCTAAGCTTTATTTTTATAATCCATTTGTTATATATCGCTCTACAACATTCAGAGTTCTTTGACTTCAAAAACAAAGCTGTTGTTATAATGCCTTACAAAAATTATTGCCATGGTGCAGGAATATAATGCTCTCAGATTGTGTAAAGGCATGAAGTCCAGTGAATGTCAAAACCTATTTATTCTTCCTCCTTAGTGGTAGATCTTAAATGGGATGTGTCAACCATACAGTTCCTGACAAGTATGTGCAGACTCACGTACCACACAGCTCTCTTACGTCAAACCCATCTACACGCTTTTACCTTCAGCAATTATTCCACCTCAGCCTCCATAACTTAAGATACAAAATGAACCTCTGATTCTTCATTTCAATGTCATTCTTTTCCATTTCTTGCATTCATTTCCAAGTGACAAAGGTTTCTTTCCAGTTTATCAGCACACTATGTTTTGGAAAAGGCTATTAAAAATTATCATCTCTTTCTGCTCCATGCAGGACGTAGTACATCAGATGCTGCTTCGATTCTCATTTTTGACACTACTGGTATCACTAGGTTTAGATCAGGTAACATAGTCAGACTTTAGCTCTACATAATACAGAGATAGCAGCTATAAGTCCCAGCAAGATCAGCCTATTTTCCACCAATAAGAATTTGAGGTTATTCTCAACCAGCAGTTCCCAGATTGGGTGCTGTCCATCACAGAAAACTATCATGGGAAACAGGACCTGATGTGCTTGGGAGACTCCTGGTCTTCGCCTCATCTTTTCAGTTATTTCTCATCCTTTTTGTTGTGGCACCTCCCTAATGAGGTCTCTTTATTGATATTCTGTCCCAGACTAGGGAACTATTACTGTACTGCCTCAAAAAGGTCATATTTAAATTGCTACATTTTTGCAATTCCCATGAATGAAAAGCTAGATATCGGTTTCAATTAGCTTTAAAAATTCAATACATTGATTTGTCCACTGGCTTTAAAAGCTGACACGTGGTCTTGGGATTTGGGTTTGATTTAAGAAAAAAAAAAAAAAATAATTCGCTTACTTCTGCATATCTCTTTCTAAGCTTTTTTTAAAAAATCCTCTATGGAAGACTTGGCTTTCTTAGCTTGTTGCTAACATTTCTATGCTAGGGTTAAGAACTTTAAAACAATCCTATAAGAGCCTTGTACAAAACTACAGCGTTTACATAGTGTTATACAATACACTGAATGTTACAAGATGTATTTAAACTGAGAAGTCAGCAAATGTGGTGCTTGAATTTCTAGTCTGAAATATTGTATTAGAATTAGAATTTAAGTTTAGGTACTGCAATCGGCCCTCACATCTTATATCTATTCCATGGCCTAATTTTTTTCAGCAAGTGCTTGCCTAAGAAGTTACCATTGCTCTCTGAAAAACGATTTTGTATACTCCTTCCAGTAGGACTTAGTACACAACTGCCCTAAAGATTGTTGCTTCGTACAATGAAAGAAAAGGTATTTGGGAATCTGAGTCTTCACATTTACTTATTTAAAATTAATATAAGAGGAAATAAAGTTGAACTTAGCAATGTACAAAAGTATGGGATACGTTTTCAGAAGAAAAATCTACTTATCTTGAGTATAATTTTCAGCTTTATACCCACACCACTGGCCAAACAGATGAACGCTTAGGGAAGAGCAGGTGCTGCAACTATTGAAGTCTGTACTAAAGTATCTGAGGGCTCCGTTTACCTGTACATGGGAAATCCATTCCATAATCTGGATAGCTATCCATTTTTCATACTTCATTCTTACAAAAAGAAGAAAAAAAAAACACAAACCAAACAAACAAACAAAAAAAACCAAACCCAAAAAAACCAAGCAAACCTGCACCTTCTGAGCAAAGGATATATCAGGTAGACTATTTCCGCCCATTCACTTCAGAACTGAAAGAACTCTTTTTTTAATTTCAAATACAAAAATTTAAAATATTATAGATTTACAGCAATATGCATTCTAATCATTGTTCCCGTTTTCTCGTTTCGTATTAAGCATTATGAAATTTCTGTGTTTTCAAAAACATTAATCAACATTCAAAATTCATTAAACTGACCTAGAAAAACTAAGTATAGTTAGAGTTTTATTACTGTCAACAACATCTTTTTATTTAAACCTTAGAGTTTTTAGAGTTACAAAAAAAAGTAGTTAAAAATCAATTTGCAGCTTCTCTAGAAACACTGATTACATTTCACACTACCTACTAATTAATATTTTCTCAACACTATAAGAACACAATATAATTTGTCGCTTATTATGCCAAACTGGATGGTATACCATGTTGTTCCAGTAGTGCAAAAGATGCACAAGCAAGACGCTCGCCCATAAGACTTTGATACTATGTATTTAGAACTCGGACTGTGCTCTTTCAAGTCCTTGAAAGCAGCCCTTTATCTGCCAAAGCAACCACTTGTGGCTCAGCCACACCTAGCCTTATGGAGTTTTTTAAATGGGTCCATTTACGTTCACCACCATAGTGATCCCTTTCACACAGGAGACAGCTGTTACATGATGTTCAATATCCTTTTAATCCTCTATAGACCTTAGACAGAGGGGTTGACAGAACTGACAGTTTTTATTATAGCTTGCCCTGTACACAATAATCTTCTTTCACCTGGACTATTCTCCCAGAAGTGTTACAGACTTCTTGACTTATATCAAGGATTATTTCTAGGCTTTTTAGGAGAGCAGAAATTATTTTTAGGTGGCATGATTCTTATCCTGTGTAAATTACCTTTTCAAAATATGAAACACCTGTTGTCTGTTTATCTTAATGTCAATGAAACTCCTTTGGGTTCACTTCAGGAAAACTACACTTTCTATGTTCAGTCACAGACATTTTTTCCTCCCAAAATGCCTTCATCATCTATGCACATCTTACAAATCACACTCTATACAATACATCATTAATAACAGGAGCACACATCTACCATTTATTTGTACTGAAAACATTTAACACATTTAATAAAAACATATATAAACAATCTATGATAAAGTATAATGTAACTAAAATGCATTAATTGAAAAGTTAAGAAAATGTTCCTGGTTAAAAACTACAAACCCAGAAGAAACTGATTTCCTCACTCCAACAGCAGAGACTCTAATGATCAGACCAATGGCACTAACACTCATCTGTCTTGCAATTTAGGCATGCCAGCAGTTCCACCACAATTAACGCAAGAGTGATTTAAACAAAGAACCTTTGTGCAGAAGTAGTCTTGGCAAAGGCAGTAACAACAGAATAAGCGAACGTTTCCCTTATTTTTAGGATCTGAGGTCCAAAGAATTCTCTAGCTCTCTCTTTACCATCATCCTGCTATTTGCCCAGAGAACCGATCTGATGTTGATCTAGAATCCAGCCGCTGGCAGGGCGGGCTTCACTGCTCTCTGCACACAAGGCAGTCCCACCTTTTCCAAACCCATGGTGCTATTAGCAAGGGGTAGAGGTGTGGGGGGAAGGAAGGAAAGAGGGTAAAAGATCAAGGAGCTTTGTGCAGGCTTTGCCACTGATGTCACCTGAACATTTGACCCTACATTGAGCGTCCTCTGGAAGCAGACAAAAGCACATATTACCTCATTGAAGCCCGCATTCAAAATAAAAGTTGCAGTTTCCCTTGTTTTCAGAGTAGCAGAAAAAAAAACCCAACATT
Source organism: Anarhynchus alexandrinus (assembly GCA_008711295.1). Lineage (NCBI taxonomy): Eukaryota > Metazoa > Chordata > Aves > Charadriiformes > Charadriidae > Anarhynchus > Anarhynchus alexandrinus. Next base: position 7,749,698 of record VUYV01000002.1, read on the forward strand.
TTTGGCTGCTACTACAGTTTAGAACTCCAGAGAAAACTAAGAGGTCAGTCACATTTCCACTGGGAACCTGATAAAGATGCTTCTTCCCATGCAGGAGATAAGTTATTGACATCAGTCAACCATCTTTTTTGAAATTTTAAAACTTGTAGCCAGAGTATCCTCAGTAACGCTCAGTCCCGCCACATGGTGAACACTCTAGTTCGTTATCAGACTGCTTAACTGTGCTTTATTGTAATATATGTAGTGCCCAGTGGGGCTCAGTCAGACCATTCATTTGCTTATAATGAAAGTCCTTAAGCGATTTGTTAAACCAACCTAATGCAAGTCTTCTGGAAGTAAGTTCCCAGAACCCACACTAGTAGGAACAGCTCCCGTGTCCTCACTCTTTTCCTCACCTTAAAATTGACACAGCTACACATTTGAGAACCACATGCCACTCCTCGTGTCCTTTCCCTGAGAGGATCTACTGGTGTGGAAACTGCAAGAATTCTGTAGAGAAATCTAAGATTTAATATTTTCTCTAGAAATTGCATGTGTACAATGACTGTTTTCCATCTTCTTTTGCAAATAAAAAGGTTTGTCTAAGACACCTTAATAAGTGACACTGTCACTTTTTAATACGCTCAGCCATCAAGACCCAGAGAAAAGGAAATACGCTTGCTATTTTGGTTCTAATTTTCTAAACTGCATATCATTTTTACATTTTTTAGGCATAGGAAAATAATATATCCCTGTTTATAATATATAAACATCTTGAAAAAAAAGTGTCATTTCCTTGCATGCTTTGCTGTTCAAGGGAATCATTTGGCTTTGCTTTTCTACCTTAAATTTATTCAAAAAATAAAGATTCAAAACCAGTATCCCCTCAGCAAATGAAAGAGCTTTATGACACAATAATAGAAATCATATAGGCAAACTACAGAGGTCAGCACAGAGCAAAGAGAAACCCTCTACAAATTACACCAAGAATCAATGTTGCATTCTTAATATCCTGAGTTTAAAGATATAAGTAACATTTCAATAGTAGATAGTTGAAAATTCAGTCTTATTTGTTTACTAGAAGTAAATACACTAACTCATTAAGACTAAAGGATTGGTATGTATGTGCTATATCTAGATTTTGCTATACTCACCTTCCCTGTGAAGGATTTTACAACATTGACAGTATGATGGCATACATAACTGATATATCCAAAAGTCACTCTCCAGACTATTGACATTTACATGAAACCAATACGTAATTTAAATACAAAATGCTTTTTTTTCTTTTTTAACCCAAAACTGATGGAGACAAGTAGTGGTAATATGCAGGCTCACTTTCAATCGATCTGAGCGATCACCAAATAAATTTATGAACCTGAGCCCCTCTTGATGGCAAGGATGGTTCACAGAAGCACCGCACTGAATACTTCTACCTTATCAGTTTCATTCATCCAGAGTAGAAAAACTACTACATGCACACTACCTAATTGGGGATAGAAGACAGCTGTTCAACCTTTAAAGTCTCACCAACCAGGACTACTGCAAAGTTACACGGACAGAAGGCTGGACTAGATGACCTAACAGGTTTACACTATCTTTGCAATTTCTCCTACTATGCTGAATAATGGCCTTTAAAAATGACAAATTTATGTCTGCTTATCTATTTGCAGTTGAGGTTTCCCGCAGAGATAAGCAAACTTCAAAGAATTTAAGAGTTCACATATCTCTCAAGTTATTTAGGATTACAGGAGTGACACAAGTATTCATTTTCCTTATAAATTAAATCCCTATTTTTAGCACCTTACCAGTCACTCCAAAATTAGGGTAAATAAAAGGACTCTAGTTAAAATAATAGTACCCAAAGGATCTAAAATATGTGAGCATTATATAGAAGGATTTTCAAATACAACCACCTGAACACATTTTTAAAAGGGTTTGATTACTAAATGCTATACCATGGCCTTTTCAGTGGACGTATATTGGCAAAGAATAATCCATCTACTAGCTAAACATAGAAAAGGCACTGGCCAGCTAATGTCATGAAGGCTTAGGTGGCAACTAGACCAAAATCGGTTCATCTGTGTTTGCAAAAATAGGACAAACATTTGTTGCTAAAAGGAAGGCACAAACAATCTTGTATTTTAGATTTTACCCTTACAAATAAAGTAGGAAGAATTTTCACATCCTTTTAAGAAGATTATATAAAAGATAAAGTATTTGTCACATTTCTTCCCATACTGAAGCTAATGGCATAAGAATGAATACATTTTCTGGGATGGCTCAGCAGTAAAGTGCTGTCTGGAAAATTAAAAGAAATGTTTTTTTCAGAGAAACGCAGCTCAGAGAAATTTTAGGATGAATAAAAAAATCATTAATCTGTTGATTCACCATGGTGTGATAGATGACTCGTTCTTGAATATGTGGCATTGTACTTCTCTGTACATGCTCAAATTGTTAGACCTACACCAAATATAGCAATCCCAGGACTGTAAATGTAGTACAACTGAAAAAGCATACTTTTCCCATTTCCCAAAGGCACTGCATTTTCAAAAACCTGCTGGATGGATTTAAATATTCTCTTTTGGTAGATAGCGTCTCTTGCTACAAATGAGCAGATGTCTGCCTTTTGGCAATTCTTTTTTACGCAGTTATTTGAAAACAATTACAGAAAAATGTTAAAATTGATATATATAAAAAGTACTCCACAAAGATGCAAATACTGCATTCCTCAGACAAGTCACACAGAGACATTTCAAAAAGCCTAGGAGTCGGTACAAAGTACTGCTTCTCTTCCACTCTCCATTAGTACCTCCTCTCTCTACAGAAGAACACACACAGTACATATTAGCAACTTCCCAATTGTTCCTGCATCCCAGGGTTAGGTGCTGTGATTTTTGTGTTGCTCTTTTCTAACCCAGAAGCATTAGGGTTTGATGAACACATCTGATAACTTCCAGCAGCTTCATGCCTCAGGATTTATAGGATTCTACGATACAGCCTATGATATCAACACAATCACAAGTGTAGCTTCCTTACCAGCGTCCCTCTTCCTTAACAGTGAGGGCAGCTAATTGTTTTCTCTACTCTACATGAATGTCAAAAGAAGAGGATCCCTGCAGACTATGACAGTTCTTATTAAAGCTCCTTGCAGTAAGAATCCTGAAGGTCTCTAACGCATGCCCTTTTTATCACTGCACAACCACCACTCTCCCTGTCCTGAGCACTACTGATGCCAAAAGCCTTCAATGCTCCCCTGGATCTCAGCTCTTACCACAAATGAAGCCAACAGGATAACCTCCCTGCTGGTTACTACTGTCAGTCTGCTCCATTCACGCATCCCCAGCTCCAAGAAGCCAACAGGCAAGCCAAGAGGCTGTTCCCCTCCTCCTTGGCCTGAATCTGATCGCAGCAGGATATATTCCAGTTTAGGATTACTGTAGACTGGTAAGAGTTTTGATTGTGAATGACGCTGCTGCTTTATCAGATTGCTAACTTGCCTCGTTAGCAATTTTAAAAGAAGTTAGCTTGCCTGCATGAAGGCATCTTGATAATGGCTTCCAAATTTTAAGCAGCAGAAGGAAAGATACTTTGTGTTAGAATCCCACTCCAGCCCCATTTCAGTTACATTCCAAGGGCTGTATTTTCTCTGAGGGGCTGGATGGTGTTAAACATTGTTCAGTCAACAGAGGTACCTAAAGATACTAGAAACTACATAGGTTTCATCTTCAGTCTATGAGTTCTGACTAAAGTTATGCAGTTCAGCAAAGAATATCAATATAAATTCAAACCAACACTTCACTAGTGTATTAGTTGTGCCGTAGATATGTGTTCAATTTTGCAACATGAAGCAGTGGAACAGAAGATGACAAATGCAAGTAAAGGGTGTTTAGTCACTTGTAATTCAGTCAATACAATTTGATTTTTCCTTTGCAAGTCTGGAATAGCAGAAGGATAGAGTTATCCACTCTTTAATTTCCCATTTCACTATCGGCTTGAAATGCAGTAGACACATTATGACTAGAAACACATTCTTGGAAATAGCCTCTACTCATTATTTTCTACACGCTGAAGCAATTTTTTTGCATAGTCAGAGGATGGGATATTTTGCCAATCATGAGAGGTTTGTCTTTGTATATAAGACAGGAATGAAGAACAGTAAAAGCTCTCTGTCTTTTCTTCATCCCTTCATTTCCTTATCCATGAGTAGTCTCTATAGCCCCTTTGAAGACCAGGAGCTTTTCAGAGAGGCAGGAGTTTGACAGCTTTTGACAGTTTACTTCCTTAAAGAGAAAAATAAAAAAATCAATTCCCCAAATGCCAAAAAAAATCAAAATTAGTGTGATCAAGAACAGCATTCCTGTCTGTATGTTTGAAAGATCTCTCCACAAATCCATTTTGGTGTTCTAAACATGCTAAAATCCAGCAACCTAAGTTCTACTGATTTGTGTTTACAAAAGATGACCACGCAGAACTCTGTCCACAGTTTCAAAGAAAATAGAAATATGCACAATATATTACACAAAGCAATATAATCCTCCCATTTTTCAACAGAGGAAGAAGTGAGACAGCTCTGGCAAAATGCTCTACTGATAGCACAGCATGATCTTTGCTAAAATATACTTGAGTATGTTTACTAGCTCGGTGCACAATGTTGTACTAGCATACACGGGTAACACTGAACCACAAATGTCAAAATAGATTAAGTACACTATGTGATACATTATTCTTTTTTTTATTGTGTTTGTTCACTTGCTAATTTGCACAATTTGGTAATTCATAAAACGGTCTCCCTACCATTAGTGCAAATTAGTAACTTTCTGGCACATAATTAAAAATATGCATTAAAAAATATGCATTAAATTTATACATTGTATGTTTGTTGCCTTTGTGAAGACAAAAAATATTACACGGTCAAATGAAATTCTAGGGTGATTATTTTGAACATGAAAAAAGCTCTACACAACCTCCTGACATATTTCTCAACATCAGCCTAGTGAGTATACTATACTATACCAGCATTTTTCTGCTTAGCATGAAAATATAAAGCTATTTTTTCTGAATACCTCCTGATAGCACTAGCTATTCATATATTTTAAACTGAAGTCATTCCTTCACTGGATGAATCCTATTACTGCCACACCAGTAACATTATACCTGTCCTAATCCTTCTCTAACACACACTTTTTCCATAGTATAAGCCTAAATCACTGTGTAGAGATAAATCCCAAATAGAGGCAGGTTCCATCAAAAAAATGTAAACATCATATTTTAGTTTTAGATTCAGCCAAATAATCATTCAACTATAGTTCACAGTAGTGCTTTGCAAGAGCGACAGTAATGGTGCACCATCATTTTTGGAGGGATAAGGGTTATTGTTAATGCATCTACCTCATCACTACCAGAGTTCACAATACAAACATTACAAATAATAATGAATAGTTCAAACAATTTTCATGTTCCAACAGAACAAACAAATCAGTCTTTTTTTAGATGTTGTGACTTAATGTTCCCTTTCTATCTATTAAGACAAAAAAACGTGAGTTCCAGTATTTTCCAAATTCTCACAATATACGTAAGGTAAGGTGTGGAACGCAAACCACCTCAACTAAAAGAGTTGAAAGGAAGTTTAGTCGGCGTCCATGAATTATGTGTGACAAATGCCCTCAAGTATTCCACCTTCTTACATAGTCAGTTCATAATGGCTTATGCTAGTACCTATTAAATATTTTATTAATTTACCATGAATATAAAATATGACATTACCACCTTATTCTTAGAGAAATAAGAGATTAAATTACGGATACACTGTATCCTGGGGGGGGTGGGGGGGGGAGAAGATAAGAGGGAAAAAATGGGGATTAAGAAAAAGGGAGAGAAAAAGAAAAAACAACAGTAGCGAGTGTTAACTAACACAGACCCTTGCTAGGCGCAATTTCTCAAGCCAAACCTATCCCAAAAGCCCAAGTGTTTCAGAATGCTACAGACGCTAATTCCGGGATTGGCATTTACAGCTCAGAGACCCACAGTTCTGTTATAAATGTACCAATATTAATTTGCTGATTTTTCAAAATGCCACATTTCCACATTTTCCTTTTATAAGGAAACAGGTATTTGAGACATATTCCAAAATGCAAATGTTTAATTTTACTTTATTTTTTATGAAAGTGCATACTGTATTGGTACTTCATATTGGTACACCTTTAGTTACCTGACAAACTTATTTCTGCAATATTGTTGTAACACAGCTGGTGTGATTTTTTCTGTCCAGTTACAGATTGCTATTCCTTTAATAGAGACCAGCAGCACTACTTTTGTAGGTTCGGAACCTGGCATAATTACCACAGCTTTAAAATGAGTGACACATCTTTTGCCTCACTAGCCAACAGACAAAAGCACTAAATGATACCTGAACCAAGTATCGCGAACCAATACGCCATTTTCAAAAATACTATTTTGTAAACCATGCCTTCTTGCTAACATAAAACTTGTCTGCATTGTCACTCCAGCAATTAGCGTTCCTGCTGAAAATGTTCAGCTACAGTTTTGAATGCAGAAATGTAGTTCCTTAAATCATAGAATCATAGAAGGGTTAGAGTTGGAAACGACCTTGAAGATCATCTAGTTCCAACTCCCCTGCCCCCTTGAGATTGCCCCGGCCCCGGTGCAGGACCTTGCACTTAGCCTTGCCGAACTGCATGAGGTTCACATAGGCCCACCTCTCAAGCTTCTCCAGGTCCCTCTGGATGGCATCCTTTCCCTCCAGCGTGTCAACCACACCACACAGCTTGGTGTCGTCAGCAAACTTGTTGAGGGTGCACTCAATCCCAACATCCATGTTGCCAAGAAAGATGTCAAACATCACCAGTCCCAATACCAACCCCCGAGGAATGCCACTTGTCACTGGCCTCCACCTGGACATCAAGCCATTTATCACAACTCTGAGTGCAACCATCCAGGCAATTCCTTATCCACTGAATGGCCCATCCATCAAATCCATGTCTCTCCAGTTAAGAGACAAGGATGCCATGCATGACAGTGTCAAACGCTTTGCACAAATCCAGGTAGATGATGTCAGTTGTTCTCCCCTCATCCACCAATGCTATAATGCCACCATAGAAGGCTACCAAATTTGTCAGGCACAATTTGCCCTTAGTGAAGCCATGTTGGCTGTCACCAATCACCCCCTTATTTTCCATGTGCCTTAGTATAGTTTCCAGGAGGATCTGTTCCACGTTCTTGCCAGGCACAGAGATGAGACTGACCAGCCTGTAGTTCCCTGAGTCTTTCTTTTTTCCCTTTTTAAAAATGGGGGTTATGTTTCCCCTTTTCCAGTTAGTGGGAACTTCACCAGACTGCCACAACTTCTCAAATATCATGGATAGTGACTTGGCAACTTCATCCGCCAGTTCCCTCAAGACCCTCATCAGGTCCCATGGATTCGTGCACCTTCAGGTTCCTCAGATGGTCTCAAACCTGGTCTTCTCCTACAGCGGGCAGTTCCTCATTCTCCTAGTCCCTGCCTTTGCCTTCTGTGACTTGGGAAGTGTGGCTAGAGCACGTGCCAGTGAAGACTGAGGCAAAAAAGTCATTGAGTATCTCAGCCTTCTCCATGTCCCAGGTGACCAGGTGTCCCATTTCCTTCCTTCATGAGAGGGTCCACATTTTCCCTAGTCTTCCTTTTATCACCGACATAGCTGTAGAAGCCTTTCTTGTTGCCCTTGACATCCCTGACCAGATTTAACTCTATCTGGGCTTTAGCTTTCCTAACCTCATCCCTGGCTGCTCGGACAATTTCTCTGTATTCCTCCCAGGCTACCTGTCCTTGCTTCCACCCTCTGTAGGCTTCCTTTTTCTGTTTGAGATTGTCCAGGACCTCCTTGTGTATCCATGCAGGCCTCCCGGCATTTTTGCCTGACTTCCTCTTCACTGGAATACATCATTCCTGAGCTTGGAGGAGGTGGTCCTTGAATATTAACTAGCTTTCTTGGTCCCCTCTTCCCTCCAGGGCTTTATCCCATGGGACTCTGCCAAGAAGATCCCTCAAGAGGCCAAAGTCTGCTCTCCTGAAATCCAGGATAGCGAGCTTGCTGTGTGCCCTCCTTGCCACCCAAAGGATCTTGAACTCCACCATCTCATGGTCACCACAGCCAAGGCTGCCCTTGAGCTTCACATTCCCCACCAGCCCCTCCTTGATGGTGAGAACAAGGTCCAGCATAGCACCTCTCCTCATTGGCTCCTCTATCACTTGGAGAAGGACATTATCATCAACACACTCCAGGAACCTTCTGGATTGCTTATGCCCTGCTGTGTTGTCCCTCCAACAGATACCAGAGTAGTCCCCCACAAGAACCAGGGTTTGTGAACGTGAGGCTGCTCTTATTTGTCTATAGAGGGCCTCATCCACTTTGGTCTTCCTGGTCAGGTGGCGTGTAGCAGACCCCCACTGTAACATCACCTGTCCCTGCCTGCCCTTTAATCCTGACCCATAAACTCTCAGTCAGCTCCTCGTCCATCCCCAGGCAGAGCTCCATGCACTCCAGCTGGTCATTGACACAGAGGGCAACAACCCCTCCTTGTCTTCCCTGCCTGTTCTTCCTAAAGAGCCTGCATCTTCCATTCCAACACTCCAGTCACAGGACCCATCCCACCGTGTCTTTGTGATGCCGATAAGATCATAGCCCTGCAGGCGAGCACATATCTCTAACTCCTCTTGTTTGTTCTCCATGCTACATGCATTTGCATAGAGGCATTTAAGTTGGGCCCCAGTGAAGCTGACTTACTGGCTGGAGTGGCTGGAATTCCTTTGTGCTGCACTCCAGGTGCTCTCCTGCCGACCTGTGATCCTTCTCCAGGCTCTGGACATCTATTACTGGCACTGGCATCAAACTGGTAGGAATGGAATGGATTGAGCTTCCCCTCCCCAGCAATTTTAGTTTAAAGCCCTCTTCATGAGCTCGGCAAGCCTATAACCAAAGATGCTCTTCCCCTTCTCTGACAGATGGGCCCCATCAGCCCCCAGGAGACTTTGTTTCTCAAAGCTAGTCCCACGGCCTAAGTAGCCAAATCCCTGGCTGTGGCACCATCCTGTAGTCATTAGTTGACTCAACAGATTTGACTGGCCCTTTCAAACCCCTTCCCTTTGACCAGAAGGATTGATGAAAAAACTACCTGCGCCTACAGAGTCCTTTACCGCTGCTCCCAGGGCTCTGTAAGTCCTTCTTGATACTCCTCAGACTGCTCCTGGAAATATCACTGGTGCCCATATGAAAACACAGTGGAAAGTACAGTCAGTGGACTGTATGAGGCTTGGTAGTCTCTTGGTGACATCCCTTATTTGAGTCCTCGGTAAGCAGCACACCTCTCTAGAGAGTGCATCAGGTCGGCAAATGGGTGCCTCCGTCCCTTTCAGAAGAGACCCACCTACTACTATCACTTGTAACTTTTTCTTAGTTGGACTGGTTGTCGTATGGAGAGCAGATCAAGCTGCCTTACTCAGCTCCAGCGTCTCTCCTGATGTGACTGGTCTTTCCTCTTCTGTCAGTGAAGGGGTGAAGCAGTTCTGCAAGGGCACCTCAGGCTTTGGGTGAAGTCTCTTCCTCCTGCTGGTCCTTGCCATTGCAAGCTTCCATTCTTCTGAGTTTTTTCGTTGTTTTGGCTTGTGCCCAACCCCCAGTATTGTTCAGATCTGCCATCCTTGGGGATGTGGATCAGGTGAAAACAAAGTGTCAAAACTTTTTACCTTGGATCTGGAAGCAGTATAGCTAGGTCAGTGCCTGTAACCACATGTGGGAGAATTAGCTCTGCCCATTTCTTATTCTGCCAGTAAACTTAGCCTCAGCATAATGCTGACACACCTACTATTTCCCCTTTGCCCACAGAGGCTGTGGAGTGTCCATCCTTGGAGATAATCAAAACCTGGCTGTACACAGCTCAGAACAGGCTGCTCTAGTCAACACTCTTCTGAGTAAGAGGATTGAACTAGACAATATCCATATGTCCCTTCCAATCTCAGTGAGTCTGCAATTATACAAGAGGTATCTAAACTAAATTACCTAAAGGTAATTTTTCCCTACCTGCCCTCCGGAGGGCTTTTTATCACAGACCCAGAGCTATGCTAACCACAGCTTCACTCTGTGCTAACCAGAATCAACTCTGACCTCAGCCAAGCCAAGTTCACACCTGTACAGAAGACTGTGTTTATCCCCCTACATGTACGTAGGCAGCCGTCATCAACACAGCACCTGAGCATCTCTCACTCTTGGTTTGTACTTCTCTCCCCATCAAAGCTATAAGGCAAAGAAATATTATTTCAGTTTTGACAATGAAGGACTAAGGCACAGAACACTTTAACAGCTTTTAGTAGCCTACAGCACAGAAACCACTTGCATGCAAGCCTCCAAGGCAATACCAGAACCATTGAGTTATCCCTCATTCCTGGGTGCTCCACTGGACCATCAAGTTAGATGCTGTTGTCTTACTCCATTTAACAAAAGCTTTCTGTATTCTTTTATTTAAAAGCGACCAGGATCAAGAGCAGAACTCTCAATTTGCTGCTTCAAGCAAACAAAATCATGGTCCCAGGGAAGTCAATGAGAAGGCAGTCTCTCACTTCATTGTACCCTAAGGTGAAATTATAGCAACATTTTTGCTATTTTCACCCGTGCTTGTGCTGAAGAGTGAAGGCAACTCGAGAGTTACCTGGACTTTAGACTGAGCCATTGATCATCAGGAAGATTGTTGACTGTCAGATGAAAAATCCTTGTCACGGGCATTAATATGACAGTAAAAAAGAAAAGTTTCATTTTTAGACTGCAGTTGCAGTTGGAGGTCTATTGATTAGACATTTTTAAAGCAAAAATAACGTGTAAACAGAAACAGTAAATTTAGAAGTAATTGAGATTCAGAGTTCCTTGATGACATTTTTAAAATCTGTTTTGAGAAAAGAATATTGCTTTAATAAATAACATCAAGTTACATCAATTTTTGTTTTTCATATCTTACACTTGTGAGTGAATATTGACTAGAGCACCAAGGTAATTGTATGGATTTTAACACCTGCATGAGAGCGAACTGCATACAGTTATTAAAAAACAAACTATATTTTTGCATGTTTGCTTTCTAGAACAAAATCCTATAGTACAGAATATGCCATTTTTCAAATTCTGCTAGATATAGATGTAGTCTCAACAGTAAGTATCAACATTACACTAGATAATAAAATATTTTTTTCTATTTAAGGTGACAGAGCTGTAACTTGTGAGATATTTCAAGTCTCTATTGCATTTTTATAGCTCAGACGAGTCTTATGACCACCACTGTCACAGTTCTCTGATAATTTTTGAAGATATGCCAAATTGCTGTTAGTATTAAAGTAATTTCATATTTAGTATTTTTTCATTTTCAGAAAACTAAATAATCTTATTTGCATGGTTGTTTAGACAAAGACAAAAGTAGAAAGTATGTTTGAAATTACTGGTAATGAGGAAAGACTGGATATCTTTACACTGTTCATAATATGCGGTTCACTTGACATTGTTCTTCACTGCATCTAACTACAGCAGTAATTATTGCAATAAACACTATGCTCTCACACTAATGAGAAATCCTACAGATTAATTTTTAAAGTGTCTTTTCCTTAATGATTCTCATATCAATTTGATCTCTTGGATCTAAATATCAAAATAGCAATCATACAGGGAGTATCTAGTAGGTTCTGTGTTAGTTTCATATAAAAAAATAAGGTGTAATTTAGCATGTATACATACTGCATCGCAACATTAAATAATCATTTTATTTTACGTTTTGGGTCTAAAAAAAAAAAAAGATACCTGAAGGCTAGTGAATGTTAACAGACTATATTCAAAACACACTGAACAAAACATAGTAATTTGTACGCTGTGATTACCACATGGAATAACGTAATTTAACCCACTCAAATATGTTACCAAACATATCGGAAACAGTATTAACATGAAGCTCTCTTCTTTCTTAGTTAAATAGGAATCCAAACAGAATATTCACACATATTTCTTAGAGAATAACACAAAAGACATTCTTTTGCAGTTGCATGCAACATTTTGAAGAGACGTTCTGCATGCTAGACTCTCACTTCCTGTCTGAATTTAATGTTAGGTAACTTTCTTACTTGTTTCATAACACTTTATTACAACAGCCTACACTGCTATCTTTGGTATTCACTACACACTGTAATAAAAGAAATAAGGATCCCTCATGTTGATAAAATACAGTACGTCTGAAGACAGCAAGCATGTGCACATTTGTTTACAATAGAATGCACAAATCAAACGTTTTATTTGTATTGGGGCTGGCACAAATCACTTGCTAACAAAAGCATTAGTGCTATCCTGAGGCTGCACTGTGCAAATAAACAACTTTGAAAAGAAACTATCCTGAAGGAAACCTCCACTTTCACCTGTCATATAAAGCATCCATCTGTCTGATGCACACTTACAGAATGAAAGTGAAATGGAAGTGTGACTGCGGTATCTAATAATTCTATTGAATAACTCCGAAGGTATTCAATAAAAGCGGAGTTTGTGAGAAGGAAACAAAACCCTTCCATCTTATCAGACTTCTAAATTCTTTCAAAATACTTTATTTCAGTAAATTCAAAATACAGCAATTTCTAAATTAAACCATCTGTGGTATAAAGAGATGCTCAGGGACGACAGACCTCAGTTTCCATGTTTTCAGCCACCACGTTAATAAACAGATCTTCCTGACAGACCCCACACTGCCAAAGAGCAACTAGAAAGCGGTATACTCCAAAGAAACCCTTATGTCTCTAACCATCAGTCCCTTCTGAAAGCTGCCTTTAAGTGCTACAGACTATTTTAGAAAGTACTTCCAGCCTACGGACAGCCGAGCTAGATGAGAGGCAGTTTTTGTAACATGCTGCACTAAGTTAGCTGCAAAGTATCTGTTTTAATGAAATTCTGCACTAAGAGGGAATACAGTCTCCAAGAATGTCCCTATGAGGAGTAGTGTGAGGCTTCTACAGTTGGGAAACTTCAAATCACAAGACATTAGATAGAGTATGTCACCTATTAATATAAGCAACAGCCACCCTCAGCAAGTTTGCAGATGACACCAAGCTGAGTGGTGTGGTTGACACTCCTGAAGGACGGGATGCTATCCAGAGGGACCTGGACAAGCTTGAGAAGCGGGCCTGTGTCAGCCTCGTGAGGTCCAACAAGGCCAAGTGCAGGGTCCTGCACCTGGGTCAGGGCAACCCCTGGTATCAATACAGACTGGTGTATGAAGGGATTGAAAGCAGCCCTGACAAGAAGGACTCGGGTGTACTGGTGGATAAAAAGCTGGACATGGAGCCAACAATGTTCATTTGCACCCCAGAAAGCCAACCATATCCTGGGCTGCGTCAAAAGAAACGTGGCCAGCAGGTAAAGGGAGGTGATTTGGCCCCTGTACTCCGCTCTCATGACACCCCACCTGGAGTACTGCATCCAGCTCTGGAGCCCTCAGCACAGGAAAGACATGGACCTGTTGGAGCAGGTCCAGAGGAGGGCCACAAAAAAAATCAGAGGGGTGGAACACCTCTCCAATGAAGACAGGCTGAGAGAGTTGGGGTTATTCAGCCTGGAGAAGAGAAGGCTCCAGGGAGACCTTATTGCAGCCTTTCAGTACTTAACAGTGGCCTAAAAGAAAGGTCGGGACAACATTTTAGCAGGGCCTGTTGTGACAGGAAAAGGTGTAATGGTTTTAAGCTAGAAGATGATAGATTTAGACAAGATATAGGAAGGAATTTTTTACAATGAGGGTGGTGAAACACTGGCACAGGTTGCCTGGAGAGGTGGTAGATGCCCCATCCCTGGAAACATTCAAGGTCAGGTTGGACAGGGTTGAAGATGCCTCTGCTTATTGCAGAGGGTTGGACTAGCTGACCTTTAAAGGTCCCTTCCACCCCAAACTAGTCTATCATTCTGTAATACAAAAATACTTTGTGAAGTAAAAGCAGATTTTTCTCTGCGTTTGAAATACTGCAGTATTCATCAATGTGAACAAAGCACACATGCTGCAATAATACATAATATTCAGAACAGATGATGGTGTAAGGAAAAATTAATTTTCAATACATTCAGTGGTATCTTTAAAATCCCTGTCTGTGGCTGTTTTCTTTTCTCTTTGTTCCAACAATAATACGTAGCTTACTCACCATAAGACACATTCTGTGCTGTCTATAAGGGGCTACTTTTACTGAAGTAAATGCATGTGGAAATGAATCAGCTAAGGAGCATCCTTTACATTTTTTAATATTTTAATTGCATTGCTCTAGGGATTAAATTGAAATAGTGTTTCAAGAGCTCATTCCAGTTTCAAGTTCTTCCGCATGCTGCTTGTATGATCTAGAAAAGGTCAGTCTTTGTCTTGCTTCATTTCAGCAGTAGGCAAAGATGATACTGCTTCTCATAGGGGCTAGGAGCATCACTGGTCCCTTAACATATTACGATACCAGGGCCACAGGCACACCGTGCTTTGCTTTTGGTGCATCTGTGTTACCCTTTTAGTTTGGATCAGCAGAGTACTTCAGAAGCAAATCTCCCAACTCCGGCTGCAGTTCTGCAAATGCTCCAGCCTACATCCAGTCTGAGGTGCAGACTAGCAAACACGCAAATGGGTAGACCCTGGGTCACCAGCACCACAATACAGACCTGCTCCAGCTGGGCCATCCTGCTGCCTACGCTGTGTTCCCTCTGCTGCACCACCGTCCGACTCCATGCAAAGCACTCACCATGAAAGACCCCTCCTGCACTCTAAGGAAATCCCCCTTTTTTGTGATAGCATTGAAGATGCAGCTAATAATTTTACCAGATAATACCTTATTCAAACATGTATTATTATTAGGATGCATTTTAAATTGCTTAAGATCTCAAGAGTTTTTCAGTATTCTGAAACAAGGGACCTTCTTTTACCGGAATATTTGTATCTCAGAAAGTGTCTGTCTTCAGATACAGGCTGACATTTAGCTACATTCAGCATCACCATTTCAAGGCTTTACAAGTTTCTTTATATTATCTTGCTCAATACCACTGTCACCTGCTATAAACTTGATTTTTTTTTCTTTTTTTTTTTTTGATAATTCATGTGGATTTAAATGTGATATCACCAAAAAGCTTCACTACTTTAACATTTTTCTTTTTCCTTACTCTTTATTGTTATGGCAATTGACAGGTGCCCTCCTACATTTTAACTGAAAAATCCATTTTTGAAAACAGAATTACGTGAAACACAGTTTCACTTCTCAAATGCTACAGAACATTTTTTCAATAGTGTAATTTCTAGGTATTATATAGAGGTTTTTTTCTTAAAAGAAAGATATTGAATTTACAAAATTATGCCAAAAAGGATATACTTATAGCTTACATTAATCTCTAAAAAATGCATTAGTGTAACTTGGTGGAAGAAAGGTAGATGAATGTAAACATTTGCTACCGAATACCAAACTTGGTTTTGGAGAGTGAATATGTGTCTTTTCATCTAGAAAAGAAGAGGTCATCGATTAAGACTGAGGCTATTCATTTCTGAGTCCACAGAGTCCAGAAGAAACGCAAGAGGCTAAGTTTTCTGAACTTTTTGAAATTTTCCTAACATCAGCTGCTACAACATTACCACAAAATCCTAGTTTTACATCCTGGTTGCCAAAAAAAAAAAAAAAAAAAAANAAAAAAAAAAAAAAAAAAGAAACCAACCAACCCTAAAATAAGCTATTTTGGTCTATAATACACAACATAATTTAAGCCTGTTTCCAAATATCTTCAGTTTACCTTTGCTTTACATTTTCTTTCACCTTTTAAGATATCAATCCCAATGTAAACAAACAATTAGAAGAATGAACACAGCAGAAAGTTCTTGCCAGCTTTCCTCTGCTCCAGGAAAAGCCTGGGAACACAGAGGATGCTCACAGGATGCCCTGAAGGTCACCAGATCCAAGCCATGGCAGACCCAGGAATAATACGAGCAGCCTTTCACTTGAACTAAGGTCCCTTATCTTGACTGCCCAGCACAACGGCAGTGCTGTACTACCACACTAGGAAGAGCAGCATCACCCTAAAAGCTAGTTACGAATCACTGGTGCTTTTACATCTCTCTTTAAAGAGAGATGTAACATCTCTGCACATCTTAAACGGTGTTCAAAACCAGGCAAATACTTATTTGGAATGCTTGGCATGCAGTCACATCCTGCATGAGTTTCTCTTTCTAACAAGCTTACAGGAGACCAGTGCAGTTATTCTCCCTTCCACAAATGAGTAGGTAATATGCAGATTTCACCCCTATGTGCTTATCAAGACTATCAAGAACAAAAAACAAGGAAAGCTGAAAAACAGAATATCCCCAGGTATAAGTCACAGTTCAAAGTATGGAATGAAAGCTGCTGCCAGTTAATGGAAACTGACAGAGTGGGACTTTGCAACCCTCAGTATTACAGGCTCCTACACAGATCAAAAATACATGGCCCAAAGAAGTTACATCAGAAGAGAAAAGTTCCTCCCAACAGTGGTTTTCTTAAAACCTATAACTAGGCTTGCCTGCAAATACATCTACCATGAGATGCTGCCAGGAAGAATTTAGAAGCTGGACAGCTGCTCACCCGCAACCATGCATACCTTTCATATCCTTACTACCTCTTAGATGGGGGAGGAATTGCCAGCATGCAATTCTCACGCAGCCAGTCCTCACAAACCTTATCCGCACTTCCCTAATTAGACCTTGCTGCTTAGCAGTTCTAGGTCAGTTACACAGAAGCTGTAGCCTTCTTCAATCACTTTTCCAGAACAAAATTGTCGTGCTTCAGCCTCTGCTACACAAAGCAGCGTATGAAACTTTGTCTCGGTGTATAGAAAATACACCTCACTGCCAATGCTGAGTACACAGAGACAGAGGTGTTTTCCAGGGCTTCCAAAACAAGCATGGTGTCCACTGCTCAGAGGGGCAGAGCAGACCACATATCTTCTGTACCGTCCATCCAGCAGGCAAGTTACAACCTACAGATTTGTTTACACTATGTAGTATTAAATGATATGTATCTGGATTGTAGAGTGAATGTTGTAGTCCCCAAATTTATATCTAATTCTAGTGTATAAGAGTTTAATCCTAATCTTTTTATTTTTCAAAGTATGACTACATTCAATAATCTGACTGTATAACAAATGCAATTAATTCAAGGAACGACTTAGATAATTATTAAAGAATGTTTTTCAATTAGTATTTCTACGAAATGTAGAAATATTTCACATAAAATTGTCTGGGTTCCTACCAGTAACACAAACAGATGATTTCCTTTCAAACTCAGAGGGAGGAGGAGGAAGAGGGAAGAAGCTATCTGTAACATGAAATGTCATTTGCACAGTCACAAGTAGTTTATTTAACAAGTAGTTAATTACTGTTAAGGTGTTAGACTATCCAAGTTTTAATCAACAGAACCCTACTCTGGTGCAGATGTTGACATCTGTAAAAGTTAGAGCCATTTTACCTCCTCCAGGCACTGTAGCACCTGGAGAAGCCACAGGGAAGGCAACATGGATTCTTCTTGAAATTACTGCAGCAGCTGTCAACTCAGAGGGAGGTATATACTGACTTGCACCAGACAGCAGCACTGTACAAACCTGCACTCTCTCTCCTTAAATACACTCTATAAGCAACACTGAGAAATCTGTAATGAGAACACAACTTGCCATATGACAAAAAATATCAGCATTCATTGGACAGAAGTACTTAAAAGCTTTTAATTTTGTCACACAGGTATAGACCTTGATCTGGCACTTGTTTAATTAACATGGCAGATATACCATTAACAAAGTCATATACAGTTCATGGTGACATGGTAACTTCTGTCTAATGGTGTAATATCTTTTATTCAAATACCTGGATTTTAACAGAGACATTGTTTAAAACCACAACTAAAAAGTGGAAAAAATATTTATTACATGAACTGATTTTTATCACTTTATTCTCTCTTTTGTGGGTCTGCAAACTCTAAGCAAAGTATTATACACTGCTGAGAAAACATTAGTACAAGAACCCAATAAACATATATACTGGCTACTACAGAAAACTGCCCTTCTGCAGTCCAATCTTGGAACGAAGGACTAACAGTTTATTCCCATTTAAAAGTACATCCCAGTCGCAAGACCAGTGTCACAAACTTACACAAAGGAAGTTATAAAGCTATAGATACAGCAGTATTAGTACAGAAAATGCACTGCAGCCTTCCCAATGTAAATGCCATACTGTGCCATACCACAATCACAAAAAACAACCAAAATCTTAAAATAATAGACACGCATTAACTGGGAATTTTGTACAATGGTATAATGATAATGATCACTTTTCCAGGTTAAATTCCCATCCAATCTGTCTGCGTGGAAATAAAAGCACATACTGACAAACTATACTGCAGTGGCAGAAATGAAAAAATGCAAAGCAGTGTCATCAATCTTGGGCTTTCGTTTGCTTTTCAGGCAGTTATTCAAACCCTTTCCAAAGCCCTAGCACCCAAGTACAGGTTCATGAGACAGCCCAGGAATATCTGGAGTAACAAAAAATGGAAAAGTACTTATGTTTCCCGTAACTTCATAATACCAGAACGCTTTGAAATAAAAATAAGCAGAGTGCAAGGCTGGTAACTTCAATATGTATCCCAGACCCGCTTCAATAACAGCATAGCCTATCATGTCTCATAATATTTAATAGAGTAATCTCGCTGCATATCAGTGCAGCAAGAACAGAATCTTCCTTGTTCTTACAATAAACTGCTGTTAGCCTCTTCCTAACTCTACAGCAAATACTCTCTGAGCATTTCCATTGTGTTACAACAAAAAAGCTGAACTTGAAAGCTGAAAGGTGTAATACTAATGCCATGTACTGATATAACTCAGAACTTTAATTTTTTTTTAATACTCTTACAAGTCAACCTATTTCTATGGGAAAAAGAAAACAAGATTTCAGACTACTGTGTCACAGAAATCTGACCCTGTCGACCTTAGGGTTTTGAAAATATTTTCTAGTGGGTGAGAGAAATTTCTCAGATGTAGAGCACACTTATGAAACTTATCCTGCAGAGAAGATCAACTTCTAATTCTTTATCTCAGCCTATGAACGCAATAGATAAAGCTGACAATTGTCAATCTATAGTCAATCACCCATTGATCTCAATGGGGTACTATGCAAAACTTGAGAGATAAGATACTACATATTAATGAATTTATAAATTATCATCATTATTTGTTCAGTGCCACATTATCATACTTCAGTTCACTTGGAGGGGAAATACACACCCCTCCCTTTTTTGAACACTGTTTTACTTTACTGTGTTTCCTTTTCACTCATTTCTATGCATTGCCTTAGTATTTCTGAAGAGTGAGTGCTACAGCTCCCACTCTCCATTGCAGACTCCACTTTTAGCCTCTGCCTAGTAGATCCACTGAGATGATTGCTTATTAAACAAATACATACACCACATGTACTATAAACTGATAATACATACACCTAATAGCAATCATTAGGCCTTAAAGAAACTCATCCCAGTGATGTCAGAGTGGGAAGCAGTATGGACATCTCCCAGTCATTCTTTAGGCTGCTTTCAATACAAATCTCCACAGCAGCATCTGTAACAGATGACATTGGTATAGCTCCTATCGTAAAATCTCTCTCCTGTGGTCCAGGGCCAAGTACTGTATCCAGAAGAATTATTTTGAAGACGTAATGCTAATACTGAAATTACGATGTAAAAGAAGGTGTTAGAAGATGTGTGTATTCAAAACTCACACAACACAAAACTACATTTCATTTTTACTTTGAAGGAGATAAAATAAGTTACCCAGCCAGAGTTACTGATCCAGTCTTGTTTGAAGATTTTGAGTCAAATTCATAAATGAAGAAGAGTGAGAGCTCAAATATGTCCAAGCCTGGGAGATTCCTGACGGTTCCTGAAGGACATGCAGTTTCTAATGCAGCTCTTAGATTCTCTTTGCCTCTCCTCTCCCATTTGCTTACACGTGTGAAAAAGAAGAGGTTTTGGTGTATAAAACTGAGATGTGAATGGGCACGTAAAAAATACATGGGGACAGAATCTGAGGAGAATTGAAGTCCAAAGTGAATCCAGCTATCCAAGATCATGTCCCCTTGTGCTGATTGTAATTCACCTCAACACAAACATGACTAGAATGATAACACTTAAAAATTGCAATACACCTAATTGCATTGCCACCAGAATCAGAATTACCTTTCCTAAAATCATGTAAGCAATTCGAATTACAGGCTTAGGCTTGCATGCCATCTTGAAGATAGAGTAATAAGATTTGCTCTTCGCACAGTTCCAAAACATACGAGAGATTTTAAAATATCCTACCTTCTAAATCTCACATTTACCAGTGTTAACAGTTCATTCACAGAATTAGCTTGTATTTTGACTGCTAGATTTTTTCTGCCATTCAGGCACACACTACTCCCTTTCCATGAATTCAAAATACAAGTATTAAAGTAATCTTTCTGGATATTGTTTCACCTGCAAAGGCAAGATTTGGGCTTTGCAACCCCAAAGTTAACTAAAGCTAACTTCCAGCTGCTCCTCTGTGTAGTGAAGTGGTTTGACCCAAGTTAGATGCTCAGGCTCCAAACACACACTGAATGAACGGACAGAGTAGGTATGGGCATACATGAGAGAGTCTCAAAAAACAGCCAAGATGCTAGCTAGTTTAGTTGCCCAAATACCTGGCATGGCCAGAGACAAACCAGATCCATGCCCTTCCTTCTCCAAATGTTACCACTATGAACCTGCTCACAAAGGAATAAATTTAAGCTTTGCTTTTCCATCTGAAAAAGAAAAAACCCCATAGTTCCACAGCAACCACAATCAGACAACCTGTGTTTGAGCCCTGAGCTGTAGAAGTACTAAATTCAAGCATTTACTCAAAAATCAGGAAGAGCGGGGATTTGAACTCACACATTTAATATGCCAATCAAAGCTATTAGCTTTCAGCATCAGATAGTTACTAGCTCCCCTTCTGTACATTCTGGCTTGGTAAAACTGGAGGGACTGAACTGATGTGGAATAGGAAGAGCCCCTGTTTGGAAACCTAGTGTTGAGGTCAGTGTTGAGAAGCTCTTTAATTGTAGAGCAGCATAAGTACTCTGGTAGCCTTTAGGTGCTCTCAGACTGTAGGGACTTACAGGGGCAACTCTTAAGTGACTTTAATAATCACCCCCAATGTCTCATAAGTACCAGATATTTTGTCTGAACTGGTAATCTAAAAGATAATCCCATATGTTAATAGCCTTCTCAATGTAAAAATTCATTAAATAATCAGTCCATTTCTTTGAAAAATATTATAGACTTTTCAATAAATTTGAAAAATGCATACATTCTGTTGAACAGATGTACAGTATTTCAAAATCACATTTCCAGGGAAAAAAGGTCCAAATGGATACTTCCAAGGATGAAAGCTAGATGCTGCATTCAATACTTATCTATTTCTACTTAGCATGATACGAAGCACTTCTAGACACTGTTTCGGTGCTATATATGGTACATTACTCATTCTGAGAAACAGTTAGCATAGTATTTTACAAATGGAAGAAAATAGCTACTTGCATATACAAATGTGATTCAAAGCCTTCATTTAAGCAATGACACCCATCCATCACAAGTATGCCATGGTGCATGCTTTTTTTATAACAGTTCATTACATACAATGAAAGAATCTAAATATCCAACATGTTTATAGCACATCAGGCAGTCCTTCTAGCACATCAACCTGATGCTGATGTTGGACAAGCTTCTGATAGCACATCAGCCATATCATCATTCATTAATATATCTCTGCAGCTTTCAGAAAGAGACAGATGATCTTTCCTTGGTGGCCAGTGCAGCTTGACCGTACTGATGGCTGCCCAATTTGACCTCTAAATCTTAGGTGAGCATGCCTCAGTAAAAAAGGAAAAAGAACTTGACAGCACTATAGAAGGCATCTAAAGTATTAAAAAACCCAACCACTGTATGTTTATATTAACACATAATAGTAAAGTCAGTACAAAATACTGCTTTCATAGACTTGCATTTTTTAATAAGTTGTTACGATTGGTAGCAATTTGTTTTTCCTCTCAGCTGTTCAACTACAGATAGACACACTTGACAGCTAAAGGCAGACCATTTCTACAATGCTATGAAATTTGACATAACCCCACTACCATCACTACTACTGTCAAAAATCCAGTATGTCCACGATCTAAAACTAATAACAGAATGCAAGAAAGCCATGCAGGCTTTACATACATCCACGTAAACGTCTTTTAGTTTTGAGGCACAGATAAAACATGCTTAGTCTGATGTGAATTACTGCAGTGTTCTTGTTAAAAACCACCATCTGTCAGAGATTATCCTATTTTACACAGAGGGAACATGCATTAATTATTAATCCTACTCCTCACAGAAATGTACTCACACAAGATCACGGCTATCCGTGGTGCGACAGGAGTATTAGTGTTCTTAGTAGGTAGTCTCTGGATGAAACTCAGGATTGATCCCTTGAGTACTTCCAGCAAATGAGCTGCTTCAGGGCAGGTCACTGGCCACACAGCAGGGCATCATCACGCAAGAAGCAACAGCTGAATTCCCAGGACCTGAGTCTATTTCTATTAGCCAACATAAATGCTACATACAGTATAGACATTACATTTGCAGACTTAAGCACTGTAGTCCTATGCTACGCACACACTGAAGCACGTGTTCAAGTTTAAGCACGTGAATTTGGCTTCATTTGAAATTAAATGCAACAGTAAGGGCTTTCTCAGTGTTGGCCAAAGTGCTCGGCACTTTGCTGAGTCTTCCGCATGTGCTGAGGGAGGGAATTCATAGCTGTAAACACTGATGTGGCAGATCTAATTCATCCACAATGAGAACTTGATGATAGGCAAAATAAGAAGATAAAGAAAGCTCTTCATAGATCTTTGGGAGGAGCAATGGAAAGCGATCATTTTTCCCCAAGCAATTCCCTAATCACATATCATTTTCTATGGAAGCTGGTAGAGATCACATTTCTGCTCTAAGACAGTTTTACCTATTTAGTATTGTTTGAGTGTACATTGCCATATATTGCTTCAGTTAAAACTTCATTACCACTAAGCCTGTTTCCTTGGATAGTAGCAAAGTGACCAGGCAAAAAATTTTACAAACAAACTCTTGCAGGTTTTAGTATTTCAATGAGGAAAAACTCGGAGAAAGACTACTGAGCAAAGTAATTTAAACAAAAAAAAAAAAAAAAGAAATAATTTATGCCATATAGATGTAGCTGATATGAGATAGCAATTCACAGTCCTAGGCTGTATTTGGTGCAATGGATGCCAGAACCTCTATCTTACTATGCAGAACAAAACTAAAAGTATAATCTTGATTCCCCAAACAAGAAATACAGCATGTCACAACACGAAGGGCTCTTCTGGACAAACAGAAAATATACTGATGTCCATAAATCTCAAAACTTTGATGCAGTTTCTATTTTTAAGGTAATCTCTTATGTTGCAATGTCTGCACCTTTCTGGGCAAGGAAGAGGTTAAAAATCTTTCTTTCTAAAAACAGAAAATGCTCCACTGAAAAGCTGCCTAAGCTGCCAAGCATGGAGGGATAGTACTCCAGTTGGAACGCATTACAGAGACAACATAGGAGAGCTGATCCAGCTTTTTATTTACTGTAGAGGCAGAAATGACATGAACATCTTTCTGTGTAGACCCAGAAAAATATGTTGGCCCTGAAGCCAAGGATCAGAATATTACCAACCCTGCCAAAATGAAATAGGTTATTTGTTTTTTTAATTTAGCAAGATTTGGCAACGATTTATGTATTTTTCCCTGGAGAAGAGGAACTATTTATATTCTTCAGAACACGGATCATAATTGTTAATTTTCAGTGGCCCTGCATAGAGAAATAATAGGTTTATTATTTTGAAACAAGATGACCACAGTTTTCAGTCTGGTAAGGAGAGACTATTTTGTGTAAAGCCATTTTAAGTCTCTTCTGGTAGGTGGAACTTCCAAGAGAAGGTTTTTGGTTTGGTTTTTTTTTTCACGTAAGCACATGTCCATGTCTCTCAGGGTCTGCGACTGTGACAAGCACGAAGGGGGATGCAAGTCCCACATTAAAAGCTCACCTTCCATCAAATGAAGCATAACTAAGGACTTCTCCCCTTCTCACATGGTTCATTTTTTCCCTGGATAAAGTCACACCACAAAGTACCAAATGGTATCAATTGTGAGAACATAGAAATAACAGGTGTCTTGTCCTTTGATGTCCTGTCCATCAACACTCCTAAAAAAAGGATTTTACTCACCCTTACACCACCATTCAAGTACTATGCACGCTCATCTGTACTTACAGCACATAACATAGCTCAGGTTATATTTCCAGATCAGATTAGGTTGCCTTTATCTGACAGGAGTCATGACAACCTGTCGAAGGACCCTCCCAGGGCTCTGCTTACAAACCTCAGTTCGGAGGTTTAAATTGACTAAGCGGCAGGAGAGTAACTCAGCTATTACATAGGTTGTGACCCTTTGTAAACCACCAGGTCCTAATCTGCTTCCCTGGCAGTCAGATATGGACCTCAGCTTTCAGGTTGCTTCTGCTAAGCACTTTGACCACTTATTAGCCAGCAAGAGACTGAAGGAGCCTGGAAAGTCACAACCTTTCCAACAGCTACTCCATAAGCAAAGGAAGAAAGATTACATTACAAGGACTTGGCTCAATCCCTCTTAGCTATTTGAAGTCATGGTAGGCCACATGAGGAACAACAAAAAAGTATAATGAAGACAATAAAAAAAAAAGGTAGAGAAAATTAAAGGGGACAAAACTACCCAGTTAACACCCAAAAACAGCCCACTCTTCCCTCTTATCTCCCCATCAGCAAATCTGAAACTGGTCATCAAGGGTGAGTGGGAAGAAATCCATGAAACTAATGAGCTGAGATCATTCCCTTACTTGAAAACGTAGGAAGAGATCTACCCTTCCTTGCTGTTTTAAAACAACAGCTGTCTCACATGCAGCACAGAATCATTATTTGTCCAGTAAACCTAAGAAACCATAAATAAATGACACCAAAAGCAATACAATCATTAATGCTACCTGTTTTGCAAGCAAATTATTATTAATTATCTCTCTATGGTTTGCCAGGCAATTTGACACAAGCGGTGTTGGAGATATGCTGTATTTACGTAAGGGTATGAAAGGGTCCATCAAGTTTGGATTCCTTAAAAAAACAACCCAACAACTTCATTGTATCTACTTGTATTAAAAAAACTGTCACTACATAACACTTATCCCAAGCATAACAGCTTGCTTGGGTCATCAGGTATACGAAAGACAACGTTTGACTTTTACGATCAACTTGAGCTTCTTGCTCATTACTGGCAACAGTAGAAGTTCCCTACAGTCCTACAATTACCGGTCCTGACCTCCCCACTCCTTCCAAAACCAGGACAATGAGCACCTCTGGCAGCTCTAAACCTTTATGACTGACTTCTAAAAACAGCATGCAAGGATTGTAGCAAATTTTCCAGAAACTCTTAATAAGACAAAGCCATTTCTTTCAAATGAAACTTATATAGGTTAAATATTACTGCACCTGAGCAATAACACAGCATTAAATATTGACTTAGCTCTTCAATATCTAGAACTGATAAAAATGGAGGGCAACATGAAGAAAATTTTTAAACAATCAGGTTTTTTAGAGTTTTCCCAACAAAGTCGTGCTAATATCCGTATTAATTAGCGACCTCCTTATACTGCAATAAATATACCTGTCAGCAAACCTCTAAAAAGAGCAACAACCATATGATAAACAGGAGTCATTCCATGAAGCCAGTCCATTAATTACCGCACACTTTTCCACCATTATTCATCACATGGACAATAAATGAGCCAGAACATAAGGTTTATTTATCTTCTGATTACTTCCCACTAGATCATCAGTTGCCGAGGTTTTATGGTACTGGCATATTCCATCAGTGGCAAAACCCAAGCTGGTTGTGTTGACCCCCCCAAAAAAAATTCAAGACAAGAAAGAATCAAGAACATTGCCTTTCTAGAGATGAACTTACGACTATCAAACTACTGAAAAATACCCCAACTATTGCTTTAAATGCTTCTCCTTCAGGTACAGCAATTCAGAAAGACAGACCAGCGGGAGCTTCATGGAAGTGACTTTTTCTTATCAATTTATGTATTTCCAATTAAAAGCAGAGTACTTTGATGCAGGACAGCACACTGCTTTGTAATTTTGTGATTATATAGCTGCTTTTCATTAGTTTTAAAGAAAAGGCGTCAGAAAATTGTTCTTTTGAAAAACATGGATAATATATATTGGAACACTGACACCCAGCATGGCTCTTTTCTTTACATTCCATCATCACTTGGATGTTATTCCTACTCTTTCAATAGCTTTGCTACAAGTCTCTTTGTAACGTCAAAAAAAACACCAACAATATTTCTGTAGCTCATTCATGCAGGGAAAAAAGGTGCAATTGTTGTATTTTCACACAAATTTACAGTGTATCTCTGCAGCTCAAACCTTGGTGATGCAGTACAGATACACATTTTAGAAATGCTCACGGACACAGCTCCTTCAGAATGTTGTTCATATTTATTCCTTCACAAGTCAATTCTCACAAAAACAGGCTCATCAAGCTGTTCTGTATTTCTGTCGATGCAATATAACAAGAACTGAGGAAACAGATTCCATTTGCAAGCTATCTTACAATTTAAAAGAATACTTCAAATTTAATTAAAAAACATTTTTTGCAAAAGAATATCTGAAAAGTCATTATAACTAAAATAAGAAAACACTTTCTACAATTATATTTTTTATATAATATAAAATATAAATCAAGAATTTAAATTTTAAAAATAAAATTAAATCAGAAGGCATCACTCCATTAGGATTATTTTTCAATGAAGTTTCACTAAATTGTAAAATAGAAAGAAAACTTTCCTATCACCAGAATTTTGTCCTCCAGGGAAATTTATCTTGCACTCAAAATTTTTATAGTAGTGAGTTATACACATGGAGATTTTCACTTGGTTACGGACTTATTTAATCCATTTCCATTTGCTCCTTCTTTTCATGCAATAGCTATGATGTTCTTCTAAATAGCATGTCTCAAGAGTTTTCTTTCTTCTTTAGTATTTAAACATTTAAAGCTCTTGAATTCTCAGTAATTTTGAACACCTGGTCATTAGCCACTTATCTAGAATGGGAATTTTAAAAGGAGTTTAAGGTTGGCTATCCATACACAACTGCAGGTTGCACATCTAAGCTTCTGTAGGAACTTTTGAAACTCCCAGCCTAAGGATGGAAAAAATAAAAAGACAAAAAACCCTAAAAAAACAATCCCATGGAGTCCACCTTTCCGAAAATACGTAACCTAACCTACAGCCCCCAAAAGCATACTTATTTCTGGTTCTAACAAAGTGATACAAGGAGCACCTGTGCCAAGTTCACCACATTATGTGACCTTCTTGCCTTCTCCCATCATTAAGCCTCAGCAGATGCTTTGTTTTCACCAGAGTCCATTTTTCAGCACCAAAGATACAGTTCCCAGTATATAAGACGGAATGTATCATAACCATGCTCCAGAAGTTTTTTCCTACCTATCAATATAAGACTATACAATGTAATCAAACATCTCTTTACCTGTCCCTTCCACAAAACAGCCTCCATAAAACGTCAGCAAAGAAACCTGAAAATGTCCCTTAATAAAAGAAACTAACCCAAAGCTCGCTTTTTGAAGGAAGATTCACACTTTCATGCTGGAAATAATGGCAAAATAACGTTTGATTATTTTTTTTGTTAAATTAGCACACATTTGCAGATCCAATTCCAGGTGATAATGGACAGACTGCAGGGGATTTTGTGTTTTAGTCTGTTAAGTGATGTTTTTCTTTTTTCCCCTCTTTTTTTTTGTGACTATATAACCATATTTAGATTTCAATTCAAAGCACAGCTCTAGTTTATAGTACATAAAGATGCCTCCGAAGCACAAAGTACTGAATCACAGAAAGGAAAGCACATCCCATCCTACAGTGGTGACATGAGTTATTTGCATAGTTGCCACAAAAGTAATAATTACACTGTAACTCAATGGGAACAATGGTAATTTCACAGTAGCTCATGTTGTTGTTATCACCCTATATCCTGATAACTGTGAAATTAATTTGTGGCACCACTGTATGTGTCAGCTTTAAGCTGTTCCCTAGGTAACATTACGCTACCATAGAGAAGGAATGTTTGGCAGTAAAATGGGTAGCAGCAGATTGATTATACAAAAAGAATCTTCCCTCTACATACAAATAACTTGGCAATCAGAGAAGATGATGAGAAAAAAATCCTCCCCACTGCTTTTTTGTTGTTGTTGTTTTAAAGAAAAAAGAAGTAATTAATAGAGTTAATGGTATTAACTGACCATTATCCATACATTGGAAGAATGCAAAGGTAAAACAAAATGAGCAAACTACCAGACTACATTTAGTGCCACTGACCCATTGTTCTGACTGCAGCCAAGATGCAGCATAAAAATGCTGAAAATTTCTTTTTCCTTGTTCTAGTCATTTCCCACATTAACCATTACATGGCAATTTTAAATATAAAAGCAAACATGCAGCACTAAGACATATTTAGGAGGGCAACAATCATGTAGGTTATGCTTTCACAAATAATTCTCACTTCATCTGAGAAGCACAGTCCTTTAAACTCCCCGACATTATTTTGCAATACTACTACTACCAAATAGGAGTTCTACACAAAATATAAAAGATGACACTTTGCCACACAGTGCATTGAAATGCTTATGAATTTACCGGTGAAAATTTAGTGCCACAATAATTGAACGTCTGGAAAACATTAAATCATGGAATTTAAGAAGAGAACTTATTACTGATTGGTAACAATAAACAAAACACTGAGTTTTAACTTACCAGTCATTTTGCTTGGTACAGCAGTAGGTATGAGGTTTGGATTAAAGAAAGATGCTAGTTATATTTCTAGAATTTGGATCTTTCTTTCACTTTTAATGCAGGCCTGTTTACACAGCATTAGAAACGCACACTGTAACGCCTTGTTATCTCACTGTATGTTTGTCTGTAAGGAACCAGGTGGGGGAAAAAAAAAATAAATCACAGCACGTTACATATACAGACTCAGTGGTTCAGCTGGAGTTTTGTTACTGAAAAAGCAGCAGCATCTCAGTGTCAGCACTAGTCATCAAAGCAAACAAAGGTGTTGAGCAGATACTCTGATCCAGGATATCCAGGGACAAGCATGTTTTGTCGCTCTGTAGTTTTGATCTTTATCTCTGAGTGATCCTCCTTCTGTGATTGCTACCACAAGATATTGTCCCCAAAACCCCTGACAGGTGATGTTCAACTGTGGGTTAGTTTGTTTGTTGGGTTTTTTTTTCCAATCAGAGTTCTCAGAGCTCTGAAAGCAGCTGTAGGAGTCTAAAGCCAGCTTGGACAGTCCCAAATGTGTATTCTGCATTAAATATTGGCACATCTGATGCCAAACTACATGACTGCTGAGAGGAAAATTTTGACCACCCTATAACTCAATTATTCATCGGAAAGGCACCCTGATCATTGCCACTACCAACCCAGGAATTCAACCTATATCCTTTGCCAAATCAGCACATACACTCGTGCACTCAACACTTGCTCTTCTTCCACTCTTCGCTGTGTGAGCCAATTCTGATGCAGAAGTACCCTTAAATGCAGACAACATACACAACACACATTTGCATTCAGCAAGCTCGCTATGTTAACTGCATGGAAAATTTGCCGGTGCTCTTGATGCTGGTGGGAATTACTAAGGGATATCAGTCCTGATTGATCCCCTTTTTCAGTACCATTAATAACTGTCTGCAGTTATCTTTGCTTTGCTAGACGAGCGCAGAGCCTTGATGCTCAGCTAAGTCAGTGGTCATTTTTTTTCCAGACACCTGACGCTACTTCTGCCTGAAGGAGCATGGGCCAAGCCTGATGGCTGGCTTTTTAACCCCTGTGCATCTCCTCTGGTCTTTATTTTCTTTTATACACTCTTCAGGTGTCAGTGCTGAAACAACTCCAATCAGCTGGAACAAACACGCCTCCTGGAACGACAAATGCTCTCAGTGACAAACAACCTTCCATTTGCTGGATCAATCCGGCCAAAGGCATTCAGAAATGCTTCAACAAAGGTGTCTGTATGCATGTAACTAAAGTAGACGCTAGTAGCAATTACTGATTTTACTGTGAGCCCAAACTTACTACCACAGAGAAAATGTCTGTGACCAAGAGGTATGAGATGCTCTTTTTAGAAGGCTGATTGAAAAATGAGTAGTGGGGATAAATAAAAAAAAAAAGGCATAAGATGGGGAATTTTACCTTTATAATCATTAAATCAAACCAGGTACAGTACAGCTGGTGTTTTTGCCTATGACAGCATTCAATAACCTGCTTGAAACTAACTGATGCCCTCTGAGCTATCTGTGGTTCACCAAAAGAAATCCCCACTTTTCTTCTTTTTTTTTTTCGCATGCACTGATAACCTCTGTACTGAGACTGCTAACAAGGCTGAAGATTAACTCCTTAGTTGTGAACTATTTGCTAATACTCCACTAGTGGTGGCTGTTCCTCATCACATTTGAAACGTACCAAGATATACCATGAAGCAGTTTATAAAGCCACTCCCATGCTATTTTAAATGTATATATTTTGCTGAGGACTGTTTAAAATTGTAAAGAATATTAATGTATCTTTAAGACAGTTCTGGTGGGTTGACTGCCACAGTACAGCAGTGATGTCTACTGACTTGGGGAACAGCTTTAAAGCTATGTGAAAATCAGTTGAAAATGAGACCAACTGCAAAAAATCGAAGAGATTCCTATCCAGCCCCTGAGGTCTCAACAGCAAAGTCACTACCAAAAAAGATGCCTTGCTATCTCTGGTTTCTCCCAGCTGCCAAATTGCTGATACATTACTAGCTCTCTCGGCTCCAAAAAAGAAATGAGACAGTCTGTTGATATTATACGTACATTTTCATTTTAGATCTTATTTTAGATATATTTTTCCTCAAAAATAGGAGTTTTTTTGGAGGAAAAATTTACATCGTTTGACCAAATGTTCTTTCTGATTTCATAAGATTCGGCAGGGACTTGGAAAAAGAGTGTACACGATCTCTAACCATACAGAAATTATATTTGATTACTAAAACTACGATGCTGTAAATGTAGCACCTACAGAGTAGCTTGTTCAAATATATCTAGAATACCATAATGTCTCAAAATTAAGATATAAAACCTTTGCAACGAAATGACATCAAATACATTTCATAAGACTATCGTCACATACATTCAGCGAGAGTTATTAGCCAGCATGCAAAATCTTAGAATAACTTCCATTGCACTTCCAGCCAACTGTAAGCTTGACACATTACCTTGGAAGAATGCCACATTTCCCGCTGTGCTAAACTTACTGAAACAAATAGGAAAGCAGCATTGCTGTGTTACATCCCTGCTTTACTATTGTGTAATTGGACCACACTACAGGAACAACACTTTATATTACAAACATCGAGTTCCCATTATCAACTTGTGGCTTCACACTCTCAGTGCAAGAGCAATGAATTTTTGTCTTATATCAAGAATTAAATGAGTATGATAGAAGAGAAAAAATGAAGAGAAGCTGCATTTCAAGGCTCTGTTTGCAGTTATAGTTTTAAGACAAAATAAATTTTATATGTTATGAAATTGTTACACTAGCAGTAGAAAGAATGTTTAGCAATGCCAATAGCAAAAGATTACTCAGGCCTTTCCAATTTAGGGGTAAAGTCTTCACTCACCCAGCGTACCCGAGTAGAGTAAAGGAGTAAAAATTGATCACAGGAGCAGGGAGTACAGGGAGATAGTTTTACACTTACTGAAATACATCTAATTCAATTAGGAAAGAGAGCAAAATATTTACAATGTATAGTCTCTGCTGATTAAATGTCTTCCTGTATTAGAAAAAGAAAATCAGGGATTTCATCTGCAACTGGGTGAACAGTGGTCCTCTCCCCTCTCCTGGGATATTAACCAGCCTTTCCCCATGATTTTGGCCGCAGAAGAATTTATCCCTAGAATGGCTACATCTCTAATAGCAGAAGATGCCCTAGAATGACTATAAATGTATGAGCAAGCAGTGTTGCCCAGCAGTAGGGGATCTCTACAGCAAAACAGTTGGCATTAAGACCCAACATAACCCTTCCTGAAATGCAGGTAGTGTTTATTTCTGCCTAGTTCTGACCTAGTCGTGTAGGCTTGAGAAACCAACGTGGACATCCACGTCCCTGTAGCTTCTGCATCACGGCTGCCTGTGCCGGCTATCTTAGAGACAGCACAGTCGTGCTCACCTGCCACAAGCAGGACTCGCAGCAGCAGCGCATCCCCCCGCCTGGACCCGCGCTGCCCCGCTGGCTTCGCACAAATGTCAGCTGAGTCAGTGAGGATGAGACAGAGGCACCCTACAGGTAGGCCATGACTAAACGTATGACTCTACTATCGGAACCATTTAAGCTTGTCTATATCTACCCAAAAAAAAAAAAAAAAAAAAAAGAGAAGTCCCCTGTTTTGGCTACTGCAGCCACATGGGTACACATGGGTAGCAGTGCTTAAGCTTAGCTATGCAGTCACAGCTCTCCAGTGGAAAACACTCAGTGGAGCCAGAATCTCTCTTAAATATGTAACAATTGCTATTTAAGTATTTTTAAACATCCCTGTATAGTTCTTTAATTATAAGGAGAACAATTCCCACACCAATTAATTATTTTATCTGAGAAGAAGTCACAAGAGAATACACTTCAGGACAGAAGAGGGTTAACACCAGCAGTTGCCTTGCAAGTAAATTTGCAAGGGGAAGATGGAGGGGTGGACACTGTGAGGCACAGCCCAACATCTAACAGCCAGTCACGAACCAAGGAAGACACGGTAGGTCCTTGGAACAACAACTGTTTTACACGTGCTCGAGTGCATTTCCTTTTCACTAGGAGAAACACAGATAAGCAGGAAGAACTGCTCAGGAAGTCCCTACAGACTCCAACAGGGAGACATGCCAGGTAGGAGAAAAAAGAAAACATGTGGAAAATTATTTTATAAATATATCTTTTTCTATAATAAAAATGCTCCTCAAAGTCTGTTTTCTTGCCCATTTGGTAATACTGTCAGATACCGACCAAAACCTTTTTTTTTTTAAATACATTACCAAATACAAAGCATGTGCTTGGTTAGCACTAATTAATACTGACAAACGTGGAAAAATCTTCAGCATGTAAAATAGCAGTAGTAAAAGTATTATTAGTATTAAACAGTACCATTAAACAGTACTATTGAATAGAAGTAATAAGAGTTACAGGATTTACAAATATAGTAATAGTAATTACTTTATTAAACAAATAAAAATATTAAATATAGTAATAGTAATCACTATTTTTTAAAGTATAGTAATAGTAGAAATGCTCAATACTATTAATAAATAGTAGTAAAAAAAGTAGTAGTACTATTTAAAAATATTTTACAAAATCTTACCAGTTTTAAAAGATCATTGTATTGTAATGGTGTCAAATTATAAATCAATGTATTTTCTAAGTATTCGGATGGAAATCACATTACAGTTCTTTCCATTAAATTCTGTTCCACATGCAGATCCGTTATTAAAACTCCTTTGAATGGGTCCAAATACTACGGTGACATTTAGAACTGTTCAGCACTTATTTTACAGAAGAAAATGTCTTTTTATTTTTTCTTTCTGAAAAAAAAAACAACCAAACCTTGAAGTTCAGTATTGGACCAAGCCTGAAGTAAGTGCTCCAGATTGGCTGAACAAGCTTAAATGCATACAAATTGAAACTTACTCCAAATGCCTGCTCAACAAAGAATCTTGTCACTGCCAATATTCTCTGCATGTTACAAAGCACATCCTAGACAAGCAGTCCTGGGCATTCAAGACGGCAGGAGACGCTGCTCAAGAGTATTTAGTTTGTTCCTTGATTCTCCATGACACCTCTTATGTTTGTTTCACTCTGTAGGCAGCTGCCTTTGTACAAATTGTTGCCTGAAATCTCAACACTCCTCCCTCCTAGGGGTGCTAAAATTTAGTAGCTTTGCCTTAGGCGCTAGCAGTGAATGTCTCTTGGTGGTACTCTGAAAGACCTAAAGTAGTCTAGGGCTTAAATGGCTGCCCAACAACTTTTCAACAGCAAGCTCCAATAAAAGAGATTCTCCTGTAAAGTATCTGTGTTCCTTAGAAATGAGGATGGAAAATTGTTTCTGCAAAATTTTGTAGCCAAATAGCTAAATGTGTGGTACTGATGCTAGTTTATCTTCTTAACAACTAATTTATTGAAAAAATCCAATACACATTAGAGTCTTACATTCAATAATCAGGTTGATTCCATTGGAACATTAAACCTAAATAATCTTTTCTTATTCTCCCAAATAGCCTCAAGTAAATAAACAGGATTTAAATTCTGAAGTTTACACGGGAAGGGCAGATTAATTTTGACGGAAGCTAAGTATCTTGGGGCACAGTTGGACCCACAGTTTATTCTCTGAAACACTCCAATATACAAAACATTTCTAGGAAAATGGATGTTTGCTCTTACAGCCAGACCCACAACAGTCAGTATAACATGAAGTTAGGACTCTTGACAAGTAGCAAGAAAGTAAGCGTAGCTACTAATATTCATTATAACCAAAGGGTTCTAAACACACCATAATCAGAAAAGATAATGATGATCTGGCCACAATGAACATACAATGCAAAGACACAGACTAGCTAATAAAGCAGTTTTGAATGAAGACTGTATTTAGTCCTCAACCCTCTAGCTTTGCTTTGTATCCTGAACTCCAAGGAGGATGTACTCAGAGACGCCCATGGCAATACAAAGCCCACTGACTTCAAAGGACACCACAAAGGATGGAAGAAAGATCGCGCTTTTTGAGGCTTTTGAGAACTACAGTAAATGTCTGAAAAGAAACAAGTGCGGATATATTTAAAATAGCATTTGTTAAGACAGACTGATTTCTGACTGTACACAAAACAGAAGCTACTGTAGGAAACGGGGTTTCTTGAATACATGTGGAATGTGGTACTCTCAATAGGCTGGCTACAGTGGAGATTAAATTCATGACTTACAAATAAAACAGCATGAGCTTCGACAGCTTGAACTAAAACATCTGACTCCTTTGCCAAAGCTGTAACACACCCAGCTTCTGCGTACATCCCAGACTTTTGTTACTGTCTAAAATGGTATAAGCCACCTTCTAACTAAACCATTCAAAGCCCTGAACAAAAAAAATCAAATATCAATAATCTACAAAAAGCCATGGCTCATGGCAAGACCACCAGCAAATTTCCTTCACTCATCTCCAAACTTTTTTTTTTTTTTTTTAATTTTTAATTAACAAACCAAAACCTTTTTCAAAGTGCATAGGCTGATGAAATTAAGGTATTCATAAGCCTGGTCGTCCATGTTGTATTTATTATCTCTAGAAATCCAGAGCATTTTTTCCTGATTGTTAATGGCAGCAAAGAACAAATTTCAGAAATATTTTAAAACCTTGCATTTTAAAAAGTAACAAATGGGAACCCCATAGAGTGAACTCAAGAATCTGTAGTGCAATTTTCTACTCTAACCATTTGCAGACAAGTGGCTATTAGTCACTGAAAGGTACGACGCTGCACCCACTGCATGCCATCTTTGGAGTCTTTGTGGTAAGCCATCTGCCACAGTGGTGTTCAAAATCTCTTTCACCGCCAACATCAGACAACATCTCCTGCAGTTTGCTAAAAAGCAAAATTTTGACTGTTATCCAATTCTTTTCTTTAAATCAGAAAACTAAATGCTTCAAAAGCAGAAACAGGCTCCCCCTTCCTTGAAGTGACAGAAAAGTGTTTTTTCTTTTTTCTTCTCCTCTCTGAAATATTTTTTGGGGAACAGTACACATGAATACAGCAACAACCTGTTTACCATACACAGAACAGTCCCAAAGCATCATTCAGTCACTGTAATACAAGAAAGAGTATGAAAAACATGCAAGATTTTACCAAAATCCTTCATGTAAGATCTTGCCTAATGTACACTTCAGTACATCAACAAAAGTAGTAATTGCAATGCAGTTTCCAAAACCATGAATGTTATTTGTTATTTTGCTATTTTACTATAATTCTTGCTGTTTTGCTAACAATGCTTTTGTTCTAGATCCATGTATTGTTTATATGCACTACAAGGCATAATTCAGTCCTTTGATCTAAAGTAACTGCAAACCTACATTGCCAATTGGAATCACAAAAAAATTCAACATCCTTTTACATCTGCCAATCACGAACATCATCGATGCACAACTTTAGGTCAATTAAAGTTGCATTTGGTAGTTTATGCTAGCTAGGTGACTAAAGGAACATTCAAAGGAAAACAACCTAACTTATCTTGATCTTCCTCCCCTGTCGTAGCTAAACAAACAAGCCTATCCTCTGTCTATGTCACTAGATCAAAAATAAATCACAATTCATAAATTAAAAATGGGAAATTATATACAGTATTTTGAACAATGTATGTGCAACAATCAGCTGAAATAAACTTGGAAATGTAATTCAGTATCAAAATTTCTGGTCCAGGTATTATGAAGTCAATAGTAAACAGAACAGCCCATCTCACAATGAAGCTCAAAACAAGACACTAGAGTTTTCTTTATTTATACTTTAAAAACATATAAAGAAATGCAATTACATTTTAAAGCGCAGAAAATAAACATTATCACTAGTTCCCCAAGAACTTCAGTGTGAGTTATACTTTAAACTTACTTTAAAGTTATACTTTAAACAATGGACTTGACATATACCAGAACCTTCTTTTTTTAATTGCAAAATGAAATATAAAGTGCTTTGATTCTCCATGTATATGATACAGAAAGATAATGCAAGTTCTAATAACTATCACAAAAATAATTACATTAATGTCACAGGTTCCTATACATGGTTGGTGTTACAGCTCTGCACAGTGTCTGCCCGTAAACAGAAATTACTCTATTGTGGCAAGATCTAAGCAATGCATCCCAGGCACAGTGCTAGGCCCCCAGAGGGTGACTAGTGGGTGACTCAGGAGTTAATTAGCCAACAAAGAGCAAGGTAAAATTGCACGAACACAGAATCTTGTTAATGCCACTGAACAGCTTCTAGCACTTAAGCAGCTTGTTCAGCTGTAGCTATCCTTATACAGGGCTGTCTTGGACTGTGAAGATATAAGGCCAATGTTTAGTCGATGCAAGTGATGTTGACAATCTGCTTATCTGTAATGTACACTGAGGATGATAGTGAAGTGCTGATTTCAAAATGGCACTCAAAACAAAATTAAATTCATATGGAAGTACTACTAAAAGTTCTCAAGTGCTTCTAATATTCTGCATGTATTCCTATGCGACACCAAATGTAACAAGCAACACTAGCATTCTGTAGCATCTGCTTATTTCCATATGCTATTAATAATATGGTGAATTTATAAAATTGTCAAGATACATATCTAGAAAAGAAATTCTAAGGGGAGCATGGTCTATTCCCTAAATTCCACAGTTTTGTGGGTTGTTTTGTTTTCAGTGTGAGAACATCTCTGCAGTTAATTTTTTTTAAAGGCATATCTCAAAGTCAAATGTAGTCTAAATAAAGGTCTAGATGAATAAGCCTATACATCAAAGTGGTTTACCTAATTATAATGTCCTCTGGGGCGAGGGGGTGTTTGGTTGTTGTTGGTGAGGTACACCAGGAACACGTGCTGGTCACCCAGGAAGGCATAGTGTTGTTGCACTTCAGAAGCAGCACAATATTTTTGTTAAATACATAAGCAATAACTTGTTTCTCCCCTAAAAACATGTCCCAAGCAGCATTCAACTGATTACACTGGAGAGAAATGTGAAGACAGAAGAAGGTGGAAGGGAAATTTGAACTTCATCCCTCAGTCCCAAATAAGCACACTAATCACAAGACCAGCGGCTACTTTGGATCACTGGAATTCACTCCAAAGGCTGCCACCTCCCCAGAACATGAAGGATTTCTTTGAATAGGTCATCTTTGAGACCTGGATCAGGAACCCAGAAGCAATTATCTTTACTCCTTCTCATTCACCTTCCCTTTCAACTTACCTGAGATTGGTCCCACCTCTCAGAGCAGCTTAAGAACAATACAGGAAAGCCAGCATACTTTTAACATGACATTTTTCATTGTTCTCATTTTCCTTGTATTTCATGCCCGCATTTCTGTAACTCTACACCTCCATGACGTGGCTTGGGAAAACCAAGTTGCCTGACTCAGAACCAGAATATGAACCTGTATTTGCCACATCTCAGGTCAGAGCCCTAACAAGTCGGTTACTAGATATTTTGTAGTTTGTGCTGCAGACTTGTTTTGTTCACATATTTTTAAATCCCTGACTTTTTCTCTGCAAACTAATGAACACTTCTGAAATCATGGAACTTCTTACAGTGCAATTTTCTTGGGTTTTGCCCAGCCATAGAAACTATTTGTCAAATACATCTGACAGTCTAGACCATATTAAAAGAAGCTTGATTGTTACTAACCCCATCTTATACAGTTGTCAAGACAACAGTGAATATCATCATTAACAGAAACTGTTTCTATCAAACTGGAAATCACAGTTGAAGCTTCACTCCCATGTTCACATTATCCAAAACTATATGCAAATATGCCAGTGCAAAAGAAAATTCTAAATAAACTTTGGTGTCTTTTTATACTGATCTAAACAGACAAGCACACTTTCTCTCTCCTTTCCCACTTCAAAGCACAAAGAAAGAAATATGTTTAAATCTTCCTTTATTAACAAGAAGTCTATACAAAAATACTCAGCTTTAATTTTCACTTGCGAAGCTTCCACGCATCGTCGCAAGATAGACCATATACATACTCACCTACAAGTAGGACCCATTCATGTATTTAACATCTCACCAGTCTTACTGATTGCTCACTGCCATAAGCCACCATGGTGGCTTACCAACTCCATCGATAAGTAAACAATTGCAACATCAGATTCAGATGTTAAACACAATAGCTTCATTTGTCTGACACCAGGTTCATGAAATCTACACTAGACATAGGCCTAAAGCATATTAGTAATACAGCGTTCAAAAGCAATCTATCACCTACTGGAGTGGTTGATACTCCAAAGGGTTGGGCTGCTGTTCAGAGGGACCTCAACAGGCTGGAGGAATGGGTCTACAGAAGCCTCAAGAAGTTAAAAAAATAAAATAACAAAAGATACAAGTGAGGTCGTGCCCCTGGGGAAGAACAACCCCAGGCACCAGTCCAGGCTGGGGCCAACCAGCTGGAAAGCAGCTTTGCAGAAAAGGCCCTGGGGCTCCTGGAGGACAAGCTGAACATGAGCCAGTCCTTGCAGCAAAGGCTAGTGGCATCCTGGGCTGTATCAGGTAGAGCATCACCAGCAGATCAAGGGAGGAGATCCTTCTCCCCTGCCAGCACTGGTGAGACACACTTGGCGTGCTGAGTCCTGTGCTGGGCTCCACAGAACAAGAGAGACATACACATACCAGAGTGAGTCCAGCAAAGGGCCACTGAGGTGATTAAGGGACCGGAGTGTCTGTCACACGAGGAGAGGCAGAGAGAGCTGGGGATGTTTAGCTTTGAGCGGAGAAGGTTTAGGGGAGATCTTATCAATATGTATAAACAACTGATGGGAGGGTATAAAAACCACAGAGCCAGACTTTTCTTAGTGGTGCTCAGTGAAAGGGCAAGAAACAACAGGCACAAGCTGAAACACAAGGAATTCCAGTTTAAAAAAAAAAAAATTAGGGGGAGGGATTGTTGTTGCAGTTTTTTGTTTGGTTTTTTGTTGTTTGTTTATTGTGATGATGTTTGCCCTGAGAGTCAGTGGAGTCTCCATCCTTGGAGGTATATAAAACCTGGCTGGACACAGCCCGTGGCAACCTGCTCTACTTGACCCCGCTCTGAGCAGGAAAGCTGCTGTAGATCAGTGATCTCCAAAGTGTAGCATGCACAAGACAATCCACTTGGACATTTTAAGAAAATATGTTTTGCACCATAAATAAAGTAACAAAAAAATTAAGTAGTGTTTATTTCATATTTATCTCATAATTTTTTAACTTCTATTCTTGTGTGTGGTTTATAATGCACATAATATATTAGTACATGTATATAATTTATAAAGAAATAAACATACGCATATTGGGGGGGATGCTCAAAAACATTTTGCTGGTGCACAGTCAAAAAGTTTAGAGATCACGGGTCTAGATCATCTCCGACAGCCCCTTCCAACTTCAGTGAGTGTGTGATACTCTCTTGATAACAAGAACGGATGCCCGTACAGAAAGTGAGCGAACAGATTCAGACGAAAAAAAATTTCCCCTCCTGCCAGATGATGTCAGTTGCTTTCAAAAATTTGTCCTTCACCTTGTTAACCCATTAACCCCCTAAACCATATCTTCTTCCAAATTAATATTAATAATTGGGTTTGGATTTCTTCCACACATCTAAAAATTACTTTATAGTTTGGGGGATTTCATTATGGTTTTTTTTATTTTTAAGACTCCTCAAGGCTACTTTACCCTACTTTCCCAGAGGAATGGTTAAGGCAGCAGTCCACATTCTGGTTTTGCCACCCATGAAAAGACTACCAGGATCAGCATAGAGTTAGCTATGCCACTTCCTCCTCCTCAAATACTTATCCCCTTATAGCAGTCATATCAGTCTAAAAGCTCGTTTAAATTTCTAGATGAAGCTTTACTGAGGATCAGGATCCAGATTTTTTACAGTGGTTATGAATTAAAAACAAATTGAGCCCTATTAAACAAAAGTTAATGCTCTTACTTGTGCAACCTGACATTATAGGAATCTATGCTACTTTTCTGCCAAGTTACTACAGAAAATACCCAATTAAATTATCATATACACATTCAAGGTATGGAAAGCAATACTCTGCCCATTTATAAACCCCAATTCAAAAAACTAACATATTTTTATTGTTTACGTAAGCATTGCAGTTGTACTAAAATATAAAAATAAATAAACCATTTGGAGCACATTAACAAAATAAGCAAAACATTAACTGAATTGAATGCTTTATGATTTTATGTGCAATCATAAGTAAACCAAATTCTTACAATACCACTCTTTATACACTGAGCAATGGCAAACTACTATCAGCTCATCATCTCATTCAGGCTCTAAAAGAAAATGTAAAGTAGAACTAGAGAAAGCTCATATGTTTTATGATAATTTCAAAACCCTTCAGAAAGTTTTTTTTTTTGCATACATCTATATACATAAACAAGAAAGATGATTTTCATGTAATCCTTAATTTGAATACCATTCAGTTTCTGAAGAGCTGGAAAAAGAACAAGACCCTTCTTGGATATTAGTGTTTGTTTATGCAGAGCACAGTGATATTCATAGACTAGAAATGTACTGAAATCCATATTAAATTGACCATTTTTCTCAAAGAGAAAGTTAAAATGGAAGGTCTCATTCCAAACAGGAGCACTGGGGAAAAATGTTCATTGTATCTCTCATCTGGCAGACCAGTAGTACCACTCTGGGAAATCAGAGAGGATTTGGGCAGACTGCCCACTCAACTTAAGGCTCATCTGAGATTCACATATATCCGCTTAGCTATCCAACTAGGATTTTTTTGTTGTTGTTGTTTTCATGCCCATATGATTTTAGTGCCTTTGTGCAATGTGCAACCCTCTCCACATGCTTCCCTTACCAAAAGGAGGCCGGTATCTCACAATACCGAGGCCAGCAAATTATGTCCTCCCATGCCTGGTCTGATGTCCACTATAGCTATGGGAAAGCAAGTGAACTTTAATCTTTCAAAATGTACAATTTGAATTAGATATGCTACTGATAATCTTGGGATCCAAATAGAAAAATGCAGCCACCAAGGATATGGGGTAACTATGTAGGAGTGGAAAGAACTGTACAGCCTAAAATAACAAGTGTCTTTTACACACATATAGAAAAGTATGTACACCTACATGCATATACCTCTCTAAATTAACATTTTGCACCTTTTGTGTGTTACTCAAGTACATTATAAAAACATACTACAGTCTTAACTTAGTAAGCTAGGTATTTTCTTTACCTCCATAAAAACAACTAAGAAAAAAA
Source organism: Anarhynchus alexandrinus (assembly GCA_008711295.1). Lineage (NCBI taxonomy): Eukaryota > Metazoa > Chordata > Aves > Charadriiformes > Charadriidae > Anarhynchus > Anarhynchus alexandrinus. The sequence goes on from VUYV01000002.1 coordinate 7,791,922, forward strand.
TCAACCATACGATATTGACTGCAATTAAGAGAATTCCAGCACTGCACAATATCTGTCACACTTCACAATCAATAACTATTTCTCAGGATGGCTTGTACACTAGCAGAAATAGCCAAGATACAAATTTATGAGATAGTAAAGTGCTTTTTATTGTATGCACAGCATAGAGTCATGAGAATCTTCTACACGGTCCTTGTAACAGAAACATGACCTTTGAAATGCCAAAGCTCCCTTTGCTAGCAAATGTTTATCACCAAAGAGCTGTCAGCTCCCAAGTTTTTAAAAGATTAACTCTGCTGAGTCATGTATTGCAAAACCACCACAAACCTACCCATGGAACGTTGTTACAGGAGAGCAGCAACTTGAAATCCAATCTGTTGAAAATGCTAAAAGTAGCTTCACATGCCAAAAGTTTCCCAAAGCTTTATTTTAAATCACTTTCTATTTACTGCCACTACACGAAAGATTTACGTACGCAGATGACCAACCCCATAGGGACAAAACCCTAAATGTATGAAGCAAAACAAGCAAAAAGCAAGAAATCACAATTAGAAAGGTGAATGCCATTATTTTTACAGTTATTTGCACCACTAGTTGAAACGTTCAGAAAGAAAAGAATATAGTTTGGAGGTGATAAGAAAGGCTTCAAAAGAGGCAGATTGCCTTTCAAGTCAGAATACCTTTACAAACACTTACTCATAGCAGCATACATGAGACAAGAGCAGCACGAACATAAAGTCAGAGTCATGCAAATAAAGTAATTCACACACCTCCATAAATTTAAAGGGATTATGAACACAATCAAAGCAAATGAGTGTAATTAGTTTTTCAAGAAGATTCTCAGTATTTTTTGTTGTTGTTTTTACTTTTTACTGAGCTAGTGGAAGTCTAAGATGTTACTCTGATATCAGGCAAGTGAAATGAAGCACTATGTCTACATCATTACATTTTACTATCCAACTGGCAAAACCTTTAAAAGTACAGGCTAGTGTAATTTTCCGATCCACAGATAATACTATAATTAACATCTTCCTGATGATTCAGTGAATTACTTTAGAAAAATCTGTCTTTGATTCCACTACCTTTCAGCATAGTAATAATTCATTTTTCCACGTACTATAGCTGGCAAGTTTCTTTGGAGTCCTATAGCCAAATACACTACAGTGCAAGTAAGGGTGACAGAAGATACATGTACTGACTAATTTTTCACCTCCCCTAATAAGCATTAAGTGCAATGATATAAGGATATTAAGCAAAATATACATCTCTACAATATATGATGGACCAGATAGATTTTAATGTTCCATTAGCAAAACTAAAATCATGTAAATCTGGTGATAAAATCGGAGTACATAGGAACTACATACATAAAAATCAAATCCAATTTAAAAGCAAACACAGGTTTGTTCAAACAGCATTGTACAATTGCTTTAACACTTGCAGAATTTAGATGAACAATATTTTCATTCACTCACAGTTTAGTATAAATATAAAGCAAGGCACCCCTTAAGCATTTTAAATAACAAATTAAACATTTACGTTTTTTACTGTGCAGTCAGGCTTAACATTTATGCAGCTTCAAAACCAAAGTACAGCCTCAAGGGAAGCCTCTCCACTGACAAATTAATACCTTAGAGAATAGAGCTGAATGGTGGCAATGAACTCATTTGTTCCCCCAATAATGAAGAATGACTCTTTCTTTACCACATCTGTGACTGTTGCTATGGTGACCCAGACTTACCTCATTGCTTCTCGAAGTGCTCCTCGCTCACTAAGAGTCGTGTGCTTGATGTCATCAAAATTATTTTCTAGTTTCTCACAGTTCTGCAACAAACCGACAAATCCATGTAAGGCTCTTAAACAGTATATTGTACGTGTATTAACATTATTCAACATCATGCAAACAAAACTGATTTATATTATGTAACCTCAAATTATGCATTCTCTTTTAATTACACAGGAGTCATTAAAAAGACATTGAGAACTCAAAAACAAAGTAAACATGAATCTTATTATATGGTTGTCATGGAAATCATCTTATAAATGTTCCATAATGAAACGTATAGAATTTTTACTTTTTTCTTGTTTGGGAAAAAAAAAATTAATTTCTCCTTTATGTGAGGCTACAAAGCTACTACACACACAGAGATGAGAATAGAAACCTAGACATGCATTTTAGAATTATAATAAAAGTTATAAGTTCTGTCCCAATGAAACAGGCAGTGTTGTTGGAACAAAAAAAAAAAAATAATCACATTTAGGTCATATTTAATTTAATTTTTAAAACATAACAGAAACTGAAAAGATTAATTGTTTATAGACACTTCAACCACTTAATGTTTTTTCCAGATTAGAGCTCACTAGTATTTCTAAAAGTAATATGAAGCCAACAATTTTGTGACAATAAATGAAATGATAATAAACTTCACTATATTCTGTTAATTACTATTAAATGTGTGACTGGATCCATCACTCCAGAGTGCTGATCCTTTTCTTCTGCTCCCATAAAGGCAGTAAAATTGATTCAGAAGATGCTAGGGAGAACAGAAATTTGTGTCTGTGCAAAGAGAGTGTGAAATACCAGCAAACAAGAATTCTCTGATCATCTGCATCATCCACAGGATTTTTATACCCTCTTGAGGCTTCGTCAGTACAGAAGGCTTTTAGGTTACCCCTGTTCTCTGCAGCACCTTTCTCCAATACCAAAACTCACCTCTGGGAGGCATAATTTTGCCATATGGGTGTAAAAGAAACACAAGTTGCAAGCGTAACAGTTAATATTGTTAACACCCTTGAAGGCAGGATTGTCAGGCTCTTTATGCAGTAGCTTTAAAGAAAATATGTGCACTATTATTTGATCATATTGCTTTCACAGCTTTTAATATCGGAATTAATTTTCAAGTCCACATCTTAAAGATAGTTATAATAAATACAATAAAAGTTACCTATTGTTATTTCTTTTGTGCATTGATTCTTTATTTTTATAATTACATTCAATTTGAGGCTACAAAAGCATCACTGGAAAGGAAATTAGATATTTGTAAATGACCTAATAAGATATTTTAGCTTGTCCAATTAACATTTAAACTATCATTATTTTTAAATAAGATTATAGACTTTTTAATACAAAGTTTTAATGCTTTAACAACACATTTCTGAGCAGTAGAAATTAACAAAGCTACATTTGAAAGTTTTGCAATCTTTTCTCTCCCTTATAAAAAATTATGCATGTCTTAAGTATGAGCAGTAAATCTTATCCCATAGCTAATCTGATATTTTTTCTTTGTTTATATCAATCAGCTGTCCTTTGTATGGCAAAATCCTACTCAAAAACTCAAAGGGATTATGCAAGAAAGACAGGGAAGCTCTACAATGAAGTATTCCATTATTTAGATCAGCATACATTGACCTTCAGCTCCAAGCACATGCAGGCAGGTCAGTCATTTAAAATACACAAAAGAAATCCAAATCAACAATACTAATTAATAAGGAATTCCTGATTCATAAGTACCAAACTGAAAGTATCTGTGCAAACAAAATCAAACCTCCCATCCTCCAGGAAAACAGACAAAAAGAAACACCATTTGGAATACTGCTCCAAGCGCCAAAAGAGGAAAGCCCCTGTTTTAACAATCCTGTGCCACCAGCATCTCAGGACAGGTTCAGAAAATCTGAGCATCACACTCTTCCTTTCTCTTGACCTTGTGGTATAAAGCATGTAGAAATGACAGAGGATCCAAAGCATGCAAGATTTTTTTCAAACACAACTAAATCTTCTCTATGTCGTACAAGCTAAAATAACTGATGCTCTCCACATGGAAAATGCTGAGAAGAGTAGGTTCAGATGGTTATTTCTTCTTTGTCTATATAGACCATACTGTGTTAATCAGCTGAAGGGCACCAAAGATGGCCCATATCTAAAGAAAATGCTGTGATCACATAGCCTTACATTCCATCTCAACTATAAACCCAATGCAAAAATGAATAGATAACCCTGAACACACACAAAAAAAAAGGAAAAAATTTATAGACTGAAATAATAGATGTTGTGCCAATTCATTGGGCAAGAAGATGAACTTACTTCTACCATTTCTGAGAATTGTTTCTGGATAGTATCATTCTCAGCTACTTTCAGCCAAATAGCTCTTATCCAAGGACACCAGTCAGAGAGCAAATAATTTCACCATTAGGAAAAAAACGAACTAAAAGCCGAGCCAGATGCAAACTCCTGAAGGAAGATGACCTCATAGTACTATGTCATCAGTTACTGCATACATACTGAACAGGAGAGTGAGCAAATATTGATCATACCCACTGCTTTCCAGTTAGAGCTGCAATCGCCCAAAACCGTATGTTGGATCCTCTCAGAGAAAAGAGAACAGGGTGTCTGAAATACCAAATACAAGCATAGCTACAGGTGTGCAGATGTCACTTCTTCACAGGTCTGAGTATCAGCTTGCACACTGCATTTGTGGATCATCTGAAAGGACACCAGTTTATAAAAAAGGCTACCAATATGAATGAAATTGTGAGCATAAGAATACTCTGAAGAGTATTTCTGGGAAACGATGAAACTTCGGTAGACCATGACCAGGGTGAGCTTTGCATTCTTAAGTATTAAATCAGTAGCAAAAATTGAGCTCATTCTATCACCCATGCTACCAAACAGATTAATATCTATAAACATCTTGCACTGGGCAGTATGTTTCGGCTCATAATACTTCACAGATTTAAGTATAATGAGCAATTAAACTCCCAGGTGTTTAATTCTGAGCAGCAGCTAAAGCTAAAAAAAAAAAAATATCAAAACACAAGCAATGAAAAAAATGGTTTTGGTGCCTTACTGCCAAGTGATTTTCTGTGGTTATAGATGAAGTCTAGAAGTTTTAACTCTATGATTCAATAATTATATAGTACTCTGTATGTTATTGCAGTTGGCAGATCTATGGTGCTGTATAATACTAAACTAAATATCACCTTTGAGAAGTTCAGGAATAAAAATAAAGTACGGAGATATGATTAGGGGACTTGGTCACCGTAAGTCAAACTACCATCGCATGTCAAAAAGCCACAAAAGTCTAACTATTGCTTCTTAAAGGATTCTAGCATAAATACTTAGAGGTTTTTAAATGAAACAAAAAGCAAGAGAGTGGGGAAGAGATTTTATATATAAATAAATGCCTTATTTATCATATGAGATCTTAACTAAAGCTACAAGACAACTAGTTAAAAAGGGAGATGTAGAGTGGATATCCAGAAATATCTGTGGCATTACACACAGCATACTGGTGGAACATCTAATCAGAAATGAGAAAGATGAACAGATGATGATGAGGAAGAAGAAAAATTAATTAACAAATTGAAAAGCTTTTCCTCCCGTAACTGCAAAAATATGACACTTTTTTTTTTTTCCTACTGCAGTTTATTCTTGTTAAGAAAATAAACCACAAGCTTTGGGAGCAAGGACTATGTGCTCATA